>OX467290.1:14427309-15087309 GCA_950108345.1 Malthinus flaveolus
AAATGAAGGTTGCCGAATGCATTTTAACGTGGAATATCGTAAGGCTATAGCCTGAACTATAACCTTCCCTATTTAAAAGACTAAATTGCAAAATTTTTAATTTCAATTTTTAATTGAAAAAATCGTAAGGTTAACCCCTTACGATTTTTTTGGGCCAAGAAATGAAGGTTGCCGAAATGCATTTTTAACGTGGAATATCGTAAGGCTATAGCCTGAACTATAACCTTCCCTATTTAAAAGACTAAATTGCAAAATTTTTAATTTCAATTTTTAATTGAAAAAATCGTAAGGTAACCCCTTACGATTTTTTTGAGCCAATAAATGAAGGTTGCCGAAATGCATTTTTAACGTGGAATATCGTAAGGCTATAGCCTGAACTATAACCTTCCCTATTTAAAAGACTAAATTGCAAAATTTTTAATTTCAATTTTTAATTGAAAAAATCGTAAGGTTAACCCCTTACGATTTTTTGGGCCAAGAAATGAAGGTTGCCGAAATGCATTTTTAACGTGGAATATCGTAAGGCTATAGCCTGAACTATAACCTTCCCTATTTAAAAGACTAAATTGCAAAATTTTTAATTTCAATTTTTAATTGAAAAAATCGTAAGGTTAACCCCTTACGATTTTTTTGAGCCAATAAATGAAGGTTGCCGAAATGCATTTTTAACGTGGAATATCGTAAGGCTATAGCCTGAACTATAACCTTCCCTATTTAAAAGACTAAATTGCAAAATTTTTAATTTCAATTTTTAATTGAAAAAATCGTAAGGTTAACCCCTTACGATTTTTTTGGGCCAAGAAATGAAGGTTGCCGAAATGCATTTTTAACGTGGAATATCGTAAGGCTATAGCCTGAACTATAACCTTCCCTATTTAAAAGACTAAATTGCAAAATTTTTAATTTCAATTTTTAATTGAAAAATCGTAAGGTTAACCCCTTACGATTTTTTTGGGCCAAGAAATGAAGGTTGCCGAAATGCATTTTTAACGTGGAATATCGTAAGGCTATAGCCTGAACTATAACCTTCCCTATTTAAAAGACTAAATTGCAAAATTTTTAATTTCAATTTTTAATTGAAAAAATCGTAAGGTTAACCCCTTACGATTTTTTTGAGCCAATAAATGAAGGTTGCCGAAATGCATTTTTAACGTGGAATATCGTAAGGCTATAGCCTGAACTATAACCTTCCCTATTTAAAAGACTAAATTGCAAAATTTTTAATTTCAATTTTAATTGAAAAAATCGTAAGGTTAACCCTTACGATTTTTTTGGCCAAGAAATGAAGGTTGCCGAAATGCATTTTTAACGTGGAATATCGTAAGGCTATAGCCTGAACTATAACCTTCCCTATTTAAAAGACTAAATTGCAAAATTTTTAATTTCAATTTTTAATTGAAAAAATCGTAAGGTTAACCCCTTACGATTTTTTTGAGCCAATAAATGAAGGTTGCCGAAATGCATTTTTAACGTGGAATATCGTAAGGCTATAGCCTGAACTATAACCTTCCCTATTTAAAAGACTAAATTGCAAAATTTTTAATTTCAATTTTTAATTGAAAAAATCGTAAGGTTAACCCCTTACGATTTTTTTGGGCCAAGAAATGAAGGTTGCCGAAATGCATTTTTAACGTGGAATATCGTAAGGCTATAGCCTGAACTATAACCTTCCCTATTTAAAAGACTAAATTGCAAAATTTTTAATTTCAATTTTTAATTGAAAAAATCGTAAGGTTAACCCCTTACGATTTTTTTGAGCCAATAAATGAAGGTTGCCGAAATGCATTTTTAACGTGGAATATCGTAAGGCTATAGCCTGAACTATAACCTTCCCTATTTAAAAGACTAAATTGCAAAATTTTTAATTTCAATTTTTAATTGAAAAAATCGTAAGGTTAACCCCTTACGATTTTTTTGGGCCAAGAAATGAAGGTTGCCGAAATGCATTTTTAACGTGGAATATCGTAAGGCTATAGCCTGAACTATAACCTTCCCTATTTAAAAGACTAAATTGCAAAATTTTTAATTTCAATTTTTAATTGAAAAAATCGTAAGGTTAACCCCTTACGATTTTTTTGAGCCAATAAATGAAGGTTGCCGAAATGCATTTTTAACGTGGAATATCGTAAGGCTATAGCCTGAACTATAACCTTCCCTATTTAAAAGACTAAATTGCAAAATTTTTAATTTCAATTTTTAATTGAAAAAATCGTAAGGTTAACCCCTTACGATTTTTTTGGGCCAAGAAATGAAGGTTGCCGAAATGCATTTTTAACGTGGAATATCGTAAGGCTATAGCCTGAACTATAACCTTCCCTATTTAAAAGACTAAATTGCAAAATTTTTAATTTCAATTTTAATTGAAAAAATCGTAAGGTTAACCCCTTACGATTTTTTTGGGCCAAGAAATGAAGGTTGCCGAAATGCATTTTTAACGTGGAATATCGTAAGGCTATAGCCTGAACTATAACCTTCCCTATTTAAAAGACTAAATTGCAAAATTTTAATTTCAATTTTTAATTGAAAAAATCGTAAGGTTAACCCCTTACGATTTTTTTGAGCCAATAAATGAAGGTTGCCGAAATGCATTTTTAACGTGGAATATCGTAAGGCTATAGCCTGAACTATAACCTTCCCTATTTAAAAGACTAAATTGCAAAATTTTTAATTTCAATTTTTAATTGAAAAAATCGTAAGGTTAACCCCTTACGATTTTTTTGGGCCAAGAAATGAAGGTTGCCGAAATGCATTTTTAACGTGGAATATCGTAAGGCTATAGCCTGAACTATAACCTTCCCTATTTAAAAGACTAAATTGCAAATTTTTAATTTCAATTTTTAATTGAAAAAATCGTAAGGTTAACCCCTTACGATTTTTTTGGGCCAAGAAATGAAGGTTGCCGAAATGCATTTTTAACGTGGAATATCGTAAGGCTATAGCCTGAACTATAACCTTCCTATTTAAAAGACTAAATTGCAAAATTTTTAATTTCAATTTTTAATTGAAAAAATCGTAAGGTTAACCCCTTACGATTTTTTTGGGCCAAGAAATGAAGGTTGCCGAAATGCATTTTTAACGTGGAATATCGTAAGGCTATAGCCTGAACTATAACCTTCCCTATTTAAAAGACTAAATTGCAAAATTTTTAATTTCAATTTTTAATTGAAAAAATCGTAAGGTTAACCCCTTACGATTTTTTTGGGCCAAGAAATGAAGGTTGCCGAAATGCATTTTTAACGTGGAATATCGTAAGGCTATAGCCTGAACTATAACCTTCCCTATTTAAAAGACTAAATTGCAAAATTTTTAATTTCAATTTTTAATTGAAAAAATCGTAAGGTTAACCCCTTACGATTTTTTTGGGCCAAGAAATGAAGGTTGCCGAAATGCATTTTTAACGTGGAATATCGTAAGGCTATAGCCTGAACTATAACCTTCCCTATTTAAAAGACTAAATTGCAAAATTTTTAATTTCAATTTTTAATTGAAAAAATCGTAAGGTTAACCCCTTACGATTTTTTTGGGCCAAGAAATGAAGGTTGCCGAAATGCATTTTTAACGTGGAATATCGTAAGGCTATAGCCTGAACTATAACCTTCCCTATTTAAAAGACTAAATTGCAAAATTTTTAATTTCAATTTTTAATTGAAAAAATCGTAAGGTTAACCCCTTACGATTTTTTTGGGCCAAGAAATGAAGGTTGCCGAAATGCATTTTTAACGTGGAATATCGTAAGGCTATAGCCTGAACTATAACCTTCCCTATTTAAAAGACTAAATTGCAAAATTTTTAATTTCAATTTTTAATTGAAAAAATCGTAAGGTTAACCCCTTACGATTTTTTTGGGCCAAGAAATGAAGGTTGCCGAAATGCATTTTTAACGTGGAATATCGTAAGGCTATAGCCTGAACTATAACCTTCCCTATTTAAAAGACTAAATTGCAAAATTTTTAATTTCAATTTTTAATTGAAAAAATCGTAAGGTTAACCCCTTACGATTTTTTTGGGCCAAGAAATGAAGGTTGCCGAAATGCATTTTTAACGTGGAATATCGTAAGGCTATAGCCTGAACTATAACCTTCCCTATTTAAAAGACTAAATTGCAAAATTTTTAATTTCAATTTTTAATTGAAAAAATCGTAAGGTTAACCCCTTACGATTTTTTTGGGCCAAGAAATGAAGGTTGCCGAAATGCATTTTTAACGTGGAATATCGTAAGGCTATAGCCTGAACTATAACCTTCCCTATTTAAAAGACTAAATTGCAAAATTTTTAATTTCAATTTTTAATTGAAAAAATCGTTACCGATTTTTTTGGGCCAAGAAATGAAGGTTGCCGAAATGCATTTTTAACGTGGAATATCGTAAGGCTATAGCCTGAACTATAACCTTCCCTATTTAAAAGACTAAATTGCAAAATTTTTAATTTCAATTTTTAATTGAAAAAATCGTAAGGTTAACCCCTTACGATTTTTTTGGGCCAAGAAATGAAGGTTGCCGAAATGCATTTTTAACGTGGAATATCGTAAGGCTATAGCCTGAACTATAACCTTCCCTATTTAAAAGACTAAATTGCAAAATTTTTAATTTCAATTTTTAATTGAAAAAATCGTAAGGTTAACCCCTTACGATTTTTTTGGGCCAAGAAATGAAGGTTGCCGAAATGCATTTTTAACGTGGAATATCGTAAGGCTATAGCCTGAACTATAACCTTCCCTATTTAAAAGACTAAATTGCAAAATTTTTAATTTCAATTTTTAATTGAAAAAATCGTAAGGTTAACCCCTTACGATTTTTTTGGGCCAAGAAATGAAGGTTGCCGAAATGCATTTTTAACGTGGAATATCGTAAGGCTATAGCCTGAACTATAACCTTCCCTATTTAAAAGACTAAATTGCAAAATTTTTAATTTCAATTTTTAATTGAAAAAATCGTAAGGTTAACCCCTTACGATTTTTTTGGGCCAAGAAATGAAGGTTGCCGAAATGCATTTTTAACGTGGAATATCGTAAGGCTATAGCCTGAACTATAACCTTCCCTATTTAAAAGACTAAATTGCAAAATTTTTAATTTCAATTTTTAATTGAAAAAATCGTAAGGTTAACCCCTTACGATTTTTTTGGGCCAAGAAATGAAGGTTGCCGAAATGCATTTTTAACGTGGAATATCGTAAGGCTATAGCCTGAACTATAACCTTCCCTATTTAAAAGACTAAATTGCAAAATTTTTAATTTCAATTTTTAATTGAAAAAATCGTAAGGTTAACCCCTTACGATTTTTTTGGGCCAAGAAATGAAGGTTGCCGAAATGCATTTTTAACGTGGAATATCGTAAGGCTATAGCCTGAACTATAACCTTCCCTATTTAAAAGACTAAATTGCAAAATTTTTAATTTCAATTTTTAATTGAAAAAATCGTAAGGTTAACCCCTTACGATTTTTTTGGGCCAAGAAATGAAGGTTGCCGAAATGCATTTTTAACGTGGAATATCGTAAGGCTATAGCCTGAACTATAACCTTCCCTATTTAAAAGACTAAATTGCAAAATTTTTAATTTCAATTTTTAATTGAAAAAATCGTAAGGTTAACCCCTTACGATTTTTTTGGGCCAAGAAATGAAGGTTGCCGAAATGCATTTTTAACGTGGAATATCGTAAGGCTATAGCCTGAACTATAACCTTCCCTATTTAAAAGACTAAATTGCAAAATTTTTAATTTCAATTTTTAATTGAAAAAATCGTAAGGTTAACCCCTTACGATTTTTTTGGGCCAAGAAATGAAGGTTGCCGAAATGCATTTTTAACGTGGAATATCGTAAGGCTATAGCCTGAACTATAACCTTCCCTATTTAAAAGACTAAATTGCAAAATTTTTAATTTCAATTTTTAATTGAAAAAATCGTAAGGTTAACCCCTTACGATTTTTTTGGGCCAAGAAATGAAGGTTGCCGAAATGCATTTTTAACGTGGAATATCGTAAGGCTATAGCCTGAACTATAACCTTCCCTATTTAAAAGACTAAATTGCAAAATTTTTAATTTCAATTTTTAATTGAAAAAATCGTTACGATTTTTTTGGGCCAAGAAATGAAGGTTGCCGAAATGCATTTTTAACGTGGAATATCGTAAGGCTATAGCCTGAACTATAACCTTCCCTATTTAAAAGACTAAATTGCAAAATTTTTAATTTCAATTTTTAATTGAAAAAATCGTAAGGTTAACCCCTTACGATTTTTTTGGGCCAAGAAATGAAGGTTGCCGAAATGCATTTTTAACGTGGAATATCGTAAGGCTATAGCCTGAACTATAACCTTCCCTATTTAAAAGACTAAATTGCAAAATTTTTAATTTCAATTTTTAATTGAAAAAATCGTAAGGTTAACCCCTTACGATTTTTTTGGGCCAAGAAATGAAGGTTGCCGAAATGCATTTTTAACGTGGAATATCGTAAGGCTATAGCCTGAACTATAACCTTCCCTATTTAAAAGACTAAATTGCAAAATTTTTAATTTCAATTTTTAATTGAAAAAATCGTAAGGTTAACCCCTTACGATTTTTTTGGGCCAAGAAATGAAGGTTGCCGAAATGCATTTTTAACGTGGAATATCGTAAGGCTATAGCCTGAACTATAACCTTCCCTATTTAAAAGACTAAATTGCAAAATTTTTAATTTCAATTTTTAATTGAAAAAATCGTAAGGTTAACCCCTTACGATTTTTTTGGGCCAAGAAATGAAGGTTGCCGAAATGCATTTTTAACGTGGAATATCGTAAGGCTATAGCCTGAACTATAACCTTCCCTATTTAAAAGACTAAATTGCAAAATTTTTAATTTCAATTTTTAATTGAAAAAATCGTAAGGTTAACCCCTTACGATTTTTTTGGGCCAAGAAATGAAGGTTGCCGAAATGCATTTTTAACGTGGAATATCGTAAGGCTATAGCCTGAACTATAACCTTCCCTATTTAAAAGACTAAATTGCAAAATTTTTAATTTCAATTTTTAATTGAAAAAATCGTAAGGTTAACCCCTTACGATTTTTTTGGGCCAAGAAATGAAGGTTGCCGAAATGCATTTTTAACGTGGAATATCGTAAGGCTATAGCCTGAACTATAACCTTCCCTATTTAACCCAGATATTCCTGAACATACAAGAAATTATAAACTTATTATTTTTATTTCACAAACAAGTTAATTTTTACTAAAATAAACAGTTGAAACAAAAAAAAAATTTTAAATACATTCTGTTTTGAAAAAAAGGGCGGTCCTTTACATAGGACGTTAGGATCTTGAAATACTATTTGGTGTGGTATTGTAAAAAACAACGCACGTGTACCCCGACATCACATTTCCTACATTTAGTTGTTGTTTTCATATGACATTGACGACATTTTAATTGTTTTTCCATGGGGATAATGAAATGATCCATTCTGTCAAATTTTGAGTCTTGGTTTTCTCTTTGACTTGGCCGTCCCGTTGAACTGGACTTTGAAACTTTACAATTAGTTTTCAGAATTGACTGAGCCACGTGCCTGCGAAAAGCTAGATGGTCCAAGGATCCTCCATTGATTTTGTGGATTTGCCATGCATTTTGAATGCACATGTCAATACAATGAGTAAAAAGGGGAAAATACCACTTTTTCCCTCTAATTCCGCATCTATATAGACTAATATTCTGATCGGATCTGTCAACCCCTCCCATATTCAAATTGTAAAGCTGTATCATGTAAGGTTGTGGTACAGTAATCGACTTTTTTTCTCGTTGAGAATATCGTTTAACCTGACGGATTGGGTTCACTCCGACAGCATTGGAACACAAAGACACTACACTGTTATCATTCCAACTTAGAATAGTGATACCTTTATCGTTTTCTATACGAGAATCGTGGGTACCTCTAGGCAATTTCTTGAGTTCGTTGTGCGGTTTCAAAGGGTTTCTTGGTATCCTGTTACTCCTTATTGTACCCGTTCCTCTAATATTTTGATCAGACAAGCATTCCGTCAAAGGTAAGCTGCTAAAAAAATTATCGAAAAATAAATGGAAATTTGCATGTTTCCACTTCCTTCTAAGAGCAGCAACATAAGTAAGCACAACACCGGCTCCCACTCCATAGTCTTTATATTCAAGAGATAAGTGTGTGGATGCACCTTGGTAGGGCTCAAACCAATTTATATAACCGCTGCGAGTTGTACCAACCCAAAGTTTGTAGCCCCATCTTATTGGCTTACCCTTTATAAATTGTTTGCAGCCATGACGCCCAAAATAGGGCACCATGGCTTCATCTACGCTATGGTTTTCTTCAATGCCAGCGTACTTAAGAAAATTTCTGTTGAGCAATTCAAATAGAGGTCTAATTTTTGCAAATTTGTCGGATTTATCCAAGTGGTCATTGTCAACCATATGGAAAACCTTCATTATATAATCAAATCGATCTCGGGAAAGCGCTTGTGCAACAAGTGGATTGTGGGTATCCAAATCTTTTTCCCAATATAATTTTCTGCGAGGTAAAGGCACATATCCGCTGAGAATAAATATTCCGACAAAAGCTCTCATTTCCTCAATTGTAACGTTTTTGTTAACTTTATTTTTTTTTAAAGAATAATTATTCGATTCCCGTATCAATAACGCGAAGACATCGTCATCAAAAAACTGGTAAAACAAACTAAGAGGGCTTTCTTCCTCACTTGCTTGTTCATCAGGTACCTCATCCTTATTTGTAAATTCCTTTTTTGCGTCGTGTGGTATATCACCAGATGTCCATCGATAGACACGGTTAATTTTCGCTTTTTGTTTGCAAAGGTTTGCTAGGGGAACATTGTCTTCTTCGTCAAAGCCATCATCAGATTGTGTAGCTGGAATTTGGATCTCTGCGAGAGCTTGCAACTGCTTTGATGGTAAATTATCAGGAGACATTTTATTTTCATCGCCGGAGTCCTCATCTGTCTCGGCAGCATCATCTGGAGGTAACAATATGAGGTCCGCTTCGGGATAGTTAAAATTATCATCTTCAATCATTGCAAGTGCTTCGTGTAATGTGAAACCTCTAAAAATGAAAATAAGTTGTAATTATGTTCAAGTGAAAGAACCAGTAGTTCGACTTCCTAATGTCCTACATTTAGGACTATGCAATTTATCTCAAATAAACTATATATCAAACAAATATTTTTAGGTTAGATACACGAGAAATTTATATAATGAACTATAAAGTTTTGATATATGCAATAAAATGTTAATAAAACTAAAATCTTGAATAAGAAATCTTACCTGACAAAATTTAGGTCACAACAACTCATTTTCGCACTATTTCAAAGTATTTTAATTCGCACAAATTTAAGTAAATACTCACAAATAATAGAAACACGTGATAGAATAAACGTTTCAAGATATTACCTGAAGATGGCAAGACTGTGCATAAAGTGTTGCATTCTCAATAATAAGTTATATTAGGCGTCCTACCTGTAGGACGACAGGGATATCTGGGTTAAAAGACTAAATTGCAAAATTTTTAATTTCAATTTTTAATTGAAAAAATCGTAAGGTTAACCCCTTACGATTTTTTTGGGCCAAGAAATGAAGGTTGCCGAAATGCATTTTTAACGTGGAATATCGTAAGGCTATAGCCTGAACTATAACCTTCCCTATTTAAAAGACTAAATTGCAAAATTTTAAATTTCAATTTTTAATTGAAAAAATCGTAAGGTTAACCCCTTACGATTTTTTTGGGCCAAGAAATGAAGGTTGCCGAAATGCATTTTTAACGTGGAATATCGTAAGGCTATAGCCTGAACTATAACCTTCCCTATTTAAAAGACTAAATTGCAAAATTTTAAATTTCAATTTTTAATTGAAAAAATCGTAAGGTTAACCCCTTACGATTTTTTTGGGCCAAGAAATGAAGGTTGCCGAAATGCATTTTTAACGTGGAATATCGTAAGGCTATAGCCTGAACTATAACCTTCCCTATTTAAAAGACTAAATTGCAAAATTTTTAATTTCAATTTTTAATTGAAAAAATCGTAAGGTTAACCCCTTACGATTTTTTTGGGCCAAGAAATGAAGGTTGCCGAAATGCATTTTTAACGTGGAATATCGTAAGGCTATAACCTGAACTATAACCTTCCCTATTTAAAAGACTAAATTGCAAAATTTTTAATTTCAATTTTTAATTGAAAAAATCGTAAGGTTAACCCCTTACGATTTTTTTGGGCCAAGAAATGAAGGTTGCCGAAATGCATTTTTAACGTGGAATATCGTAAGGCTATAGCCTGAACTATAACCTTCCCTATTTAAAAGACTAAATTGCAAAATTTTTAATTTCAATTTTTAATTGAAAAAATCGTAAGGTTAACCCCTTACGATTTTTTTGGGCCAAGAAATGAAGGTTGCCGAAATGCATTTTTAACGTGGAATATCGTAAGGCTATAGCCTGAACTATAACCTTCCCTATTTAAAAGACTAAATTGCAAAATTTTTAATTTCAATTTTTAATTGAAAAAATCGTAAGGTTAACCCCTTACGATTTTTTTGGGCCAAGAAATGAAGGTTGCCGAAATGCATTTTTAACGTGGAATATCGTAAGGCTATAGCCTGAACTATAACCTTCCCTATTTAAAAGACTAAATTGCAAAATTTTAAATTTCAATTTTTAATTGAAAAAATCGTAAGGTTAACCCCTTACGATTTTTTTGGGCCAAGAAATGAAGGTTGCCGAAATGCATTTTTAACGTGGAATATCGTAAGGCTATAGCCTGAACTATAACCTTCCCTATTTAAAAGACTAAATTGCAAAATTTTTAATTTCAATTTTTAATTGAAAAAATCGTAAGGTTAACCCCTTACGATTTTTTTGGGCCAAGAAATGAAGGTTGCCGAAATGCATTTTTAACGTGGAATATCGTAAGGCTATAGCCTGAACTATAACCTTCCCTATTTAAAAGACTAAATTGCAAAATTTTAAATTTCAATTTTTAATTGAAAAAATCGTAAGGTTAACCCCTTACGATTTTTTTGGGCCAAGAAATGAAGGTTGCCGAAATGCATTTTTAACGTGGAATATCGTAAGGCTATAGCCTGAACTATAACCTTCCCTATTTAAAAGACTAAATTGCAAAATTTTTAATTTCAATTTTTAATTGAAAAAATCGTAAGGTTAACCCCTTACGATTTTTTTGGGCCAAGAAATGAAGGTTGCCGAAATGCATTTTTAACGTGGAATATCGTAAGGCTATAGCCTGAACTATAACCTTCCCTATTTAAAAGACTAAATTGCAAAATTTTTAATTTCAATTTTTAATTGAAAAAATCGTAAGGTTAACCCCTTACGATTTTTTTGGGCCAAGAAATGAAGGTTGCCGAAATGCATTTTTAACGTGGAATATCGTAAGGCTATAGCCTGAACTATAACCTTCCCTATTTAAAAGACTAAATTGCAAAATTTTTAATTTCAATTTTTAATTGAAAAAATCGTAAGGTTAACCCCTTACGATTTTTTTGGGCCAAGAAATGAAGGTTGCCGAAATGCATTTTTAACGTGGAATATCGTAAGGCTATAGCCTGAACTATAACCTTCCCTATTTAAAAGACTAAATTGCAAAATTTTTAATTTCAATTTTTAATTGAAAAAATCGTAAGGTTAACCCCTTACGATTTTTTTGGGCCAAGAAATGAAGGTTGCCGAAATGCATTTTTAACGTGGAATATCGTAAGGCTATAGCCTGAACTATAACCTTCCCTATTTAAAAGACTAAATTGCAAAATTTTTAATTTCAATTTTTAATTGAAAAAATCGTAAGGTTAACCCCTTACGATTTTTTTGGGCCAAGAAATGAAGGTTGCCGAAATGCATTTTTAACGTGGAATATCGTAAGGCTATAGCCTGAACTATAACCTTCCCTATTTAAAAGACTAAATTGCAAAATTTTTAATTTCAATTTTTAATTGAAAAAATCGTAAGGTTAACCCCTTACGATTTTTTTGGGCCAAGAAATGAAGGTTGCCGAAATGCATTTTTAACGTGGAATATCGTAAGGCTATAGCCTGAACTATAACCTTCCCTATTTAAAAGACTAAATTGCAAAATTTTAAATTTCAATTTTTAATTGAAAAAATCGTAAGGTTAACCCCTTACGATTTTTTTGGGCCAAGAAATGAAGGTTGCCGAAATGCATTTTTAACGTGGAATATCGTAAGGCTATAGCCTGAACTATAACCTTCCCTATTTAAAAGACTAAATTGCAAAATTTTTAATTTCAATTTTTAATTGAAAAAATCGTAAGGTTAACCCCTTACGATTTTTTTGGGCCAAGAAATGAAGGTTGCCGAAATGCATTTTTAACGTGGAATATCGTAAGGCTATAGCCTGAACTATAACCTTCCCTATTTAAAAGACTAAATTGCAAAATTTTTAATTTCAATTTTTAATTGAAAAAATCGTAAGGTTAACCCCTTACGATTTTTTTGGGCCAAGAAATGAAGGTTGCCGAAATGCATTTTTAACGTGGAATATCGTAAGGCTATAGCCTGAACTATAACCTTCCCTATTTAAAAGACTAAATTGCAAAATTTTTAATTTCAATTTTTAATTGAAAAAATCGTAAGGTTAACCCCTTACGATTTTTTTGGGCCAAGAAATGAAGGTTGCCGAAATGCATTTTTAACGTGGAATATCGTAAGGCTATAGCCTGAACTATAACCTTCCCTATTTAAAAGACTAAATTGCAAAATTTTTAATTTCAATTTTTAATTGAAAAAATCGTAAGGTTAACCCCTTACGATTTTTTTGGGCCAAGAAATGAAGGTTGCCGAAATGCATTTTTAACGTGGAATATCGTAAGGCTATAGCCTGAACTATAACCTTCCCTATTTAAAAGACTAAATTGCAAAATTTTTAATTTCAATTTTTAATTGAAAAAATCGTAAGGTTAACCCCTTACGATTTTTTTGGGCCAAGAAATAAAGGTTGCCGAAATGCATTTTTAACGTGGAATATCGTAAGGCTATAGCCTGAACTATAACCTTCCCTATTTAAAAGACTAAATTGCAAAATTTTAAATTTCAATTTTTAATTGAAAAAATCGTAAGGTTAACCCCTTACGATTTTTTTGGGCCACGAAATGAAGGTGGTCGAAATACATTTTTAACGTGGAATATCGTAAGGCTATAGCCTGGACTATAACCTTCCCTATTTAAAAGACTAAATTGCAAAATTTTAAATTTCAATTTTTAATTGAAAAAAGCGTAAGGTTAACCCCTTACGATTTTTTTGGGCCAAGAAATGAAGGTTGCCGAAATGCATTTTTAACGTGGAATATCGTAAGGCTATAGCCTGAACTATAACCTTCCCTATTTAAAAGACTAAATTGCAAAATTTTAAATTTCAATTTTTAATTGAAAAAATCGTAAGGTTAACCCCTTACGATTTTTTTGGGCCAAGAAATAAAGGTTGCCGAAATGCATTTTTAACGTGGAATATCGTAAGGCTATAGCCTGAACTATAACCTTCCCTATTTAAAAGACTAAATTGCAAAATTTTAAATTTCAATTTTTAATTGAAAAAATCGTAAGGTTAACCCCTTACGATTTTTTTGGGCCAGGAAATGAAGGTTGTCGAAATGCATTTTTAACGTGGAATATCGTAAGGCTATAGCCTGGACTATAACCTTCCCTATTTAAAAGACTAAATTGCAAAATTTTAAATTTCAATTTTTAATTGAAAAAAGCGTAAGGTTAACCCCTTACGATTTTTTTGGGCCAAGAAATGAAGGTTGCCGAAATGCATTTTTAACGTGGAATATCGTAAGGCTATAGCCTGAACTATAACCTTCCCTATTTAAAAGACTAAATTGCAAAATTTTTAATTTCAATTTTTAATTGAAAAAATCGTAAGGTTAAACCCCTTACGATTTTTTTGGGCCAAGAAATGAAGGTTGCCGAAATGCATTTTTAACGTGGAATATCGTAAGGCTATAGCCTGAACCATAACCTTCCCTATTTAAAAGACTAAATTGCAAAATTTTAAATTTCAATTTTTAATTGAAAAAATCGTAAGGTTAACCCCTTACGATTTTTTTGGGCCAAGAAATGAAGGTTGCCGAAATGCATTTTTAACGTGGAATATCGTAAGGCTATAGCCTGAACCATAACCTTCCCTATTTAAAAGACTAAATTGCAAAATTTTAAATTTCAATTTTTAATTGAAAAAATCGTAAGGTTAAACCCCTTACGATTTTTTTGGGCCAAGAAATGAAGGTTGCCGAAATGCATTTTTAACGTGGAATATCGTAAGGCTATAGCCTGAACTATAACCTTCCCTATTTAAAAGACTAAATTGCAAAATTTTAAATTTCAATTTTTAATTGAAAAAATCGTAAGGTTAACCCCTTACGATTTTTTTGGGCCAAGAAATGAAGGTTGCCGAAATGCATTTTTAACGTGGAATATCGTAAGGCTATAGCCTGAACTATAACCTTCCCTATTTAAAAGACTAAATTGCAAAATTTTAAATTTCAATTTTTAATTGAAAAAATCGTAAGGTTAACCCCTTACGATTTTTTTGGGCCAAGAAATGAAGGTTGCCGAAATGCATTTTTAACGTGGAATATCGTAAGGCTATAGCCTGAACTATAACCTTCCCTATTTAAAAGACTAAATTGCAAAATTTTAAATTTCAATTTTTAATTGAAAAAATCGTAAGGTTAACCCCTTACGATTTTTTTGGGCCAAGAAATGAAGGTTGCCGAAATGCATTTTTAACGTGGAATATCGTAAGGCTATAGGCTGAACTATAACCTTCCCTATTAAAAAGACTAAATTGCAAAATTTTAAATTTCAATTTTTAATTGAAAAAATCGTAAGGTTATACCCTTACGATTTTTTTGGGCCAAGAAATGAAGGTTGCCGAAATGCATTTTTAACGTGGAATATCGTAAGGCTATAGGCTGAACTATAACCTTCCCTATTAAAAAGACTAAATTGCAAAATTTTAAATTTCAATTTTTAATTGAAAAAATCGTAAGGTTAACCCCTTACGATTTTTTTGGGCCAAGAAATGAAGGTTGCCGAAATGCATTTTTAACGTGGAATATCGTAAGGCTATAGGCTGAACTATAACCTTCCCTATTTAAAAGACTAAATTGCAAAATTTTAAATTTCAATTTTTAATTGAAAAAATCGTAAGGTTAACCCCTTACGATTTTTTTGGGCCAAGAAATGAAGGTTGCCG
Source organism: Malthinus flaveolus (assembly GCA_950108345.1). Taxonomy (NCBI): domain Eukaryota; kingdom Metazoa; phylum Arthropoda; class Insecta; order Coleoptera; family Cantharidae; genus Malthinus; species Malthinus flaveolus. Next base: position 14,442,525 of record OX467290.1, read on the forward strand.
AAATGCATTTTTAACGTGGAATATCGTAAGGCTATAGCCTGAACTATAACCTTCCCTATTTAAAAGACTAAATTGCAAAATTTTAAATTTCAATTTTTAATTGAAAAAATCGTAAGGTTAACCCCTTACGATTTTTTTGGGCCAAGAAATGAAGGTTGCCGAAATGCATTTTTAACGTGGAATATCGTAAGGCTATAGCCTGAACTATAACCTTCCCTATTTAAAAGACTAAATTGCAAAATTTTAAATTTCAATTTTTAATTGAAAAAATCGTAAGGTTAACCCCTTACGATTTTTTTGGGCCAAGAAATGAAGGTTGCCGAAATGCATTTTTAACGTGGAATATCGTAAGGCTATAGGCTGAACTATAACCTTCCCTATTAAAAAGACTAAATTGCAAAATTTTAAATTTCAATTTTTAATTGAAAAAATCGTAAGGTTATACCCTTACGATTTTTTTGGGCCAAGAAATGAAGGTTGCCGAAATGCATTTTTAACGTGGAATATCGTAAGGCTATAGCCTGAACTATAACCTTCCCTATTTAAAAGACTAAATTGCAAAATTTTAAATTTCAATTTTTAATTGAAAAAATCGTAAGGTTAACCCCTTACGATTTTTTTGGGCCAAGAAATAAAGGTTGCCGAAATGCATTTTTAACGTGGAATATCGTAAGGCTATAGCCTATAAATTGCAAAATTTAAATTTGAAGGAATAATTAATTACCAGTTAACACCGTATTCAAATGCTTGTCATTATAACAGTTCACGACACTGTTTGTGTTCTTTGCTCTGTGCAACTTTAACAGGTACCTATCACGTGGTGGATATTTCCTTCCTTGAAAGGGCAGGTGGATCCTAGATCCAAATTTCAACCATAAACGATGTCTCACAATTTCAAAAAGTTACGAGAGTTCGGCCGAAAGTTATTTGGCGTCAAAGTCGACGATCAAATTAATAGTGAAATCGCGAGTTCGGTGGTGTTTAATTGACGCATAAAACAAGATCTAATGATCCGAAAAATTTTAAAGCGCAAGGGGTTAAAACTAAAGGACGTAAAACAAAATCTACTGCCCCGATACATTTTTAATAATGTAGGAGAGTAAAGCTAATGAACCGCACTTCTTGTGCAGAAATTTGAAAAATGTTGTTCCACGCAGTTGTACGTTGTTAGAATTATTTTAGAGCTATTTTCCCCAAAACTGCCCCATTATAAAATTTTAAAATTCGCTGGGTAAGGACGAAGATGTATACAGATTGTCCAACAAGTGCAGACTCCTATTAATTACACACGACCCCTAAAAATTCGAGAATATGAGAAACACGAGAAAGATATGATTCGGTTTTCACCAAAACTGCTCAACTAGGTACTCGATGTCACGAAACTTTACGATTGTTCGATTACCGAATGTGTCTAAGCGCAAAGAAAATAAATATTTATCCCCAATTTTGAGGACTTACCTTTTTCGTTTGAAGTCGGCATTCAAAATTGCGTTTTTTCCATTATAAGCTGGAACTTCCATCCAACAATATGCTTGAAACTGCTGGAAATAGGGTAGGGTTTCTTGATGTACGAATGTACGTACCTACTTGTCAACTTGTCTCCCGCAATCTACAATAATTTAATGAAAAATCATTAATTATCTAAATATTACAATAACTAATACTATTATTAGGGTATTTAGGGAGGCACCCACAAATCATCACCTCAACTCGAATTTGCAAAGGTGTACGAGCGCGTTAATTAAATTAATCTTGATTTGTCAATAGGGCATGTATTAATCTGCAATTGAAATTGAAAATTGCAATGTAAAAGGTGTAAAATTGAATTATATAATCAGAAAAGTATAAATATGGGATCATTGACGTATCAATAATTTCCGATAACAATTGAAATTAATTGAAAGTGTAACAATCACGATTTTTCAATCGATAGATTGTTCATAATTTTTTTACAATTTTATAATATTTAGGAATAGGAATTTGGTAAGTTTCAAATTTGATAACTAGATTCGAATTAATTGATTATTAAAGGTAACTAAAGTTGCATTTATGAAATTAGAGTTTTTCTTTGTTGTCTACATAAGACAATGAAGACATTGTAGTTGATAGTACATTGTAGCTAAAGTTGTTTGGACCGTGGGCATAAAGATGCACATTATTGCAAGTAGGTTGTTTTGGGCGGATATCACTTGGGAAGAGATATTCCTCAGAGCCGTGAGAACTGTCGAATGGATGAAAAAGACTGGTCCCCGCAAAAAGACGGGAAGGAAAATTAAGGCAGTCGCTTTGGGTCTGCCGATCGTGAAGGACTCGTGAGCGGAAAATAGCGGAAAATAAAAGTTGCTTGCGGACTGCGGTAGCGGAAGGACTCAAGCGGGAATTTGCGAAATTAATAATAAAACGTTAAAGCCAAGAAACGTCCCGTAGAACGTAGCTCTTGTGCGTTAAAAACGGAAAGTAGTGGAAAATCGAGTGCGAGCTAACGAATTTATGTGCGGAAAGTTGGAATAAGTTAACACGAAAAATTGGACAAAGGAGTTGCCCAGAAGCAAAAAAGGTAAAAAGGGAACTCATCAAGATTTGGAAGAGCGAAAAGGGCGGTTTTCCAAATATTCGGGTATTCGGGAAAAACCATCCCGAAGGAAAAGGAAGGTCGATAAATTTTAGACCTGGTAAAAGAGAAACATTTTGGTTCATCCGATACGGGTCAAGAACAATTTCGAAAAACGGTCATAAATAAATCGAGTCATTTTAACATTAACTAAAGGTAAAGTGCGGTGACGCGAAGTCCGAGAGTGGAAATTAGATTAGGTGCGTTTAACGCTACGCATCGTGGACAAGACACCGGGCGAGGTACGGGAAACGAATACAGCTTTCAACCGGATTCCAATCAACAGGATTTTAAAGCCCCAGCTTGCCAACTAGAACTAGATAAGGTAGAAACTGTTTGGTCTACTGCATTATTATGTGTTTATGCCCGCTGGTCGTTGTTAGGGATTTTTGATAGGTGTTTTCAGGTATTTTTATAAGAGAGTCTCAACTTAAGCATGGTTGAAAACGCTCTACGTAATCGTCATTAGGTTAAAATAAGCGATTTATCATTTCAGTTAGGACTAGGTATTATCAATATTGTTTAGGGTGTATTTTAAAGGAGTCACCTCTTGTAGAAGTAAGGCATTTGTTTTGTTTTGTGTCATTTGAAAGATTTAAAATAGATACTAATTTAACTTACAAAAACGGTGCTTATTATTGATCGATACGAGATCGATCAGCAAGAGAAAAAGCTAATTTACCAATACATCAATTTTACTCGCTGTCCTGTAAGCCGAGCGGATTTACGTTTTCCGAAGCAGAAGTGGTGGCAAAAATCTGTACGCTATCAAAATAGTACTCCAAATTTTGGAACAACCCCAAGTGCCAAATCTCACAGGTGGTGGCAGCATAATCAAAAATAAATAATTCTTGTGAGGTTTTTGAGCGTTTCGGTGGTTGCTTTCCTGGGGGTAGCGAGGTGGAAAGAATAAGTAGAAAGTTTTAGTATTCAGTCGTTAAGTAAAGTAAAATAAGAAAAAACAAAATTTTACCCCGTTACAAAATAAATAGAGCAAATTCATTTCAATTTTGGATAAATTTAATCCCTTGAACCATTACTGTATTAATGGATTGAAGCGACAAAAAGTTATAAATAAACTACAATTTCAATTTCAATGATATGTGATACGAGATACGACTACTAAAATATTGTAAGTAATTGAACGCTAATTTAATAAACAAATGCGTAGGTACATACCTAATTATTTCACTATTCGAACTCTTGTCTCCCTTAAATGAAGGTGAAGGGTGAATTTGAAAAACTATAAATATTTGAACAAACATGTAAAAACCACAGATACGAGTATATTGCCGAACGCACTACCAATCAACTACTAAACCGTGCAAGCACCGTGCAGGTGCTTGCAGGTGTTCTTATCACCACGTGATTAGAAAATTAATGTGCTTTCAACGTAAAATAGTTGAATTTCGAATTGAGACTAACAACGAAATGAATTTAAATAAAATAATTTCCCAAAATAATTAATTTTTTAACTAAATATGAATATTTAGTGGGACTAATACGCCCGACCAAAAAAAAATTGAAAATAATACGCATTCAGTTACATAAAATACGTCTTTGTCGACCTAAGCTATTAAATTTCATATCCAAACTACATCAGCCTCTTATAAAGCACCCCCATAAAGTTGGTATGTAACTATGTAACGTACGTACAACCAAAGAATATACATATTATACAGTAGGTACAGTATACGGTACTACTGTATGCTTTACTATACTATTGAGTCATACCTTTCAGATAGGCAACAAAGAGTCGAAGTTATCAAAGGTAATGTAAGAGTCAAATCTAAAATGTTAACTATAAACACAGGTGTGCTTACCGAGGCAGTATACTCGGACCTGTGTTGTTTGTCGTGTATAGTGTATGTAAATAAGTTGGCGTTGTCGGGAGATAAGTGCTCTCTGGTCAGATACACGGATGACACTAGCCTTATAGTAACGTGTCAGAGATGCGTTCAGGTTGTGACGACGCCTACTCACAAGCCACTATATGGTTTGAAACAAACAGCCTGGTTGTGAACACGACAAAAACCAATTTTGTCTTGTTCAGAACCAAACAAACCAGAGAAGTGGTTCCTTCCGAGTGGGAAGTGTCAAATGTGAGGGTGGGGCTGTCTGAATGTGCCAAGGTTTTGGGAATTGTTTTGGATGAGTTTTTGAACTGGTCGCATCACGTCAGTCGGCTCTGCCTAAAATTAAGTAATTGCCCATGGCAATTTTGAGTCCGTTATGAGATATGGCATACTTTTCTGGGGAGCGAGCTCTCATATAGAGCAACAAAGTGTTTCAAATTCAGAAAAGATCTATAAGAATAATAATAAAAATGAACTTGAGAGATTCGTGCAGAGGTGTTTTTCGGGATCTGAACATAATGACAGTTCATTAACCATTACAAAAAATGTTAATGTGCAGTATCCGATTCACCGTTTGGCGTTAACCGAAAAAAGTCCTATTTATATGTGCGTAAAATTGTTCAACAAACTACCAAATACTATCAAAAGCTGTTCTTCAATTGGGAGATTCAAAGAAACAATAAAAGAGTTACTTATCAATTTAGAACCCTAATACAATATTGGAGATTACTTTAATTGCAGTTTTTAGAGTAATCAGACATAATTTAACTTCATTTCATTTCTTGTTGTTTTTTGTACCTAATCATACAATCATGTAATATCAACTATATCTGAAATGTTATCTGAAGAGTTATTATTACTATTATTACAACTTACCGTAGTGCCTAAAATACACATTTTGCACTACAAAATTGTATTTATTTCCCGTGAAACTAGCGTGCAAGATTATAATTTAGAATAATAACAATTGTCAAGATGTGTTAAAGGGAAAAAGGCTGATTAAGCGTCGGTACAATATTGCTATAAATTGATAAGCATGTTGTGATGTGAATAAATCCCAGGTTAATTTCGTTTATTTTTACGTAAATGGGTATTTTCTAGGATCCAGGTAACCTCGAGCTCGATTAGTCCTAGAAAAGCGTACTCTGTTTGAAGGGATGCCTGGTGAGTGCGTGTATTCGAAAGCTACAAGACCTCGAACGACAAAAACTGCCGTACGCCTAATGTATGCGCAACCCGCAGTACACGCCCGCGTTGAATTAGTCTTATTGTTCTTTAATTTATTTAGATGAAGAATGTTAAAGAAAAAGAAAGAATATGTTTATTAAACTCCTACTTGGACTTGGACTCCAGTTTTATTTAGGGGGGGTTTGACGAATGTAAAATAGAATTAGTAGTTTGTTTGTGTCTTCTTTGTAGTTACATTATTGTACATTGTGATTATATTATTTCGTCGACATAATACGGTTGTGATATTTATTTAAATTACTAGGAATTAAAGTTTTGTTTGTACGCTTTAATTTGTTAATGATAACCTGTTTGATAAGAAATATACGAAGATTGTGTGAATCGTAGTGTATCGAGATGTTTTGTGTTGTTTTATTTAGGAGCCATTTGTTCAATCGATCGTCACATTTTTAAGGAATTTTACCTAAATTGGTATGGTTTTTATAATTTCATAAATATCAGATAATTTTATAACGCAATTTCAAAAAATTAAAATATTTTATACTCAAATTGTTAGGTTAACTATTAGAGATGTTAGAAACTGATTAGAGATGTGTCGTTAAGTACGTATTGGAAATTATAAATATGCAGTGGCGTGCTCGACTAACATTTTTTTAAGCTTAACACGTTTATGTGAAGTGCGTTTAAAAATAATTGGAAGTTTTGACTTTTCGGCCAACACAGTTGGAAGTTTCACTTAACATCGACCCGAGTGTGTTAGCTAAAAAGTCGCAACTCAACTTCCAAAAGTGTTCTTACCAAGGGTGTTTCTAAATTTGAGGATACGGGCGGTAGCACGTTAATCTACAACAAAAACTGAATAAAAAGTTCTTTTGCGATTTTTCGTTAAATTTTCTAAATTTGATTTAACTCCCCCTACCCCACCGTTATTACCAAAACCTCGAATATTTACGAAGGAAACAATTTGAAAATACTGTCTGTGACATATTTTATTATCAACAAATGTTTCCTTTGTTTTATAATTGTGATCTTATCTATTTCTTTTCGAATAATTAAAGCGTGAATACACACTTTCGTTTGTTGATTTTTAAATTAGTTACATACTGACGGTAATTTTCTAAATTTAACGATTTCAAAATTTGCATCTAAAGATCTAAAGATGCAAATTATGCATTTTGTTCAAAATAATGCACTTATAAAAATTTTACTTAATTTATCGATACAATCTTAAATCTTAAGTGAGAGTCATGAGGAAGATAAGGTACGTTTAAACATAATTGGAAGTTGACGTTTTGACTTTTTCACATTTGGATATTTTGAAGTGTTACGAGATACAGGCACTAGTAAGCCTTTTGTTTATATTTTTCTAATTTATGGCACCTCGAGTGTCTACTTCTGACTGTTGCAAACAAAAAAGTCGAAAAGTCAACTCCCATTCATTTTTGAACGCATCTTACTAAAGTAGGTACGTAGTTGTTTTAATTATAAATAATTAGATTACGTTTTAACAAGATGATCTAAAGGACCATCGTTTACTCAGGGTCGGATTAACACCTTCGGGAGGGGTGATCGAGGCAAAATAACTAGGGCGTCTTAATATAAAAGCGAAAGTACCCTTTTTCGATCTTACACTCTTAAGATCCTCGGGATCTTAAGATCAAACGGGACTTGGGGGGCGAGAACTATTTTTCACTGAATTTGTGATAATTGATAACTGATAACTAGTATTATTCCATAAAACCGATGATTGCAATTTTTAAAAATTTTTTCTATTTGTTCGATTATTCGGCTATTTTGTAATTTGATTATTTTACGAAAAACTGTTCACCGAACAGTTACTTTTCAATTTGATGACTATTGTTATTATAAAAACTTGCGTTACACTTACATATTTATTATCTTGCAATTTTTTGTATTACTATTATGAAAAGTATTTTTGACAATACTAATTAAAGAATTTTAAACAAAATTTCGCTTATTTAATAAGTTCAAAAATAATGCCAACTTTCTCAACATTTTTACTTTTTTCTGCTTCTTATATTTAGTTATTTATAAGAATTTTTTTCCTTAGGCGTTAAACGTTGTTCAGGTGGTTTATAAAATCGAGAAAATAAAGCAGTGACCTAGAAAGTTCAAGAAAATCATTTAATTTTACGTTTAACCCATTTCTGGACTTACCTCGTAATTATAAAATTAATTTGGAGCGTTTTCTATACAGGGTGTTCCGATAAGCGCGTGGTCTTCGATAGCTCTACTCAGCTATTGTGTAGTAGAAATGATTTGAAAATTCTAAAAGTAAGTTGCTTATGACATTTACTATAGGTACTTCAAATAATTCAGCTCTTACGCGAGGGGAGGGCGCCTTCTTACACTCTGTTAATAGGCTTTTATCCAAGTCCTCGTCCAAGTCTTAACTAACTAAAGAGTAATGAGGGAACCAACAGACCCCAAAAAAACAGGTGACGCCTCTGTGCAGTGTACATGCCTAGTTAACACATTTAAAGCTGGATTTCGTTAGTTAACTTTAATTTTACAACGAAATAAATTAAATATTTGACAAATTGTAATGTATGTAATTCCCTACGACCAGTTTTGATGGCTGTCACTTGGTATACGGCACACTGAGTGTAGTGTGTGCGTACTTTTAGAAATTTTGTATTGTGTGTTATTTTTTAATAACTACGAAAAAATTATCAGTTTGAAGTTGACGTATACGTTTCATTTAAACAAACAAAAGCGTAATAATAAAGTAAATAGTTATGTATATCCACAGAAAAATTTATTGGGCACCTTGTAAGTTGTAACTTTCTTCTTCTTATATACGTTTTAGCAGAAATTTGTATAAAACCCGAGAGTATCGTAACTAAAAAACATTCCACTTGTTAATTCGTAAAAATTTCATTTCAACATTCGTTGTCTCCAAACAACTTATATAGTAGTTGCCAATAATTATTTCTTCGACTGTACCTACACTACAATTGCTTCAAATTAATTCACGTATTAAAAGTTCTTCGATTTAAAAATGAATTTCTAATTAGTATTTTAATGTTATGATAGACTCGTGAACTATGTTTTGAAACGAACGAATGAATTACTCTAATTATGTTAACAGATCACATACATGCCATTCTATGACAAACCGTTCGTGTAAAAAGTTGACCATTTTCAAATTTTTTTCCGCTACTCGAGTTCTTATGTGATCAGCATATAACAGTTAATTTATATAATTTATAGTTGAGTTTATTTATAGTTAATTTTTACACACACGCTAATTATCCCTTCTTATGTGTTCCCTTTTTTAAGGTAAGTTTAGTTGGTCGGGTATTAATAACCTTAAACTGTCTCAATATTTTGAGCCTTTTGAAATGCCAAAGAAATTTAATGGAAAAATAGCTTTGACACTTCCAAGAGTGTTATGGTGTTATGGACTAGACTTTGCTTAAATATTGAAGTTTATAATGTTCAATTTAAGTGTTTGGGCACTTTAAAAGCCTCAAATATTGATCTCGGGGTTTTGAGGAACGGTTTTAACTTACTAAAGTTCGAACAGTCAAAGTTTGTATTAAAACATGCAGAACAGGAAAGAGAATTCACATAATATGTAAAAATTATCGTCGACTTGGAAAATTGTACACCCGGTATAACGAAAGAGACGTGCGGCCGACTGTTTATCGTATTACACTATTTTTTTAATGCGGTAGTACTCAGGTTCTCAGGTACAATAAAATACTGCTGCTATACCAATAAATCGTTCATTGGCAATTTTAAAGAAAAAAATAACATGTGGTATGGGGGGAGGAGAGGGGTACACACTAATTATTGTATAGTTACGTTTTATTTTATTTTAAAAAATTGATACCTATTGTAATAGTGTGTTAGGTGGAAAAACGCATTAATTTATTATGTTAGTTATATTACGTGAAAGGGTGGAGGTGGGGATTAGTTATTAGTTATTGGTTAGTATAATTCAATTTTCCTTAATTCGAGAGAGAAAAATGAGAATACTTTTGTTCTAAAATGGTGTTATTAAGTAGAGAAAATTAATTCGTTAACCATTTAAGTAAGTACCTACAATTAATTGAGGACATTCTTAATACGGATTTAGGATTTATAATTTCCGTATTAATAGATTAAATGAAAACCAACACGCAAAAGTCGATTAAAATTTAACAATAATTTCGTTGATAAAATTTTTTAACTAAAGGCGTATACTATAACTGACAATAAATAATTTGATGGCACTTTCTCATCTGACCCAAAATATTTTAAAGTATAGACAAGTAGCGCTTAATTATTTTTTTATTAAAAAAAGTTATTTTATTTAAAAAAACGCTCTTTTGTTGGAATTTTATTTGTGTATCATTTGTTTACATAATTCTACGTCAGTGGATATACAGAAATTATTGGTTATAAATTTTCATCAAGGTTACAAATTATGCAAAATTAAAGAATTTTTAATAAATAAAAAGGTGAAAGTATTAAAGTATCAATGAAGAAAAGTTATATTTTTAAAACAAAATTTTTTAATTAAATAATTATAGAATTTTTTGTAAATTATAATTACAAATTTTGGACTAACTGTGTCACGTTTGAGAATAAATAAAAAAGTTTGAACCAGAGATGCTAAGAAGGGGGTTCCATAATAAAATTTCGAGACAAAGTATTTAAAATTAATATGTAATCGATTCGAAATATTTTTAAAATAAAACTACGCCCTTACCTTGCTTTTGCTCATGTTTATTACTTTTGTCGAAAACGGTCTGAATATTGTTAAAAAATAATAATTTTTTCATCGTGCTTACAATAAAGCACAAGAAAAATCGTTTTGTAACAAAACAAAAAAAGCTTAATTGCGCGAACAAATTAGGTACATCTAAAAAACAGTTTTAAAAAGAATAATTTAAAGTCGATTTAAATTTAATCTTCCTCATTGTCTTATGTGGAAACTCGGTAGAAACCGCAAACTTAAACGTTAATTAATGTTACGAATTTTCAAGAAAGTTCTGCTTTTTGCGACAATGATTTTAGAGTAATTTTGGTTGTTGAACTTCTTGTAAAAAGCAGGGGCGTAACAGTCGACCTCGTAGAGCACGTGTCGGAAACCCACGTCGTGATCGTGAGTGACGATTTTTGATTAAAGGGGGTAACTAAATTTTGAAAGTTTTAAGGGGGCGTGAAACAATCGAGATATTTTTGAAAACCTAAAAATTGATAGCAGTTATGCCACTTATCGTCATAATAAGAGACCTTAGTAAAAGCAAGGGGCAGAACAATTTTTAATTGTCCACTAAAAAGTCCAAATAAGTTTTTTATAAAAGTTTAGCCACTAGTTTTGGTCACAGGATGTTTTAATTAACTAAAGCGATTTTAATTAATTTGCATGTTAATAGTTATAACAATTAGGTAGTTAGTAGTTAACTTTGTGTATATTTCATAGCCTCATAAATTATTTATTAGAATAAGTGTCTGGTCTAATATAATATAATATAATTTCGATTAATTACAATTTACAATTTTTTTTGAAAACCAATTATCAAATAATTGTATGTGGGTTGAGAAATTTTGCAAATTTAAAACGTTTAATTAACGTCTTATTTTATTATAAAATTGTTCATCGGAACTAAACTGGTCATTCATTATGCTTAGGGCAATTCAAACTCATAAAAGTCACAAATTAAACTTGTAATTAATTTTTGAAATAATTATTTACGTCATTTATTTGTTAAGTATACAGTGTGGACGAAGTAAGAAACATATTCTGACTCGATAAATATAATAAGAAAACTTATTGCTTTCTTTATCAAAATATGAAGAGAAATAGTGCTCCAAATTATTTTTGAAATGACCTTTAAAATTATCTATATCACACGACATATTGTCCATTTTTTTTGTAAGTGGCGTCTCATATCCTACGCGGGTGACGTTACAAGCGAATAGTATCAAAAAATGGGCAGAAACATAAATCAATTTAAGTGTCCAGTCTAAGATTTAATCGAAAACGTCACGTGTTCGGGGATATTAAATTTGTCCCTTACTTTATCCACACACTGTATATACAGGGTGACTATAATCTACTACGCTGCTATGAGTAATTGGTTAAATTGGAAAAATTAGACAGAATTACCAGACAAATTTAATGTCTTTAATATATCCGAATAGTTTTGCTAATTTTTAAAACGATACCAAAACAACTTAAAATTGAGCAAAATATCTCTGTTACCGTAGTAGATAGGCCAGTGAGAGGGGGGCCGTATCGTACCAAGTAAGTCACTTTGTAAATTCGTAGTTTTACTTAAAAAGTTAGCACGTAATAAGATGCAATAAGGTGCTTTTTGTGATGTGTGTGCTCACGTAATGACGTTTGCTAAAGAGGGGGGAGGTTATTATTTAGTTTATTGGATATTGGTAATAACATATCAAATTGAAGGTTTTTGGGCTTTTTTTGTACTTAAAGAAATTAACAGAAAATAAGTTGATGATGGGTAGATTTAATGGTAATTTGAAAGAATCTAGTTTTGCAATAATATTTATTGTCAATTTTATCAATTTCTAACGATCGATGAGTGTATATGTAGCATTTAGTTTGTTGAAAATTTTTTTATATTTACGAATTCATTACCGTACTATTGTTTTTAGAAAAAAAGTAAACAAAAAACAACAAAGGCGTTTGGACTCTACGATGGAAAGCTCAGTCGATGATATTGGTCTATCGAGTGAAGCATTAACGCTTTACCTTAGTGAAGTTAAAAACACACATCAAGACGGCGACGATGAAGATGAAGAACATTCTGTAGTAGATGGTAAGTCGTGACTGTAACGCCTCGTCATTCGATTACTAATATTCTTATCATTAGTTTCAGACGTTGATCAAGCCACCGAGTTTCTAAACAAAGTCGGCTTATCCAATTTATCCAAAATATATCGGGAAGGTAAAGAAATTTCGGATGTTATCATAAAGGATTCGGTACGGCAAATAAATTTAACGCCGAAGCAAGCTCACACTGTTAAATCGAGGGTTAAGACATTAAACCGAACACTTCGAAATCGTCAACCGAGAAGAAAACAACGTCAGGATATAAGAGATATAGCTTGGAATGCAGAAGTAAGAGCCGATGAGTAGTACGACGAGTTTCTATAATAATTACTTTTTTTTAATTAAAGACGTCGAGCACGGGAACTAGATCGAGAAGCGCAACACCGGACTTGCTAGACTTTGTCGAAACGATTCAAGAAGATTTGACTTCGGACGAAGATCAGTCGAATCTACAGCCTTAGTAAATAGATCATTTGTCGAGCACGTCCGTTTTTACTAATTTTTTTAAATAAAGTTCTTTAGATTCCGCTAATATGAATATGAAAATAAAACTAAAATGGACAAACAGTGAGCCTTTATATACTAAGTTTAATCGTACCGAAAGATGTGATATTGCGCATTTGGATTCCTCAAAAGTTGTACTAAAAGGTTATCACGCTTTAAACGAGTCCGGAACTATCGGCAGAAGAGAACGAAGTGGTAGCGATCCAACTACCGACGTCATCGAAAATGCCAATTCGGATTTATTTAAGTAAGTTAATTTAGCTTCAATCGGAAGTGGTGAGTAATGGGCGGCTCGCAAACCCCACTTTTTTATGACGTCTTCGTTTTTTCTTAATTTTGGTTCATTCGAATTTTGGGTTCTTTAAATTTGCGAGTCCCTCGAATTATTTGACCCCTTATACTTATACTGGTGGCACTGGGTCTATACCCTTCAGTAGAACTATGGACGGATCCATAACACGACTGGAATAATGTACAAAGTACCGTCTGGTCTAAGTGCAAGGGTTCTGCGCAAAGGAACCGTTGGAAATTGGCACTAATTTGAACACCGCAAACGGGAGGAATTAAAATGGCCCAAAATTTCCTGTAACAGTGCGTTTAAAAAATGTGGTGGTTCTAAGTCGCCTATTATTCCCTACTGTTGTAATTATTGTTTTTATTTTTTTTTAAGAGATGGGTCAGTGAGACTGCATAATAAATTATCACGTAGTCACAATAGTTTGTTAACCGAAAGTGAAAATATGTATTTAACAAAGAACGAAGACCTCAGTTTTGAAAAACTTTTAAAACGAAACGAGGACCATAGCGAAGATATTAAAGTAAGTGGTGGACAAGTTGTTGTATTTATAATTCGTTTATGTTTTGTTTTAGAATTTAGTTTACAATAATACGGCCGGCATTAGTGTCGATGAGTTATCCGATAGCGAATATCAACACTTAAAACCTTTACTTTGGTTAGAAATAACTGCCATATTTGACCAATATAAAATTGGTATAGTTAAACGTAAGTCATGTTACAAAAATAAACGCGGTAACGTCTTTGGAGTTAATTTGTCGACTTTAATAATGCGCGATATGCCTACACCCATGGATAACCTCATGATACCTCAAATATTTAAAACCATCATTATTCAACTAAATAAACGGTGTTTAAACGAAGATGGACTTTTAAGGGTTGCCGGACAACAACAAAAGTTAAATTATTTGTGCGAAGAAATAGAAACGAAATTTTACAGCAATCGGAAATTCGTCGAAGATATGATAGACACAGCTTCGCCTCACGACTTAACCGGAATATTAAAAAAACTGTTACGAGATATACCAGATACTATTTTAACCATGGAGTTGTTAGATATGTTTTATAAGTGTAGTTGTGAGTAGTGTTAGTGTTAAAAAGTTAATAATTTTTAATTTCTTTTGTTTTTAGTGATTCCGGGGATCGAAGAACAAATCAAAGCTTTGAACTTATTAGTTTTGTTACTGCCGGTGGAACATCGTAATACATTCCGTTTACTATTAAATTTTTTTTTGAATGTTACCAAAAACGAAGACCGAAATAGAATGAATTTACATAATGTAGCGATGATTATCGCTCCTTCATTTTTTTCGCCCAAACTTCTACTTCCAAAGTACATCTTTCGATCGATAAAAAATTCTTTTTTAACCGTCGTTTTGTAGGGATGTTAGTAAAATGAACGTCAAGTCTTTGAAAAGTTTACCTAAGGAAGAACTAGCAAGACATATAAATGGCGCCGCTGTTTGCTGTTGCATTATGGAATTACTGCTAAGAAGTGGCCATAGTTTGTGGTCGGTGCCAGGCGATCTAGCTCGACAAGCCAAAGATGCTCAAAAAAAAGCTCAAGAACGAAAAGATACGGGAAAAGAGAAACGCTTTGTGAGTTTTCCTTATTAAACGGTTTGAACAGTTAGATTATGATTTTTTTTAGCGTTACGGGAAAACTAAACTTCATAGAAGTAGTACACAATATGAATCTAGTAGTTTATGGCCTCGAATTAAAAAAAAGTGATTTTGTATTTATTGCACATTTATTTTAGGAACAATTAATCGTGTAGATACTAAATTTAAAGTGCCTTAAACAAATAGGTTAATTTTTGTTACGTACCTCTTTATTTCTGCATCGATGGATTTATACCGAGACTTAAGTTGAGCAGATTTAATTGTATTAAGTGCCAAAATATTTTTTTCAGAATTTTAATTATGTACTTCATTAAATATAAGTTGCCACATTAAATCCTGTTCAAAATTGTAAAATATGTAACTAATTATTGTTTAAATATATGAAATTTGTTTAATTTAATTTCCATGTGTCTATCCGTAAGCGCATTTAATAACTACCAACTACCCACTCTTAATTCCTCTTATAGAGGCTAATAATCGGAGAAACCGAAAGACAATAGCAGCAATTCTCTTTTTTATAGTAGAATTTCCTCATATCTTCGAACCAACTGTACAGGTATAGCGTAGATATTACCGTAACTAATACCATGTATTTTTAAGAATATTTTTATTGCGTAAAGGTGTTTTAACATTGTAAACTGTGGCATTTATAACAAATTTAACATATTTGAAAAACAAAGAGGGTGTAGAATTAAAAATTTCAACAATTCTTCCATTTACAAGTTCGTTATTTACTTTTAAATCGAGCAATTTTGTATTAAGAAAAATTAGATCATACCATTAATAATTATTGCGCCCCCTTTGTTTAAAAATTATATTTGTGCTACTTTTCTAATAATACTTTTGTTCAAAAACGATATTTACTAAATATTGTAATTTTTTGAGTCATTTTACATTTTATACAATACACTACTAAATAACAAGGCTAGTTGGTTAGGTTACACTTAAAATTAATTTTTTAACAATAAATAAGTGTAATTTATAGTACAATTTGATCACAAATTTTTATGATAACGTTATCGCAATTTAATACTGGATAACCTGATAACCATAATCTACCATTGGGTAACTTTGTGAGTATAATAAGAAGTGGGTAACTAGAGTTAGTACTAGAGAGTTTTTAACATACTAAGGACGGGTTTTTTCATCTTCCAAATAACGCTATCTCTCAGATAACTAAAATAAGTGTTTATCTGAGACATAATTAAATTATTTTTCAGTTATGCTATCTGGGACTTTACCTGGAGGTGAAAAAACCCACTTTTAGTTTTATTCGGTATTGGTAACATCACTGATTAAAAATATGAATGGCATTAAACTTTACTTGAAATTGTGCCAAATTTCTTAATTTAACCAACTTCTCTACCTCTTCTATTAACAAAGTTACCCGTAGTAGAGTAGCATGGTAAATTACTGTCACCCTATACATGATATAGCGGAGCACACTACTTTCAGCTAGTGATGATAGGTGAGAGGTACATTATTACTTATTACGATAGACAGGGTGTCCCAACGATCATGCTTCTACTGTACAGACGAATTGTGTGGTTGTGGTAGTCCTAAAGCACCATCTCTTACACACTTTACCTAGCTCTAGCTTGGACTTTCTTAAACGTGGCACCCGGTATTTTATTGAATATTTATTAACATAGTGGGCGTACCATTTAAAAATACAAGTTTAGAAATGATTCAGTAGTAAAAGAACTAAACAGGTAAGGTACGTTTAAAAATAATTAAAAGTTGAAATCTACTGTGGCCGCGCCATTGAGACACACTGTATGTTTCAATAATGAAAATACAAGTTCAAAAATCACATAATATTATCGTAACTTCGATATTGATAATTACGGATATGTTATAACCATTATCAATAGCTGTAGCTAGGGCTATTTTTTTCGGAATTTTTCCCGGCCCTAGTTCTAACTCTTTCGATAAAAGAATTAAAATTGTACACGTCGCACCGGACGTGGGATAACGTGGTATTTTTTTGATTAGTAAACCGACTAAATGAGCAGAGTAGGTAGTGCAGTTGTTGGGCAAATTATTTTGCCGCCAAGCAACCTGTTGCATGTTGTCATTCGCAAATAATTTTCAAAAAACTGTAAAACGTGTGTATCGATCATTTTCGAGTTTTTTTGTATTTCTGGCGCTATTTAAATGTGTATGGGCATTTAAAGGTAGTGCTTCGGTAGCAATAATTAATCAATTTTCAGCTTAGACTCTTGGACAGTTTTCGAGAAAATGGGTTTACTTCGATTCTTCTTTTGGACGACATTCAATTGTACCCTTATAAAATAGGGGTTAAATAAAAATGGTTGCATCTGCAAGTTCTTTACACTGTAATACCTCTCATGTTCTTTACTTCCGTGAACATAAAGAAGTTACGCTATCCCGTCTCCCGTGGGACATCGTAAAGTAAAGTACGTTCAAAAATAATGGGAAGTTTCTAATTTATGACACCTTTAGTGTCTACTTCCAATTAGTTTTGAACGTACCTTGCCTGTATAACAACATTAAAACCGCCCACTTATGATCTAGTGGGCTCATTTTTTTAAAACAAACTCAAAATGTATTTTGACTCAAATTCACTAACCTCTTGACCGACTATTAATTATTTTTCAAATACGTAGTCGTAAACATTAAGCATTTGTTAGTCGATGAAATTTACTAAACTCATTGACGTTTAGTGTTTAGTAGCCTTTAAATTGGCATAATACTTGCCTATTAAAGGTTTAGGTACTTTAATACGCGTATTAGTTGCCATTTTTTAAGAGTAAGGTAAGTTCTAATTTTATACAGTTTTATAAAGCATAGAAGTTATTTGAAATAGTAGCGCTTTAATAGCGGAAGACTGAATAGAACGAGATTTAAAAATTTTATTCGGAAAGAAAGATCACATCAAGTTCCGTCTACTTATTAAGTTTAATTTTAACTAATTTTTATTAACCTGAGTAAATTGAATGACAATTCTTTTATAGGTTTAGAATTTTCTAATATATTATATAAATTTTATTGTACTATGATTAGATAACAATAGTCGTACAGTCTAAAAGTATTGACTATAACTTAACTTTTTTTATTAACAATGCGCCAATTTTTTTTAAATTTAAATGCATATTTATAATTTCGCGGTCATTTCAATTTCAAATACAAGAGGCTCAGTGACTTAAATAATTATGGAAAATTTTAAGTTTCGCGACGAAATGGGTTGCAGTAAAATAAACGGTAGCAGTAAATTGTTGCACTAAAGTTTTCTAATTCGTAATTTAAAAAACTATGACACAATTTACTGCTCGCCAATCTCGTCTTCTCGAAGATTTAAATTTTTTTAAATAAATAGAATCTTTTTGTATTCAATTTTCTAGAACTATCCTTTTCGCTTTTGTTTTGTTGATTAAAAAAATGATGTGTATCATTCGTTACATGGTACGATTAATTTGTTAAGTCTATCACATTTCTACTACATGATACATTTTACATCACATCGCTAATTGTATTGATAAACCAAAATTTTTCTAATTCATGATATTTACAACATCCGTGCCTTATTTATAAACTTTTATAAAAAAATTTCTATCTATTTTTTTTACGAAATCATTGAACATAAAAATGTGGGATCAACCGAGGCAACTTTAGCAGTTAAAAATGCGTGCATACAAAACAATAAACTTTGTAGTATCGAACATTCTAATTCCTAAAATAATAATCATTTATCAATATATAATCAATAACAAATAAATTACCTTAGTCTCGATAGCTCTTGTTTCTATATCTTGAAAATGAAGTTTCAGTTTAGATTTACCATCGTCCGAAGAACCCCTCAATTGAGAAAATTTGTATTGCCATACTGGAATTTTTGATTCGGCCTCGTGCAAGGAAAATCCTAAATTCCAATCTAAAGTCAATCCAACCGTTTTACCCCCGTAACTCACGGTAAACGTTTTGCTCTATTAAAACAAATAAAAAATAACGTGTAAGCTATTTCTCAATTTTTTGACTACTAATAAGTTTTTGTCCTATGTAGTTGATCGGCGTACTCTTAGATAGCTTTTCGTACGTTTCTAATAAATCAAACCAAACTACCCGACTCACCAACTACTTAGGACCTCTTATAAAAATCGGCTCGGAAACTAATTTTAACTACACACCCCTAATTTCATAACGGCCGTGCATACAGAACAGTGCCACGCATTTTCTATTCTCAACAATTCTTGACGTGTTTCAACCGAAAGGTATCTCGAGTCTTGTCCTGATGTTTGTACTAAAAAGCAGTGCTGTCTCTCGTCGACGTTTTCGGAGTCTTTTACTACTCGAAACATTGTTTGGTAAACTTTAAATACTAATGGACACTTATCCCAATCCACTACGTTCAACTAAAACAATGATTATGAGCTTAAATAGTGAAACACACTGTAGATATGTTTTTGTGCGAGTGTCCTTATAATAATCGAGAACGGACGGAGCCACGAGAATAACGGGCGGTTATGATCGCTCACAAGAGAACTAAGTCTGGTGGTTTGGCCCTGGTCCGCCCCCGATCTTAATTATTGCAGACTTACTGGTGGAGAATCGAATAACATTAAATCTGCCCCTTTGAGAGCTAAAAACCGTGGCTTATAATTTTGCCAAGGATGATTGTTATTAATAACTCCTTCGTTAACCCAGCCCATGTATTCGATTCTGTCGGATACACTAAAATTGCGATTATATAATTTCATCTAAAAATAGAAAAAAATTGAAATTCGGCACTGGCAATTTTGAGTTTGTTACTTGTAAATGTGTTAGTCCAATTATGTTGTCTGATATATATTTAAGCCACTGCGAGAGGACTCCCGAATCGTCGCAATGAATAATTCCGGTACTAATGCCATTGAGTCCGCGTACTTCGAAAGCGTTCGGTCTTAATTTATCGGTTCCAAAAATGTATCTAGTAACATATGCCATCATTAACGGTAACGTCACGATATCTACCCATCTCGTTATAGGTTCTGTTTCTAATTCTGAACACATTGAACTTGGTCTACTACTAGAGCTATTTGTAATTAAACGAAGGCTTTCTTCAGACGCGTCTTTTTCATCGCTATTACTATCGTTCTGTTGATTTTCTTTTTCTTCTGTAAAATAACCCACATTACTAACTACCCAACAGTACAGATATAGACATTCCGAAAATAATGAGAATGAAGAGCAAAAGTATCGTTTGTGCGAGAAAGTGACATTATTGGTAGACACGTTTGCCCCTCCCCCCCCATATACGATGGTAAAGGGTGTTCTGAAGTGTGGGATCGAGCAAGTGGCGAGAAACCACCTGAAGAGCGGCGTCGAACTGAGGAGAGAAAAGGGACGTTTGGATGCAGGAAGATGAAGATCGAAAAAGAGACGAGGGAAAAATCTGATGAATATTTATTATTTACTCAAGTCTCACTTTATACGATGATATTTAATTTCTCGAGTGGATAAGTAAACAGTGAAGTAGGTAGGTGTATGAATAAGCAATGTATTTGAGTAATTAATTAATTTCGACGGCGTATTCATTAAATATACGCGATAAATAAAAACAAACGATTTAGAAATTTAGGATTGGTTTATATTGTAGGTAATTAGTTATTAAACGAGCAAATTGCCCTTGATTACTCCTCTAGTATAAGAAGCCATCACTAATCGCGTTAAATATATTCCTGATACAATATTGATCACGCTACGCTTAGAATCGTTCTTTAAATTTATTTTTTCATTTTAATCGAAACTTGGTCCATATCGGATAGCCCAATCTTAAAAACGAATTAAAGTTAGGCTACAGCCTTTAGCCTGGTTACTATTCGCGCGGTCACATAAATTAATTTTAGTTTAATTCATTTTTAGGACCGACCCGACCTACTCTATATAGACAGTTCAGGCTGTTTAAGAATTTGATATGGAGACTAGTATTATTGTAGACCGTCCAAACACTTTTTAAAACTCAATCACAAAATTTTTTACAGTTGAAACCCGATTATTTGAGTGACCCGATATGTGTACCTACCCAAGTTTTATTGCAATACTTTCCATTCCACAAATAAAACCTCTCACTAATCTGGATCGACGAGGGCGAATAACACCAGTATTAAAATTTTAATATTAAATTTTCATGCCAAAGGTCAGAGATTACCCTATAGATGAAGATCAACTATTAGTTTTACAGGAAAGTTTGTAAAAAATTTTTTTCGAGTTCTATTTCAAAACTTATTTTGTCCGCTAATCTGGATTAAGTAAAGGAAGAAGGTTTGGATTCGAAGTTGTATTATTAATTTTGTGTAAGTACCGAAATTCGGATTATCCTAGATGTGGATTAGCTGCAGACATTAACAGACGACCGGTTTTCTTCGCTAATTCCGATTTAATGAAAGGAAAGAGCACCCGAGCTAAAGTCAAAATCCGGATTACATTAGTTAATTTCAGATTTCAGATTGATTGCGATACTGCAATACAATAGTTTCCGTTCCGTAAATGGAAAATAGTTAATGGGTATATAATGATCTTTGTCAAAATTATTTTGTTGTTTATATGCATTTGTCATGAATCACGAAATAGTTAATAAAAATCGATATTAGATTAAATACGGTATGGGTAAAATCATAAAAATGTTTACCTTGCTTCTGAAGAAACGGTGTAGCCGCCGGATAATGTTTAACCGTAAGAACAACTAAATCTCCCGCATTTCTCAAAATATTAACTGCATCGTCGTGAGGACACGCCGTGATGTATTCCCCATTAACTATGGATTTAATTCTTAAGTAAAACCAAAAATTAATCAAATACAATCGAGTACCTTTAATAATGGCGTCACCTACAAATAATTCTTTAGTTTGATGAGCTGCTTGGCTTTTGTAAATTTTTGAAATAAGTATGGGAAGTTTATGTTCCGCGCCACCTTTAATACTTAATCCGAGCCCGCCGACAGTTTGTCTCCTTATTTGAACCATTCTTTCCTTTTAAACCAAGATTTGTTTTTAATCGGCACTTTTGTGGCAGTTATTTACGAAATTTACCTTGCCGTTTATTGGTTTAGTTTCTGGTGGAACGAGTTCTTCTTTCTGCAAGCGTAATACTTCCATGGATAAGTGTAATTGTACGGGAATCGGTCTGCTTTTTCCGTCACTAACCGTAACCATTCCAGTTCGAATTTTTAATTTTTGGTCCAATTTTTCTTCGATCGAGGTAGTCATCCTGGTAGCGTTAATCTTCATAGTGAGACTAAAAAATCCGCGGTTCGAACGTTTAGTTTTTTTATATTTATAGTTTGGGCCCAGCTTTACGTAATACTAACCTGCGTCTTTTCGTAAAAACAAAATAATTATTTAGGGCAGGTTGCTGTATGGACTATAATTCTAAGTGTAGGTTAGCACTTTTATTTTTTGTAAATATGGTTGTCGTACTATGCGCAGCCATTTTTATATATGGATTAGTTTTGGGGTCGAGGGTTCCGGCGAATATGTAACGGCGCAGTTACGCACGCTCTTTCGATAAAGTTTAGGTTTACTTCTGGGGTTTGTCGATATAAGTACTAAAAGCATTCTGTAAATTCGTTTATCGATTTATTTATTTACTTTCCATTCTTTTGTACAAAGCTTGATTCACTTTAGAACCGGTGGGCTTCTTGAGTACGCCCGATATAAACTGTCCGGTTTCTATTAACAGACTCAAATTAATTCCCGTTGGAACGCCGAGACCTTCTAATGTGTACACCAAATCTTCCGTTGCTACGTTTCCAGACGCTCCTTTGGCGAACGGACAACCGCCAAGACCAGAAACAGATGAGTCGATTACTTTTAAACCCATCTAAAATGATACGGGTCAAATCGTTATACTAGTAATATCTATAAGTTTTTCAGTTAGTTAACAAACTTTTTTTGCGTCTCAACCCCCTCTCTTTAGGACCGCATAACGGTCGGTGTGCTAATTTACAAATTAGTGATTCAGATTTTTGACTTCAAGGTCTGTTTTACAAGAATTTGAGGGAAGAGGGTAGAATGTTTTTATTCAATAAAAAGTCTTATTAGGACAGTGTTATCAGTTTCTTTTGCTTACAAACTTTCACGCTTGATTCCTAAACCGGAGAATTATACAAAATCTATAGAACTGAAAAATTTGAAAACACACAAAATTAAAGCTAATAACCCACTATTTCAAGTCCTCAAATTTGAAGGATTTTGTAAAATTCAGTTTAAAGTTATTCGTCTTAAAATTCTATCGAATTAATAGTAAACTCCGCCTGATTCCGTGGCTCCTGAAACGGGGAATTATAAAAAATCTACAAAACCGAAAAATTTGAAAATACACGAAATTAAAGCTAATGACCCACTACTTCAAGTCCTCAAATTTGAAGAATTTTGTAAATTTCAGTTAAAAGTTATTCGCCTTCAAACTCGATCGAATTAATTGTAAACTCCGCCTAATTCAGTGGCTCCTGAAACGGGGAATTATAAAAAATCTACAGAACCGAAAAATTTGAAAATACACGAAATTAAAGCTAATGACACACTACTTCAAGTCCTCAAATTTGAAGGATTTTGTAAAATTCAGTTTAAAGTTATTCGCCTTCAAACTCGATCGAATTAATAGTAAACTCCGCCTAAGCGCCTAATTCCGTGGCTCCTGAAACGGGGAATTATAAAAAATCTACAGAACCAAAAAAATTGTAAATACACGAAACTAAAGTTAATGACTCCCTACTTCACGTCCTAAAGGATTTTGCGATGTTCAGTTTAAAGTTATTCGCCTTCAAACTTGATCGAATTAATAGTAAACTCCGCCTAATTCCGTGATTCCTGAAACGGGGAATTATAAAAAATCTACAAAACCGAAAAATTTGAAAATACACGAAATTAAAGCTAATGACCCACTACTTCAAGTCCTCAAATTTGAAGAATTTTGTAAATTTCAGTTTAAAGTTATTCGCCTTCAAACTCGATCGAATTAATTGTAAACTCCGCCTAATTCCGTGGCTCCTGAAACGGGGAATTATAAAAAATCTACAGAACTGAAAAATTTGAAAATACACGAAATTAAAGCTAATGACCCACTACTTCAAGTCCTCAAATTTGAAGAATTTTGTAAATTTCAGTTTAAAGTTATTCGCCTTCAAACTCGATCGAATTAATTGTAAACTCCGCCTAATTCCGTGGCTCCTGAAACGGGGAATTATAAAAAATCTACAGAACTGAAAAATTTGAAAATACACGAAATTAAAGCTAATGACCCACTACTTCAAGTCCTCAAATTCGAAGAATTTTGTAAATTTCAGTTGAAAGTTATTCGCCTTCAAACTCGATCGAATTAATAGTAAACTCCGCCTAAGCGCCTAATTCCGTGGCTCCTGAAACGGGGAATTATAAAAAATCTACAGAACAAAAAAAATTGTAAATACACGAAACTAAAGTTAATGACTCCCTACTTCACGTCCTAAAGGATTTTGCGATGTTCAGTTTAAAGTTATTCGCCTTCAAACTTGATCGAATTAATAGTAAATTCCGCCTAATTCCGTGATTCCTGAAACGGGGAATTATAAAAAATCTACAGAACCGAAAAATTTGAAAATACACAAAATTAAAGCTAGTGACCCACTACTTCAAGTCCTAAAATTTGAAGGATTTTGCGATGTTCAGTTTAAAGTTATTCGCCTTCAAACTCGATCGAATTAATAGTAAAATCCGCCTAATTCCGTGCATTCAATGCATTATGAATTATGAATAAAGAGGGGGGTAAAGAGGTAGAAGATGAAAATCGTGGCAGGGGAGATATTTCTTTCTGTGAGCTTTAAAATAATCGCGATAACTTTATTTCCTTCCCCCTCGAGTTCAACGTAACAGTTTACTTACATCAAGTGCTGTGCATACATTTACAAGTGCTTGTCCGTATGTATCGTGACAATGAATTGCTAATTGTTGTGGAGAAGAGACGGTTAAAACACTTTTTAGCATATCTTTCATCTTTTTAGTAGTTCCAATCCCTATGGTGTCGCCTAAAGAAACTTCGTAACAACCCAAAGCTAACAACTGCTCAGTTAGATTTGCAACTGCGGATGGTTTGACGTATCCATCGTACGGGCACCCAACAATACAAGACACATATCCTCTTACTTTTAAGTTATTTTTGGAAGCCAACGAAGTGACTTCCTTTATCCTTTGTATGCTTTCTTCGATGGAACAGTTCGTATTTTTTCTCGCGAAGCCTTCGGAAGCAGATGCAAATACGGCAATTTCTTTAACGTCGACCGATAACTAAAAATTCAATCGTGAGAATGAATTAATAAAAAAATAAAAGTAAAAGCTCACAGCAGATTCGAGTCCTTTTAAATTTGGTATCAAAACGGGATAATCTATGGAAGAATTCTTTGAGATATTTTTAAAAACTTCCCGATTGTCGGACATTTGAGGAACCCACTTTGGACTAACAAAACTGCAAAATTTTGTAATTAGTAAAAATGATCGCAATGTAGATTGATTTAACGGGGGCTGGCTCAAGTTGCTTCGATGTAGTGGTAGCTATTGGGAATCGAACCCGGTATAGTACGTTCTTAAAGAGATGGAAGTGGGTTTTTAACTTTTTAGGAAGAAACGCTTACAGCTAACTACCTGTTTTGGGTGAGAAAGGGGTAGTTGTAATAATAATTGTACTTTTTTATAATAATTTATAACACAATAACACTTCTAACTAAATTCAAAAAGTCTACTTCCACTTATGAATCTACTAAGCCTATAAAGCAACTAATGGAAGAAATGTCGTTTTTTTATTAAATAAAATACTAAACCTTGTGACTTCGATGCTTTTTAGTCCTGTTTCTGAAAGTTTATTAATGAAATCGATTTTTAAACGAGTTGGTACAATTTCTGGTTCATTCTGTAAGCCATCTCGCGGACCAACTTCGACTATTCGAACAGCTGGTACTACCTAAACGTCACGTTACAGCTTACTATTTTGTTAAATATTAATTATTAGTTACCGTAGAAAATTTCTTGAAGATCGAATAGTTTGTTAACGAATTAATTTTTACGAATTTACACAACGCCATTTTTATAAAAATTTATTTCACGCACAAAATAGTTTGTTTACGTTTGTTATCATCGTGATAAGAGTTTAGAAACTAAAAACTAAAATAATAAGGAAACTGAACCATCGTTACCACTAAACTCGATAGATGGCTCTAGTAGTACCTGTTAATAACTTTAATACAATTTAAGTTTTAAGTTTTTCGTGGATTTCATCTAGTACTTTGAACAAGTAATATTTTATGATCGAAAAAAAAAAGTTCACGAAATGTTAACTCGTTTCTTGTGGTTTATAGTCGCTATCGATAAAACTTTAAAAAAATAAAGCGTGACCGATCTAGACTAATTTTTAAGTCTGCGGGCTCTTGCCAATCTTTTTGCTACTCGCTGGCTGGTTACGTAGCTGCCTGTTTGTCTATCTGTCCGCCCGCTCACCTCTCAACCGACTTGTTTGTCCTCTAGTCTGTCTCTGTCGGCATGTCTGTATGTCAGGCATTGAACTTGGGTGCTCTTGAAAATTGGCCACAATAACGAAAGTCTCTGTGTCTATCTACTAACTATATCAAATTAACATTCCAGCTATAATAAATATAAAAAAACTGTTTCAACATTTTGAAAGGGGGAGACTAGAGAGGTGTTACAACTTCAAAAAAGATTTGTTTACGCTAATTAAAACACCGTTACCGCACTCAGCACCGTCGGAGTTGGGAAAGAACCACGGGAAATTGATAACACTACCCTTATTTAGAGACTATTCACCTAACCAAGACTTTCCACTACCCCATTTTTTCTATAATACTGGTGTATATGTTTCCCTCGTATCTCTGTTAAATAATGTTAATTTTTGGAGTCGAAAGGGCTAGTTCGACTCTGACCCATTACACATGCGAAATTTATATGACTCGACAAGTTCGAATTTCTTATTGTTGTGTTCGAAATTGCGAGTACATACTTAAAGAAACTTTTTGACAATTTACAAACACTTTATTATAAATGCTTTTTGACAGTATTTATTATGTTTTGACAATTAATGTTCATCATGAAATCGTAAAACTAGCAACACTAAAATTTATAAAAATAGATTATACGTTATTAATAGAGAGGATTTTAAATAAAAAAGCGTATGCTCAAAATATAAGTAGGTGTTATATTTTCGATACAAACAAAGTACAAATGTCGCACTAAATAATATCAAAAATAGTCTTACGATCTTGGACACAGGGACACCACTTCGGGAATTTCAAAAAAAAATTCTTATAAATAAATTTAATTTTTGTTTCGATAGTTTAATTTTTTATAGTCAGAAACCTTTTATTCAGTTAGTTACATTTAATCCGTAACTCGGTTAAACCGGATCTAATAAAAATGTCTCCAACTATGTGATCCGGACTGGCAAAGAAGCAGAAATTAAAGTCCCAATATTAAAAATTCTGAAATCTTTTGAGCTTCTTTTCGAATTGTCATAAGTTGGATGTATTTATTTAAAATTAAATTGCCTTTGTTTTACTAGTATAACCTATTAGCGTTACTACCAAACAATTTTTGGCAGATGTTCCACATAGTACGCAAGCAAGCTCATGTAAACGTACGTGTAAAGCCAGGGGCGTAACGAATTGTTATAGAAGTGAGACCCCGGTTATACGCGCATAAACAGCTTAAGATGTCACACGAGCTAAGCAGTGGTCATTGCTCTCGTTAAATACAATACGATGTGAGAAAAAAATAACCTGCACCCCCTAGTGTTCGCTCGCTCGCGTAAGGACATATTTTAGCGTAAGCTCGAGTTGCCTACCAACGAAAGATTTTCCAAAATATTGTTTGGTGAGAATTGGAAACGCGTGGAATTTGCGTACCTATACCTAGAAGAGCCCCTAACAAGGCAGTAGATATCACAAAAAATGATTTCCTTTAACGTGACTGTAACGTGGGTATAGAAGAATTTTTAGAAAAGCGACTGCCTTCCGGTAATAGTTCGGCTAGCCAAAAAAAAGTTTAAATTCGTCGAGATGTTTCTTAGCGCTTTAAACAATAGACGCCACGCCACGATTGCTGTTTTTAGTTTAAAATTAACCTCGAGTCTTCTCCCCACACGAGCTCTCTGATGAGCGTTGCTTTTCAAAATAACGTTAGACCAAATACGACTAATAAGACCTTAGAAAGTTTTTTATTTTGCGGTTTGTAAGTTGAATTTAATAACGAAACGAACTAAACGTGAGTGTGCATCGCACACGTCGCACTCGAAGGCGAACACGTTTTTATCGTTTTCTTTCCTGGGTCTGGCGCTTTTCTAAACGTAGTTAATCGTAAAAATAGTTAAAAAAATTTAAGGATAATTAGCGTGTGTTATTTTTTAAAAACTCGTCTTAGTTTAAATTACAACATCTTAATTTCGGTGCTAATGTAAAATCTAAATTTGTGCTCGAGACGTGACGGTGACATTTGCGAGCAACATTAAAGAAGAGCGCTATTCCTTGGGATACGTTAGCCAACACAAATCTAATTTTAGATCTGTAACAATGTTGGAACAAATACATTATCCTAATATTTAGACTAAATTACAATTTTATAATTTTATATAATTCTAATTTCATTCAGGAAATTCTACTGAAATCGTACGAAAATCGATGGACATGAACCATACCTGAAATATAGCGCCGAAACTTTTTTTTCTAATAAGTAAAGTGTTATTAATTATTAATTAAATTAAAACGAAAAATAATTTTTAATTAATAATTTTAATTCGGAGTTTATCTAATCGCTTTAAATAAATACACAAATTTCCAAAAAAATATTTATAGCTTTCATCCACACTTAGGTGCAATAACCCATTGCTTTTGTTTAGTTTTCATTTCAATTCTACTAACACAAAATTTTTGCTTTTCATCCTAAATGTTTAATTCCATTTTTCTTGTACGACATACCTTAGTACTTAGTGTAAGTACTCCATTTCAAAATAACTCGAAATCACCCACCCCACACATTCCTATTAAAACTCGTGGTATACGGCTAGATTATTTCCAGCTAAGCTTAAAACTTATTTTTATCGCCATTTAAGAGTTTACCCAAATGCCCCAAAGTTTGGCTGTATAAAAGGGCGTTACTTGAAAATTATTCTCGAAAAAACTGCTCGATGTCTAGATAAATTAATAAATGTCAAAAAAGTAATTAACGACGAAATAAATAAATAAACGATGTTTCGACTTTTCTATCTATAAAGCGAAGTGATGTTTATAAAATATTATTTTTAAATATACACGAGGAAACTATCGATTAACACTGATGATTGACAAAACTGCCGAAACCCGCTTTTCTGCATCGTATTAAATAATTACTTCTCTTAATTAAATTTTTCTAGAAACAAAATTTAAAAAAATGCAAATTATAAATTTAGACTTTAGTGCTGATCACGAAAAGAGTCTTGAACAATGAGCAATAATCGAGTTTTGAATGGCACCCTTTGAGTTTGAAATGTGCTTATAAAATTTTGAGCTTGAAATTCGAAAAAGAGTTAAAATTTCTTAGAGCTTCCAGCTTTATAAGTTTAAACACTCTTTGAACTTTAAACGTTTTAAAGCCAAATTTTGACCCTGCAAAATTATTATTCGAATTTTGAGCCAAAAATTCGGAAGTTTTCGCGCTAAGCGTCAGTTGAGGTTGGCAGCTTTCAATTTTTTAACGTTCAGCAAACAGTTATCCGATCTTAACTATGTTGCTATCCTTTAAAATATTTTCTCGAGCTTGAACTTCGAAAACTTCAACGTTGAACTTAAAATTTGAACTTGAAGGTCCAAAACTTGTAAGTACATTATATAGAAATATTTCAAAGTTCCAATTGAGCATTGAACTATGAACGGCAACCTTTGAGCTTAAGATGCGCATTTTGTTTCGAATTTTGAGTCTGAAATTCGAAGTTTATATTTTACCCTTTCAGTTTTAAGACATTAAACACTATGAGTTTCAAACAAACGTTCAGCAGAAAGCTGTTATAAAATTTTTTTCGAATTTTGAGCTTCGACTTCAAAAACTGTACTTTTCTTAACTCGAGAATTTTAAATTTTGGACTTGCAAATCGAAAAACTTTGACGTTAAAATAATCTTCGCCCTCGATCAGTGGAACATTTAAACATTTTATAAGAAAACCTTCAAAATTTGGCTTCGAATTTTAAACTTAGCTTCAAATACTAAATTTTCGTTTATTTAGTGTCCGAAGCGGCCTTGTAACTTTGAACCTAATCGACCAAACGGAATAAAATTTGGAGAGGTTAAATAATGTAATTATTATAGTATTTTGTGATATTTTTACGTAAATAGTCAAGGAGATATCATTTTCCTTTTTTTCGAAAGAGCTTTTTCCCAATTTTAAGAACTTTGTCTGTAAAGCTTATATTTTTATATATAATTTGTCGAACATTTTAAATCGAAACTTATAGAGCTGTATATTTGAAATTTTTAGGTATTGAATTCCATTTGAATAAACTAATTTCCATTAAGGCGAGCTTTTTTTTTTTAACTTTTGAGCCGATTCTTCAAGTATTCAATTCGATTGATCTTAGTTTTCACAGTTTAGTATATATTAATGACCAATTTGAATATTTATTTATTCAAATTTAAACTTTACTCCGATTGTTCGCGATTTCAATTTTTTTAATAATAAAAACTGACGTTTTTTAAATTGTTATAGTTATAGTGTTTGACAACTCTGTTCACGGTAAATTGGTCACTTGATGTTTATGAAACTCATCAGTGGGACGAGGTCGCACTTATCTGTAAATCTTCAGTTTGGAGGCTACAAAATTTTAAAAATATAAAAATTTAATTTTATTGGCAAAAAATTGAAAATGATCGTCACTAAATAGCGTCGATTTGATTTTTTAAATCTATTCTGCCACTAAACACGCGGCAATCGCTCTCTCACCCCCCAATAAAAATATTTTTTTAGACCGAACCCGAACTTTTGAGAAAGCAAGTTTTTTAATTTCGAACGATCTGTTTGAGATATTGGACTCCGAAAGCGCCTTTAGTGCAAAGGTGTTTCGTTACGCTTCTATAGTACCTACCTATATACCTATTTGTGGGAAGAGAACAAAAAGAAAATTACTAAAGAACTAATAAACAAAAGTCGTATTCATTGCATAAGCTGTTATATTGCGATCTTATTTTATTTCAAGTACAAACTTCAATAAGAACTTTACTAAAAAGCCTCTTTTGTTTATTTTCGAGTTAAGAACTAAAAACATAAATTACAATAAAATGATATAATTTTAAAATAGGAAGAAAACAATAAAAGAAATCAGTTATACAAAACCTAAAATGTAAAAAAAACTCATTTAGATTACGTACATCCGCTACATTTCCCTTAACTATTAAAATACGAATTTGTAACAACACGATGTGGTTTGTGGTATCAAATTTGCTTTGAATAACTTTTCTTTTTGGGGTAATTTGTAAATCATCTAAAGATTTTGGATATTTATGGTATAACGTAGTTTCTTGAACAAGTTCGTAGACTCGCGTCACTGGGTGTAGGGTGCAAGAGGCCCCGGAGTCCGGAGTAAGAAGTATAGACAAGGTGACCGTAAATAATCGACAGAAATCGCTTAGGGAAAATGAAAAAAAATAATAAAAGAAAGATGTAGTTTAAGATAGTTCAACTAAAGTGTATAAATATAAACAAAACCGTATCGAGGATCTAAAAGCTAAAATAAGAGCAGCTATTGACATCGTCAGCATCCGTTATCCACTGAAAAAGTTGAGTGAAAATTTTTTCCGAATTTGGCGCTGAAACTATTCATATTAGTGTATCATTCTGTCGTAGTTAGTAGGTAGTTTTTATAAATCTTTGCAAATTCGTCAGAGAATCACTATATAGTAGCTCTAATAGAGAATCATCGCTCCAATCAATTTATTACTTCAATCAGTTTTCTTCGAAATTCAATACCAAAAAATATTTCCATATGAAAGCGTCTTTTTTGAGAACACTAGAACACTGTACCTATTATAGGTATGCACTTATTCATTTTTCATTATTAGGAAATCAAGTATAAGGTCCTAATGTCCTTTAGAGGAGAACGAAGGTTCGTGCAATGACTCAATTTTGACCAATCCACCTATTTTTGACAAAGTGATGATGGTACAGTACATCTGGTGAAAATGTAATATCGCAAGTAAAAAATTCAAAATACCGGATGACGGGTTTTGTAACTACTCATTCTGAGTAAGTGGGTAACGATTTTGGCTAACATATCTACATTATACAACGTAACACTAAAACAATTTGTTATTGATTTGTGTCTATTGTGAGTTACAATGGCAATTATTATTTTTTTAACGCAAAGGGAAGTGGGAAAGAAACAGAAATATCACCCACCAATATATTACACGTATAAAAGTTGGGAAGCCTTCAAAATGTATTGAAAAACAAATTTATTTTTCATCGAGGAATAAGGGGGCGCTCAAGAGAATTATTGCCATAGTTAATGAAAATCCCTTCACTCTCTTGATTAAATTTTTTATAATGTCATATATTTAGTGCTACGTTTGTACTGAGTTTATGCCCTTAAGCTCTACACGCTACATGAATTTTAAATTGGGGATACCCGGAACCTTTACACTTTTGAATTTCTAATTTTCAAAATTCTAATAAAGCATAAAGCCACTCATCTGTGCCCCATTATGCTCGATTTTCAATGTTTGTACCGTTAAGCCCCCAGATACTATTTCAATTTTAAATTGGAGGCGATGGGGAAACTATACAACTCTCAAATTTTCCAATTTTTGAGTTTCCAAAGTTTGAAAATGCTATTCGTTCCTGTTGCAAAGCTCTATAAATATGCTATTCGAATTTCAAATTGGACGTGCTGGGAAAACGACAGCCCCCACCTCTTTCGAATTTTAAAATTTTGATAATGCCATTGATTTGTGCTTCTTTGGTTCCATTTTGAGCGTTTGTGTTGCAAAGCCCTAGGCCCTGTTATACTTTTACTCCAGTATAGACCCACTAGAAAGGGGTGAAAATTGAGGTTGAGACACAACAAGCTAAAATCCAAAATAGCCAAAGGACAGTAAGTACTACGTACTACTCTACTACAGATATTGCGAATTTTCAATTAAAATTAGTTTGAATTCCAAACTAATACCCTCTTTAAAAGTGTAAGGCGAAAGAGTAAAAATAAAATTTTAATTAACACTTTAGTTTTCCCTTATCTTATTGGAACGCAATGAGAAAAAATTATGACTTCTTCTTATACTATACTGTACACTCCTGGACAAAATTAATGCAGCAATTTATTAAACTTACATAATTATTTCAATTTTTTAATTTTAATTTTAATAATAATTACCTACATGGAAATTAGGTAAGCGGAATAGGTTTTGAAAGAAATCCGCGAAAAAATACCAAATTTTACATAATTTTTGGGTTCAAATAAATTGTTTTTGAAACAGGCACATTGAAAAGGGCACTACATTTTCAACTACTACGTTTTTGAAATAGTTATACACATCCATAGACTTAGCAAGGAACCAACCTTGTGGAGCCGTTTAGCACTTTATTGTTTCAATAAACAGATTCTTAGACAATTTTGGGAGAAGTTACCCGAATTGAGAATTCTAATTTTAAAACGAAAGTTTTTGTGAAAATATTTGCTTGAAATGTCAGAAGAGATGCAAAGTTTCTACAGTGTGTCCACGGATGGACCTAACTATACTTGTAAACTTCCTTATTTTTCATTTTTAGATAAAAAGTCATTCTTTATAAAGAGTTTTGCTTCTTCTGAAAAGTTCTTTGCCATAGGCAAAATGTCGATGTAACTTACAGGGTGTTTAAAAAATAAGGAAACGTTAATATTGATAAAAAAAAAATTAAAAATGTTAGAGGAAAAAGTTGTTTCTAATGTTAATAGAAGTTCACATATGAAATTTGAACATTGTATCTCAAAGTTTGTATTTTTGACTTCTTTAAATAAAAGCAATAAGTACTCATGTACTCAATAAAGTTTACCAAAGTGCATAATTTATTAAAAAATGAGGTAGTATTGAGGTCCAACCGTGGACAGCCTAAAAATGACGGTCATTCTAGAGTTTAAAAAACATAATGATGCGTTAATTTTGTCCAGGAGTGTAATAGAGAAAATTTCATAAAACGTTTTTTTAAATTAATTGTAGTCGGAAGCTACTTCTGCAAACTACCAGCCCTTGCCGAAGGGGTGAAATGCCCCAAATATTTCTTTTTAAGTTCTGTTAAATTTTTTCACAAATACAAAATTGAAACAAAATTAGTACTCTTAAATTATCACCCTCGTTCTTGAAGTAGAAGAGGACGAAATTTTAAAAAACACACAATTTTGAAATTACAAATTTAATACAGTTATCGAAAAGAAAAAGTCGTTAAGTTTTTAAATAAAAGGACTACGCGGTTGAAATAACACATATAGGTTATATAGAAACTTAAAACTAACCCCTATCGAGTTTAGTATCTAACGAAAGCTCTCGTAATAAAGACAGATTTTCTCTGGTCATAATTGTCGTCGGAATTAAATTTTGATTTTGTGTAAGTTTTTAATTTTAACGGGGAGATTGCCGGCTTGTGTTTAGCGTACCTCGTATATTCGACATAAGGATTTTACGTTAGTAGTTTTGTGAACGGGAATACACGCCAGGTGTTCGGTGCAATATTGTTGCACTCATCAAGTGGAACAAGAGTATCGAGGGGTTAGCACGACCCCGCTAGCACGCGCAGATGTGCAAGAAAAAAGGCTCTAACGCAGGGCCGTAATTTAATAGGGTTATTAGCGGGCGAAAAATATTTATTTGGGTAAAAATAAATTTTTGAGTCAGTTGGGTGGGTAGCAAGTTTTAGTTCGAGCGGGAATATCAAAAATCGGTGGCGATAAATAAGAGGGTGATGTACGGACACGTACATATAAACATACGTCCTTAGTCCCCACCTGCGGTCGATCGACACCCGTCCAGGGGACGCATTAATAATCCTAGCTAGCAGTAGCGAACTCGAAGTAACGTAAAATTGTCATACGTGGATAAGCTAACGCAGGGTTTAGTAGGCGGTTCTCTTGGTGAACTTTACGAACATATCGAAGAGGAGCGCTTTCGGAATAGTTCTTTAGTTTTAAATTGCCTTTAAGTTGCGTACGCCAAGCCGTACAGCTGCGAGTTCGTGGAGTTAAATATAGTAAGAGTGGCTGGCGGGTGTCGAAACAACCACACAGTAGTCACACACGTGCTAAACTAGACGCGCTTTGAAATTACTTATTTTAAGTTTCGTCGTAACTTATAGTGAGAAAAGTGATTTTTTTAAATTAATAAAATTAAAAATGTTAATGCCCAGTGGTGGTCTTGGATCTGCTAACGAAGCGGAGAATCTGGTGGGAACCCTCGGGAGCGTCGGAATGCTGGGGGCCGCGGGAGCCCTCAACGGAACCGGCGTACAAAATAAAGATACGACTTGGACGAAATTGTTCGTCGGAGGTCTTCCTTATCACACGAGTGATAAGTCGTTACGCGAACATTTTGCCGTTTACGGCGATATAGAAGAAGCGGTGGTTATCACCGACCGACAAACTGGAAAGAGTCGAGGATACGGATTCGTAAGTTTTATTCTCGGTGTCAGTAGGGTAAAGTAATAAAATTGGTCCACTTAATTGTAATAGGTGATTATGGGGGAAAGAAGTGCGGCCGAAAGAGCTTGTAAGGATCCGAATCCCATAATAGACGGTAGAAAAGCGAACGTGAATCTTGCGATTCTGGGCGCAAAACCGAGGGGAAACGTACAGACCGGTGAGTACTTAAAATCGACGCATAAATTTCGTGTTATCGGTGGTTATTGCTTGAATAAATAAATAACAATAGGCGCTTGCGAATGTAGTACGTCCGCCTTTAATCGTCGAAAAAGTTACTTACTTATTTTTCAGCCCAGGTGAGCAATGTTGATTGCTCGTTTCCCTTAGTTTCCGGTTTACCCGGAAGCGACATACGTCTCGCGCCATCGAACCGACAATCCATTTACCTTATCGGTCCGAGCATGCAAACTATTAACGATGTCTTTTGCAGGGTTTCCATTCCCAGGGGTTCGAGCCGGTTATCCGACGCTGCTACCCAGCCAATATGGGTAAGTGTTAAAGAACGAACGGAGCTCGTCGGCCTCGAACATCGAGGCTGCACGCGATGACCACCGTTATCAGTGAGCATCGCCGGCTTTATCGTAATCGACATTTCATATGTTTCTAGCTATTTGTCCCTAAGGGCAAATGATGATTCGTTATTCCGTATGCTTTGCAGATTAGGAATCGGCTGAGACGTATCCCGAACCATCGTTCGTAACGCCTCAAAGATACAAATGTAATGACTTTAGTTACTTCGACGAGTGTTGTGAGTGCGTGTGTGTGTGGGGTTTTATTTGATTAGTATTGAGCTCCACTTATTAAACATCTTAACGGCGGTTGAGGGGCCGCGCTTTTTTATTTCCGTAAAAAACATATACCCCAGGTGTCCTAAAATTACGCGGCCCCACAAACGCTTTTTGCACGATGGAGTCCGCCATTCCGGCCGTTCGGCGGACGACCAGATTTAATGTTTGCTGTGAGGTTTTCGTTTTCTTTTGGTGCTGATTACTTTTGATGTTCATTCCTTTTTTTTTCTGTAACTGACGGATGCAATGTAACACTAACGCGACACTAACAGGATGTCGATGTGCTTTATTGTCATTAACCTGGGGCGTGTTACACTGCAGCCGATGGTGGCGGCGTAGTAGCGAGTGTTGTGTGTCTGGCTTGCGCGGAGGCGCAGCGACGCGACGCGTTATAATGCGATGCGATGCGATTCGATTTCTTTGCCTATACTTTCTATCACTATCTGTAGATTGTGCATTACGTAGAATCTTAGTCCATAATCGATTACTAGAATTTTAAATATACACTACGCATCGTTTAACTTTAAAACAAAATTTTATTCCCCCAATTATCGATTTATCGATATTAATACACTCTG
The DNA here is from genome assembly GCA_950108345.1 of Malthinus flaveolus. Lineage (NCBI taxonomy): Eukaryota > Metazoa > Arthropoda > Insecta > Coleoptera > Cantharidae > Malthinus > Malthinus flaveolus. The sequence continues at coordinate 14,479,444 of OX467290.1, forward strand.
TTCGTTATCGACTGTTTACGTCCCTTTTAAATTAGAAATTTAGTATTTGAAAGCAAATACGAGTTTAGATAGTTCTGCACACTAGCGTCTACCGCACAATCTCTCACAATTTAACTGGTTGTCGATTCCTGCGCAATTAAAATTTTGTAAATCGTGTGCCGATGGCTAGAAATATATTAGGTGTAGTATTAATACGTAGTTCGTTACTCGATTGAAACTATATCGATATGCCACTCGATAGTTAATTTAATTTAATTCAATAACCAATTTTAAAAATTGATATCGATAGTTTTCGATCGATAGTTTTTTTCGGTAAAAAAATTCGATTACTATTTGTTTAAATGTTCAAGTTACTATTTAATGAAAACATCAAAACTACCCTAAATACTTAATAGAAAAACCTATGGCGGTAGTTTCAAAATCAAACGTAAGAAAGTACCTATATTACCTAATATACGTATTATTGTTATTGGGTAAAAAAAATAATCGAATACAATTTTTCAGAATTCATGATTTAATCGAAAGTTTATAGGTATACTAGTAGTAGGTAGGTACTAATTCGAAAATTTGGTACCTACTCTCCAAATCGCGTGAAAAAATCGCTGTGGTATCAAGTAGTACCTATGTAGAACTCGTCAGCTCATCACTGATGTTTACTAAATCGATAATTTACAAATCGTGACTAAATTCGATAGTTAAAATTTGATAATTGACGAGTCGGAAACTCCGTTTGTTAGTTAATCGATAATTTTTTTAAAATTTATATACTTAAAACCAAACTAATAGGTGCCTATAAGTTGACTAATCAACTACAACTGATCGATAGTTGCGTTTTGAAAATTCGAGTAAAATATTCGACAATTCGATAGTTTCGCTTTTGTACCACTCGAAAAGTCGAAAACTCGGTTGTCTCCGTATTCGATAGTTGTAAGACATGTTGGTGCACTTAAATGAAAAACTACGTCGACCGATTGTTCTTTACATCAACTTTAAAAGTTCTATATCGATACTTTCAACATTTTTCGATTTTATACGGACTAACGATTTTAGGATTGCGAGTTTTATTATTTCTATATTTCGTGGTTTGTGTTAGCTATAATCTATAATACGAAAATGACTAATACGTAGTGTGGGTATTAGGAAAAGAATAAAAATTCTCATTATACTAAACGCGCCCTTCTAAAATAAATATTATTCCCGTTTTTTTATAAACATCGGTAATCAATATTAAATACTATGGTTGACGTACACATCCATTAGGCACATTTTATATACTACACCTACACACAAAGTCATTAAAGCGTCCTATTTATTTAAAATCGACTTATTATATTAGTTTTATTGGATGCAATTTTAAAGCCCGAATTAATCGTTGAAGTAGCGTTTGCGACGGTTTGCAAGTAAAATTCGTAAAAAATTAAAAATTGAACGAATTTACTTTCATTATATACTCTCTGTTGGAGATAAAGTTTCATATTATATACAGATGTACGAGTTAAGATTTTAAAATAACTTTGCTCGATCACGGGCTTCTTCTATATTTACTAGTCGGGTACGTGGCAGCTGTTACGAATTCTTTTTCTTGTCATTTGCGACATTTGGACGGCGTCGCGACGCCTCCACACGACTTCCGATGCCAACAGACTTTGTTAAAAAGAATTCGGGACGACTATTTCTAAAAGAATCACATACGTAATTACGTTTAACTACAGGAGGGGTTTAAATAAATTTTTTTTAATATTTTTTTTAAAAACGCGAATCGATAATTGCCAAGCAATTTTAGTGGAAAGTTGGAAACGAATAGCAGAGTTAGAAGAGAAGGCGGTTACGGATGGATAACACATTTCTATTGGATAATCTGCCCGAGTATCGCGCAAATCCGGACTACTTGCTAACTAAAGACGTATGCGCGCCTATTACGGCTCCGGGTATAAATCCGGAATCGCATGTATGTTAATACTTGACCACTACTTTAACCTTTATTATACTCAAAATTTAATAGTTTTTTCCTAAAGCAAGAATTTCGTCAAACACTTCCACTAATACTTGTTTTGTAATAGGTATACTACTACCTAGGTATATGGTAAATAAATAAACAGTAGGTAACGTGAAAATTTTCGATTTTCAAAACTAGTTTTGTATAGTATAGAAATTATCAATCGTTAAAACATAATTAGGTAGTATTACTCTTGAAAAACACGATCATATAGGCAATATTACCTCTCTCTTACTCTTATCTTACTCAATACTCTTATACTGACTGATGTTTATAATTTTCGATTCGTTTAAAAGGGCATGTTCGTAAAAGTAGCCCTTCTAATTTTGATATTTAGTAAGTGGTAACCCTATTAACTTAAGGGCTCACTTCCCGAGAGACAGAGAGAGCGAGTTTAAAATTAGAAATTGTAAGTTGGACTACATTATTTACGACATATTAAACGCTAACAACTATAAGGTACATGAATGTAGAAGTTTCGGAAATTACTACCTCTCCGACTTTGATTTACTCAATTTTTTTTAAACTCGAACAATATAGTATTAGCTATAAACAATTTGTAAGTTTAAAATTACCGTTTGTAAGCCTGAAATTTCTGCCTTTACGACTTATCGCTATGGATATAAGCATTCACTAACTATAAGTTGCTATAAGTTAGAAGTTGAGCGCAAAGTGACGTCATACCTATAAGTACTTTCAGTAAAACTTTTTAAAATTATTTCGGATTTTTTGTGCTAATATTTAATAAGGATTTTATAAGTATTCGTAATTGTCTAAATTGTGCCTTTGTACGACGTATAATTTAGAAGTTTTGGAGCGCAAAGCGACGTCATATCACACGTAAACATTTTTTTTAAATATCTTATTAGAGTTACACTTACAGATTTTGCACTTACCACTTACTAATGACTTATTTACCGACTAAAAACAGTTTTTTACTAAACAAGGGAGGGGGGGGAGATAACTTTACGAATGCGGAAAGAACCATTTCGTGATACCAAAAAATAATAAGTTGCAAGTTGCAAGACACGCATAACAGAGAGAGATGGTTGGACAGGCAAACGCACTGACGGGCAGATATAAAAATGATACAAGCTGGGCCAGAGAGACGAGGAAACGTACGGACAGGTAGATAAACAGACATACACTAGACGTAGTTAGTGAGAAAATCGGGTAGGTACAGGGAGTGGACATAGTAGATACGAACATGCGGACAGATAGAGACAAATAAACTAACAACCGGAAAGTGGTAATATTAAAATCGATATTTTGATGGTCACTAAAATGCAGACAAGAGGACGACATGTGATAATAGGACACAGGCAGAGGACGAACGGGTAGCTACGAATTCGCGAAGGGTGAGTTTTTATACTTTTGAAACCGACACTTCCGGATATGAAAAGTCTCAAACCAGATACTCCTCATTTCTTTTGAACCGTTCGCCATAGACTAGGCACATGCCAAGACATGGAGAGACTGACAGATTCGCTGAAAATTACATTTTAGATAAATTGCAAAAGCGCGAATTTCCGCGTCGAAACTGTTTTCGATATTTCTAAAAAATCTCATCTTTCCTTGCCGCGTTTTTGTCCTATACTTAGAGCTGCTAAAACCCTCATTTACAAACACTGACCTAGTTAGCATGATGTTCTAATTTGTTTTAAATAAATCTAAAGATGATGTGTTCTCGTCTTGGGCGATTAGTGATTACTAGTACTTATTTATAATATCAAAACAAACGATTTGAAATTTGTTTTAATAACCGGGTTACCGAGTCTACTGTATTTTGAGACGTAATAAAAATTTAACTTCTTTTTAATATTCTGAAATAGAGGAGAGCTGCAAAAGTGGCAGCGAAAAGAAATAATTCGATGCAAAGCTATGCTTAAACGATGAATCTTCTCGGGTATTTGATTAGCGATCACTAATAGGTACCTAGGTAGTTATTTTGAATGACGATTTATCCACAGAAATGTTGTTTTTGAAAAGTCGTGTGAGTCAAAACAAATACTAGAAATAATAACAAACAGGGAACGCCAACCTTGATTACTATGGTGATTAATTATTAATCGTAAACGAAAATGAATATTATTTATTTTACGTTTAATTGCAATTAAATTACTTAAATTATCGATTTTACGATTTCAATCGTAAATTTTTGAAGGTAACAATTAGTAGAAAGTGACGTAAGTTAACCAACAGGTAATCGAGTATTAAAATTAAAAATTAACGATTCCAAAGCAGAAAACAGCTAAAAAAGTCTAAAACAATGGTAATTGTACCTATATATTGTTTCGCAATCGGTAACGATAATACGGACCCAGTCGAGATTATCGATAATTTTTTTTTAATTTTCCTTAATATGGAAAAGCGTACCTAACCTGTACACTGAACACCGTACATGTATGGGGTTGTAGGGGGTATTAAAGTAGTGTTCATCGCAGATAATTACTCTAACGCGGCCTTGTACTAGTAAACTATGAAAAATATCGATGTTAAACGAAAAAATATATTTCGAATAGATTACTCGCACTCGCGATTCTATAACAATCCTTTTCGTAGTAATGACCATTTTTCATGAAAAATCAATTTTATTTATACACGACATGCAAAAGGATTTAGAGCATATACCTACGATAAACTTAAAAATACTCTTATATTGCTTTTGTCAATGGCCATTTGGTAAATTATTGTACTACCCTTATTATCGACTGTCTAAGCACCGACACTCTTGTCAACAAAAAATATAAAATGGCCGTAATTCTGTACACATGCACAGAAAGAACTCATTAATAATGCAAGCTAATATTACAAAAGTAAGCTCATACGTATAGATAGTTGAAGAAGATAACAACTCGCGTCCTACAAATTGACCGGAAAGCAAAATGGCTTTTAGATAAACCATTTATTTCCACGTTGTTATTTATAATTAATAAATAATTGTTTAGGTATACCTACCTATACGTTCTAATTTTTATTTTTTATTTCACTTTGGTCTATGCCGTACCTACTTTCGAACGTTCATTATACATACTCGTATAGTTTGCTACAACACTCTACCGAAGGTACCGGGTTCGATTCCTTATCTGTAGGTTTGCACTATACCATCACGGCCCATCAATTTCAAAATTGAGGTGGCTAAAAAAACGCCGAGCGGAGCGAGGCATAGTAGAGTTCACCGCAGACAAAAGGGAGCGTGGCCTAATTTAGTTTATGTGAAAATAGTCAAGTTGGTTTTTAATTTCAAACAACACTGCTTACTGTTAATTTTCTGTTTTCTATTTTTTCTTCTGTTTTTGATTAGGAAGGCTAAGCCTCCCTAACCTTCTCTGAAGAGCCGCCACTGATCCTATTAATACTAGTAGATTCCAAACCACGGAAAACGTCTTAGGCAAACTCCTTTTGCGTTTCTCGTGTAACATGATATTAGGCGTAATCGTAGGAATTAGTCCCATCTATCCTAAATTAGCGAAGGTTAGTAATAGAACTCCACACTATAGCTCTTCTACGATAAGGTCGATAAGAAAATAAAAATTAAGTAAAATGTCCATTTTCGCTTAAAAATTTAAAGCGATTTATTTAATGAATCGAAAAAGTCAATCTTAGAGTTTAGTAGTTTTAGAATTATAAATTTTCGTCCATTTAAAAATCATTGGATTGGTAGAGGTGGTACGTGGTAGGTACTATCAATTTTTCGGTCAGATCTTCAAATTTAGGATTTTTTCCGAAACAATTTTTAGATCATTAAAATACCAACCTAGGTATTTTTTGGAATTTTTTGCATCGCTCCCTTGGGCCTTTTAAAGATGCTTCGATCGATAAGTACGACGACATTGTGCCATTTTAAAAATCTGAGTTATTCCAGATCAAACGAACTGGATGTTTCCATGTCAGAAAATTTGAAGCCGCCGGAGCTAGATTGTAATCTATTGTAGTAGGGTAGTAGTTTGTATATTTCTGTAGCCTATTATGTAACAGTATGGCTGTTTTGGTCGCAATAATTTAAATAAATAAATTTGGCGTTTATTTGCCCTAAAAAATCTTTCAAAAATAGCAATCGTGAAAAGGAATAATTCGAATTATAAACGAAACAAAAGTGCAATTCTGCACTAATTTCTGCAATGTGTTGATAATTCGAGGCGACTGTGATGTACCCCGCACCCAACGTACATACTATACCCTATTAGTATATGCACGTAGTTAAATTTCTCTTAGTTTCTAGTAGTGTCTTAAAAAACTTGAGAAATTTAGCTTTTAACTTCTCAAGTACACCCGTTCCCGACCTTAAATTCAAAAAAGACGACTCAAAAAGCATAAACCAGGAGAGTATGCAAGCAAGTCTCGAACATTATTTTGCATTTATTATTCTTTTATTTTCTAGCTTTGTTACACACCTTCGAGTTTGGATGGGTCTTTATATTTTCTTGTAACTGGGTTATTGGGTGCGATAACAATAATTATCTATAACATTTGAAACGAAATCAAAAACGGAATAAGTGAAGTAAAATGGGAATAATAAAAATTCTTATTGTTCGCTATTTATTATCGCTATTATTGCTACTAGTTTTCTTTTAAATCAATTATGGGTGGTCATTAAATAGAAAGCTTTTTTTTTACTAAATATGCGACATTTAGGTTATATCTCTCGGGTACGATTATTTAGGTATATAACGTGATCGGACTAATGTCCCAACGCTTGAAGTGCACTGTATAGATTAACAGCACAATGCATGGGTTAGTAGCTAATCGGAGAAATAATAAAACTGTGTTTAATATTATTTCTCCGGTGTTGGGTGCAGTGTTTTCTCTTTGTTTTAAATTTATATTAATTACGAAAGTCTTACAGAGTACCACCGGGATACGTCTACCAATCGCCGTACTTAACGGCCACAGCACCCGGTAGTTTGGTTCCTCTACAGACGACTCAGCTGACCCACGCGGCAGCCATAGCAGCGGCGACATCGCAATTTTACGAATATCAAAATGCGGCCGCCGTAGCCGCAGCAGCAGCAGCTCCTTACGCCGGACAATACGCTAACGGTTTCGACGCTTACACGCCGTACACGGGAGCAACCGGTAAATATGACGACGTTTAATTTCCATACAGAAACTCGACCTAACCCTCGCTCTAATAGGTGCCGCAAGCTACATGCCCTACACATACGCCACTTTACCACAAACGCCGGGACTATCGGCTGCTACAGCCGGAGCGTTTTCTGGTCTTCAATATCAAACGGCCGCTCAAGCGCAAACTTTACAAGAGGCCCGATTGCAGTAAAGTACATTCTTAATTTATACACTTACGTTAGAATTTGTTACCGTTTATTTAGATTAGTTAAAAATTTATAAGTTTCGTACGAGCGCATTAGTATCGATTTATAGAATGTAAAAAAATTTTAAAGCGAACTAGGCAACCGTCCAAACGACCGTCTCTTTTCGTTTCACCGATCATACACCTTTTATATGCTCTAACGAGCCTCGTACGTAAACAATAATTATTAACCCTAATAATTTATTAGTGGTTACTTTTTTAAATCTTTAGAATTTTAAAGGATAATTTTTTACATTTTTTTACTACGAACTATTAACCCCTAAATTACTTTTCAAAAATCAATTTTTTTATTAATAGTTAGTTTGGATAATGTTTTTAGTTAAATTGCGCGCACAACATTTTTTATAGCTGCAATACGTTTTTCCTTGCTCCCCCCTCTCAGATTATTAGGTACGTGCCTAAGAAGCGTTCGAATATAATTTGTAAATTTCTACAAAATTAACCAAAGTGCCACCCCGCCTTTAAAACCATTTTTGTATCGAAGCAGATAATTTTTCGAATTAATGATAACGTCTACAGCGCATGCCCGCTCGGGATAAGTCAGAAACTGGCCAAAAATAAGACTTTGTTGAATCAAAATTTAAACTAATGTTAATTTACTGGATAGAAGCAATTCGATTTTAATTTTGTCCCACATTTACAGCCGATAAATTAATGTGTGTGCGCAATTTTAAAACAATGTTATTCGCAAGTGTAAGCATAAGCGCAATAATTGCGTGTATTTATAACAAACATACATTAAAACTTGATTTAATGTGTACCTGTTGGTATAATTTTTAATACTGCACTACTAAAGCTTATTGTTAAGCGCATAAATTTTATTTGCCCATTTCTAAGTCTCCGTATATTATAACCTATTGTTTAGCAAAAAAAACAATTCCAAGCAATACCTTGAATAAAACTTGATAATAATTTGACAAGTATTTGCTACGGACTATATAGTTGCCGAAAAAATTATTTAAACCCGCAATTAAACAAAATTTTTGAGACTAATTACGCAAGTGTTAAAAAACCTTTTTACCTTGTTTTTTCAGTAGGTAATCAAATACTCACCCCACATAATACATTTATTTTCTGATTGTATTTGTTTGTTCGAAATAAATACAATTTTTTCTTTAAAAAAACGGCGTAATGAGTACGCTTTATATATGTCAATTTCGATCGATTTTGTTCAGTTGAAAAGTGAGTTTAAGTTAATAGAGTTTCCTTTTTACGAAAATTACTGCAATTCAATTTTGTTCAGTTTAAAAGTGAGTTTAAGTTAATCGAATCTCCTTTTAACGAAAATGACTGCTTTTATTGTTACCAAATTTAATAAATAAGTAGTCAGTTTATGCATATTAATACCGACCCACAATAAATTTTTAGCAAAAAATTATTCCAACAGACGTTTCGAAATTTACCAACTCAGAGGGGGGATAGTAGATAAAAGAAACGTTAATTAAAGTGCGCGTGCAATAATAGTCGAATGCTTACCTTTCTATTATTTTTTGTGAGTCTGAAAAGATTTATACTAATTTTATCTCGCTCATCATTAGAGCAATTAAAATAGCGACTCTAGAGTCGCGCCCAAGTTTAATTTCTAACCGTGCGCATTAAACTCTAAGCTTAAAGGTAGTTCGAAGCGCTCGAGTCAAAAGTCGCTTTCGAAAAGTCCATAAAGTTAAGTAGGTTAAGATGTGCTTAAGGTTAATAACCCGATACAGGAACGGCTTAACTTTTTAAAGGCCGAAACGTATACCTGTATAATAGTACCTATAGTACCTATACCTCTTTTTGCTCATTTGTTACTTTTTAGGCTTTTCGAAGCGCTTTCGGTTGGGAAATTTAAAAAAGGCGCGATCAAGAGTGAGAGCGATAGCTCTCAAAATGTTACCTAAATATCCTACTATTATAGTACGGATTAGAATTAGCAATGATACATAGTCATTTTATTAAGTCTAGTCTTATTAAATTGTTTAATCTTAATTATTTACCTATTTAATTATTTAGAAAAATATAAAAATAAAGAGCGGTTAAAATTTTTTTTCTAAATAAATTGGTTAGGGCAAAAAAATTTTAATTGCGTTCTAGTCAAAAATCGGACTAAAATCGACTTCCGAAAAAATGTACTTATTGTATAGTTTTGTTAACATTAATTTAACTACAATTAATTAAAAAAATATTTCCAAAAATTGTTAAACCCCTAACTAAAGTAGAACAGTTTTAATGTTTAGTATTTATTTATTACAATTTTTAATTGTTAAGTAAAGGTTCCTTAAAGAAGCTCAAATTAATATTTAAAATGTCTGACAAACGTTACATTACATTACTAATAATCTATGTTTATAGCGATGTTAATGGAATAAAACTTGTGATATTTGCACACGGTGGCGTATCTAAGAGTTTGTTATAGGAAAGTCTCGAGATTTGTCACCGTTTGCATATTATGTTGTTTTTTAGTAATGTTTGAAATATTAAAACCGTATTATTCAAATTACGGCACGTGGGGTAACGACTGCTCTCGAGTTCTCGAAAACGCTAAGAGACACGACGCTCTTACGGGGTCCAGCGAAAGGACCGACTAAACGGAAAACTTTTTGAAGGGAAATCGAGAACAGATCGTTACGTCACCGATAGATATGACAGCCTGCAAAATCCGTCCAATCGGTTAGTGCCTAAACTTCTTAAATAAAATAGAAAGCTATACGTTTATTTTAATATTTTTGGATGTTATTAAAGGCTAAAGCGGACAATTTAACTTAACGAGAGTGCTTCTCGAAACTTAAAAAGATATCGTGCGTCAGTACTTAAACGACTTTTTGAGAAACACTTAAATAGAAAAAAATAATTTTGAGCTAAAATATAGGAAATTGAATATTATATTAGATAAGGCAGTGGCGTAACCTTTATTTAATTTTAAAGGGTACAAATGTTAAAAGATATGAACGCCACTAATAAAATTTACAATTATAGTCAATTAATACCAAATATTTAACTAATACATTGTAATTATTGTAGCAATAATATATTAAAACTATTTTATTAATTAAGCCATTACAAAAAAAATAGATGTAAAAATTATTTATATAATTTCGTAATTTTTCGTATAATTTAAAAGAAAATCTGACTATTGGTATAGTTAGGCTGCAAGTGATGTAATAAAAATTGTTACTAAATAAAATAGATATCTATAAGATTATAATTTAGTTAATAAAATTATCGACAATTATAAATAAGTTGATACAATTGTTAATTGTTTTTTCGTCTTAAAACAATTTTGAGACCTTACTGTAATATTAAGATTAATTTCTTTTTTCATTTATTTACATATTTGTATAGAATTTATGTTAAAAACCACAAATAGATAATAAACAATAATATTTAATTAAACTATTATTAAAATTACCATTTTGTATTATTCTAGATCTAGATACGTCACAACAACGTTTTTGAATTAGAGTCAACTGGTTTTCTTATATTACCTTAGGAAACCGTTTTGTCTTTTTAAAATAGAAAAAAACAGCGTACATTACTAATTAACAAATATTGTTTTAAAAAAATTATTAAAATTGTTAATATTTCAATCAAAATGTAATTTTTCAGTATAAAATTCTGAAAAGCTTTAAGTGTTTAACTGTTTCCTACACACGATTTTTTTCGAAAATTTTGTCATGTTTAGTTTCTTGTGAGTGCTCTTCGCTAAATACATTTACTAATTAATTCGGAATAAATAATATCAAAATTACTTTGCATCAAACGCTTTTATAACGCAATTTCGTTGCAGTTTTAGAGAACTGCAATAAGAAAACTTTTACGTTTAACTTGATTTAACATAATTGCGATATTTTGAGTAGAAATCATTTAATAATCAAATTACATTCAAACGGCAGTAACACAAAGTTTGAATTTTGTACAGGAAATTTACATTTTTAATACTTATACGCGCGAGATATAACATACAACTTATCTAAATCAATCTGTAATGCGTAGCGAAAAGTTACAGCTACACAACTACTGTCGTTCTATAAATTACTAAAAGAGCAAGTAGCATCATAAATCATAAACATATATGGGAAGGTTACACAGTTTCTCAAAGATAGCCGCAATAATCAGTCACATAACTGAATTAGATGAGAATCGCAATTCACAATATCATGATACCCCGATTTGGTTGATTCGAATTAATTACTACTGTGCATTACCTATTTGAATGTCCGAATACCACGCCATGAGAATTGAAAACAAATACATCAAAAGACTTCAATTTTACCCAATAAGTTAAGACAATAGTCCTGATATGAAGAGAGTGGCCTCACCTCTCACATTATATTTTTGGATATTGTGATTTAAAGATCGTTTAGGAGTGGTGAGCACACCTACTCTCTTTGAGGGGGTGTAAAGACAAAGTTCTCCCAAAAAGTTTTTTACGCTTATCATTGTTTTCTTTTTTAGTGGAACCAAAAAGGAGAAAATTATGTCATCAAACTACCACTCATTTGGACGGCGGTAAGAAGTGATAACAAACAAAAAACTAAATTACTATTATACTTATAATAATATTATAAAATTTCAGGTGGAAACTTAAAGTAGTAGTATGTGCTGCCATCTATTGTAATCAATATCAACTACGCCTCGGTTTACTTTCTACGTACCAAGTTAAATTGTTTTACAGTCGATTCAGACTAACATTCATATTATTGGCTTGTGGTTTCCCAAACAGAGTAAGAAATATGGAAATACGTTTGTGCAGACACTGAACTGCACTGGACCGTTAGATTACATCGAGGACCTAATATAGTCATAGTCGTAATGTATCTTCAAAAGCACGATGTAGTAGTACTTTGAACGATATTTTTGGGAAAAAAATGGAAAATTTTAGGGCTTTACGCGCCCTACTCGTCACATCTCCACGTCAGAATTCCAAATAAGAGCAAAATAAAGACATCCGAATGTATTTTTATAGATGAAGTCGGATGAGTTTAAATTTAATCCGTTTGTTTCGAGAACAAAAGATTTAAATTCGACCCCAAAAAAATTGTGCAGAATCTGAATTCTATTATAAGATCTAATTAAAATGTTTAAGTATATACCTACACTCATTAGATAGACTAATTACATATTAATAAAGTTATATATCTTTGTACTTATCCTTTCATCTTCCTTCTAGAAGGGATTAACCATGAATCTTGACTAAAGCTCTAATTATAATAATTATTTAGTTGCACGTGTCTCGTTACTTTTAAACCGTATTTTTTGAAAAGCTACTTAAATGTTATTTATAAAATATTCTCGTTGAAGATTTACGTAAATCCTAAATTTTTAAGGTTCGTAATAAGGATCTTTTAAATTATCGAACATCCTAATTTTTACAATTTTAAATCGCAGTCTGCAAGCGTCATGTGATGATCGTAAATTATCCTTATCTCTAATTGTGAAATTTTTGTGAACTTATTAATCGATTATTTAATTACAGAATCTGAATAATCCATTGATCTAACGGAATACAAAAAGAACGATAAGAAAGCTGATGCGAAATGATGATAAATGTGGAAATAATGGAAAGAATGAAAGTGAAAAAATCATAACATCGTAACAAACGTTAGAAGTGAGTTGGGAAAGAACGATTACTTAATTGGAAGAAACAATGGGAATAGATGATGACAAATTATACAAAAAAGGTAAAAAAGACTAATACAAGCGACGAGCCGATGAGAAAAAATAAAACAAAATTAGAACTTGTCAGAAGAGACTAAATCAGTAAGAAAATCTAAGACACGATAAAAAAGAAAGAATCTTAAGAAGAAATCAAAAATAGAAGATGCGTTTAGAAGTTGCAGAACACATTTTTCTCCTAAGTCTTTACAGATGATGCATGTTCAACTATAACACTACAACCACCCTCCTCTTCAATCAACTTAAGTCTCTAATTTGTTGTCCCAAAAATGTAGTAATGATATCCGATGGAGATAAACCGTCTATAAGTTTAATTATGGTCGTGGAAAATTTTGAATCGCAAATTAGAGCATTTTGGAATTCGGGGACCGATTTGTAGATCAAGAGGTAACATTTTACAATTTTACCAAACAGTGATTGGCCGAATCGTGTTTTGTTGACCTTAGTCGTCTACTAATCATCCTATGGTTCATTTTAAAAGACCACTCTGTATAATTAGAAAAGAAATTATCGATTTTGATTAAGAAAATTTGGTTACTTTAAGCAAAGCTATAAGCTTTAGAGAAGAGGCTTAGTAAAATTTGATATAAAAGAGAGAAATCTTATAAGAGTTTGTAATTAAATTAAAAATATTAATTAATTAAAGAAACAAAAAATTTCGAAGTTATACGTTTTTGTAGAAATCGATGGAATAAAAAGAGTAAAAGATCTTAGTATAAAAGTTACCTCAAATACATTATGTTTCTGGTTGCTTAGTTAGGTCTTTCAATAAAAAGTAGAATATAAGGAATTAAAAATAAATGGAAACTTTTTCCATAAGTCCTTCCAGATTACAAATAATGAAAGCTCGGCTCGCATTGCGTTTAGAGTTTTAATAGTCTTACGGCGCATCGTCCGGAATTAGTCAGGATGGTAGAAATATCTCGGGAATATTTACTCGTTTTTCCAAACGACTCGGTCGTTGGTCCAAGACAATGCTCGAAGCTAAGGACCCGCTCGTGATTTTGCTTTAATCCTCGTATAATGGTTGCGTAATTCTTCCAGCTCGAATCCGCCAACTCTTTCGCCGATCGTCTAATGTATTCAGCGAGAGAGCACACGACGGTTCGCGGCGTCGATTTGTTCGGTTGCTTAATATTTTTAACAGCCTAGCATTAAGACGTATCAGGGGTTGAGGATTAAAATGTAATAACGTCGCTGCAGGCCGAAATTACATTTTTAATTTAAATAACTTATTTTTTCTGTTGATTTAAGCATTTACAAGACATTGGGTATGCTAAGACGTGCCATCGCGGTAAAAATTGTGATTCTAAACTAAAGCCAAGTGTATAATGGCAAAGATTGGGGCTTAAAAAGTATAATAGGTCGAACGAGGGTTAAATGATGGTGCGGGGTTTTGTCCGCTTTTCCTTGCTGTCTTGGCTATCTTCTTTACTCATTGGCGTTTTTGCAAAAATTTATTTAAGGATCCGAATAAGTTGTTTTATTTATTTTATACATTTTTTAATTAAAATCTCATTTTTTAATAAATCTTACTTTGTACTATCTTATAACAACTTATAACAAACCAAATCGCGACTGCACCACTCGAGAATTAAAATTTAGTAATATCGAAATATCGCTCACCCTATACATCTACATGTTTTAAATTCGTATTTCATCACCCACCATCATTAAGCTTGCGAATTAGTGTAGTACAAACAGACGCACGTTTTTTTCAAAAATAATTTTCGCTTTTCACGAACTTTGTTGAATTATCTAAAAAATTGTGATTTATAAATTTTAGCGGATACGGAAGTTTTCTTTTTAGTAATCACTTTTTAATCGAATCTCGTTGACTCGTTGATGTAAATTTTAAGAATTAAGGATGTAAATGTTATCGAAAAAATATAAAAAAACTATAAATAATTCAATTATTTAGAAATAAACTTAAGCCTCGCTCATTTTGATACGGTTAACCTATTTTTACATCCTCACCGAATATTTCTTTAACAATTTTCACAAATAATAGATATTTTGAGCAAAAGTAAAAAAGAAAATTGTTTAAACTGTAGACATATACGTGTACGTAACTCGTGATGTCGTGGTCAAGGTACTTTAAAAATTTTTCTATTATTTATTACAGGTGGTATCAGACTGCCATCGTTTCATTCCATATTACGTCATTGCTTAACCACCGGAAGGACAAGGCCCAGTGATTGACATTAAAACCATCATCATAATATACTAAATAGCGTAAACCAAAAACTAAATCTCTGGTTTGGGCGAAGAAAATTAATTTCCCCTATAAAAATGAAATCAGAAAAATACAAAAACATTGTTTAAGTAATTCCGTTAAATGTCGAGGTTGCACTAATTTGCACTAATTCGTGAATACCATTATTGATAAAATGTAACAACTGTCAACTAATTTTAAGTTTTTGAGCATAAGAGACTGGTGTAGGTACTAAACGAAAAATTACAAAAAGCACTAAATAAGGTAGGTAATTGTTTTAGTCGTGCACTAAACTGAACTAAATCACTAAGAAAATTTGATCCTTATTAGCAAATTTAAAAAACTAGGTATCTCTATTTAACTAAAATTTAAAGTGAGCAATTATCTTAACTGGCAAACCCACTAAATTCCACTAAATAAGCTAATATAATATACAGAGTAGTGATATCTTATAAAAACGTGGTAATAAGTAGTAGTATTTTCTAAGCGTTCGAGCAGACTATAATGCAAACGTTTCAGAAAAAGAAGAAAAATACTGTTTTAGAAATGCACTAAACTGCACTAAATTACATAGTTTTACGTTTTACTGACATCTTCTCACGCCCATTTAATTTTTTTAAAGAACTTTTCGTTATCCTCTAAACGTCTAAACTCTAAAGGATGCCACTAAGTGAACCGAATAGCACTACGGTTCTATATATTATGTCACGTTTAAGGACGAACTCGTGATTTTTCTGGCAATATTTGTCAAGGAACGATGATAAGTTTTCTAATTGAAATGGAAGTATAAACATCCAAAAATTATTCTTGAATTTCAAAACTAAATATTTAAATCGCGAGGCACTTATACGTATTTTTTAATTAAAAAGAATTAATTAATTAAAAAGAGACAAAAGCGCCTCTTAGGAAACCCAAGTAACGCCTATGAGTATAAAATTGGGATGAAATCTGATCACGTTTTTCGGTCTTGATCTTGGCACGTAATGAAAAATTGCATGTTCGTTAGAAAGCACTTAAAAATAAAATAACTGTTAAGAAAAGTAAATGGCAATGAGGACGTCGGAAAATGACTGATCCCGTTTAATCACATTTACCGGAAGATTAAACGGTCGTCGCAGCCCTTATTTTTGCACAGTTTGATAAAAGGATACGATCAATTACCGGAATGAACGAGCACACGATCGGATACAACTTTGATGCTCTTCTCTAACAAGAAATATTTTTATTCCTCTCGAGTGGACATTTTGCGGTTTACCTTCCGCAGTAGCTATGTGTATTTATGTCAACTAACTCTAGTAAAGTAAATATTAGTCCACGCGGAGTAGAAGTTTATTAGCGAAATTAACCTACCACTCAGTCATACGAGCAAATTTACCGATTATTACACAGACAAGATTCAACCCCTAACTAAATTTGCTCGTTACGACTATATTTTGTATAGATTTAAAAGCTTCCACACTCATTGTACGTCTCCTCTTATTTTATCGCTCACACGCGATATAGCTCCGTGCTAGTGAGAAATTTTGTCTTATTATTTAGTTAACAAACTTGCATTCATCGATCAACCCCTTTCTAGATAGTAGAACAGTTATAAAGTAGCGGCAACATGCCTTTCTGGAATTAGCCGAGTGTGTTTTCGCTTATTAGGCATAATGCGGCGCTGATCCGAATTAATTCTCGCTCCCTTGCGGTAGGAAAGCACGGCGAAAGCATTAGCACGATCATACCTCGTCTCCATCTTAACCCGATGCGTGTCGCTCGGCGTCTTAGAAGCGGTTCAAACGGTCGCCGCAAGAGGATTATCGAATGCGGATCAGACCTAACCGCGATCCATCAACTCATCTTACCACAATTATACAAATAATAAATATTTATCATGGCCTTTATCCTCTTATTTCTGTTCCGATTCTTGCTTCCTGTTGCTTTTCCCGCTCATTACGTCTAATCCTGGCTCTCAATTGTGCGACAATCAGCGTCGCTCGTCGTAAAAGTCTTTTGTTACTTACTTCTTCGACGAAAAAAGAAATTTTCCGAACCTACGCTTTTCTTTTATTATCGAGTGGGATGCTTCGCCTCTCTTAACTCCGACGTCACTTTAAATAAATCGCGCATCAATTTTAATCGGCGAAAAATTAATTAAAAATACTGCGGTTATTGGGACGCTCATGGTCGGCGTCTTTATTCTGCCAAGACCGCGAGCTTAAATATGGCAGCAATTATTCTAAATACGGAATTAAAACCTTTTAGATAGCTATTCTTTCCAGACCACGACGTCGGTAATACTGCCTTTCTACTCCAAAATAGAGCAAATACAAAAGATTGGCTTTATTCTGTCGCAACCACGAAAAGAAGTCTCTCGAAGAGGATGAACGATAAAGGCTTACCGTTGAACAGGTGGTGATTTGGGTTCTTTCTCCGTTTTGCATAACAATCGCCATTTAAGCAGGCTTTATAGCTGCATTTTCTTTTTAGGTTATTTACCAAGTAATATTTTTCAAACTCATTTTTTAACGAGACGACGTTTTAATTTAGATATCTGACATTTCGTTTTTTTCCGCAATTACCGACTTAAACGGAAAATCGTTATTATATTACCTAATACGATATCATTTTGAGTACAAAATAAGAATACGACCGTATATAACCCGTGACAATAATTACGATCGCATAGTGCTAGCCACAGTACTTTCATCGTAATATTTAATTTATAGTCGACTTTTAATAAATTTAAATTTAAATCAGTGCGCGGTGATTACATTTCTCCACGAGTTTGAAACAAAATAATGCATAACTTACCCACTAAGATACCTCCCATTGCCCATAATTATAAAGGAACCCCTTTTGGTCAATAATGTAAAATCAACCGAAAATATTCTTCAAAACCATAATGCATTGAAGCATTGGTATCTTCGTAATAATCTGCCATACGTTTAGATTTAAAATCAAATATACATCATACAAAACCTCATCATTACGTCCAATATCCGTAATAAAGCATTACGGATATTGGATTGATCATTACTAATGATCAATCAAAGTTCCTTCCCCATCGTGTCGGTGGTTCTAAATTTTAACCCTTCCTAGTATTATTGCTGTAGAAAGCTGTAAAATCTGTTTCTTTATTTTAATAACGAATGGTAATTGCTACTGACAAATATTCAATTTCTAATTATATGTTATGTAAACACTCTACGATATATCACGTATTACAGTTTCGGCGAAAAGCTTGAAATTTAATAAATTACGAGAACAGAACAAAAATATGAATAAAAATCAGAATATGGCAAGAGGATCTAAGAACAGTTGTAACTTAATATTCTACATTATTACAAATTTTTAAATATTTAGGGTTAATTAGTTAGATAGATCTAATACGTTGTAAATGAACCCCAACATACACACATAGAAAATTTGTTTTCCACCAAGCGCCTCGGGAATCGAATTTATTTGGTGGAAAACAAATTTTCTCATTTAAAGTTTTTTCACTTATGTGTGTATGTTGGGGTTCATTTACAACGTATTAGATCTATTCTACATTATGTTTGTATAATTGTAACGAGCATACTTTATTCAAGTACCTATACAACATATAGGAAATTAATAAAACGTACCTTATTAAGAGTTTTCGTCAAACTCGGATTTTCGATTGCCTTCCCCGTTCCCCTTTTTGTAAATCTAAACTTACTTGAAAGTGCTTGAAAACTGCAAAAAAAAGAAAAATATTAAAATGGAAAAAAGCCTATACAGTGTGTCCGGGGATAGTGGGTTAAAAATAAAAATAAAAGTTTTAACTTTTTGTTGTGTAGGGGTGGAGTAGGTCATCTAAGCGAAAGGTAGATCGTAAAATTTAAAAAATACTTATAAGGTGCGAGCAAAAACTTTGTATAGTCAAATTATTATTCATCTAACGCATCTGCTTGAATATCTCGCTTTATCAAAACCTATAATGAGCGGCCCAAGACGGCTAGAAGAATAGGTTCTGTGAACCTAAACAAGCCTAAACACATTCTAGTGGTCTCGACGTCTCGTGTGTTTAAACATGGTAATTCGATATACGAGGTTTGTATCACCCATACACTAGACATAGCGCTTTCCCGTTAACATTGCCCTGACCATGACCAAAGGAAACTGCCTAGTCGATTCAGATCCTCCGAATAGGAGAACTCGCCAGCTAATTAACCAGATTTTCCTTCCCATCAGTGTTTTACTTGTGCCTGCTAACGAGGTCGGATAGCTGATCATTGATCAAGTAAGGCTGAACTATTACTTGCAGGTTTAGTCACCTACATCGTATACGATATGGGTTATAGAGCAAACACCGCAAGATCCTGGAAAGTACCAAACCTGCCCATTACTTAACTGTAATTTTTAAATCTTTATCAGCGGATTATCATATTTTGTCCCCTTCCCAAAAAGAACCTTTGCTAACATTTTGTCAATTTTGACCCGAGAGAGTCAGTCAAACTTTTAATTTTTTGACGAATTAACCATTTTACCGCCCCCATTTACTCCGAATCGAAAACTTGCAACAAGTCGACTTGTGAGTTGTGGAGAAAACTCGTAGGAAGCACGGATTGCGCATTTGCGACAATTTTTATTTTGATAAACGAATAAAGAAATCGACGGAAGATTGTTTTGGAAATCTCACCAAGTCTCAAATAATAGCGAAGGCATATAAATCGTAGCGTATGCGATATGCACGACAAGAATGATTTAAGAACGTCGATATAGGGAAAATAGGAAGTTTATTAGGAAAGTTGAGATTATCTTAAGGGACAAAAATTGGAAAGAATAATAATTTAATTTGTCGACGTTTGACCATTACGGGGTATCTACAGTTTGCTTAAACCGAAGGAAGTAAAATTGGCGCATAACTTTATCCCCTCAGGTGTTCATTTGGCTGACGCTTTGAAGGGATTATTTGACTCCTACTCCTATAGTAGTTAAAACGGGATCTATAAAGGAAGATCTTAAGTCTTACTTTGCAACCATTAACATACTAATATTCCCCAGACAGAATAACATAAGTAGATCAATGCATCTCAACTTTATCGTTAAGGACGGAGATATTTATTTACGTCGGTATATAAAATAAATCGATAGTCCATCTTATAGAATTGCGACGTATCGAAAACATATAATACCCATATTTATAAGTTCAAAGCTCTTTACTAATAAGAGTACTAATGATTTGCCACGAACGAGAAAAATTTTTCGGAACAAGAAGTAAAAAGCGTAAATGTGAATACTTTGAAGAAACTAATTGCTAAGATTTCAGTTCGCTGCACTCTGTCAGTTAAAATTTGTAATTCGGGCGAATTACAATCCGATTTATTCGAGAAAAAAATTGTACCACAAAAAAGACTCTAATCTCCCGATTCGTTTAATAATTATTATATACTTATTTGATCTTTTAAAAACATTCCCATAAGAAGTCTATTTGTCGGCGTCTTTTCTTATATCGTCCCCCATACCGCCGCTACAGCGATACCTATACAAATATTTTCTTTTTAACTAAATTACTTTATTTATTAATTATCTTGCGAGTTAAACGTAAAATGAGAAACTTCCTAAAATACGATTTATTATCTTCTTAGGAAATACGTTCAATACGAGCTACTACAATATTTCAAATATTTAGTGGTGTATGTGCTCGGGTAGATTTTGTGGGATCGGTATGATTTGTTTTCGAATGTTATTGCTTCCTACGATTGTGTCGTGCACTAGTAAGCCTATTGCGGACTTGGCTCCTGTAATACACAAGCTACGCCACTTTTCCACTATTTATGTCTTCTATAATATATTCTTAACCTACTCGATCCTTACATATAAATGCTTCTATGAATATATTATTTCTTCGGCATACGAATGTTATTTAATAACGTTACGATTCGCCACCAACTTTTATACCTCCCTAATTAAAAGGCCATTACGATAATTACATAAAAGGATCTTTAACTTTCCTAAATAGCTATACGTATATATATGATTAATATAGTCGAATGAAGGTACATCGACTTGAAAAGAACGCACCTGGATAGATATTATGGTCAATATCAATTTTCGCTAATTAAATTCTATCGGTAAGGGGTCGATTGACGAAAGGGTATTTAATAACTCACTCGCTAGATAGTAGATACAACAATCTTATTACCTATTTAATGGCAAATAAATTATAATTCTATTATACCTTTCCTTTCGAAAAACAAACTCAAACTTCTCTACCGAGTGGCGCAAACGTTCAAAGCGGAATTAACGTTGTAAATCGCTTATTCGTATAGTTTGTTTCCCGTCACTTTTTTCTAAAAACAGCGCTAATCTATCGTTATCTATCGAACGAGAATTATTTTCTGGAGTTTTTAGGAGACTTAGAAAATATTTCTCTTGCGATAGATGCAAAAGACTGCAAATAATAGATTTAAAACTAACAAAACGTAATTTTCCTATGTTTCGCTTTAACGAGTTTACACTCGGTATAGAAAATTTCTTTAAGACAAAACTTAACGCCTTCTTTAAACTGCCAAGTGTATTGGGTGCTTTAATTTTTATTTTGAGGTTAGCGTTTTAGGGTAGTTTGTTTCCATTTTTTATAACAATCAAAAAAAGCACTTGTCACTTGTCACAAAAAATTTCTCATTATTTTCACAATATTAAATAGGCGTAAGTATTTGGTCATTTTTGCTTTGATCCCGTTTTATAAACGTTAACCCCTATTTGCACCACTTTCTACTGATGCGACAATTTTGTTGAAATGCAATTTAAATCCTAATCTCGTTGCACTGAACCGGTAAGTAGGTATATCAAATTTTAAATCAATAAACAGTTTCATCTGTAAATTACCGTGTTCACACCGTGTTCTAATAGGTCATAAATAAATTAAAATCTTCAACACCATCAGTCGCAAACTAGTAAAAATTATAGTGTAATTAATTGTTAATACCTATAGGTACCTACCGAGCTGGCCATAATTTAGAGTGATAATTTCAGACTTCCACCAACCATATTTTTAACGGTACGTTGCGGTTTCCTTCTCGTGTCGTCAGGAATTCATAATTTGACAAATTTCGAGTGTTTTTATTTCCTTTAAACTTTATACTATTCGTGAGTTACAGTATTACGAAAGGAAATACCTATGTCCTAACGGCTAGCCTGAAAAAACACTTATCATGAAGGAAGCTTATGAATTTATGAATGAAACTTAACACAAGAATGCAAGTTAGCGTAAAATTTTGGCACAAATTCCAGCAAACATTTTCTTTTGCAGTTTTTACCGCTCCTCCCTACTCACTGTCACTTTTTCTTTTTTTATAGTTGTTTTCAAACTGAGAAACAAAATATGGCTTAGAATTAGAATCTCCCCCCCCCCCCTGGAGGCACTCCAACTAGTAAAAAGAGCGTCTTTAAGATTACTGTCTTCTGGTTATACGGCTTTGACAAGATAATGATAAAAATGAGAGACTTCCACCTGCTGGTCAGAGAGGTTAAAAAAAATTGAAAACTTAGCTATAATGTTAGAGTGGTCGATGATGGTTTGAAAAATAAGCTAGCCCAAACTAACTGAGCTAGTAGCTTAGAGGCGGACAGGCGAATTGAGATGTTAAAAAATTTAGATTTTCGTAATCGTTTTGATGTTTTTTACAAATCGCTTTTCTCACCCCAAATAACTTCCGGGTCCGCCACTAGATACGAATTTGTTAAAATTTTATTTCCATAAATCGGATTTTGTGAGAAAAAAATTAAACCCGAATTAACTTTTGCGATTACATATTCATAGTTTTCTTACGATAAGGGTAAAGATGTACATAATATAACGGAAACAGTAAATTGAGTTCCAGTTTCTAATGCCGAACGAACCCCGTAGGTATAAGTAGGAAGTAGGTAATACATTTAGGCTACACAGCTAATTGTTGCATAGTATATAGCGGTAATAAGACTCGCTATGGCTCTTAGACGGTTTGAATCGCTCTTTGTGAGCTTCGGACATTATTATTGAAGGCTAATGGATTTTAAGAAGGGTTGACAGAGTCTTCGTTTATTGACGCGGGGTGAAGAAAGGAGTTGCGGACTGTAGCATTACATTAAGACATAGGTAACTACAGACTCATAATTTACATTGTACATTACGTTTTGCAAGACGCAGCTAATAGATCTTACTAATGTAATTTTCCACCGTAACCCTTACGTCTATCAATTATTAACTTTACGTAAAAAATTAATATTTCTATAATTAATAAATAATAATCGTTTGGATTGTTTGACAATTACGAAATGTTGCTTAATTAATATAGACTCTAATTGGTAATTGGTGATTTAAATGTGCGTAACTCGAGCTATTTATCGACTAAATTTATATTATAATATAATTTTAACGGTGTTAATTGATTTTGAACGGCTACAAATGCTAAGATAATAAAAGAAAATAATCCAGTCGCAACACTTCGTTTTTTCGGAAGCTTTTTTCCTCGATATTGTATCACATCCCCATCCCAAGGTTATGGCAAATTAAGTCGAGAATCTAATCTGGCACTTTTGAATTTTTACTCCTCTTCGGGTTAGAAAGTAGAAACATCACGGATTTCAAATTTCCGTTCTTAAATCGAATTTTAAACCGTGTACCATTCCGACCAAGAGGCGAAGAGCCCGCCGAGCTTTTACCGATTTGTTGGGTTTATGCTCCAAGATTAATAATCGAATGAATCCAGCTAAATTAATACGGAATTAGGAATTAATTACGAAACGTCCGTGAGTAATTTTACCAAACAGGCGAATATTGAGCATGTCGACAAAGTAGTAAGTGGTGGTTTGTGTGGGGTCTCTCGGAGATACTTTCTGGAGTCTATGTTAAGTATTTTTAATTTTTTTCGAGTTATCTCAAACTCGCTCTAGATGTAATACAGTAGTACCAGCAAAGAAAAAAAACTAAAACAATCTTCTCTTTCAAAATGAACGTTTGAAATTTTTATTAATATTCCTGTATTAATTAATTAAATTAAACAACGAATTGATCGTAGATTATTATAACAAAAAAGAATTAGATTGTGGTCTTACAGGTAAAAGTAAATATTTTATTAATCGTAAATTTGCTATTCTCCTCTCTTAAAAGTTAACTTTATAAAATTTTACAAAAGTTATAATCAGATGCGTCTTAGTGTCAGATTAATTAAGAACTTTAGTTTAAAAACCAAGCTTTACGCCGCTTTAATACATTACATGCTTAGTATTAAATTTCTTAAAACTTTTTTACTCTTTTCTTTAAAAAAATAAAACTGGCATCGTAAAATACTAAAAGAACGAGTAGAAGAGCAGAACGAGAGTTTGAGGAGGTACAGGTATCAGTGGTAAAATTTAGAGTTCAGATTCTCAAAATTTTTGTCATTGGCAAAAATTGTCTCTATCAGCTGCTCCCAACTTTTTTCTGCTGGAATGCCCATTCGGTGGTACTCGAAAACATAAAAAAGTAGTAAAAATTCACTCAGTGGTCATCCAATAAACCCCCACCTGGTAAAAGGGAAAGAAACTTGAAACTCAGTGGGTCGATTCCCGACGACGTAAAACGGAACCGCAAGATATTGGTAGAAATTGTCACAGCCAAAGAGGTCTGATAGTATTATTATTATTATTATTATACGCAAGGGTTACTTTCATTATAAGAATTTGACAACACGTCCCTTATAAGACTTCTTCCCAAACTTACACTTTCCACTCACCCCTTTCGTAAAACACCATCAAAGTCGAACATCCGAACCTGCTTGAAAATGGACAGCAATAACGAAAGTGATAGGAATACAAAAATTTTTTTAACGGCGTATTCAGATTGAGTTTTAAAGTTATGGGAGGGGGAAGAAAAGTGACATTTTTGAAAAACAGCACTATTTGTTTAGTTTATTATCGCGAATAACAGCTTATCGGATTTATAATGTAAAATAAAATGAGTTGACTAAAATATTTTTTTCGACCGTTACTTATTAATCGCTTCAGAGTGTGTGAAGTCTCAAAAAAAGACGCAGAGCGTTTGCTGAAAATTCGTTTGGACGAATTTTTTTAATTATTGAAACTTGAAATAAACGAGGTTACGATCGAATACGTCTACTTTTAGTGAAAATATAGGAAGAAGTATAGGCGGGGATTCCCATAAAATAATATTTGGGGAAATTTCGTTTATTTCTAAAGTACGGAATAAAATTTGACACAATGGTAATTTTATTAAAGAGAAAAAGTGTTTTTACTATTGGCAGGGATTTCGAAAGTAAGCGTATTCATACAAAAACGATTATATTAAAAAGAAAGTATTTATTTGTCTATAGTCGATTGTAGCAATTTGGAAGAACATATGGATACCAGTTACCCTCCTGTCGTTTAATGTATCGTTTTGTGGTCTGGAACGGGCAAAGCAGTATGTATTTTATTTTGCGGAAATCTACGAAGATGAATAATTTGCTTGAACCCTTTGTTACAAGAAGGACATCCCTCTGTAAAATCCCGCCTATCCTCTTACAACAACTCCGCCTCCACTACTATTTTGACGTCGCGGCGCATTTTCAAATGATCTACGCAAGCGTCGTAATTACCGTTAACTATTTTTGAAAAATTTTAAAAACTTCAAAATTATTCCCTTCGGATCGTAATATTTAGGCGATATAAGTTTTAGTTATGGAATTTGCGTATAGTTTTGGAGAAAAAAAATTTTGGGTAAAAACTGTTATTTTGGCAACGAAATTCGTTAAGATTGGCGTTAAAATGTTAGCGTGCAAATCTGGTTGGTTAGTGGGCAGGCCGAGTTCATTAAGCGATTGATGTTTTTTTAGCAATCATCCGGAGACGAACACGAGTAGGAAGGGGTGGCCAAACTAACCCCGGAGCGCTTTCAGTGTCTCGAACGAGTCGAACTGGAAGTTAGTCGAACCCGGACTTTTACGAGAGTAAGTCCGGTGTTTCATAGCGCTCTTCTCAGAACACGCGATCGGACACGTTACGTTGCGATATAATGTTCTCATTCGTCTTTTAGTTGTTTTTGTGCATTTTTATAGTTAATGACGATGGACTTTCAGAGTGCTATGGAGACTTTTGCAGAAGCATGGGTCGCTGCCAATAATACCAAATGCGCTCTTCTATCTGACGTTTCTCCCCAGGTAAAAAAAATCGTCGCAATAATTGCCCGCGTTATAATTATCGTAATGTCATTTTGCGTTTAACGATTGGCCTTAGAACGTGCTCATAGTTCAAGTTTAAATTTATCACGTAATTTCAATTTATTTTTTTAAACCGCGGATTGGGTAGTATATGTGTTAAGCCGCTTCGTTAATTTGAACGAATTGTAAAAGATTTCGTACAAATGAGGTTTTATCCGATCAGAAGCAGAACCCTAAATCGAAATATACGTAAACCCATTTAGAAATCCGATCCACGCTTTCGGAGTTAATCCGTAGCAGTAAATCCGGGATTATCCGAGTTGTATGTTAGGAAAGATCGATGAGAGAAAACCTATTACTGGATAACGTCGATTTTTCCTACCTTCGTTAGTAATTTAATTTAAATTTTTTTAACCCGTCGGATTATCTGTATTCACAATTTACGTTAAAAATTAATTCCTAAAATACATAAGTTGCTATTTGAAAAGTGACGAGTGAGGGTGGTTTAATTTCGTAGGGGAGAATGTTGCAGGTGCTTAACCGGCAGGTAATGAACCGGTCCTTCCGTTCCAACGAGTTTTAAACTTTTTTATAATGTAAAATTTAATTCGACTAATACACTCCAAATTACATAAATATCAAAAAAAAAATTCATTCGACCTACTCTTATACTAAATACGTATTATTTAATATTGTACGTTGGTATTTAGAGTGCGTTAATAAAATTTCAATGAGGCATTGACGGCTAATAAAAAAACCGATTAACGTGCACTGCGATACAACAGGTTCGTGAGAATGTTACAATTTGCAACTTAAAAGCAACTGTATTTCTAAACTCATCCGAAAATTATAATTTTTCTTTTAATTAATTAAAAACTTCTAGTTCAACGCTCGTTTTTGTTACCTCATTGGCTCATCCCATCTTCCTAATTTTGAGTGGTTTCAAAATAGACCCTAACAAATTTTTTTTGACTTGCGTATGTTAGGTACCTTGCTATTATAACCAAAGAAAATCGCCATAAATAGTTACATTTAAGCACTATCCCCTCTGCCACTTTTATCTTTGCCAGTTTCTGTGTGGGTATAGAGCTATAGAGGAACCTCTCTTTTGTGGCACCGGTGACTTACGCTATTCGTAAAATAAATACGTATTCTGACCTTTGGGTATTCTCTTCCTCTTTGAGATACCTACAAAATTTTCAATTATAATATAAAAATAGCCCCTATTTATACAGTATTTGAGATCGCGGTAGAGGGATACCTGTTAATACGGTAGATACACGTGAGCCACATTATCGTAATGAAGGTAGTCTGGCTAGCACATACGCCCAAGTTACGCACCCGTGGACTCAATTTTGAAGACTGGGTACATCCTGAATCTTGAGATCGAGAAAACGTTAAATCAAGGTGGCTAATAATGTCTGGAATTTGAATCCAAATCCAAGGCCTTTTAGCTCGGTGTATGGTCCAGCACCAAACGACTTATTCTTAAAATAATTTCAGAGGCCTAAAATTGGCATCCCTCCACGTCCGCAATTTAGAATTTTTGAATAGGTATACCAAACATTTCCGCGGTTTTTCAATTTAAAGTATCTGTTTGATTGTGCCAAACGTTTGTGCACTAATCGTTTACGAGTTTTGGCCAATCCCTTCTTAATGAGGTTCATACCCTTTCCAACCATTTAAAAAAAGTCCAAATTTGAGTTTCTATTTGACATTTGTAAAAAAGATACCCTTTCCATTACATTTTTACGTTAATTAAACGTCAATTAATGGATTAGAATGAATAAATTAATTTAATATTTTAAATTTTGAATAACATGTTTTAATATGTTTATCGCACATTGTATTTCGATTGAACGTTTAGGGCGTCCGGAGGGAACACCCTATGCGTTAAAATCCCGTATTTTCCCCCAATCAGTTAGTTATCTTAGAAAAAGAAACATTTGTTTTATAAACCGAGGGTTATTTTGGTGGTAGGTAAGTATTAGGCGAGAAGTCGTTTAATAAGAATCGATTATTAAAAATAACTTTAGAAAAGAAAAAATTTACAGAAAGAATAAGTGATTATTCATATAGATTACCAAAATATGCTAGAATGCCTGTAAGTTTATAAATAAGGTGGCCCTTTTCAGGAGGATCACACTGTATAATATAGGTATATGTTCAGAACACGTCAACTTATTTGCCTTATCAGTTTACTTCGAGTAGGTAATTAGTTGCTGAATTGCACCTAATGCTTATGTCAAGCTGTCAATTTGAAATTCAAGTCTTCGGGTGGTTGTGATAACGTTGCATCAAGCACGAGATTTCCATTTTTTTTGGAAACTCAAAGAAAAAATATAGTTTTGTCTAAATCGTTTACGAACATTCTACAGTGATTTGTGAAAAGACTTACGAAAATACCTACAATGAATAACATTTTAAAGCTAAGCGGAAGTAATTGTCATTATACTTTGTACAATTTTTAAAAATTTTAATCGGACCAGGAACATAATAATTTATTTTGAGTATGACGGAATTAAATGTTTTAAATCTAAGAAATAAAATGGATAATAATATTTAAACGAAAGCGTTTTTATTCCAATTACTAATTTATAATATTTTTATTGTAATAATTTAATTATTTGACGTGTATTACTCGTAATATTGAGCTCTTGGAACTTTTTCTAATAGCAAGTTAAGAGACTAAAATGACACGAACTACCCCTTAACTAATTGCTTAGTTATTGCTTTTCAAGATAGGCGTAATCAAAAAGAAAACTCAAAAATATTTGTAAATTTAGGTGGTTTCCCCCTTTTTACCGTATTATTGTCAAAAAAATTGAGAAAAGTAGCTCAATTTACTTCTGATCAGTAATGATAATAATATGTTATTCAAACTATAGCATAAAAGTATTCTTAATTTTGACACCCTCTCCAGCTACCTCTTTTAAGCTGAAAACATGAAAAAAGAAAGTTTTAATTAAAGGTCGTTTATTATGTTTTAAATGTCGATAATTAATAAACAGCATTTGGGGGGGGGGGGGAGGGATTATTAAGAATATAAATTAAATGGTCTAAATTGTGTGTATTAGTGCGAATTTTGAAAAAGTTAAAAAAAATTGTAACTGGCGCTTTGTAGTTCCATTTAAAATTAGATTGTTATCTTGAAGGTCATCAAAAATAATAAAAATGCACTACAATAGGTAATCTGTTTTTGATGCTGGTAGCCGAATAAAATATTGCAATGTTTTAAATACTGATGAAGGATAGTAGGAGCATTTGGTAGGTATTGTGGTTTTAGGTGATTTATATTTTTTTATTCAAATTTCTTATTTATATTATTACATAGTTATCAGTATCATTTTCAAAGATCACTTTTCATTAAATGAATTTCCTCTAATCATAGGTATGTAAATTATTATATACTTCTCTTAGAGTTCAATTAAGAACGTAAAACCTTTTAACTAAATATAAAGAACCCTCTAATTTTTCCCAAAAAAGATTTGGGATTAGCCACGGACGTACAGTGCATCATTAGTAATTGAATGATACTCTAATAAAAGTTAAAAAGTTTTGAGTAGGTTAGTATTGATAGTTTTTCAAAATTTCGATTACCTGGCCCTTTTATTAGTACTCTTAAGGGTGTAGAACTCCTCGAGACTTCAAAATATCATCATTATAGCCGTATAGTTTTTACGAAATTTGATACCTATCAGAGGGATTTTAAATAAGGGGTGACAAACTAAACTAGAGCAGTTTTTAAAAAAAATTTTATTAAATGGGTATCTCTTGCCCGAATGGTATCCTGAAGTGCGATAATAACAAGCGAGACGTATGTGACGAGGACTTGTATTTAGACGTAGAGATTTGGAGATTTTTAAGCCACAACTTATGCAATTATAACTTATAACCGTCTTCAAATTTTGATTTTTGGATTTTATTAGAAATGATCATGTAGAAAAAGTAAAAAACGTTTTTTAAATCTAACTTTATCATGAATATTTATATAGAGATTTATCAGATATTAAGAGATGCACTGATTAAACACAACAAACAATTGAATAAATGCGAGCTACGGGCAAAAATGCATAATTATAAACATAAGCCTTTTTAAGCTATTTTTTG
Source organism: Malthinus flaveolus (assembly GCA_950108345.1). Taxonomy (NCBI): domain Eukaryota; kingdom Metazoa; phylum Arthropoda; class Insecta; order Coleoptera; family Cantharidae; genus Malthinus; species Malthinus flaveolus. Next base: position 14,509,881 of record OX467290.1, read on the forward strand.
TAAACCAGTTCAGAATTTATTTTATACCGAAATTAATCTGCAAATTGATTTTCAGGATAACGTTTTTAAATAATACCTCTATAAATATGCAATTTGAGGTGAATTAAACTGCACCAGTAAAGTACTTTAAAGGGTCGAAAATATTTAATTAATTAAATCGATTAAAAATTATTGTTCGTCAAACTGTAACGAACCATTCATTCCTCCCTCCTCCTGCTAAAAATGTGCATTTTTTGGAAAGTTTTCCACGTTGTCTCGAGCTAATAATGAATATTTTATATTATAATAAATCACTTATAAAAACCTATACAAAATGACCCCCCCCCCATCTTAAATAGTTGATTTGTCCTGCCTCGCTTTTTAGTCGTTTTATTACAACCATCTTTATAGAACAAATCATTAATTTTTTTTAAATTTCTATTAGGTGGGAACCCCATTGCCTCCTCCCCATCTAAGACCAAATTTTTTTTTTATTATTAAAATACACTATTACCCCACGACCTTAATTTAATTAATAAATTTACTTTTGAATGAATACACTGAAAAGCTAAATATATTATATCCTTTCAAGATAATAATAGTGATTTACAACTAACATTAATTTTTTGATGAGATTAGACTAACAATTTCTAAGATTATCAAAAAATTTAAACAATGACTTAGATAAGCGATGAATTAAACAAAACTAACAGAAAATAAACAACGCGTAGAATGGCTAATCCTCGAGTTGTAAATTATTCCTGATAGACTGCGACTTTTTACAATTTCATGTTATCCCTCTCCTGTACTACGATAATCCATTATAAGATCGTTAAGAAGCTAATCTTCAATTTTGCGATATATCTATTTACAAAACTAGTAATTATCTGTTTGCTAATCATTAGAAAGATTATAAAATCCAGAATTATATAAATAGGTGGATACTATAGCACGATTTTCGTATGCTCGATCGGTGAAAAAATTTTTATCTGTTGTTAAGTGTGCCTAACCAAATTATTTATTATAATTTAAATAATGCGCAACTTCGAGTAAGTACCCATTTACTATTAATTTGTTTTAATATAAAGGGGGGCTACGGAAACCCAACCAAAGAGAAAAACGAGAACTTTTGTTACAGAAAGGTGGGTGACAAAATTAATCCTCCTGTCAAAGAGGTCTAAATTTTTTTTCAAATAAATTGTATCTATTATTTAAAAACATGGAATAAAATGAAAATTTCGAACTCCGGATAATTATCCTTGCGGAGTTTATATTAAATTTTATAGGACGGCTTAAGATAAATTCGAAGCTCTTATGTTAAGGGTAGAATTAGCTCTATTCCTCTATTATTGGCCCTTCTATCTCCCTAAACTTTTTATTCGACTTAAAACGGGCCATATATTAATCATTGTATTTTTTGTAAAAAATATGTCGTTGGGCCAACATTTTAATTACTGTAAAGTTTTAAACTGTTTCTTGCAATTAATGGAGCTTAAAATTAGTTTGTAACGTTGGGGTTAATTTGGCCCCATCATTAATTACATCGTACGAGCCTCCGTTACGGTCTTACGAATAGTACGGATTTATCCCGCAATCGTCATTATTAAATAAGTAAATTATAATTAATAAAATTGATAAAAATTGGATTAAGAGATTCGTCCATCTCCATTTGTTTTAATTTTAGAAAAAGTTTAATTCAAAAGTGAAAATAGTTTTATGTAAGCTTTATAAATAGCCGATGTGCATTGCTCGCTAAACTAATAAAAGATCCCTTCGTATTACAGAAGCTCGTGAATTGCTTTTAACTCACCCTTATAGTTATAGCTTATTCAATACAGTCTTCGGTCTATTATAATCGTACTACGAAAATGATCGAGTTAGTTAATCTTAAGTAAACGTTTAGAAAAAATAATTTCGTCTATATAATTTTTAAAATGACCTTAAAAACATCCGACTAAATCGTAATAAGTGGATACTCGAAAATATTAGAAAACGAGCTCTTGTGCACCAGCCCATGCCCGGCGCGTCTGTCTGTCTGTGCATGTTTGCTGTCGATTTGAGTCATCGGCAAATTTGGCTCATTAGGTTCACTGCATACTCTCGTTTGTTTTTAATGGGACTTGTCGTCTCGAGGACGCACACGTTCGTATTAATTTTTAGTTCGGCTTCGAAGATGTGTCCAAGAAAGAGCCTATTACCTAATCGATTTAAAAAAATTGAGGTTTAAAACGGGGCCTTGCGTGCATAAAATAATGGTTAAAATTTTAATAAGATTATATTAAGGTAAATAAAATCGATACGTAAGATGAATTTGACTGTTATTGAGATTATACATAACAATGCAACTGAAGGGAACCTAAGAGAGCTTAAATGTAGAGACGGTTTGTATAGATGCTTGTTATTTTCGGATTAAGAAAATTATGAGTCATCTAAGCTTATGCAGTAATATAGATCTTATATATCTAAGTCTGAGCATTTGAGAAAGCGTATTATAACAAACGGAAGGGTGCAGTATTAGTAGCTGTAGAACGATGGGGTTATTGGAGCGCCTTTCATTGTCACTAAGACCACGAATCCGTCAAATATCTGATATTAAACTATTACGCTCAGGAATTCTGTAGCTTTTTGACCCCACTTAACCCAGATTAAACGCGCTGCTATACAGAACTGACCAGTCGACCGACGAGATTTGTAATTTGTCTGCTACGTGAGTTAAAACTTTAAAGTAATAATAATAATAATAACGTTTTTTTAGAGTCAAGCTATGGCATTAACGAAGGGATGCAGAACATCGCCGTCGTCGACTACACCCGTGGCCACGGGGGGTTCGAATCGAGATTCCGCAGAAAGAACTACCACCCCCGCACTACCGCGATCGGCCACTTCGCACGAATCGGTCATATCCCCTTCGTCCACCAAAGAAGAATTTAATCACTCGAAGTCAGTTAGTGGTAAGTCGATTTTTTTTCGTATAATAATAAGAATCGAAATTATAACGAGCGTAGTTTATTTGTACGACGAGTTCGAGTAACTTCTCTGTACCCCTCTGCCAGTCGGATTGTAGCGGATTGCGCGGCGTTAAGCAGATTATCTTCTCATGATTGATGAAACGGCTGCATCCTCGTATACCCCATGCCGAAAACATTCGACGGCTAAAACAGGTATGCACTCGAACGTCCATATGGCATCGAGATATTCGGTCGCGATAGTACAGCGATGGCGGGTTGGTTAAAGCTGGATTAAGCCAAAGGTAGGGAATTAGGGGAAGTAGGGATTAGATCGAGGGACTCTGGCCTGTTCGGAGACGGGAAACAGAGGATTAAGTAGACGCGGGATTAACATTCACTAGGGATCAAATATGAAAAGAAAAAATTGAAAACTGTACGAAACTTTTTTTTATTTCAATGTACGTCTAGCTTTGAAGCTTAGTACAAAATAATTATCTATCTTCGTCTCTTAATCCAAACAAATTTACTCAATTTGACAGTACCTATATCCGTCTCTAAACGACCTTATCCAAAAAGTATCGTTCTTAACTTCTAATTAAGGTTAACTGTTAAAATTAATTGTTAAAGTTTAATTGCTTTAAATCTTCCATTGATCAAAAACAAAAGATTTAAACTCTCAAATTCTGTTATGACACTTGTTAATGTTGACTAAAAGATACGACACCGCTCGATTTAAGATGAGCTATATGTAATTTCGACGTTAACTAGTACGTGTATTACGTGAAGAGATTCACTAATATTAATTAACTTTTCTCTAATTCACTTTAAATCAATTGTCCCCCGATATTAATTAATTTTATTTCAAATTTGTAGTCATTTCGTTCGACTTTTAATCCATTTTTTTTCCAATTTTAATTTTGAAAACTTTAAAGTGGAAATTCCGAAATCCAAATGAAGAATTTTATAAAAACAACTTCTTTTATGTAAAAATTTTCGTAAAGCAGTAATTTTTACCAAGGGTTTCGAGAAAACCAAAAAAAAAGTATGTTATTAGTAAGAATTCAAAAGTGAAAATTCCGGAAACCAAGAAAGTGACGAGTTTTCTGAACGCCTTGGGAAAAACTTTTGAAATACGAATATTTTTATAAATATAGGAGTTATACCAAGACACCCAGTTTTAAACACAATTTTCAATTTTTCAAAATTAAAAATTTTCCAGTATTCAATTTGGAAAACTTTACAGTGGAGATTCCGAAATCCAAATGAAGAATTTTCTAAAATCAACTCTTTTTATGTAAAAATTTTTCGTAAATGAGTAATTTTTACTAAGGGTTTTCGAGAAAACCAGAAAGAAAATTTTTTATTCGTAAGAATTTAGAAATACGAATATTTTTTTAAAATTAATACAGGACTTATACTAAGACACCGAGTTTTAAAGACAATTTTTCAAAATTAAAAATTTCCCAGTTTTCAATTTTTAAAAATTTAGAAATGGATTTCTAATTTTTAGACAAGCGAATTTTCAAAAACTATTAAAGAGATACTTTTTTAATGAAAATTTATTGCAACGTATGTTATAGCAAAGATATAAAGTTATTGAATATTCTTTGGTTATAGTTAGTAATTTTCGCTAGGAGATGCTAAGAAAATGAACTGTTCTCTAAACGCTTAGGGAAAAACTTTTATTAAATGTATATTTTTGTAAATTTGAGACATTATCGTGATTATCAGACATTTTCGATATTTTAAAAGTAAAAATGTTTTAAAAATTGTTTAAATTTTGAAAAATTTTAAAGGGAAAGTTTTGAAAATTTTTAAAGTGGAAATTCTGAAAATTTTTAAAGTGAAAATTTTTCAAAACATTGCAGAAAAGCTTTTATAATGCGTAATTTATGGTTAGCAAATTACTCGAGTTTACAAGAAAATTCTCAATTTTTCAGAAGTAAAAATGTCAAAACCAAGTGGCGGAGCGTGTTCAAACCGCTTTGAGAAAAGCGTTAGAGGTTATCAGTTATCACTAATCTGTACTTATTCGGTAAATTTGAAGTAAATAATTGAAATTATTTGAGGTTCCTATCGTAAATGCACGTCTTAAAAATTAAACCGATAAGAAGAAACATGGAAACTCGCACGATCTTTACTCGATGGATGAGTTTAATTACACATTCAACTCAAATCACGGCATATCTACTAATTTACAGAAGGTGTAATTTTTTTTGATGCAGTATAAAGAGGACTCAATGGAAAAAGTCGTAAATTTAAGTCGTAATTTTTTTGGACGCGATTAACCAAATAAACGAACGATCGTGTACCGTAACAAAAAAGTTCTGGAGAAGAGTGATAACACGCATCAATAGCCAAACTTAATCCGCAGTGGATTTAATCCTTATATTATTTGGATTAACGCGAGTCCAACAGGTTTATACGTTTGTGTATTCTTGACTATTTGGATAAAAATTTGTCGTTACACGCTTAGGATTTATCGGACACTTTATATAGGATTTTCCATCATCCTCCATTTTTATAATCGGATTTAATATCTTGAGTCGAGAGTTTTATTTAAAAAATGTACTAATTCGAAATTACGTATCGAGAAGCCCTAACTTGTTAATCACACGCAGAAGGGAATAGGCAAAGTATAGGAAGTGGATGAACGATGCGAACAAGATAGACGCACCGAACGGATTAGTCGATACATTTACAGTAGCCGCGAATGAACTCGGGATCGAAGGGTGTTTCAGGGTCGGAAGCAGATAAACATTTGACAGCACAGAGCAAGCAGATTACTAACTGTGTGATAGTGCACATCCGTCTTCTAACCGATATTCGTTTAAGCATTGTCTTGAACCACTTCAAACGCTTGTTGCACTTTATTTTCATATCGTCTTATTATATCAGATCTCAAGGTACCTAATATTCTTTTAAATTATTGTGGGAACGTGTTTATTGAACACGGGCGGTTTATTTTGAAGATTATTTTTTAATATAAAATTCTACAATTCTAAAATATGTAGTTCGTCGGTATAATTATTAACCCTCGCTAATTCGGATTATCAAACAAAAAGCGAGACTATTGAAGCAGTAGTTATCTAAACTACACTTTTGATAGTTCGATCCGGATTGTTCAAAATTCTCATCATTCACAATCCGGATTAGCGCAAATTTCTTCTTTCTACTCGAGTCAAAATTAAGAGCGATTTCGCCAAATCCTTTTACAAAAGGATAAATTTGTTGACCACTAACAGTTTATTTTTACTTGACTGGATTAGTAAAAAAAAATTTGAAGTTTTAACGCGGTTATGAATAATTTGTGAGTTTTAAGGTACCCACTCAACTAGATTTGTGTTAATTATTTAATGGCATAATGTATATACACATCGTTTGTTACATAAGGGTTATTGCGCTTCTCTTACAAAATCAATTAATTTCGATGAAAACGATTATAATCATTAGTCATTAATTTAGTAAACAAAAAGCGGTTTATTTAAAAATAAATTATTATTTAAATAATAAATTTTAAATTGCATCCCCCAAAACAGATTTTCACGTTCTCACACTATAAGGATTATGCAAATCTCATTTCGCAGAGAACGAAGGTTTAAACTATTTTTTAAACCAATAATCCACCCCTAAGACCTCGGTTTAATACAAATTTTAACATAAAAATAATAAAATTCTAAATTGGTCTAATATTTGAAAAATTGCAATCGGTTAAGTTAGGCGAGGTTCTTATTTTTTTTAAATACATATTTATGAAATCAACTGCATGGTCATTTCGCCCTTCGACAGAAAACATTTTATAATTCGTTATATAGTTTGACATAGGTAATTGAAAAAATTTAGCAATTTGTCTACGCTGAACTCGTTTAAATGTAAATTGTTTTAATTTCCATTATCTGTACAGAATGGCTTTCCATTTTCAATTTTTTGCCCTGATGAAGTAACAAGTGGAGCTTGCTACAGATCAAATTTAGGGGCAAAATTCACAATTTTGTATACTTCGCGAAAGAAATCGCCCTCTTCGCTTAATTTTTCTTTCCGCTAGTTTTCTTTTTCGTGTAATTGGAAATTTACAGACACGAAAACCGTACGAACAAACGAGCGGATGGACAGACGGACAAACGGTGTGATAAAGACATTTTAAATAACTTTTTATTGTTATACTTGATGGGCACAGTTTGTTTAAACCTATATTTGTTTCGTCAATATTTGACACTACTTATTGTAATCCAATTTCTAAATGTAAATTTTGTATAATCTGCATCTAGTAACGTCACTACATTATTAAAATCGTTTAAAATCAATTATTCGTCTCGCGTAAAAATAACTCGATATTTAATTATTTCGTAACACTTCTTTTAAAGTATTAACTATACTTTTTTTTAAATTGTGGTATGATCGATAATCGATCACCGATCGAAAAATAAAATAATTCATATCGACAAAGAAGCCCTCGTTAAAATATAAATATTTTTCAAAGCTAAACAATTTGTTCTAAACTTCACGTAAAAATAAAACAAGGCCATCTATTAATCTGTAACATAATCACATATAAATGTTCATTAGATGATTATCATCGATCGATGTCGATTTTCGATAATATCTCAAAAAGCGCTCAACTTTTTTATCTTCTCTAAAAAGTACAATAAATTTGTCAAGGAACAGGAAAAATGTGATCAAAATCTAGAAACAAAAAAGGGTATATAGTAAGGGGGGGGGGAGAAAAACGTTTCTGCTCAGACATTAAGACTCAAGCTGTCACAACACGAGCACAAATATTCAAATACTAAGGGTAATAAGGGTGCCCTACGAATATTTCAATGAAAATAAAAGTACTATATACAATATACAGGGTGATTCCAAAATGGCGGATAAGCTCTTCAGTACGTTATAGGATGCGGTTATTTGAACTAAAGAAAAATCATAAAAAAAATCTATCTGCTATATTTTTGTAGTTATTAAAGAAGAAGTAAATTGTAGATTTGGCAACATAGTACGGATGTTAATAATTGATGACAGATAAAAGCATAAGTGACATAAGTCATCATAAGGGTAGTTTCAAAAATCGTTGCCACAATTTTTTTAACAACTTGATACAGAAATTTCGATATTCAAAATTACTTTTACAGGATAATAGGGTATTATAGGAGCATTTGTTTTTGCCTAATAATTAAAAAACTCATGAATTACTAGAGGAAATGATGAAAAGTTTCAAAATTTGTCAGAATTCGGATTTGAGTTCTCAACTTAACTTCCTCATTTCTCGATAAATTAGCGGTTAGGAATTTTTTTAGCATTTTTTGTTTACTTCAATTATTATCCCCTATAACCTACAACGAACTGGAGAGCTTATCCGCCATTTTGGAATCACCCTGTATGTACTATATCAACAATTATTTTTAGAAAAAACCAATTGATTATAAGACGTAATTGTGGCGGAGATAGTTCTTTTTTAAATTTCTCAACTGCTGCACATTTTGGAACAGTAAATGCTTACACTATACGCTCTTCGATTACGAAGTACAATTAATTTGTTTCTCGATTTAACAAAAATTGCTAATTTCGAGTATGACTCGTATTTTAATTTTTACTTATAACTTAGAGTGTGTTACAAACATTCATTGTTACAAAATTCGTATACTTTTGAGCATCAGTTGTTGAGAAACTTAAAAAAAACTCTTTCGGTTTGAAATGGAAATGGAAAAGAAGAAAGAAGGTACAAATATTTAAAACAAAGTGGCGACGAGAGTTGTCGATAAATTTATTCAAATTTAATGTAATTTAATGTGGGGGAGGGGGAGACTATACAATTTGGTTTTAATCGAGTGGCGTATCAAATTAAAGGTATTTTAAAATAGTTTTCAATTTGTTGAAGATTATCGTCGTTTGAAAATCAAGGAGAAATTTTAGTGGAAAAAGATAGGTATTAGGAATAAGAGATAAGCCGTTTTAGAGTAAACTTACATTTTCATTTAAGGATTGACTGCATTTGAAGATTTGTCGTTTTTGTGAGGAACTTAATCCTTAATAACAAAACTTATAAAGTAAATAGTACAAAAAGTGTTTTATAGGAGAATTACGCGGTATGTTGTGCTAAATAGTCGTGGAGTGTATCGAGATTAGGAATTAGTGTAAATTTAGTAAAGACGAAATGATAAGAAAGGGAGTTTAAATATTCCGTTTTAGAGAGTTTTGATCGAATTAAATTATTAACCCTTAGAAATTCCTTCTTTAATATTAAGTTAGCGGTTTAGTCCGTACGATCAAGTAGTCATTCTAATAGTAGTTATTAGTGCTAGTAGTATTATTTATAAGGTTGCATTATTGATCAGTCGAGCGCGAACAAAGGACCGGAAGGCAATATGAACCCGAGTTAAGACGTTGGTCAGCTCGCCTGGATTAGGGTTCGTAGGATTAGCGACTGCCGGACTATACACAGCGTGGTAAGCCGGTAGGATTAGGTCGGGTCGGATCCGGCGGGCCGCTCACGAAGTGTCCCCGAAATTTAGAACGGAGTTTGGGTTTACCGCATCTGCATCGTAAGACCGGTCAAGACGCCGTTCTAATAACAAAAATAAATCTCGGACTTAGAAAGTAATACCGGAGCTTAACTCTCATGACGTAGCACACATAGTTCTTTGTATGGCAGCCGTCTAAGTAAGCTCAAGTCGAGTCAACTAATCCTTAAGACGCAGAGCTAGGTCTGGGTTGCTCCAGTAAAGCTCCGTAATATGCAGAAACGTTCTTTACCTAACAGGATTAACATAGACAAGTACGCTCGTGTAAGTTCATCGTACCGCCTATACGAAGCTGAAAGATTCGAAAAATTTTTAATTTCTAAAAAAAATTTTGATAAAAATAAGACTTCGCGGACGTTCGTTAACGTTTGTCGTTTTGAACTTGAAAAGGAAATGAAGAAATCATCGGTAGTGCGCAACATTTAACGTCATCTATGTACCCGCTATCAATTGATCTGTCTGTCTTTCTTATCGCTGGATACTTTTCCGCTTTACACGTTTCCATTAAATTCGTAGTGACTGAAAAGATTTTGTATTACGAGTGTCGTGAATCTGTCGCGTTGCCCTCGGCTTCGAAACCGCTTACGTTCCCGAGTATTTATCTCTTCATCTTTACGAGAATCTTTCGAACATCGTTTAGCAAAAACGCCACTACCACACCACCTCTACCGCCGCCACCCGTCATTCAAAATATTCTTTTTTAACGAGAAAAATTTTTTGTTTAAAATTTATCCGTTATTCGCTCATTCTATTTGTTATGTAAATCCGTAACTCCAACACGAAATATAATGAAGTGTAGGTACGTATAAATAAATCCAAGAACAAATAGCTTATAAATAAGCGTTATGTGGATTAAAAACGTGCCTAGAAAGATTTACGAGTTTTAAGTCTTACGCTTTCTTAAATCGTCATTTTTATACTTTACAGGTAAAACCCTACCAGTTCACTGTATAGTCGAAGTAATCACTGCGTTCGAGGACAGTCGATTATTACATCAATCCCCTTGGAAAAGACGTTCGTTTATAGACACTGACACCTACGTCATAATTCCGACCATAACGCCCTTTCACGAGGTCGTCAATACGGTTTTAATTCACCTGGGTTATTCTCACGATAACATACTCACAGCTAAAGGATCCGTCGTCATTAAGAATTGGAAAGCTCTAAGCGTCGACCAAATTTCGGACGATCCTCACGTCACCGTCGAAGACATTTTAGGAGAGTTAACCACCGTCGCTACTCTTCGTATTCAAGTATCGAGGAGTCGTTCTACAGCTCTCATGGATATGAAAGAAAAATTACTCAGATTTTTCATAAAACAATCTCGAGGTCTTTTAAGTTCTTCCGGTTGTCCTATCGATGAGGTGCGTCAAATATTCTTTTCGTTATAAAATATATTTGTATATTATGTGTATTTACGTCTTAAGAAATAGATAGGAACGAATGTATTAAGGGTGCAGAGAATAGCAGTAACCTCGCTTTTAATAAGATTATGTAGCATTATTTTACGGTATTAATGAGATCAAAAGCCTTTTACATCCAGCGATGCCGAGCGGATCCGAGGCTTTCGTTCTGTCGCTTCTATTCTCGAGTCGTCGATATACAGTACTAGTAAACTCCTATTTCTTTCTAATTCGCAGTTCTTTAAAAATAAAAAAACACGCCTGATGTTAAACGTTGTTACAGCATCTTTTATCGCAGATTTGCCGAACCGGATATGGAAACGAAGTACCAGTGGCTGACATATCGGAAGACGGTTTTAGAAAATTCGATCAGTGGTGGTCCTCTCAACTACCTCCTCTATCGCCTTCGACCAGATTACCGTCAATTCCACAATACGGGAGCCAGTATCCCGTGGTCTTGCACAATTCCAAATTGGACCGCATGCCCGACCCACCACATCCCGCCATACAAAACGTACACAACCAATTCCCGACCCAAAAGACTCGCATGCGAACCAGTTTCGATCCAGAATTAGAGCTACCGAAATTACAACAATGGTTCTCTGATAACCAACATCCGAACCGACAACAAATACAGCAGTACGTCAAAGAACTCAACAATTTGGAATCGCGACGCGGGAGAAAACCGTTAGATATGAACAACGTAGTTTACTGGTTCAAAAACGCGAGAGCGGCCCAAAAGAGAGCCGAAGTGAGAAATATAAATCCGACGGTATCTTCCCACATGTCCATAAACGGCTATAACGAACACGTAAACAGCACTTCCGGCATTTCCATAGCGGACTGTTATTTAAACTCCGAACACCTGAAAAACAACGCCCAAACGACTTACAGACGTACGTTCCAAGACAGACAAATATGCGACGACTTCTCGAACGCATCGTCCGATATCGAAGAAGGAAACGACTCCGAAAACCAACCTCAAAGTCCGGCGAGACCTCTATCTTTAACGACCAGCAAGAGCGACACCAAAGAATGCGAACGACGTTCGATAAGTCCACCCGTACAAATCCAAGTAAGTCCCCGAAAATTTTACTCTAACGTTTTTTAACGATCTTCGATTTACAGTTAGAAAATCCTAAACTTCTCGAACCGAAAGAAGAGCCGATTAACTACCGTTCTCCAGACTCGAATCTCAACAGGACGAACACGTCGGACGGCGAAGATGTAGAAGACAGCAAAACTCACGGCGGGCACGACAACTCGCCCACCGATCTACCGGTATCTCATAATTACTGCGAATCTCCCGAATTCGATAGACATTTACACAATCCGGACGGTTTGGAAAGATTGGCCGGTTTTCCTTTAGTTACCAATACCATATTTAATCATAGTATGATGTACATGAATAGATATATGCCCGGGTTGACTCACGCGGCAACGACCCCAACCTTATCGGCGGATGAAAGAAGAAAACGCAACCGTACCTTCATAGATCCAGTTACCGAAGTACCGCGACTGGAACATTGGTTTTCGATGAACACTCATCCTACTCATAACTCGATCGTACAGTACACCGAGCAGCTTAACTGTATGAGTTATCGTCAAAAATTTCCGCGTTTAGAACCAAAAAATGTACAATTTTGGTTTAAAAATCGAAGGGCTAAATGTAAAAGACTGAAGATGTCATTATTTGAAAATCAATCATCTGTAGTACATTATCATCACGAAGACAGAGAGTGAGTTTAAAAGTGTAATATTAATAGTACTTATGTGTGTGCTGTGTAAAAGCTTTAACATATTTTGCAAAAAAAAGTAATACCAAAGATGATTAAAGTTATACATTGCAAATGTATTAATTATTAATGTAGTTGTACTCGTGATTAGGGGATGTTCATTTTTTGACATACGCCTTCTAGTTACTTGTTCGAGGCTTGCTTATAACTGCGTAGGTAATTTTATTCCTTTTATTCTTATTGTTATACCGGGTGTCCACTGATTGAGTCGACGATGGGTGCAAACGATAATTTTTTTCGATAACGCCTTCGACATTATCGAAAACTTTTATTGAGTTTTTAATCGAACGGGACTAATCTCACTTAAGGAGTTATTCGTCTACTCCACCCGTGGATATACTGTATGTTTGAAACTATTCCAAATGTTTTTTAAATTAAACAAAAATCTGTTTTAAATAATATTTAAAAAACGTGTAATATTATTGTAGTTCCATTTTAAATAAAAGCAAAAATCTAATATTATGTAACTATGTTTAATGTTTGTAATAATTAATTCTTCTTTAATACAGTATTTAGAATGTTACAAAATTTTTGTATTTTTTGTAAAACGTAGATCCCTGTACATCCCTTCGAAACTGGCCCAAAAGGGGTCCCAGTAGCTATCGTAAAGTAAGCCACTACATCAAAAAATTCATTGTTTTAATACACATCCTCCCCTCAGGAAAATTCGCTTAGGATGCCATTGCTTAAGTAGAATCTGCAGCGATTAATTTTACACTCGATGGGCCGTAGTAGCGGCAGTGGTAATAAGTGACAATTGTTGGGTTAAAAAGGGGCAATAAAATAAAATTGAAAATCCTTTAACAGTGGAGAAATATTTCGAAACAGAAAGTCTTAAATTAGTACAATTAGCACGTTACAGAAGCGCCGAAAACATCGAGCCATCGATTTAAAATTCAATTCTAGGGTAGTTACGGTGTTAAAATATCGATGCGCACGATGACGTATGCAAACCAATGTAATGTCATTATCTTACTCGAACGTCTGAGGCATCGAATTACAATTTGATAACATCGCGTTAGTCTCGCCGTCCATAAGAGACCTAAAGGCCACATTCATCCGACGTGTTCCTACCGGAGCAGAACGACACCGTTGTACGTAGCTAAATTATAAATATTATCAAAGTTTCAGCTCTCGCTATTTTCCGAGCACTCCAGATCGAGTGCTTATATGTACCTAAATGTTGAGCAAACGCGCTAAATGTTTTCGAGTCTGTTCGCTATGAGACTACAGTGGGGACTAAAGGGTCGTTTACACGCGCGTCTATATTCGTACTCGCTATTTTTTTACGTTTTCATTTTTTGCACGACATCGTACGTGGACGCAGTATTTAAAATCATAGAGCTCCTTGCGAGCTACAAGTTAGATGAAAGTAGTAAGTATGGCGTTTTTAAACGGAAGGATGAGGACGAAAGTGGATCGACCTCAAAAAAGACGAGCGAAATATAGGTAGGGTTTAGAAATAAATTCGTCGCTCCAGTTTAAGACTAGGAATAGGAAGTGGAGATAAAGACAACACGAATAACTTAGGCCGGTGTGTTATCGAAACGGCTGTTCTAAAGGTGGCGGCAAGACGTCTCTCAGATGTCCGCTTCTCAATTCATTAGATGTGCGATAGGCGACAATAGTAGGGTGTGTGACAATAAGCTCGTCAACGAACAAGTTTACAAGTCGACAGGAAGCCGAAAGCAACCAATGATTATCTTTCGCCGGTCTCGTGATAACACTCGTATCGTAGAATAAGTACGAAGTTATTATCCTGGAACCCTCACTAACATCGTTCGAGATGATACTTCCTTGCGGCAGGTATTTGTACCGTTTTTAGTCGTAACATTTTTAATTGGGAAAATCGGATTTCGCTCATTATCCTTATTTGTAATATAAGACAATCTCGTACAGTTCTCGTCAAAATATGGTAAAAGACAATTTCGTACACAAAAGACCGTTCGGGTATTCGCTAATAATAATTTTACGCGCAAACGATTTATTCGATGTTTACGTAATATTTAAATAAGACGTACACGAATATAATTGGAATGTCTTTGGTTGTAAATAAAGGGTGAATCAAAACTGCTAAGCTTAAAGGTTACGTTTTGTCTACCTCTACCTATTTCGCTTTGTGAGATTATTTGTAAAGGATCCCTAAGTTACCTTAGAAACGCCTAAAAGAAGTAAAAATATTCGACGAAACAATTACATCTTAGAAGCAGTTAAAGGATAATCTAAACGAGTACAGCTTCCAATTACGAACGACGGTGGCGGATATAAAAGTATACCGACTCTCGAGAACTATTATCAAAGCAGAGATTAATTAAAGATAAAGATACACCGTCACGTTCATTTTCGGTCGGCTTATTCAATTTTCATTTCTTGTCGAGAGCGTGGTGCCGATATGTGAGGTTACCGCGTGCACGGAAAATCCTTGTAGCATCTCTTGATCACGTTCTTAAAGGCCGCCTCGTGATCCGATTAACTTCCCGGCGCCACCGTCGCAATCTCGGTAATGATAAAAATGACAATAAAAATTAGGGATAATGGAAGGGACAGATAGATATTCCAAAGCGACGATGTCACCGCAAACTCGAGGGATGAAAGATAATAAAATTAAGACGAGGGTGATCGATTATAGAAACAAGTCTAAATTTAAATTTAAAATCATTTAAGTATTGACTTTGGATAAAGCTTCGCGCTTTTAGTTAGCTTATCTCTTTGGTAAGTGAAAAGTACGGTTCGTTCTCGTCGAATCCACTTACTTTCTTCCACACACAACTTTGGGTCACGCTCGGGGTCGTACCTTATACCTTTTCTTTATTTTTTAACTTTACTTTTATCGTCTTAAAACCTAACTTTTATTAATAATTAATAAATACCTAACTCCTTAATAATTTTTAATAATTCTTAACATAATACTTTTCTCACAGTCTCTTTTATCGGGATCTCGCTTATTATAACATTTAGAAAATTGGCCGAATGGGGAGAGTATAGTGTAAGTCATTAGCGTTTCTAAATTTTTGGTCATGCGTTAAATACGAAAACTTTAAAATATTTAAAAAGTACTCTTTTCTCACCGCTCACTTTCGATAGTAACAATAGCATCGATTTGTTTCAAGTGCAAGTGTCAATTTCTTTATATAGACCGCATATTATTAATAAACTGTTTCCACATACTATCAATTAATTATCAATTAACAATTAACCATGGCATAAATAGAGTGGTAGTACCGGATGTTTATGTTTATGTTTACCTCGGAGAAAAGCTCAAAACATAAGCCCTGCTCGACTCAAACAAAATAGTGTATAACGTGAACGAAAAATGATGTAAGACTTACCCTACACCATTGGCAAAATGTTATTGCGAAGAAATGAAGAAAAGTGATTTATTTGGTAGTCCAAAAGCATGCCTAAAACGTAACCATGTGGGAATGCTATGCGTAACGTTATCCCCCCCCCCCTCCCATGATTTTATTCCAAGGTCAAAAAATAAATTCAACTTTTTCGATGGACTTCCCGCTGGTGCTGCAGTTCACACGGATCTCACGTCTAATGACTGACGTTTTTGTGAAATGGGTGAAGCATTTTTCAAAGTTTCCATCTCAGAGCCCATTGAAGAAGCTCGAGGGGTCGAGAATTGGAATTCAGAAGATGAGCTGCCACTGAGTATGCTAATAAAAAATGCTGCTTCCAATCCACTTTCAGAATTCTCCAAAAAGTCCAAGACAGCTAAACAGTGAGGAAGCAGGCTCAGGTATTAGTAACGAGGGACAACTTCCACAGCAGAAACGATGGTGAGAAAAAGTCCAAGGTACGTGTCGGTCGATCCACTTTAACATAGAAAGAATGAAACAGTTGTTAGTGAATCAGAGCCCATTACATCCACTTCGAAAGAAAACATGGATACCAGCTGCAAAGCTAATTGGTTTTTAGAAATTATGCGAGACCTAATTTATGAAGGGCGATATGCGTCAGTGTGTCTCACCTGGGTACCACATGAGGATGGTTATGGACTCACGCGTGACAACAAGAATATCTTTGTTTGCCCAGACTGTAGGTATACGATAAATACCTGATTTGCCTTATTATCTTCAGTTCACGAAACAAGGCCCATTAACGAGGTTTAATTTCATAATTTTGGTTTTAGTATAGTAGTAAGGTTTGGGTGAGTGGGACTTATTATTCGCACTTAGCGCTTACTTCAATTTTTAGGTTTTGAAATAGGTTGTTTGCTGTATAGTGTATAGTTTGTGTTAAGCGTAGTGGCAAGTACACCGATAAAAAGATAAATGAAACGAAATAATGTAATCTAAAAGAGAATATGTAAAGTATAAGTGTAGGAAGAGGGAGTGAGAATAATGTAGCGTGTAGTAAGGTCGTCGAAACTTTAGCCGAGAATATAACAATACAGAGAAGCATCCATCCTATTGAAGATGTTTAAATCGGCGTGAATACCACGAAGGTGCAAATTAATCCCGAGCACGTAACAAAAATATCACAGTTTAAACTTGAACGATTTTGCTTATAAAGCATAAAACGTTAGTATCATCAATTGTTCGAATTAGGGATAGGAACGATTAAAATATTCCAACGTAGAGGGATGACGAACGAACAATAATAGAACGTAGAAGAAATAAGAAGCGTAAGAATAAATAAACGTATTTATTTGTACAAAACGATAACCCAGAATTTATTTAAATGAAATAAGAGTGTGTCGTTATCGGGGTTGATTTGTCACCACACAGACCGCACGAGCAAGTTTCATTTTTGAGAATTAATTTCCTGCCAGCATTCTTTAAAAGGGGAGACAAGCGTATTGCATTTGAGCTAAACGCACATTGTTTGCGCTGCCAACGAATAAGAAAAACTGTAACTGCTACACGAGAACTCCTATCTACAGTATATCTACACAGAGAAATTTAATTAAAATTCAATCAGAGCATTACAAGACCGGTTCTGGCGTTTATCAGAGTTTTATCTCTCAGAAGCTCTTCCTAAGAAAACATTTTAAAATAGAAAATTGTCAGCACTTATGACGCAACCAATAGAATAATGTATCTTAAATGGAAAAAGTAAACTTTATTTATCTGATAAAATGGTTTCCTTCGACCATTTGGCCGCCGATGTTTCCTAATTGTCACACAGCAAATATTTTCCGCCTTAATTTCCTTCGCATTCATGGCCTTCTTTTACTATACATTCTTTGACGG
Source organism: Malthinus flaveolus (assembly GCA_950108345.1). NCBI lineage: Eukaryota > Metazoa > Arthropoda > Insecta > Coleoptera > Cantharidae > Malthinus > Malthinus flaveolus. The sequence continues at coordinate 14,527,726 of OX467290.1, forward strand.
CAGCCCACAAAGCCCAAAGACATTACTACAAAAAGCTCTTAGTGGATTACATTTAATATAAACATTTCGTCGAGGGCCGTATTTAATCATTTACTTTTCAAATATACTTACTTTATTTTAACTTTCGAGTAATTAATTAAATAATAAACTCGAGTTTCTATATTCTAGTTTGTTCCAAGTTCGACTCGGATTTTTCGCCTCAAAGTATGCCGCTACTACAATGCTTCCTTCGTACCACAAATTTTCTTAACCTAGATCGTGATTTTAATTTTGACCGAATATACGGGGTGTTAATTAAGCGTGTTATTAACCATTTGATTAATAGTTAATAATACTAGTTATTTTATTAATAATTATTAATAGTTAATTTTCTATATGGGGATCTCGCTTAGTCTAAGTGTTAGGAAATCGCTTAAATGAGGAAAGTGGTGCAGTTTCGAAAGTAATTCATTGACGTTTTTAAAGTTTTGGTGCTATGTTCAGTTGTTTAAATTGGAAATTCTTTCAAGTGCTATAACTATTTTACAAAAAAGATATTGAAAAAAGTATAAAGACATTATCTTAATTCTTTCTCTAGAATTGGGAAATAATAATTTTTTTTTAATTTTACCGTTTTTGAGATAGTGCACAACCGGCGAATTTTAAATTGTATCATAAGCAAATTTTTACATCAACGATAAGAGCGAACTTATTTACTTCACTTCATTTTTTAAGAAATTGATCCTTAAAAAAACCACAAACGTATCACCCTGTATACCTAAACCTATCTTGTGGGTGGTAAAAAGAGCCGTTACCTGAATAACTGTAAATACGTTTAGTGATAATAAATTACTCACTTAAAATATTGCTTGTACAGGTAACTCTCACGAAAGTACTGCTTACATTGACAAAAAAGAACAAATCTTGCATGCGTAGCGAAAGTGCTTCAATTGAAACATTAATTTTTGGCAGATTCGCATCGACAATGTCCGAGGAATATTTTGTGCTAAGTAGGTATTAACTACTAATAAAAACGATCCTTCCAAATTTCTCAATGAGCAAATTTGAGTGAAGTGTAAAAAAAAACCGTTGTAAAGTAAAACAAATGCTAGCTCTCTTGGGCTATAAGATCGCAAAAGTGGAGGTTGAGGCCTTATAAATGAGCGTATGACTCACAAGAATTTGCGAAGGGGCAGAGTTTGGATATATCGAACTATCCAACAACGACTCTTTGTCCGTTTGTACCGCAATAAATAAGAAAGTCTTAAAATTAAGTCAGACTTAAGATCCACCTTTTTGTTGCACCGAATGTTAAGCTATTCTTAAGTATCTAAACTAGATCTAAACTTTGTACTCGTTTCTAATATTCTGATGACTTAAGATCTTCTTAACTTTGACTTTTGTACTTGTCAACAAACTGTCATGAGCATTATTTGCTTGAAATTTTATTATTGTGCACATTGTGGTGTTTAACCCTACAGGAGTCGTGCCAATGTTTATAACATTGAAGGTATCGTCGGTCTCTCGATCTGACAGGCCGAGGTGAAATTTCGATTTAAATCAAAATTTTTGGGGCACTTTTTATTACATTCATAAATGGGGTAGTTATAATTTTTTGGTATGTTGTTTATAGGGGAGGGCTAATGACAAATCCAAGTTTTCGACATCGGCAGACCTCCGGATCTTTGTCAAAAATCCTCGAAACCTCGAAATGTTAAGATTTTTTTCAATTAACGAAGGGTTAATTTTTCGGCAAAAGCAGTTTTATACTTTTTAAAATTACAGTAAATTTTCTACAAAGGGAGACCATAATGGTCTCTGTAGATCTAATGATATCAGCGATACAAGCGTACAAATATTAGCAAATTTATCATACTTCGCTATTTTTAGCGATACAGCTTTAGACAAAGATCCGGATCATTTATCTTGCATCGAAAGGGGTAGTTATGATTTTTGGTGTGTTGTATAATATTATGATGAAGGTCTAATGATAAATCCAAGTTTTTGGGCTCGGTGGGCCACCGGATCTTTGTCAAATATCCAAAAATATATACAATTTAGTTTTGCTTTCGTTTGGCTTTAGTTTTGAGTTTTTGACAAAGATCGGGAAGTCCGCTGAAGACCAAAACTTGTATTTATTATAAATTAAGCATTTCATCATATTTATACAAGATGTTTATGGCTTTTTCTGTAATATTTTCAGGGGCGATAGTACAGGTCAAAAGAAGTCGGAAAATCTAAAACACCTTGGTAAAAGTTTCCTCAAAAAATACGCAAAATATGATAAATTTCCAAACTTTTGTGCACTTGTATTTCAAGACCAAGACCAAAGACCAATAAATAGTTAATAATTAAGATTTTAAATCGAAATATGGAGATTAGCTAGCAAACATGCTATTATTCTACCTTTACATCATTCATTTTTAAGAACAATTTGAAATTATCACCTCAAATTGTCACTAACTTTGCAAAAACTTGCACACAAACAACGTTGACAGTCTACTTTTTGGTTCATATTTACAATGTTGCTACATCTCCAATTAATTAAGATTTGCTTAGTTGAGAAACGGTTCAAACTTGTCGGTGCAACGAAAATAACATTTAAGAACATCTCAAAGTTGAGACATACTTAATGAAGACTTTCTTAAAAGCAAAACGGTGCGCAAACGGGCATAAATTATTTAGTTTCTGCTTCACCTTTCGTAATTTTACAAATGCCTATAAGAATATTCAATATCGATATACTAGGTGCCCTAAAAAGCGACTAAAAAAGGCTCAAATAATCACTAACAAAGCAGGAAATAAGTATTAATGTGTTTCGTGTCTAAATCCAATCAATTATTGAACGAAATTATTTGCACGTTTTCTCAAAATTGTCTTACGTAACACCCTGAATACTTTTCAAAAATTTGGATTCTTTATTATCTGGAACTAAACCAGTGTCAAATTTATTTAAGTTAAAGTAAACCGGTCACGAAATATGCTACTATACTCTCTCACGCTTGAATCGAGTCAATAATTCCTGAAAGAAAATTGCACGTTTTCTCAAAATTTTCATTAGTAACGCCCTGAATATTTCTGTAAATTTTGATTCTTTAAGCGAGGTTAAACTAAGTGTCAAATTTAGTAAAGTAAAAGTAAACCGTTTACGAGATTTTGCTATTATTACCCTCTCACATGCTTGAATCGAGGCAATAATTGAACGAAAATTGCACGTTTTCTCAAAATTTTCTTTAGTAACGCCCTGAATATTTTTGTAAATTTTGATTCTTTGTTAAACCGGGATTAATCCAGTGTCAAATTTAGTAAAGTTAAAGTAAACCGTTTACGAAATATCCTCTACTACCCTTTCAAGGTTGAATCGAGTCAATAATTGCTGAAAGGAAATTGCACGTTTTCTCAAAATTTTCTTACGTAACACCCTGAATATTTTTCAAAAATTTAACTGGGATAAACCTAGTGTCAAATTTAGCAAAGTAAAAGTCAACCGTTCACGAGATACTGCTATACTATACTACCTACTCTCTCATGTTTAAATCTAATCAAGTACTGAAGAAAAATTGTACGTTTTCACAAAACTTTCATAAGTACATAACACCCCGAATATTTTTGCAAATCTGGATTTTTTTATTAAACTGGTACTAAACTAGAGTGTCAAATCATATAAAGTTAAAGTAAACTGTTCTAAACTGCTTCTACCCTCTCATAATGCAGCATTTAAGCGGAAATAAAGCAAATGAATTAAAATAAAAATAGTGCCAAATATTTCCATTTTGTACAAAACAAAAGTTTATTCTACATAACCTATAAAAATGCTATAAATCCGCACTTCTACTTATTACTTATTACTTATTACTAATATGATACTAAATTCCTGAAGTACTACAGTAAATTGTACTAAGTTCATCAGAGCAGCTTCCAACAAAGTTATGCAGCCTAATGATAATGACTAATGATGCTGATCTAATATTCTATATTATTAAAAACACACATTCACACATAGCAAATCATTTCAAACAATAAACGCCCTATTTGTATAATAAAAAACTAACCTTTATCCGATTGTTGAAATAGTAACCTCGAAACTTCAATTTCCTTTTAGTAGCTTCCAAAGGGACACTAAACACGAAAACATAGTCTTTAGCGAAACTAACCACGGCCACATACAAATATCAACTGAAGGTATAAATAATATGAATAGAAAATGTTATCTTAAGTAGTAACCAACTCGATTTTGTTTTAAAATTTTGCACGTGCAAATCACATATTGCATCAACTAAATGCTACGCGAGATACTGATTCTGTTTTAACTATCACATTTAACTATTTTATTTATTAAATATTTTTGAAGATTTTTAATACAGGATGTATCAAATTTCGCGTACAGGGATCTCGCTTATTAGCGTAGATAGAGAATAAACGGACACGGTTAAATGTCAAAATAATTCGATGCTATAACCTTAGAAACTGAAAGTTTGAATTTAACAACGTTGCCAAACTGAAGAATGTTGATTTTCGTGGTAAAATATTTTTTTAAAGTAGGTGGCAGAAAAAATATTTGAAATTTTTTTGAAAAGCAATCTGAATAAAAACAAATCTTTTGTTATCTTAGTTACGATCAAAATAATTCATTTTTTTTATTGCCGTGTTCGCGTTTGTATATTTCGTTTTCAAATTATGAAAAAGTAGTTTTTGTTAAGTTCGAGGTTCGGGTGCAAAGCAACGGAAAACGTGATTTTTGTTCAATTTGAGATCCTGGCACATTCGAATATCCACGCAGTTCCGAGGAAGATGCGCTCCGAGGACCCCGCGCTAGGTTACGAGGAAGGAATCGAGTTTTTTGTAAAGCAACGGAAAATGTGGCTTTTGTTCAGATCGAGATCCTGGCGTATTCGATTATTCACGCTGTTCCGAGGCCCCCCGCGTTAGGTTACGAGGAAGGAACCGATTTTTTTTTGAGCAACGGAAAAGGTGATTTTTGTTCAGATCGAGATCCTGGCGTATTCGATTATTCACGCGGTTCCGAGGCCCCCCGCGTTAGGTTACGACGAAGGAACCGACTTTTTTAGAGCAACGGAAAAGGTGATTTTTGTTCAGATCGAGATCTTGGCGTATTCGATTATTCACGCGGTTCGATTAGAAATCTCAGCCTCAAAAACAAGACGATTACTTCGTCAAGAGCTTCAAATGCAAGTGAAATTGACTTGGCAACACTGTATGCAATATGTATTGTAAAAGAGCATTAAATAAAACTGTTTCTATAGTTACCACATTAATTTATTAATTGAAAACAAATACTCGTGCCCGTAAAGATCAACTTTACCAATGGACAAAAATGATCCTTGAGATATGCCTACATCAAATCCAAAATAAAATTTACCTCCTCCATAATATTTCTGAGATGTGGCGGAAAATAACAAAATGTTGGGCTTTAAAATCGTTATTTGGAAAGGTATTGAAAAACTGAAAAGACTCACTTTTTCTGTTCTTTTAGACGATGTCAACGAATTTTTGTTATCATTATTACTTTACTGTATATCTATACCAACTTTTGTTTTTTATATGGGAGCCATTTAAAAATTTTACGCCATAGAATGGAGAAAAGAATCCTGATTTCAAAAATTTATAACATGTCAATAAAATCGACTAATTAAAGGGCATCTGTGCGGGTATTTTGCTCTTCAAATTTTTATGACGCTCAATTTTCGTAACGTTCATCAACTTTAAAAAATATTTACGTCAGTATTCAGTTACTGATCAATTTTTATACGTATGTGTGAAAAGTGCGGCGACGCTAGTAACGAACACATCGTCTACGTCACGCGAGCGAAATAAACCAAGATTACTGTGTGAAATAGGAAGTCGTAAGAAGTTGAGTGGAGTGAGGGGTAAGGAAATTGATAGCGTATGACAGGGGAAGGTTGGAGGAAGGGCTGAGACAGTGGGCATCAGTAGGAGTTCTAACCTAAAGATAATAGAAACAACAACATAAGATTAAGTGCCAAGGGTAAATTTGAACGGAGTAGGCAACACAACTAACATTAGTGCAGAGAGAGTTACAGAGAGGAGTAGGGTAAAAGCAGCAAAGCAGAGGGAATGAGTAGAGAAAGAAAGCGGAATAGAGAACTCGACAATAGCCTGGATGCAACATCGACCGACAAAAAAGACTACGAAATATTTAATAGAAGTAAAAGAACATTGAGATCTCCACAACAAAGGAAAATAGAAGAACAAGATAAGCGTGAGGGAAAAGCAAATATTAGTGGTGGAATGGAGGAACTAAAGTCGATGGTAGGAAGGGTGCTAACTGAACTGGTGACGATACAAACGCAATTACAAGCAAATACAAGCGAGCTAGCCGGGCTGAAAGAAGAAATGAAAATGATGAAGAGCGACATGAGGAAAAAGGAAGAAGGGTGGGATAAAGAAAAACAGCAATTGATGAAGCGTATTGAAGAAATGGAAAACAGAGCGGAAAGAGAAGAAAAACAGAAGAGGAGGAACAACATCATAATCACTGGGATGGAACTAAAAAGCAACCAAATAAAGGCAGAAGTACAAAAATTTTTAGAAAAAGAAATAGTAAAAGAACCAAATGTAAAGGAAGCCTACACCATTAAAAGCAATAATAATGACAAGGCACCCATAAGAATAAGAGTTGAAATAGAGTCATGGGAAAAGAAACAGGAAATCATGAGAGAGAAAAACAAGCTCAGGAACACAAGAGTGTATATCGATAACGACTTAACAACACAAGAGCAAGCAATACAAAAAGAGATTAGAAGCATAGCAAGAGAAGAAAGGGGAAAAGGAAGAAGAATAAAGATTGGATACCAAAAGATTGAGATAGATGGGAGGGAATTTAAATGGAACAAAGAGGCGAAAGGAGTTCAGGAAGTGGGAAGAGGAGAGGCAAAAAACTAGCAAGGGGAAACGCCGGCAAGGAACAAACGATGACGAACAAGGCCATGATGACGGAAAATGAAAAGGAGGAGGAGGGAAGAGCAGAATGGAAAATAGGTGCATGGAATATTAAAAGCATAACGGGAAAAGAAAGAGAATTAGAGGAAGAATTTGAAGCATCCAAATTGGACATACTAGCAATAACAGAAACAAAGAAAAAGGGACAGGGGAAGGTAAAAACAAACCAGGGACATGCACTTATATACAGCGGGGTTGATGCAAACAACTGGGCAAGAGCAGGAGTGGGATGTATAATACATAAGCGGATGGAGAGACAAATATACAGTTGGAAGGCAAGATCAGAACGAATACTAACTGTAGAAATTAAAGATAAATATAGGAAACAGGAAAAAACTATAATAACAGTGTACGGCCCCAACGAAGATGATACAGCAGAAAACAAAGTGAAATTTTGGGAAGAATTAACAGAAGCAGTTGAGGAGGCACAGGGAAAAATATACATGGCGGGGGATTTCAATAGCAGAGTGGGGAAGAGGGACGAAATATACAACACGGCCATAGGGAAACATGGCGAAGAGGTGAGAAACAACAATGGGAAAAGAATGCTTGATTTCTGCATGCTGCACAACCTGGTAGTAACAAACACATTCTACCAACACAAAGAAATACACAAGATCACAAGAGAAGTTAAGAGTAGGGGAGAAAAATCTATAATTGACTACGTATTAGTAGAAAAAGATAACAGAAAGGCAGTAATGGACACAAAGGTACATAGAGGAGCAGAAATTGGAAGTGATCACTACTTAGTAGTATCTAGAATTAAAGAAAGTGTAGAAAAGGAAATAAGTACGAATACAAGAAAGGCAGTAAGTACGCAAGCTAACATAAAAATATACAAACTCAGAGAAGAGGCTACTGCTAAAAAGTATGGGAAATTAGTAACAGAAAAACTGGAAAGACAGGAGAATGACGAAGATATCATGCAGCTATGGAACGTCTTCAAAAACACATTACTAGACGCAGCTAAAGAAGTGTGTGGAATGAACACAACAAGGAGTAAGAATAAACAGACGGCATGGTGGACAGAAGATATAAAAATGCAAGTGAAAGAAAAAAAGAAGGCATGGAAGAGATATCTAAGCGAAAGCACGGAACAAAACTACAACAAGTATAAGGAAAAAAGGAAGGAAGTAAAAGAACTAGTGCAAAAAGAAAAAAGAGATAAATGGAAGAAGTTTGGAGAAAAAATGGAAATAGACAGTAAAAGTAACCAAAAATTATTTTACAAAGTACTCAGAAACGTAAGAAATAAGAATAATCAAACGGAAAATTACATAAAAGATAAAGAAGGAAACATAATAACAGAAGAGACAGAAATAATGGAAAGGTGGAAAGAATATTTTCAAAAACTACTGAATGAAGGAGCAGACACTAACACAAGCAATGGACAAATAAGCACAAAGGAAGAAGACGATGAAGAAATAATAACCATGGAGGAATTAACAGATACGATAAGAAGACTGAAATATGGAAAAGCACCAGGATCAGATAAAATAGCAGGAGAAATGATAAAGAATATGGGACAAAAAGGAGCAGAACTACTATTGAAAATTTTTAATAAAATATTACAGAAAGAAGAGATACCAGAAGATTGGCAGACAGCCCTAATAGTGCCCATATACAAAAAGGGGGACAAGACAGAGTGCAGTAATTACAGAGGGATAACACTGCTAAACACAAGCATGAAGATGTTCGAACAAATATTAGAGAAAAGAGTAAGGGAGAAAATAGAACAAACACTAGATAGCGAACAAAGCGGTTTCAGAAGGGGAAAATCAACGCAAGACCACATCTTCACAATTAAACAAATAACGGAAAAGGCAATAAAAGAGAAAAAAAAAGTATATGTGGCGTTTATCGACTTGGAAAAAGCCTTCGACAGAGTACCAAGAGAAAGAGTATGGAAGACGTTGAGAGAGAGAGGTGTCAGTGACAAGATAATAAGACTAATACAAAATATTTACAAAAATAATGTTAACAGGGTTATAAGAAACAATAGACAGTCGGATACCTTCAGCACCAATGCAGGATTAAGGCAGGGAGGAGGACTAAGCCCACTGTTATTCATAACGTATATGGACGTAATAATTAAAGCCTGCAAACTAAAAACAAAAAAACTAAAAGTCGGACACAGGAAGCTACAGGGGGTGGAGGCGTCCATAGGGGCATTCGCAGACGATATCGTAGTGGTCGCAGAGGATGAGAGGGACTTGCAAGGGAATTTAGAGATATGGAATGCAATATTTAAAGAACATGGGATGAAAATAAACAAAACAAAAACTAAAGTAATGGTGATAGGGGAAGAGCAACAAGAGATAGAAATAAGGATAGAAGAGAGTACAATAGAACAAGTAAATAGCTTTCCATACCTAGGAGTAACAATTCACCAAACGGGGACAGAAGAGGCGGAAATAAACAAGAGAATAGAGAACACAATGAAACTATATTATACCATGAATAGGAACTTTATAAATAGAAAAGAAATATCGAGAGAGACAAAGATGAAGATATACAAGGCAGTCTACCGCCCTGTGTTGACCTATGGTAGCGAGTCTTGGGTGCTGAACGAAAGACAGAAAAGTAAAATACAAGCAGTAGAAATGAAATATTTGAGGAGAGTCATAGGAGTAACAAAGAGAGACAGAATAAGAAATACAGAAATAAGAAAAGAATTAGGAATGGAATCGACATTAAAATACATAGAAGAAAGGCAGCTAAGCTGGTGGGGACACCTACAAAGAATGAAGGAAGATACGCCAGTAAAACAGATATGGGAAGCTCGAATAGAAAAAAATAGGAAAAGAGGAAGACCAAGGAAAACATGGGATGCAACAATAGCGGGAATATTGGAAAGAAGGAGAAAGACATGGAGGGAGGCGAAGGAAATAGCGAAAAGCAGAGGGGAATGGAAGAAGTTTGTCAGGGAGGAGAGTAAATAATGTATATATAATTGTACTTGCTGTATGTATATTTTTTGTTTTTTTCTGTTAGAATTCATATGTTGTTTTAAAACTGTACACCAGAAATGGTAATAAACAGTAAAGATTAATAATAATAATGTGTTTTATCGACCGTTGATCAATTTTTTAAAGCATAGCGAATCTGATGGATCAACTGATTTTGTAAGCGCATCAACTGTTGATTGTTGATCGCCTCTAAAATGTGTAATTAATACAATCGAATTACTTATCTTTGCAAGGTATATTAGTTATTGTTTAACTTTTGAAAGCCTACATTGAGAATGTAATCGATCGAATAATTTTTGAAAGAATTGCATCGACTTTTACGTGCGTCGAAAAGATGGTTTTTGCTCGGTTAGTCAAACCAGCAACTACAAATTTTAATTCATGGGTCTGCCTGTCCGTCCTTAGACAACTTTCTCGGCACAACTATAAAAGCTCGAGGGTTGAAATTATTTAAAACGATTGTATAGCTCGGATAGTAGAGCCAGAAAATTAGGATTTGCAAGTTATCGGAATCATATAAATATTTTGGTGTCGAAGCCTATATCTTTTGGATGCCAATTATCGGGGCTCATGATATTAATTTAGATTTTCGTTTATTTGGAAATATAAAATAAATTATCAAAACTAATTAAAAAAAATATAAGTAGTTTTAATTTTATTTAAACGAAATATCGAAAGTACGAACCTCTAGCTCTAGAAGCATTTCGAGTTAACTTAGGCAACCATACTTGTTGCTCTGCTACTCGGTTTCGGTATAGAATAACCTTCGGATGTGGGTCAAAGCAAGTCAAAGCAAGTAACCGATAGAAACATTATTTAAAAGTGCGTTTTAAGAGGAGGAAAATAAATATTCGCTACTGTTATTATAAAAGTGTTATTTGTATAATTAATCACATCAATTAATCGGAGCTCGTAAACAAATTATTCGGCTCGAAGGACCAAAGTGTAAAAGTAGATAATTCGTTATGAATAAAAGTTAGTTTCAGACGATTCGTCTGAAAAGTGGTAAAATGTGACAATATTAATTTGTGAAACGGTACGAAATTCCGGTTCGAAGGACCGCTTTAAAAGGATATAAGTTGTTCACAGTCATCGGTATATAGTCGATGGGATGGATGGTCGTGAAAGTTTAGATTAGAGAGAAAAATAACGGCTGTAAATATAATTTAAGTGGCGCAATAACAAAGGATTATGTCATTAATGTCATTAAAGAAGTAGACGCAGTCGAATAGTGATGGCAAATGACAACAATTTTATAAACAATAATAGTGACAGTAGTTAAATATACAAGGCCGCGGGGATATTTAATTCGACGTTTAGCGTGCGGGAACGGTCGTACACACAATTATCATTTTTCAGTGAAGAAGATTACGGTGCATCATAAAGCTTTCTAGCAACGAGTCTCGCCCGCCTGTACAGGCAGTACTGATAACGAAGAAGTAGCACATAAAGCCCACATACAAAATGAAATATGTTCGTCTTTGTCGGGAGCTACTCGCAAATCTGCAGTCCCTAACTTTCTCTCCGAGTGATATATGCAGTGGAGTATTATTTTGCGGAGCCGGTTAGACTTAGCTCGGTTATCTTTTTCTACGTTTAATGGTTATTGCCGATTCTTTTCCATCGTATATGGAGATTAACACAGATACGAAATAAAATATGAATACACTTATACTCGCGGTTACGCCGGGGAGCATCTTTGTCGATTCGGTCCGGAACGTATGAACGGCGTGTATATGAGTCTACCGCACCTGGACCTTCGGAAGCGCAAGACGCCGATCCCAAGATACATGGCCTACTTACCGAATCTTAATTAATTGTGTAACCGTAATCTCGAGCAATTAAACGGCAATTTCTTGGAAAACAAAGGATTTTTGCCGAGAACAGCGAAGCGCGAAGCCGAGCCGGGAAAATACTGCCATAATTCATCTATCCTATAAGATTACTGATCTTTAATCCCCTTCCCTTCGTGCTCCTCTTTCCGTGCCGGGACGCGCTCCTAAAAGTTGAGATTTACGGCGTTCTTGGAATTATATTGTTGGCTTGCACAGCAGCGTGCGAGCAGGCGATGCAGTTAGCTAGGAATTATTAAGATATATCTGAAGGAAATCGCTAGCACCTAGTATATGGCGTCATTAGATACAGAGCAGTGCCGTGCGGGCTTATCTCGACGCTCCGACGGGCGACCGGCCGGCACTACGCGGCATTACGCCAGATAGGGAGGATATAAAATATGGCGTCCTTTCATGAATCTTATTAAGATATCCGTAACACCCAACGATACCGAGTTATGCGCGTCGGAGAGAGACGCGGGCCCGCGAACTCACGAAGAAAGGAGTAGGTGTATAATCCTTATAGCTACACAGCTATATATCACACCTAAGTCCTGTAAGGAAAACAGGATAGATGTTTATAAGTTACGAGTTTCTCCCTTCGAACTGTTTATTTAACTTAATAACCGTATATCACTACACTTTTTTTTTCGAGTGCTTAAATTTGACGAGTTAATTTTTTTCTCTTTAACTCGCAAGTCGGAGGGGTAATTCTTCGATCGATTTAAGACGACGTAGTTGTAGTATAGTTCTAAGAGGTAGTCACCCGCCGTTAATCCGAACATCGCATAAATATGATCAAGTGTGAAGTTCGAGCCATAAGCGGTAAGCCGGGCTTACAGTTTGGCGCTTCCTCGCGAGCATCTGAGGCGGTCGTAGACAAACTCGAAAAACTATCCCATCCAACTTTGGCGAATAAGAGCCTTATCGATTATAAAATAACTTTATTACGTTACTTTAATCGACGTGCGTGTCTATATCTTTCGGTTATGAGGTTTCGTAACTTCCGTCCTTTTAAATATAAATGGATTGTGCAACAGGTTAAGTTACAAGTTGGAAATTAATTTGGCGGAAAGGTTAATTCGATAAAAATTATTTTACTTGGGGCGAGTAGGTAAATTTGCTTAATTGACCGTATAGTCCGTTTTACACTTGACACTCGTTTCTTGGTCGTTTATATGGTCAAACGGATCTATATAACTCGTCGTCGGGTAACATTTAAGCTTTTAGTTGTCGGGGGTTTTAGAGTTGGATGCTTATAATTAGCCGTAAGCGAGTTTCGCTTTGCCGGGTCTTAAATATCTATACCTATTCAATTCGAAACATTAATTCTATTTAAGTCACTTTCTTGAATGACCACATCGACCTTACGTATTGAAACGGTATACCAATTAAGAGCGTCTTTACTCGATGAAAGAGGTTACGAGGATGCGCCTTTTAACATTGCGTTCCCTCGAGACTAGTACACAAAGATAATTCCTTCTGACAAACCGAACTGAATAGGGTCGTTTTATATCCGGGATGTTTGCGATTCGATTGAAATGATTCCAAAGCCACTTCACTTGTCATCCACCGACTTCATACGCCACGAGAGTTCGTGCCGCAAATAAAGCTTCGCCGAAGTAAGGATTACGTACGTGTATATGTGTAGTATATGTGTATACGTGTGTCTCTCGTCGATCTGTTCTCGTTTAAAGACCATCTTTCTATCTCAAAAGACAAACTTTTATAATATATAAAAAACGTATATAACGAAACAAGTCCGTTTAAGCTGGACTTCGATATAATGGCAAACAGTCATCTCGCAAGTAGCTTTATTTGCTTCCTATACTACCTTTTCGCTACTTATGTTTTTAGTTTTCTTCTTTTTAAAATCGGCTTAAAATATAAAAACGAATTATTTTACCAAAATTACAAATTTTTACTTACCTACTAGATATTTAATAACAGCTCCTCTAACAAAAATATTTCTAATCACGACACCTTCATTGCTGGATGGCAAATGGTCCCTCTCGTTCCATTCCAGTCTGGCTGGATGGCCAGGTTATCTTTAGGCCGTGTCTCCATTATGCCGAAATATGTCAGTCGTCGACACTGGTTGGGTTTGGGTTGGCATTGGCATAATTTTGCCAACTGATGGCAACATCGCGCTTGCATGGCTTTGCAGTTTAGCACTGCCCATGTGCCCATTGGTATATTTCGGCATAATGGAGACAAGGCTTTAGCCAGCATAGTCAATCATGATCTCTAGAGTTAGTTAAGTAAATCTAAGGTGGTAGCAATGAGAGCTTTTGGTGAACTTCACACAAACTCCAAATTCCTAAAGTTTCGGTCGAGTCCAGCGAGATCCAGTTTTCATACGAGCCGACGATTTTCACGATTTCCCAAATTTTATAACGGTCTCTTGAGTTAAACCGGTTTAATGAATCTCGTTGAGGCATCAAGAACAAACTTTAAACCAAAAGTTAGTTGGTAAGCGCTGTAGGATAAAAATTACAAAAAGGTGTAGGTATTTAATTTAACGCCACACTATCGAGTGTGCCATGAGCGTCGGTGGCTTATATCCGTCAGTTTACGCTCCCGCAAGAGCCGTTTTTTTAAATTCGTTTATCGAAAAAAATATGGATCTTCGGTAACACTTGGCTTATTACCCAAGTATAAATCTACCCTTCTACGTAACCCTATAAAACAAAATAGTCAATACGAACCATTTGATTTAACAAAACAAATTGAATTATCTCGGACGATCGAACGACTTTTTCGAGATTCCGAAATCTGAGATGACCATTTCGATTTTAAGTGGGTATAAGATTTGTGCATTCAAATTTGCTGATGCTAACTTACTGTAGATTGCTTTTCAAAAAAATATAAAGAAATCCTTTTAAAATATTTCCTCTTATACTTAATAAACATTATATCGTATCTAATAACGTCGCCTTAATTTTAATCCAAAAAAAATGCGAGTATAATTATAAATTATAACAGAGTACCTACTGGAAGTGTTATCGTATTAGTCCAAGAGCTAGCAAGCTTGTATGAAAAAAAATTCATTCATTTTTATTTAAAAGTACTTTCCCATAACCAATATAAAATCACTTGTCTACCGCCTATACCTATCCGTCTATTATTAATCGCGTTACAGTAGAGCACGCACTTAAATTTCTTACAAATTATATATTTATTATCTCTTAGGTTTTTTTCAAACGAACCAACGAACGGTTTAGGCGTTAGAGCGCATTAAAATTTGACAGAAATTCCAAAATCGATCAAACAAACTGATTTTTTTAGTTTCTCGCTTATAACTCGGAAACTACGCACTCTTTCAAAAAAATGTTTTTTTATAAAAAATAAAGTACAGTAAATTTCCTACAAATTATGTTTGCAAAGTTTTTACGCCACGCGAACAGTTTAAGTTAGAGCGCGTTAAAGTTTAGTGTGGAGAAATGAGAGGTAGAAGTTTTCTTCAGCTTCAAAAGCGTCTGTTACCATGAATGCAGCACTTAAGACCATCAGCCATAGTATGCACAAAATCTTTAAATTTTTCGTACCTATACCCTATGATTTGGGTTGACTCCTTGTTGGCGTCAAGAATCGTTGAGTTTTGAATTTGATAATTATTTCCTTTGGCGTATGTTTGTATTTAAAAGTGAAAGAGCGCAAGTTGTTTTGTTAGCCAAGACAGGAGTACTAAAAATTGCCGTGAGAATATCGTTCAGAATTCACTTTGTCGTTAAAAATTATAAATAATATTAGAAAGTTCAGTTAATTGTTAATTAGTCATTAAATTCGTTAACTAGCTAGCATTAGTTATCAATTATCGTCGTTTATGTGTGGTTCCAGTAAGTGTTATTCAGAACCCTTTCGTTCCAATCCTTTCTATTTAGCACTTTTTATGGCACATATACCTAATATGTATAATACATCAGCTTTTGGTAAGTTTTCCCATTGTTATTGTTTGTATTACAGTCCACTATTAATTATCTTATAATTAGTAGTTTTTTCCTAATCCTAATAGAGTCGCGTATCATACACCCCTAAAACTCACTTTTCTCGAACAGCTCTAAACTGTTAGTCTGACAAAACAAAACCTCACAGTCATAGTCATAACTTGTAGAAAATTTAATGTACATTATTTTTTTATAGAGACACTTTTCTCAAAAACTGCGTAGATTTGAGTTATAAGCGATAAACTGAAAAAAAACAATTTTTTTGCGATTTCTAAAATTTTTGTTAAACTTTAGCGCGCTCTAGCGCCTAAACCGTTTGTCTGAAGCAAAAACCAAGCATATATAATTTGTAACTAATTTGATGTAGTCTATTTTCATATAGAATCACTTTTTTGAATGTGCATCGTTTTCAAGTTATAAGCGAAAAACTGAAAAAAGAGGGGAAACCCGCCATTTTCAAGTCTCCTGTAGTTAGTGCTGCCTCTTAGAAGTGGCAGACGGTTGGTTTGCCCACTCATTTGTAATCTTGTTTTAACATGCATTGTGAAAAATTGTGTACTTACTAATTGTTTTACATCAAGCTCCTTCTCAACCAACTCTAATATGTCTTGCTCTATCGAATCACCGCTTATCCACTAAACTGAGATGAAATGGAAATTTTTAACAGGGTCTGCCGACCATAATGCCCCAATAAGCAGAAAAATGATTTTATATTGGCTATGAATAATACTACACAAAATAATAATATTTTGAAGATAATAAAGCCAATATAAAAATAAAAATATAATGACGCGTTTCGCCTTAAGGCTTCATCAGATAAAAAATTACAAAAATTAAAAATAAAGCTTAAAAATTAGTATAAATATCGGAGAAGATTCTTGAAAATTTTTGAAATTCCCGCGTTTAAATAAATAAATTAGGTTAAAAAATTTCAAAAATTTTCAAGAATCTTCTCCGATATTTATACTAATTTTGAAGCTTTATTTTTAATTTTTGTAATTTTTTATTTTTTATCTGATGAAGCCTTAAGGCGAAACGCGTCATTATATTTTTATTTTTATATTGGCTTTATTATCTTCAAAATATTATTATCATTAACAAGAAAGCTAAAAAACTATTATAAACTATACAAAATAAAAATTAATCTTTAGTATCGTATAATATCAAGTGGTATAATGTTTTGTAGTTCTTGGATTATATTATACTTGACCAACGATTGACGACCCATTCGTGAGTTTGGTAACGTAAAAGTAAAAATAGTATTCAAAGTATCAAAGTTTTATGTAGTACGTACCTATAAGTAGTATTAGTCTATACAAGAGAAAAACAAACTTTTCACCGGCGTCCACTAAGCGGAGTTTGCATTTTTTTTAAATTTTTGTAGAGGAAGCGCTAATAATAGAATTAGGCGAGAATTAGAATTTAGGTTAACAATAAATTTTAAATTAAAACTGCAGTTTGACAAAACATTTTGAAACGTTATTAAAAGTTCAGCAAAGCATCAGGGCCCGTAGGGCCCTACGACCGTTCTAGAGAAAAATGCATCCATCTTTTCAAAAATTTTGTGACATCGAGTATTTTATTAGTTATACGCGTTTTAAATAGAATACAGATAATAAGTTATGTTTTAGCCATAAAGAAGATAGGAAATAGGGGACCCATCTTATCTTTTTAAGTATAGTCAGCTAGATGAATTGTAATCTGATGCTGACGCTCTCATTTCGGTGTTATGTAAATGTATTAAATTAAATACCACAATAAGAGTGCGGGCGGTGTGGTACTAATAATAAATCGGATAACTTGAGTTAAAACTAAAAATTTTCCGTAAAGGTAGATATTTGTTATCTGTTCCGTCAGGCAGTATTTGTTTCTCGAAAACAATTGAACGAGTTTAATTTCTAAAATACCTTCATAATAAAGTACTACCTAATGAATATTAAAACAACATTTCTTAAAACCTCTTTTGTTTTAACCCACCAGACGTGAAGTTTTAACGATTTTTTAAAAATCACGTACAGGGCCGTAATAGTGTATCTTTCACCCGCTCGTATATTTATTAATCACCGGCGTAATCAGTAATAACTTCATAATTTGTTAATTATGCTTTTTTTTTCTGAAGGTCGTCGGCCCTTTCTACATCTCGGTCGTGTTTATAGTTTATAGGTCCGTCTGCAGTTCAATAATAATACCGACAAAAGCTACAAGTCTGCTCGGATGCATCGTTTATAATATTTATTATCAATACAGATTTTGAATAAGCAGAACCCAGGGTATACTGTCACTGTGGCCCAGAAGATGGGAATTTACTTATTGGAAAGAATCGTTCTTCTTTCCGTCTGGGCCTCGCGGAAACCAATAGTATGAAGAATTTTGGGAGAGACCCTCAAGGCTAGAAACTTACACTGATGGTTTCTTATCTGTTCCACGAGTCTCCAGAACAAAGGCAGTCCACCCCAGAAACTTAAAACGAATGTTTTATTGATAATTGATGACACTTTTCTCCTAACTGGTTTTCCTTACCTCATTTCATAGTAATTTTAGCACTTTAAGTTACAAGTGTTCAATATTTGCCATTCAATTACAATTCGGCAAACTTAAATAGTATTAATCCTTTGTTAATCGTAATCTTATGTTTACTATACTTCGAAAAAAGCTCGTTCCATATTTCCTTAACGTGATAAGAAGTTTGCAATGGGAAAGAAATGTTAGGAAAGACAGAGGCGACTTAAGGTTACCGAAAAATTGTTTACTAAAATCTTAATTGGAACATCTTTACGAAAAAGTACGACTTCTCGTTATTTAATAAAATCAATTGCTCCACTGTCGAAATTGTCTAGGACTATATTAGAATACTAAAATAAGTGAATGCATTCAAAAAAAGTTGACGGTTTACCCGCACTCATATTGAACCCAAACGATGTACCTACTAGTTAGCCTATACGGAAATTGCAACTGTTCGCATTTATACAGATATTTATTCCAAATTGAGTGAAAACTTTTAGCTGCACAGTAAAGCATCATTTAAATGACTCCTTTCCTAAACAGATACTCCCACATTTAAAAAAAGCAACGATTGCTCAGAGCAGTTTGCTCTATTGGATTGCCGGACTTATGATATCTGTGTAAAGTTGTAAGAAATTGGGTCGCCTCTAATAGCCGAGATATTTCGTAAAAGTCGGAAATAGTGGAGATTAATTTCGAGACTACGATGTTGAGTCAGGAATAAATTTGAGTCGAGAACTAGTACGATACATTTTGAGCCTTCCAGGCTTCCGTAAGCCCGGACTTCTGCTTCTGCCAGTGTAGGTTACTAGATTTACGATGCCCGTTAGGAACGTTGTGCGGTAGTCGGGGCCCCGACCCACCTAAATTCACCGCTAGCCCCCTAAATCGTCTCCTCACAAATTGTTTATAAAATAACTAGTTGTAGGTACTTAAATGAAAGTGGGAATAAAAATACATTTTTAATTATTTACGTAGGTAGGTACGCGCGAGATTGATCGTTAAAAAATAAGCACCGATTGTTTACAACTTTGTGTGGTAGTGTACCTACTATTAAAATAAATAAACGATCGGGTACGTAGGTATGCAAAACTTAAACGATGAGCTTTTATACATAACGTTTTAACTGGGCCAGTTACGAAATATTAAATTTAATGAGTCACTTAAAAAAGTCGACTTCAATTGAAGGCTAAAGAAACATTCGATTACCTACCTCCTGATTAAAATTGCAATAACTCGAGGTCAATAATAGTAATAATAAGCTTTAAGTAGAAATATTTTTTATTAGATTTCAATATATAAACGATTAAATACGCAACAAATGCATTGGCGACAAACTGTGGTAAAGCCACAAAATATTTTAACAGTCATATAACAATTCACAAACACAACGTTAACTGCAATACAAAACTTATCTATTCGAAGACAAAATTGTAATATATTAAGATATAACAACGAAATTCAAAAACTAGAAAATATAAAATGCCCCCCTCCCCCCTAAACAAACTCCATCAGGATAAATAGGGACTGTTTAAGACTTGGCTTATAATACTTTCGGATTGTCTTTATCCCTCATAAAAATGCAATACTTTCGTTTGTACCCTAACCCTTAACCTCTAAATGTCTTTCTCTTTCCAATAGCCATTTTACACGAGGTCATTTTTCCTTGCAATCGTTATGCCGGACCGGCTGCAACATCTTATTATTTCCCGTAATACTCTGTTCTAAACTAGAACCTTTCCGATTTCTCCCACCCAAAAACTAGCTGCAATAGGGAGCCCCACGAACTCGAGAACCATGTACATCGCCAAATAATTATTACTATATATTTCGCAAACTTGGGGCCCTCGAATCCACTCTCCATTTTAAAACGGTTCAGTATGGCCTTCTTAAATTTTCCGGATTTAATACACCACCGAAAAAAATCCATAATTTTTGAATCTCTTCCCCCCAATCTTCCAATCACTATCACTATTTTAGTCTAAGGTTTTCAATTACTCCCTCTCGTCGTCTTGGGGATTTTGGCCATCGTAAAATTTTCTAATCTTTGAATGAAACTCTACTTAGCTCCTTTGGTAATACTAGATACAGTTAACTATAATTTAGTAAAAAATAAAACAATATAAAAGATCGAGTTTCAGTCGATTTAAAATTTTTTTAAAGTGTCCCCAAATGTTGTCTTATAGGAGGAACAAAAAACGTATATAATGCTTTATCACATATTTACCTAAAGTTAAGTTCGAACCCCGGTCGAACTCACTACACTTCTTGATCGATGTACGGAGTTGTGACGATATTTCCGTCGTTACTTAAATGGCGAGTAACTAAGATGGGTGTTTTGGGGGTCGAATTGGGAATTTCACTAGCCTTAATAGTAACACGTTTAGTTTCGGGTGTGAGCAACTTTTCTTCTTCTTCTCTTATCTTTGGTCGTAATTCCACACTTTCGAACTTCGTTCCGTTTAATAAATTTGAGTCGTTTGGTTGTTGATTTTCGTTGTGACCGTTCATCAATGGTGCAGATTCGCGAGTACCATTTGGTTTGGTAGTTTCTGGATTTTTAAGTAATTGCATTTCTTGATCCGGATGTTGGATATTGCCGTTTTTATTTATTGGAGATTCCCGTTTGTTTCTTAAATGCCTTTTCTTTACGAACGCGTAGATAATCAAACATATCATTAAAGTAAGCAAAACTCCTAAAAATACGTAAGTGCTGGAGTTGGAAGTTTTAACAGTGTCTTCGTCGACTTTCGTTCGTTCGAAAGTATTTTTACTTAACGGAATTTTGGTTATAGTTTCGACGAGGTCGTTTTTATTCGTTGCGACGGTTTCTACTTTAGGCGTAGTCTTCGGTGGAGCGATGGTCATCTCTTCGCTTCCTATGATATCTAAATCGTTGACCAAAATCTTGATTCCTTCGAATAACCCCGGTGCAGGTTCGACGCCGGTTTCGTTCGACGTATCTAAGGGAGACGGCGTGGAGCAATTAAAATTGCAAGCTTTCAACGGAGTCATGTCCGGTGTAACTGCGACCGGTACAAATGGAGCTTCCGTTCCCAATTCTCCATAATCGTACTCGTCATCGTCGTATTCGGTGGTTCCGTTATTAATTTCGGTCGTAGATCTCTCGTCGCCACTACCTTCGAACTCGTCTTCTGGGACGACTAAATCGAGATTTGTTTCGTTCGAAATATTCCAACCGTCGATAAGTTCGACTTTCTTATTATCGTCTTCGGAGCCGGATCCTTCGAAAGCGCCGTCGCCCTGCATCATTTCGATATCTCTGCAGACGACAATTTTCTTCTCCCTCGCTTGTTTCAACGAATCGCAATTGGCAAATTTGACCGAATCTTTAGTGATTAGCTCGTCTTTTATAAATATCGAGTCACAAGCACATATCGGATTACCGAACAAATTAATTTCTTTCAGATTTTTCAACGAATTCCAGCCTCGATTTATATCTTTAATTAGATTTTGCGAAATATCTAAGTACTCTAATGAGCTCGGTAATAGAGTCGGTTTAATGGAGGTTATTTTATTGGATCGCAGACTTAATACTTTTAATTTGTTTAGCTTTTTTAAATTTGAATCGATTTCTTTTATGTTCGTATTATGTACGAAAAGGGATGTTATTTCTCTTTCTCCTTTACGCAAATACGATTTAGTTACGAAATTAAATGAATTACAGCGAGCTTCCATCGAAGTTTCCGATTTTGAGCACGAACACGAATTAGGACATAATGGCAGAGGACTTCCTAAAGTCCCATAAATGGCAGTTAGTAGTAGAAGCGTTAATGTTCCCTTCATCTTCTATTAGCTCTGAAACAAAAAGAAAAACAAAACGTTAACGATACAGGAAGAAAAGTTGAAATCGATATGTGCAACAGGTAAAGGGTGTGGTATAAAACTTCTTTTAGTTTTATTCTCATTACTCGTGGTTCGATGATTTGGTATCGATGTTTTCATACGTTATCTATACGCACTTAAGATAACAAAAAAAAGGTATACAATTTCTCACACTTATAAATTCGACCGATTGGCATCGATAAACACATTTACGATTAGGTAGGTATATATTTAACGTAATAATCTAACCAGAACAAAAATGAAGCAAAAGTTACCAATTTTAAGAGGCCGTTACGCTTATTAGGAAAAATTTGTGAAAGGAGCCCAGTTGAGCAATTTAGAATTGTACAAATAAAAATAACCCTTTCAAAGTTTGTAACCATCATGTTCTTGTTCAGCCAACAAAAATTATTAGTGAATTGTTGAAAATATTCTCTATAGGTATATGTTATAAACAAATAATAATTTCTGTTTTAAAACTGGTTTCTAAAATTTTTATACTAATCAAAACTACTAATCCAAAAATAGCAAATTAGGATATAGTTGTAAAAGCGATTGAAAGGGCTTTCAGAAAAAGTAGCACTCGACTCCCCTTCCAGCTTAAGATTTAAGGGGTTACGCTTACCCCACTTTAGGGGTTGGTCTAGGAAGAACGCAAATACTCGATTAAAGTGACCCCATCAGTAATACAATTGACGGGTCTCGCGGAATTTCGATATTTTATACCCAAGTGATGATATTGGAGGTAGGAAGTTTTCAAATCAACTCATTTGAAGATCGACGATCATAATCAATATAACATTTAAAAGTAATAAAATTATATACGATGATAATATTAAATAATTATCGGGGATAATAAGGAGTTGAAGTCTATTACTAAATTACGCAGTTGAAGATAATAATGCAGCATTTAAAATTGACAAAATGTTAGACAATGATAAATTACCAAATGGTGATAAATGATAATAATAGGGACACCTTCCTAGCAAAATTAAAATAGAAGTTGATAATGTACTTGACAATGATATACCATTTAACTATGGCAGTGCGTTACATGATTTCAATAAAAAGATTGCGTAATTGCGTTAATTAAATAAAAAAACAATTGCCACTAAGATGGAAAAATAATCCCAAGGTACTACATTATCACTTTCTAATTTCAATTGCTAGAGATTCAGTATCCACTATTAATATTATTTCAGTCACTTACGCTTATGATACAATACAATCATCGTTCAGCCGTCCAACCCCCATCTTTAAATGTTTATCGAAAACATTTATTATATTATAATGCAATAATGCATTATAGTTTTCAATTTTTATGCATTGTTGTCTTCTAACTTAGTTTTCTATTGTCAGCTTTTGATAATTAATTCTTATCTAATTCCAGAAAGCCATCTTCTAATTTAGCTTTATTAGTGAGGTTATCGTCTATTAATATGCCCATTAAATAATAACTATCAAACTATCGTATACCTAATCATTTTTAAATCATCGTCCTGTCTTTATGTCCTTAAGTGAAAGAACGGCGAGGAAATGGTACTATTATTAAATAATAATAAATTACAGGATAAGACGTCGATGCAGTTATGATGATAACGAACTTAAACCAGATAAAACATAGAAGATGATGATTTTTCAGAAAATTCTTTTAACAGCCCTTTGCCACTAATAAAACTCTAAAGAGTGTTACAAAATTGTCACTGTCTGAAAAATGAGTCACACAACGTCAGTTGGTTGGACATAGAATTTTACGGTAGTTCTCATTGAAATTGATCGTTCACCTTATAATATGCAAATGGTCCTATTCAAAAAATAATTATTATTACTAAGGTAATTTTGCATACGACTGTTAAAATTATAGTTTACTGGTGTTAAAGGTTATCTACGATCTATGTTGCCACCCGTTCAAAATTGCATTTCTTTTTAAATAAAACAAAGAAATCACATTGGTCACTTGAACAGTTTGTCAAGAAGAACCAGGATGGTCAAATTTGAGCCCATAATCAGTAATTCGTTCCAGGACTGGAATGATATGAATTCTCGATATTATTAAAACCTTAATAATTGGGCTGTACTAACACTAAAAATTGCAATGCAGTCGTTCGATCGTTATGTTAATACTTAATCTAACGTCAGAAGCAAACCTTAACCCTTAATTTTGCTTTTACACTTCGTTAATCATTAATCATTAATATGTAGTGGTTAATTGAAATAATCTTACGTCGATTATTAAATAAAAAATGAACATTGATCCAGCTTAATCATCAATTGAGACTTTGAATCATCAATTATACAATAAATGAAAGGGAAAATAATGAATCTATACCTAAACGTTTTGTTAATAATAGTATCTCGAAGAAAGTGAGGTTATTGTATTATGAAGCAACTCTCGAGCAGACCCTTAAGATATCATCATTCGTATCGTGTGATCGTGCACCGTTCAGAAATCGAGAGTTAACATCCGGTATGTGGTGTGTGCAAATCCGGTCCTGGGCGTTTTAGCAAATTTTATTTATTTAAACATCGATTCGTTCATTAATATTTACTCGATGCAAATCAGGGAGAAGGCGAGAACACATCCTCTACTCGACGAGATTTTTGGAAAAAACAAATTTAAAAAGATGAAAAACCCCGATTACGTTATTACGTACCTACTACGTCATGTTTGGAGAATTCGAAATTATAAAATTTTGAATTAGTAAATAAATTTTACAGGAGAAAAAAATTGTGAAGTGAGCTCGTGGAGATTAATTTATAAACAATTAAAAAAGGTTATCGAAGGCCGTTTAAAAATAATTACTTACTGTATATTATATCCAGAGGAAAAAAGTTGAACTAGAGTTCTATCGTTAATATTTAAAATGTACATATAATTATACACTATAATTTCAACATCGACAAACTAAAGATACGATAACCGGTCTGATAAGACAATTTAGTATCTAACGGCATCGATTACGACTACTACTATTCTTCACAAAGATTCCGTAAAGAATATTACAAACTTTCAACCTCGCACAGAGCAACAAATAGAATGAAACTTTGGACGCTAATCTCTAGTACGACTATCGACCACTAGTTCACTAATGGCTAATCATGTAGGTACCTCGCAACGGTATTCAATTTGATAAGCGACGGTGTCGTCATAATAATCAAAATTAAACCGTCTCATTTTATATCATTTCCGCCTACTACTTAGCCATTCATCCATCCATCCACGTTAACGAACAAAATTATTAAAACGAGGGGGAGTGATAAAATATTCCTAAACACCCCTCTGTATCCACTGCTTATCTTATAAAATTGTGTTTTATTAACTCTCAAAACCAAAATTAACCAGTCTTTTTTTTCTTAAGATTAAAGGGGCGCAAAGATTGTTTTCAATTTTTACTCTCTCTATTTAATACTGATTGTACAACTTGGGTACCTTATCGTTTAAAAAAAAGAATTTGGATTTATTAACGACGTTTTTATTTAGACCCCCCTATTGTTTTATTGCTATTTATAGATATCTACAATGTTTAATTTAATTTATTAATTTGGCTAAAAATAATATTTAATCGTCGGGCTAATTTTAAATTTAAGTTAATTTCTAGCAATCTTATAATAGGTATCTACCATTTTTTTATTAAGGTGAAGGGAGTCAAGTAACTTAAATTGATTACGTATAGCTAATCCTAAAAAATATCTAAAAACATTACTTCTTATGCTAATTAAGTAAACAGAAAATTGTAATTATTTTAATTAATGAAAGGTGATTCTTTATTGTTAATTATACCCCTCTCCCCTCTTTCCTGATGTCTAGGTTATACAACTTTTAATAGCAGAATAAATTAATTTTAATTTACCAAATAAATTTAAGTTTTGCAAATATGTAGGTACTAGTTTTTCAAAAAATGTTTTTTGTTCTTTTCGGTAATTAGTAATTTTTTAATAATAACTGAATTTTAATTGTTCGACACTGTTAGGAAATTAAATACCAAAATCAGACATCTGCCAGAGTTGTAAAAACTGCTATTACGCAAAACGGTTTCTAAAAATTGGGAAAAAAAGTTTACATTATACGTACTGGAAAATTTGTAGTTTTGTGGTGAAACCGGAAGTGGCATAAATAAAATTTTGATTTTGATTTCAACAGTATTTGTTTCAAATTATTAATTAAATTTTTTATAATTATTATCAATAATTAATACGTATACTTACAGATTTAGTATTTAGTAACTATGCAGCTATGTATAATCTTAATGTTTATCCGTATCATCATCACTTTCGATTTAATACTATTGTTTTACAAATTAATGTGATACATACTTCAATAAAAAAAACTTAACAAACAATTCTTTTTGAATCACCAAGTGTATAAAAGGTATCTAGCAATTTGCCGTATAAAAATAGAAAGCTTCAAATTCTTTTCAAATTATTGCAGAGGGGGTGGAGGGCTTACAGTCCCTAACTTCTTCAGGTAAAATTTTTACACGTCGAATTCCAACCAAATCAGTTTAAACATTAAAACTTTTTTTAAATTTGCCCTAGTATTAAAATAGGTATTAGAATAAGGGTCGTTTCCGAGACTTCTTATACGGAAAATCACCTTTTATACTTAATGTAACCACTGCGTTAAAAAAATAAGGGGAGTCTTAGCTAGGTTAAGAGAAATTGAAGTTCAAAATCATCGATTTTTAAGTAAAACAAATTATTTTGATATGGCTAAAAAGATTGTTTTTATTTTCATCGTGGCATGGTTAAAAAGAGGGGATGATGGCAAAGTCAAAACTTATATTATACATAGTTTGACTGGTAGTATGCAATTTTTACTAAACGATAAAGTACAAGGGGTGGCTCGAGGGTAGTGCATTTTTGATTTTTTTGGTCTTTCGCTTATAACTCCAAAACTACGCACTTTATGAGAAAAGTAATTCTAGGTAAAAATAAACTATACGCAATTTCCTATAAATTATATCTCATGTTTTTTTCCTGGCCTAAACGGTTTATGCGCTAGAGCTCGTTAAAGTTTGACGAAAATTTTAAAATCGGCCAAAAAACTGTTTCATTGCTTATAACTCAAAAACTACGCATTTTTAGAGAACAATAGTATTCCTAATACACAAAAATAAAGTAGTACTACATTTAATTTCCTATACAAATTATGTCTCTTATACTTTTTTTGTCAAACAAACAGTTTAGGTGTTAGAGCGTCTTTGTAGTACAAAAAAATAGGTTTTGAGAATTGCCTTTGAAGTTGTAGAAAATTCGATCTTCGGACTTCCAATTCCCCCCCCCCCCCCAAAAAAAAAAACTTTGAAAATAAAATTACGTCTACAAAGCAAAAATTCAGAAGCTATGAAAGTCTGATTTCCCTTAAATATTTTTAACGAATTTGGGATAAATAAGATAGATCGTGCATTTGAGACGTGAGCGTGTTAAAGAGTAACAGAAGAAAGGTGAAATTTGAGTAATTGCACTGTAATTAGTGAACCATTTGACAATTCCTAGTCTGATGTACTACTTGCACGCAACCGAAACAATTGTAAAGGAATTTTTTTTAAATCGTCATATTGACTAAAAAATGTTTTCCGAATTCAAAAATCGTAATTTTAAGGTTAGCATTAATGTAATTAAAGAGAAACGCTTAATTAGAAAAATATATAAAAAGCATTATAAATGATAAACAGACTCAATCAAATTGCTGTTTTTGAACAATCATAAACTAAATTTAAAACAATTAATTAATTAACGTACCTGTTAAATTAGATAAAAATATTCGATCACTTTTCGAATCGTCAGTTTGCGAAATAAAGTAGAAAGTTTCAAAAAAATTTTGAGTACGTACTAAAATTTCACTTTAGGTTGTTAATTGGGATAACGAAGGTACCGTAAAGGTAAGTACTTACAGATTTATTTTAATTTAACACAACATTCGCGAACTTAAAGTAGGATCACGTTAATTCTCTCGACAATCCTTAACTGTTACGATTGTTATGGTACTACGGTCCCGATAACATTACACGGTTAACGGGGTGTAATATTACATGGCGCGATCTTTACGATGAATCAGAAGCGGTGTTTTGAATTTACTTAAAATTTAAGAGGGGAATTAGTCGTTTATTAATTTATTAATAACTAAAACTAAAAACACTAAATTTAGTAAGTTGTCGAAGTTTGGTTAGGTCGATCACGTGAACAGGTAGTACTACCTGGTCGTAGTCATTCGTTTCGTCTCACCTGACTAAGTACGTCGACAATGGGCGGCTGAAATTAACATTTTTCGCTCTTATTCTCATTTTAGTTTTAACCGTGCACAAAGAAGTACTTTTATCGTTTAACTAGTGACTTTTTGAAATAAGTTAGTGCCAAAGACTTTTAGAAGTGAGTACTTCCTTATTTTTTGTTTGAAAGGTAAATAAACTTAAGTAGCTCGATGGTTACGACGCATCTTGTTTTACTCAAGGACAAATTCGAGAATGAAGTGCATCGCCAACGAAAAATGTGCTATTTTTTGGTACCCATTTTGGTTTTTTGATCCGATAGGATACGATATTACGGTGTGCCTTCGTTAGTCCGGATTAATTTTGGAGTTTAGAAATGGAAATTAATCAGTTTTGGCAAACACCCTCCTTAGAGTGAAATTGTTATCAACGTTATGGCGGTGGACCTTGCTAATCCGGATTAATGAAGGGCGAGTGTCCGTATTAAGCGAGTAAAACTAAATTAAATTACGAACAAAAAGTAGGCAATTTGAAGTTTTTTGTTATAAAAATTTGTACGTGGCTTATTAGTGTTTATCCTTATCAGTAGATTAGTTTGTTTTCATATCTATATACACGGGTGATAATACAAAGTTTTTTTTAGACAACAACTGAAGAAATGTTGCGCAAGATTTTGTTGGTACTACTGTTGGCGCTCGTCGAAGGAAGGGGCGTCGTCGAGTACTGCTCGAAGGGTTGCAATTGCAGCGAGTCGTCGGCGATATGTAACACGATTAATTTCGGAGGTTTCGGAAGAAATATTTTAAGTTTAAAAATAATCAACCCCGAAGTACCGTTAATTTTAAAAGGCCAACCCTTTAACGTGACAGGATTGAGAAACCTTAATTACGTGGTAATCGAAAATGCTACAATTCTGGAAGTCGATAAATCGGGTTTTGCCGAGTTAAACTCCCTATACACTTTAGCTATAATTAACTCGAGAATTAATAGTTTAAACAACCCTTTAGCATTTTCGAAAACGAACATTAAGAAATTAAAAATTACCAATAGTACTTTAACCAAATTCGAGTCGATCGTCTCTTCGTCTCTGGAAGAAATCGATTTATCTGGCAACCGATTAAAAATCGTAACGAAAAATAGTTTTGGTAACATTCCTAATTTATCTTACCTAAATTTAGCGAATAACCAAATTAACGAAGTGAGCCCTTTGGCATTTTCGAATTTAATTTATTTGCAAGAAATAAATTTGTCTTCGAACAAAATTAGCCACTTAGATCCGAATATTTTGAAAAACAACCAAGATTTGTCGACTTTAGACGTTAGCGACAACCCCATCCAAAACTTAAAGATCGATATTTATCCCGAGTTAGAAAAACTCGTCTTGCGATCCTTACATTTGGAAGAACTCGACGAGGGCTTAAGCCAAAATCTATCCTTGTTGAGCTATTTGGATTTGAGTAACAACGACATCAAGCTAACAAAGACCTCCTTCTCCAACATGGCGGAACTCGAGTACGTCGATTTATCGAACAACAACCTAGAGACGTTAGATCCAGAAATTTTCAAGCTAAACGACGAAATCCAAAAAATAATTTTAGACAACAATAATCTCTCCACTTTACCCAAACTCGTGAGTACTTACGGTAATTTTGATTCGTCGTTTTTCTCGTGCAAAAATTGCAGCTTAGTTACGATTCCCAACGACGCTTTTCAAGAATTTCGCGCTTTAATCATCTTAAATTTGTCTCAAAATAAATTAAATCTTGAAGAAAATTGGCTTAACAACCTACCCAACCTCATTGACTTAGATTTATCCCGGAACCAAATTAAAAATATAAACGAACTAACTTTCGCCAACTTAAAGAGCTTGAGCACCCTAAATTTATCGCACAACCCCATAATTACGATAAACACACTTTTGTTTACAAAAAACAGAGTTTTAAACACTTTAGACGTGAGCTACTGCAATCTTAATCGGTTATGGCCGATGCCGATCGAGGTAAATTTAACTTCTTTGAGAGTGTTGAACGTCGCAAATAATTCGATCGACTCCATTCGACGAAATCAATTAAAAGCGATGCCGTCAATAAAAGTATTAAATCTAGCGAACAACCCCTTGAGTTGTGACGAAGACCTTCGCGACTCGATAAACTGGCTAAACCACCATTACGTCTCGTCGGAGAGAAACCCTTGGAAGAAATCGGAAAAACTGAAATTATCGACCGACTTGGGCAAAATCGCAGCTTGGAATTGGAAGGAGTTGGCCAAAGAAAAGTGTTCGGAAAGTTACTATAAAAGTAATTTCGACGAACAAAACGAAGAAAATGTAATTAAGTCGACTCCTAACGATAAAGATGCGGAGGTTAAACATAAATCTGAAATTTACGTCGATTTGGATCAGTTTTACTATTTCGATCCTGCTTACGACGACGAAGACGATATCGACGTCGACGAAAAGCCCAATCAAAATAAAATCGAAATCGATCTATCCGATTTAGCTTTGCAGTCGATACATTTTAAACCTCAAAAGAGTACCAACTACTCGGTTTTGTGGCCGACTTTAGTTTTTATATTTACGGCTTTAACCGTTTTGGTTATCGTCGCCAACGTTCTGCTGATTATGGTGAGGTCTAAAATGATACCCAGGCAAGTCAACTTGCCTCATATTAAAATTCCAAACTGGAGTAATAGCAAGTTGAAGAAACACAGTGGCTCCGTATATCGTCCTTTATCCGAAGAGAGGGCCGAGATGTTAACTCCAATTATCATTAGAAAAGAGCATGTACCCACCCACTGTAGTAATACCAAACCAATGTTGTAATTTAAATTTGCAAAATGAAACAAAAAAAAATGATTTCATAATTCAAATTTGTTTTCGAGTTAAATAGAAAAAGAAATTGTTTGTATAATATTATTATTAACGTTTATACATATTTTTGAACTTATAATATAAAGGTGCCTTATACATACGTATTAACAATAATTAATAACGCATATTATTATTAGTTAGTTATTAGTATTATTGTAAAATTTTTAATAATAATCGCTTATTAAACGTTTATTTATAAATTCTTTTCGTTTTAAATCCAAACATCGTCGTACTGCAAAATTATTGTTTATAATGCGCTTTGTAACGAAAAAATACGTAATAAATCCTACGGTCTACTGATCGATACTTTTGTTTTAAACGAAAGAGATCAACCGCAATAAAATAATACGCTCTTCAAAGCTTTAAAATTTTTTCTTTGTATATGCTATCTCTATACCGTTTGTTCAAGCATCAATAATAGCAATAAAATTATATTTATTATCCGTAATTAGAGAGAGAGAGAGAGCACTAAAAATATTGTACAGAATGGCCTAATAATTCAAAAATGTGAAACTGCTTCTTTTGAAGTTAACCTCGATAATTCGGATTTAAAGTTCAAAGTATCAGGTTTATAGGAGGTAACGGTTTAGGTTTAGAGGAGCGGATTTACATAAAGCTACCATCAATCGGGTCCGAGAAGCCGACCTTTTCCCCCACCGTTAGTCACCCATTAAATTGCTCCCTGATCATCCTTTACCTTGAAACTAGCCAGGTTTATTATCATGGTATTCCGAGAGAGCGGGTATAATATGAATTAACCGTACCACCACTGCACACCAAGAGCGGGACTAGAATCATTAAAATTAGACTTACCATCATGTGGTGTGCTAGCTACTTGACCATCAAGAGCGAGACCCGAGTCTGCATAATATGACAGATTGTGGACAGTCTAAGCGCATACCAGCTCTCTTACGTGCTCCATTTAAGTATGGCTACAGGTATTATACACCTTTACCAGACTCGTGTCTTCCCGTTACCATTTAAAGTAGGTACAACGACAGACTCTTCTGGGCAAGAGACTACATCAGTCAAGTAACCAAAAAGTCACATATGGCTCCCCCGAGGGCCGCAACGCATCGGAAGAGAGGGTATACTATATAAGCGAGCATCATCCAAATCCGCGGAACGCGGAAACCGTATTTCAACTTCTAGTCTAATTCCCATTTGTTTCCCCAAATCCTATCAAGTGCAGGATTAGGCAGAGCAATCGACGTTTTAAGGACAAGCCTCTCGAAGTATCAGGCTTGTCCGTATTGATTCGAATTAGCGAAGTTTAAACAATAAAATCCTTATATTGTGCATATTTTTTATGTAGGAAAGCCACGCTAATCCGGATTTAAGCTATGTTTCTTCAATAGTAGAAAATTTGTCAGAATATTTTAGAAAAGCCCTTTGTAGATATAAAACTTCTATCACGAGTGAGCCCGTATACTATTCTTTGTACTTCTGTCTAGTGAAGGTATGAATGTAGAAGTTGAAAAAGAAATAATCAATTAATTTCAATAATAGTTTAAGGTTTATAGTTAAACTATAGTAAATGAAAATGACGCAAAATTAATATTTATTGAGAACCAATAGTTTCTTACCTAAGATAATAATTCTGTATAGCAAGTTTGCGTATTTAATCCTTACTTAAAAGTTTCTTCTAATGTAAATAATATGACGCTTAAAACTTATACCTATATCAACTTTATCTCCAATAATATAACAATTTATAGAAACCCCACTTTTGCATCTCAGTGGAACTCCTACCGTGGGAGGGGGTTATAATTATAAATATTCTTTTACTTAAAAAAAGAATACATTTTTTAAAGAAATACTATTAATGGGCACTTTGGCCCAATGTACAAAATTATTGTAAGGGGCTTGCCCCCCTCGCCCCTTACGCATCGACGTCTACGTTACTTTAAAAAAAATAACGTATAAAAATAAAACATATAAACAAATTTGTAACAAACGAGATTAACAACTTTTATCGTTACGTCTATACGCTTGCTAGACTTTAACCTCTTCAAAGTTTTGGATACTAAACCTATTATTCGGTTTTTATCCGTTTACACACCCTTCAACAATTATTGTTTCATCTATTTATTAGTGTTTTCAATGGCATCGAGAAATAGAGTTGTGGATTTGTTTCGAGTGATTTCATCGACATCGTAAGTAAATTTGGCTAACCTAAATTAATAAACTAATATAATAGAGAAACGTATAGAACCACCTTAACACCCTTGTAAATTTGGTTGCTTACAGATGCAGATGCCCTGCACACTCCAATTCGATGAACACGGCTTGCAGTACACCTAAAGATTCCGCTTTCGAAGTAAATTGTTTAATCAGAAACTTATAGTGGGTTTAGAGGGGGGTATAAAAGAATGATTTTGAAATTACAATTTCTGAACTATTGTAGATGGCTTCTTCAACCGTTCGATATGGTGAAGGAGTAACAAAAGAAGTAGGCATGGATGTAAAAAATTTGAGAGCGAAAAAAGTTTGTGTCATAACAGATCCAAATCTACTCCACTTAAATGCCGTTAAAATGACTTTGGATTCGTTAAGTAAAAATGGCGTTTCATATGAAATTTTTGACAAAGTTCGAGTTGAACCTACTGAAGAAAGGTACCTATTCAATTGTTATCGCTCGAACAAAATTTAATAAATAGCCCAGTAGCCGGCAGTTTTCTTTCTTTCCGCTTCTTCAAAATTTAAAATTTATTATTTTTAGTATGATAGAAGCTGCAAATTTTGCAAAAGTGGGAAATTTTGATGCGTACATAGCTGTTGGAGGAGGATCAGTAATCGATACTTGTAAAGCTGCTAATTTATACGCCTGTGATCCGACTGCCGAGTTTCTCGATTACGTCAATCCTCCAATTGGGAAAGGAAAAGAAGTTACCGTTTCATTAAAACCAATAATTGCGAGTAAGTTAACTTTTAGGACCCCAAAACAGTTGCCGAAACCGGGACTTCTTCAGAATCCCTACCAAGGAGAGGAGACTAGAGATTTTACGCGAACAGTTCTGGAATACTCGCACCACGCTCAACATACTTAAGGGCTTAAGCTTAACCTTGGTACCTTGGTAGACAACGAACTCGTATAGTAAAAAGCGCACTCACAGAACACTGTCACTTGAACAAACACTTGCACAATGTTGGATTCTCTAACGACACGTTGTGCAGGAGACGCCAAGCTCAGTTGGGTATAATATTTTATGAGAGTCTGTGGCACTTGTCGCCATTAGACGAAGATATCTGTGTCTGCAACCGACCCAAATCTTTCCAAGAGGTCATAACAGATCTTTGCAATCTAAGTGTACGAAGGACCACCGGGTCTTTTGCCTCCTGCTCGTGACATTCATTCAAACTTCTAAATGCCCACCCTTGCCACTTCAAGCGAGTTCTCTGGTCATATTCTCCAGTGCATTCTACTTCCCGTTTCTATACTAGCGTCTGTCCCTAACTTTTTTGTTTGTCCTCTTTTTCACCAAACCATCCACTCAATTTTCAAAATATTTAATTTTAGTACCAACGACCTCGGGAACAGGAAGCGAAACGACGGGTGTGAGTATTTTCGATTACAAACCACTTCACGCCAAAACTGGAATTTCGAGCAAAGCGCTTAGACCCCAATTGGGTTTAATAGATCCATTACATACTCTTTCGCTTCCAGAACGAGTATGCGCTTATAGCGGCTTCGACGTATTTTGTCACGCTTTAGAATCGTTTACCGCCATTCCGTACACGGAAAGAGGACCTTATCCAGGAAATCCCAAACTAAGACCTACGTATCAAGGTTCAAATCCTATTTCGGACGTTTGGGCCAGATACGCGTTGAATATCATCAAGAAATACTTTAAAAGGTGTTTTGGGGAAAAAATCGTATCGACTTTCGCTAATAATTGTTAATTTATAATTACAGGTCCGTGTACAATCCAGACGATTTAGAAGCGCGTTCTAATCTTCACTTAGCCGCCACCATGGCAGGAGTCGGTTTTGGAAACGCCGGAGTTCACTTGTGCCACGGTTTATCCTATCCTATTTCTGGAAACGTTAAAACGTATCGACCCAAGGACTATAATAAAGATCATCCAATAATTCCTCACGGATTGTCGGTAGTTATAACCGCCCCGTCTGTTTTCGAATTTACCGCTCCAGCTTGTCCAGAGAAGCATTTAGAAGCGGCCGAATTATTAGGGACCGATACGAGGAACGCAAAACGTAAAGATGCCGGAAAAATATTATCGGATAGTTTAAAAAGTTATATGAGCGACATAAAAATTGAAGATGGGCTTGGAGCGTTAGGTTATACCCCTAGCGACATTCCACAACTGGTAAAAGGAACTCTACCTCAGGTAAATTAAAATTTATTTTAAACAGATTAAGTTTGTCACGTAGAACTCGTACGACATTAACACATTAACGCCTGTAAAGTAAACCGGGCTTCGTGGGCATGGGGGAGGGTTTTAATGTGACCTAAATTCAAATGATTTTCCGTGTTTAACTTGTTCTAACAGCGCCTTTCGGGCCGTGAACTTTTTCATTTAAAAATTAATATTTATTTTCGCTTTAAAAGGTTCCCATCTCCCTCAGTTGCCGCAAAACGGGCTTTTACTATAATTTTTACCTATCTCCTGTAAGCATTCGTTATAAAACTTTCCTAACGCACTTTGTAAGTTCGGTGATGTCATGATGACGTCACTTATTTGTACATCAAATAGCACATAGCATCTGTAAGTATTTGACTTCTTTTGGCAATGTTTTTCAATACACGTTTAACCTAGCCCTTTAGTCTCTGAAGGGTTCTAAGTAGGTATCATTGTACTTAACAGGCTCACTAGGGTTTTACGAGTAATGTAAAATAGACGTTTAATCAGTCCTTTGAACCCCAAATGGGTTTAAGTGCTACACTATAAACGAAATTTGAAAGAGTATTCGAAGTACAAGCTTAAACTTTTGAGATGTGCAACTTCATAAATTTGTAATGAGCAATTTATTTTGTAGAGTCGAATAACAAAGTTGGCACCACGAGAACAATCGGAAGAAGATTTATCGATGATGTTAGAAAGAGCAATGAAAATATATTGAGTTTAATAAATTTTGTATTCAATATTTTCATTGTTTTAAAGTCTACAATACAATCTGACATACAAATACAGCTATTATAGTTTATATGTTACATATATTATATTAAAAGCTATATTCACACATCTTGTGCATTTTCAATACCGTAAAAATAATTTAATACACAAATTCTACTTGACATAAAATCTCATTTTATCGATCGTACATATTGTAAACATGTAAACTGGCATACGTAATACGTAGTTAATTTTTTCGACAACACAATTGCACTACACAAATAATTTAAAGAGCATTTTAGGGTAAATCTAAAATGAGCCGCTAAAAGATAATATTTACACACAAACACACACGAAATTACATAATTCATAAATTATTCTATCTCTTCTAAAACACTTTCTTTGGTTTAGTAATTTAAAAACAGTACATGCAAGGTTCTTTCTTTAAATTAATTTCCTACAAAAATATGGCTATTTACACAAATATGTGCAACTGTACATAAATTTAGGCGTAATTAAAAAATTAAACTTTAATATAGACACTCATCTAAACATTTTATCAAATTATTTAAAGATTCTTCTTTATGGCAAGCACGGCTTTACAAATTTTTAACATTTACGCTCGTACACAATTATTATCGAGGTAAGCTATACTCTGTTCAGTTAGAAAAGAATACGAAGCCTTATCGGCGCCCAAACACCGGGTTTTCGTACGGATAAGATGCATAGGACATACTTAATTCTCACAAATTGATGACAGACGAATTCTCCTCTATTTGAATTGAGGATGGACGATAAAATTATAACTAGCCGACGTTACATATAACCTGCAAATTTTGATTTACAACACCACGATACTATTTGTTATACAAAACTTTAATTTTCTTCCTCATTTTAAAATCTAACTGCAGTTTTTTACATTTGTTAAGTTATTTTAAAAAAAATGGAAGAGCGAGTTAACGTAAATTCGACTAGTCGTACACTGACAGTCTTATTTTTATATTTGAAAAAACGTTTGAACGAGTTAGTCGAATTTATGTCTTTTTACATTACGTACTAATCTGGTAACATGTGAACAAAACTAATAGGAAACATTCCTCTACGATTTGGCTCATTTTCGACAATTCCTTCCATCCAATTTTCGTCGTCGGTATGTTCGTTTATGACCATTATAATTTCTCCCTCTTGAAACGATAGCTCGTCGTCGTTGTCGGCTTGGCAATCGTACAACGCTCTACATCTACGAATTCCACCACCATTTGGTACGTATAAACTTCGAGTCGGGGCAATACGTGGAGAAGAAAGAGACCCCGTGGAAGCTGGACTAGACGATATTTTGTGCAACGGAGAGTCTGAAGCCTAAAACGCATTTAAGCCATTAATTTTAATCTTAAATACACCGATCTTCTTATTTTTAACGCCTACCCAGCTGCTAAATTTAGAATAATATGTCAACTCGCGTAATTTAGTGGGCAAAAATATTTTAATTGACACACTAAAAAATAATTATTTGTTAAAATTGAGCTCAAACAAATGACGATTGATCGAGTTTTTAGTGGCTCGACCACAAAGGGTTTGATGATTTTGAAAACATGAAGCGATATACGGGTTTCAAGACGAGCATAGGTAACCTATCATTGGCTTACTACTACAAATAGATGGTAGATGGTTTGCCTCTTTAATATTACACTGCATTAAAACTAGGAATCCAAAACTAACCCAAAACTACAAACTTTTACCCCAAAAATTGAATGTCTTCAAAACCACTTCGGATATAACCGAGCACTGGCATCAAAATCGTTTTTTAGCTATGATACGCCTCCATACAAAACCTATACTCGCAGTGACAGCCCGTATTATTATTTAAGCTGCGACTTTTTTTTTTTTTTTTTTAATTTTTTAAAATTAGCATGTAAATCTCGATTATTGTGAAAATTCCATGCAATTTTTACCGTAATAGATACGTCGACGCAATTCTTCGAACGTTTTAAATGTTTCGTCTGTAAATTAATTTAACATTTGGCAAAAACGTATGAGAGTCGACTCAAAAATAAATCAAAATTTCTTACCCTTCGAGGTGGAGGAACTGGACCACCGGGTAATTCAAAATCGGACGCCATAGACGAAATACTTTCTGTAGAACGACCATTAGATAAACGGCTATTAATATTTGGCGCCGGTGGTGGTGGATTTTGAGGTCGTTTCAATAATAATTTATCCAAATTTTTATTATCTGACGTTATGACTAGTTTATTTCCTGCATTAAACGATTTTAGAATGATTTAGAAGACGATTGTTACTATATTTACCTAAACGGCTCGTGTTCGAATCACTACTAGGAGAACGCTTATGACTATGGCTTAGAGTGTGATAATTTCCAACGGCGGCAGGATCCGAAGGCGTACGACTGTGATTGTTAGGTAAAGTTCCATACATTCCCGTCGAACTAATTTGGCTGGAACCGGATAATACCGGACCAAAAATCATTGTACCTCCTGGAGGCATGGGAGCCGCACGCTTCTTTAAACTCCCGTGGACATTCACTAAAAATTTCTGCTTTAACGGTAGTTCGGAATAAAAGGTCGTTTGTGTACCTATCACGGGTTTTCTCGATTGAGGCGGAGGAGGTGGTGGCATTTGTTTGGAGGTGCTATTAGGACTACTGCCCGATTGTAAACTATCGCAAGTAGAAGACCTAGAACGTAATGTTACGGGAGAATCGCCTCCGGTATAACTCGGAGGCCTCGAACGATTTTTCTTTTCGGGCGTCAACGACCCATTCTAAAAAAAGAGAAGTTAAAAAGACTCGACGAAAAAATTCGGCAAGTTACCCTATCATCGATTATGGTGTCGTCGTCCGAAAAATCGGTAGAACCATCATCATGCGATAAATTCCAATCGATATTTACATTGTCGAATAAATGTTTTTGTCTATTGACGACATTTTGTAACTGGAATAGAAGAGTCAAGTTATAATATTTCAAAGTTGTACTGGAAAGTTACCAATTCTTGGCACGAATGATGACCCATGTCTTGAGCAATATCAATGGGAGTCTTTTCTCGAGAATTTCTTAAATTAATATCGGCTCCGCTACGCAATAATAATTTCGTAGCTTCGGGTTTGTCGTATAAAGCACATAAATGCAAAGCACTATTACAACCTATACCATCCGGTGAGTTTGGTGGAGCAGTTAATTTATCCAATCCTTGGGAAGGAATGTTTTGAATCAAAAAATCAACAATTGGCAATGATTTTTCGTTATCTTTAGTCACAGCACGATGAAGCGCAGTTTCGTCGCTTTCCTATAAGTAAATTTGAGTAGAAAAATAAAAATTGTCGACGACCGTAAAATCAGAAGTGGTTTAACGTAACTAGATTACTTACCGAGCTCGGTAATACAGCGTTTAAATCGACATTCTCGGCAAAAACTTGTAGAAGTAAACTTAAGTCGCCATTGTTTATGGCATCTTCTAAATCACATAATTTGTCGCGTTCATTTCCACAAGTTTTCATAGCGTAACGTTTATCTACATATTTTGCTCGGATAAAATTAAATCGTTCCTCCCTAAAATATATTTTTTCTAAATTATCGAAAGGCAAACATTTAAAATAATCACTCACATACTACTGGACGGCGTGGGTTTATTTCCAAATATTAAATTTGCCTCCATGATATCGTTAAATGCTTGATTAGTCATAAAACGAGCTAGCAAAAGTTGACTAGTGCCTAAATTATCTAAAGTCAAAGACTGAATACGAGATATATGAACTCCTAAGTCACGATGTATTCCCGAACACTCTATACACACTATGATGCCAAAATTTGTAGACAACCAAGTCGCGTCGTTTTGCGAGTTACAGTCACAACAATGATCGTTGCCCGGTATTCGTTGAACATAACGTATAATTGCTTGTTGCAGCTCCAATAAACTGTGGTTTACTTTATCGCCGCCACTTTTACCGCTATCGTCAAAAGCTTTCATCAAAGCCATCTCTTTACAATTAATTAAGACAGACATCCAAGCGTGTTGATCGGCTTCGTCTTCAGCTTGAAAATGATATGTGCGATTATCTAAAAACCATTCAAACCGTAATTCGAATTGTCATAAAGAACAAATGAAGACTAACAAGAAATTAAGTCAAAACCTCGCTTATCGTCCGGTACAAGTTTAATTTGACACGTAAGCAAATTAACACGAGTCGGAGGCTTGTTTTCGTCCGCATGACATATATCTAAAAATCCTTCGGCTTGTACTCGACATTTACGTTTTTGCCAAACCCTTCTCATTTTGCCTTCAGATTTTTTCAACAAATGACCGGTTCGAGTGACGCCGTGATGTTTATCGCCTTGTAGTTGATGTAAAGAATAACCTCCTCCTTTATCGACGGCCATGGGTAGCTAAATTTAAAAAATTAGGTTCATACAAGTTTAGAATATAAAGGTAGTTCTAATTACTTCTTTATCAATTCCAGGAACTGCTCTGATTAAAGCACGGAGATCCGTGAGATTTCTACGTTCTTCTTCTTGCTTTTGTTTAATACGTTGCAATTTTATACTTAAATCGGCCACATAACTTCCAAAATGTTCGATAGTTTTCAACCCATCTTGGAAATAGCTAAACAAACAAAATAGTATCGACGTACAGTAAGCCTAGAGAAGTAGTATTTTTAAGGACTGCCCGCTTTTGAATTTCTAAATTTTTTTGGTAAATACATACTGTAGGTATGAAAGGTAAAACATTTTCGGGTAAAGTACAACCTCTTTCACACGAGAATTCCATAATGTTCTTTTCGTTTAAGACATACGACCGGACTTTAAATTGCAATTTTAGTCAAACACGTGCAATCATCTTGCCAATCTAGTGCCTTTATTAATTAGAAGAATTATATTACGAATCTTTTTTATCATATAGAAGAAGGTTCAAACTAAATTTTAGCAAACTTTTTGGGGAACACTTAATAGGTTTCGGGTAAACGTACGACAAAATTTTACAAATACTTGGCTGAGTGATGGGAATTACTCCAACGATCACCCGCCAGAGTAGTGGTAGACATAATGTCGCCGACGTACGGCTACGAAATGTAACAAAAAAATAAAACTTACTTTGTTTGAGCGTGATAATATTCGACTAAATTTTGAAGCAAATCGATTCCTTTCTTTGTCTTAATATCGTTAAATTTTATTAAATACTACAACAACGACATGTTAGACCTCACAACTTAAAATAGGTAAGTCAATTTTATACCTCGCACATCTGCAATTGAAATAATCTACGCTCCTTTTCCATTTCGTCGGCAATTTCGGCCGACGTCACTTCGGCTCTGATCAATCCCGCTTCCTTGGCTTGTTGTTTTTTCTCCTTTTCAATTTTAACGTATTTACTTTCGTAATCTTTCCAAGCCTTATCGAAGGGCCGTCTCAAATCGCCTTTGACGCCTCTCAAATCGCCTTTTAATAAATTATCCAAAGGAAACATAACTATGTTGTTGATATTTTGCATTAAAGTCTTCATCAAAGCCGATAACTCCTTGGTAACTACAGCAAATTTAATAAAAGCGTTTCCGATATCGTTTTCTTGATCTTTCGATACGGCATTCGTCCCAATTTTTTCTAAAGCTCGCACTAGGTATAATTCGTTATCAACGTGAGCTAAAATATGGAGCACGGTTTAAAATCGAAGAGGAGAGGATAAAACTAGACTTACTATTTCCAGAAGTGTATATGGCCTTTACGGCCTTTTTCATTTTAGTCAAACCGTCACGATCGAAGTCGAGCGTCTGAAATCGATGGAAAACAATAAATGGAACTAGTTGGAACGTTAAAATTAAATTCGCGATTAGTTAAAGACGGACAAACCTCTTCGAGCGCCGTGATCGTATTTCTGCAATGTTGCATTCGAGATACGAACGTAGATGTAATTGGCGAACTGTAATCCTCCCTCGTTTCGTCCACGAATTCCGATACTCCTATTAAACTTGGCATGATGCAAATATTTACTTAGCGAGGAAGGGACGAAACGTTCGTTTTCTTCATGGATTTTTGATATGAAAACAAAACACTGTCTTTATTCGCATCGCCGCTTTAAACACGATATATCGATAGTTAAAACTTTTCGCTTAGATAACACGATCTAATTATTGTCATTTTATTAATAATTATAGTAATATTTATACTCCCTAAACCACACCATATCTACACGTACTTATTCTACCACTCATACTCCAGATAGGAAGATAGGATCGGATAATATAGGATAGAGCACCTTATTTATGTTTAAACGCGACTAACTTCGTAGCAGACGATCAAACCGTCTCCAGGACCGCTTCTGCCCGAAAATCTCGCCCTATCCCTATCCATTCGAACTACGACTCCGACAAACTTCAAAATCTTTTTAAATAAATTCGCGACA
The DNA here is from genome assembly GCA_950108345.1 of Malthinus flaveolus. Taxonomy (NCBI): domain Eukaryota; kingdom Metazoa; phylum Arthropoda; class Insecta; order Coleoptera; family Cantharidae; genus Malthinus; species Malthinus flaveolus. The sequence continues at coordinate 14,570,346 of OX467290.1, forward strand.
TTTATTTACAACTTTGAGCTCGATATTCTATTATACTATTATATTATTGTCGAGTTTAATGATTTACGACTTATGACTTAAATTTACGATTACGATTTAAAGATGGCGGTTGTTCATTTTCGCTCATAGGTGCTGTTACATTTACAATTATTACAAAATTATTCAAACACGGCTCTGTAAAACCAATATACGTAAAAAATATACTTTCGCTTATTAAAGAGATTAATTAAATGTCTTCGAAAATGCACCTAAATGTGAGATTTAAAACTCGTGACTATTAAAAAAATGTCAGAATTGTCATCAGACGTGTTGAAATTTTTGTGGTTGAAAGGTGCGACGTTAATCGAGTTAATTAGCAATATTTAATTTAAATAAACGTTTATTTTTAGACACTAGTGAAATTTGGACCAGACTCTTCGATCATAAAGTATTTTTGTGTGGCGAAATTTTATTTACGTTACGCGAGTTTGAGGTTAGGATTTTTGTTAACGCAAATTTAATTAAAATAAAAAGTTTCTTACAGGAAAAGCGCAACGACGTTGAAGTAGAACACTTATTCAAAGTTTTGGAACAAATAACCGATATCAGCGGTGTTCAATGTAAACGCTTGCAAGAGTCGACCGATTTAGCTTTATCCAATTGTGAGCCGAATTTGAAGGAAGCTTTAAACGTTTGCGATTCGATATACAATTTAGAGGAAACTTGCAGACAGGTTAAAAGAATATTCTGTTAAATACATTTCTTATCTCAACTTTTATAGGATCGAGCCATTAATTTACAACAAAATAAGAGGAAGTTGGAATGGGAGGAGTTTGTAGATAATTTAAGCGATTCCTGTACACAAATTGATAACTTATACGAGCAAAAGGAAGAAGAGTTTAAACGGTTGTATTCTAACTTGCAAACAAAAATTAATGCGACCGGTTTTACTATTTTTACAAAATGAAAACGACAATTAGTAATTCGAACGTTTTCGTCCGACCGTCAAAGGAGCTCATTAAACATATAGAAAGTATAGACGATTGCGAAGACCTACCGAAATCATTCGTGAGTTTGCGTTTGAGAAGAACGCAGCAATCTGCTTCTAGTCTTAAGGAATATTGTAGTTTAATCACTGATGCCGATAGAGAATTTATCGAGACGCTTAATTTGTCTCCTGTCACTTTAAAAGCTCCTCCAGAGAGTCGTGAAAGCGAAAGTAAAAGTACGTTGCTTAATACAGACGATTTGTTGTGGTTGTCAAGTAAATTGCGCGAAAATGGCGATAAAATTTACCTCCACGAGTTGTTATTGGGATCCGAAATCGTCTTACCTTACAATGAAGAGGTTCCACGCAATGAGGAACTCGATAAGAGATGTCGGTTACTCGAACGACAGCAGGAGAATCGAGTCTACAAAGCCATGACTCGTGATGTCGATAGTGTGAGAAAGCACTTACCGGAAGATACGATTGCTTATCAAAGTGAATTTACTTTTTTAAATCTTTTCAAGTACTTGATTTGTTTTGTTTTAGTTAAACAACTTAATAGACAACTAATTGCCGTGGCTCAATTCGTTATTTCTGTAATAGCCGGTTTTATGTTTGGATTTCAAGGAGTCGAACTCATCGTCGGGACACTCGACTTTGGTTTTCGTCTTTTACTCGGAGTCATTTGTAGTTTAACTATTGCTTTAGCAGAGTTATACTTTCTAGCCAAGAAACTTAATGAGGATCTACAATTTAAAAACTTTCAAGAAGAGAAAAAAGTACACGCTAAAATGGATTGATTAGGCTCCTTTTGCAGTTTTATTTTGTATATGTTTTTGCTGGATAGAGTAGTAATTTTAACCGTAGATGTACATTTCGTATTTTCTCTTAGAACTATCACCGTGTACAATTTTATTTAGATTAAACCATAGATTAAACGTACTTTGTATGTATAAATTAAATTACACTCGAGCATTTTTAAATATATTTATGTATAAGTATGTAAAATAAAATACCTATATCTTTAAAAATTTAGCTTTAATTATTTTTTACGTCAGATCATCAGATGAACTGTTTAGGTTAGGCGTTAGCGTGTCGAAGATGTTACAGAACTGCTTGACACGAGTTATATTCGTCTAATTGGAAGAAAATTTGATGTAGTTTATTTTTATATAGAGGCACTCTTCAAAAAGTGCGTAGTTTTCAAGTTATAAACAAAAAAAGATAAAAAGCCTACCTTTCTCAAGCCTCCCCCCCCTAAGTTAATGCTGACTGCTTAGAAGTGGCAGACCATGGAACTAGTTCCATAAGTATGAGAAAAAGCCATTTATATCTATAGTTTTTATAGACGTGGCCCAAGCACTTGATAAAGTATGAATTACTATATAAATTAAAAAATTGGAACTTCCAAATTACTTGCAAAAAATATTAGAATCGTTCCTAACAAAAAGATAATTTGCAGTCGGATTGGGATCAACTACATCAACATGGAGACCAATTGGAGCGGGAGTATCACAGGTATCTGAACTAGGAAGCTAGGGCCCATATTTTTCAACATATTATATGTTAGCAACATCACAAAGAAACACCTGGAACTACGTTATCAATGTTTGCAGACAATACTGCAATAGGAAGTCAAAGCCCTAACCTCGAAATCGCAATAAAGAAGCCGGTTAACTGGCTAATAAAATATTTTGAAAAATGGTGAATCACAATCAACACAACAAAAACGGAGGCAAAAATATTTACATGGAAGGACCGTGCAAAGATAAAAGTCAACAATTTGGAAATCGAATGGAACGGAAATGATAGTGGAGTGAAATATCTCGGTATGTACCTAGACAGTAAACTCAACTGGGGCTACCACATTAATGAAAAGATCAATGAAGCTTACCATTGAGTATATTTATAATAGTGATCTTATTACTCTATAAGCTCACTCAAGGCTAGGAATGCTCTACCCAATAATGAATAGAAAATCATCACTAAGAATCGAGTGCAGCCTATTAGTGTATAAATTCATCCTTAAGACCTATATTGACGTATGGATGCGCATGCTGGGCTGCAACATCAAAAACTCAAATAAAGAAAATTCAAACATTCCAAAACAAATGCATAAGAATAGGGATACAAGCAGACTGGTTAATACGAAACAAATAAATACACGAAGAACAAAATAGAAACAATCAAACAATAGTACATTAAAAAATTAAATGAAAAACTTTAATAATCTTAAGAATTATGACATTATGGCTATGTAAAGCAATATAATCTAGGAAGACATGTGCGATTGAAAAGAAGATTACCACAGGACCAAAATTAATAGTTAACAGTATGTAAAATAAGTAGTATTATGAATTATTATGAAATTCATTGCCATTGTAACATCATTTCACTAGAACCATGACGTGTAGCAATAAATTGCTGAGCTAGTTAATAAATAATAAAATTACTAATTAGCAATGTTGTTCAGCCTACATTGTCAAGAATTGTTTACTAATTATTTTATTATATTTTGCGCTAAACCGAAATGAAATGAGAATCTTTAACAGCATCTGTCGGACAAACGTCATTGTCGACTCAAATTGTGTTTCGACTTTATTATTTTTTTCTCTTTAAATTATAATTTCAATGTGGAATTTTACAACATTTTTGTAGATTGAAGTGCATGCCCTACTGTAACGCGGTCAATATAGCCCAGCAGACTAGTGATTTTATATTGGCTATGGAATCATTGGAATAATATCAAGTGATATAATGTTTGCTAGCTCTTTGCTCTTAGAATAACAGTTTTCTGCTCGTGTCGATCAGACAGTGAAGTAAGTAAGCTCGTTTGATTGGCGTTGTCTTGCGAGCATACTGACTTTACTTCGGTAGATTGCCAGATACGGAGATACGACCTAAACCAGGCCTTCGCGTGACCTCTCATCCCGTAATAACTAAATTTTTCTAATAATATACTATGACTAACGCAGTCGAAAACATTCCAAAAATATTACTATCACATGTTTTCTTTGCGATAGTTTATCGTAGACATGCAAATCAAAATCGAAGTCAAGTCGAACATATCGATAACTTGTTTCCTCAGATTTCCAATATTTTCAAAGTCACAGACCTCTAGTGTAGATTTGTAGATTATTACCTGTGGAAAAGTCTATTAAGAACCATCGAGACTTTCGTTAACACTCTGTATACTGGGAGCTGAAACGGGCGTGATGGTGAACGTGCCATGAAAGTTGGGGAAAAGTAAAAATCTCTAGTGCAATTTCGTATAGAGGCAGTAAAGGTAGTTAGTGTGTTAGTGCCACACGCAAAAAGCCAAATAGACACGGCCCAAATATTTGTAGAAGGGCATACACGTCAGAAGTACATTTTTTAATAAATTTTATATTTTGTTTGTTTAATCACATGTCGAAGAAGTGTTAAATCGAGATAGCGGTTAAGGTAATAGCGTAATTTAGTTATTTTGGTAGTTTAAACGTCGAACATTCGTGTAACACCTGCAAAACAAATGTGTAATAACCTGACTCTGACAGAAGCGATCGTGGATGAGTCAATTTTGAATATTAAACATAAACATAATTTACATCCGTCGAAACGATTAAAAAAAATTTAAACAGCGTCATTTAACTTGTAAATTTTCGTTATATGCGCGTTAAAGAACAAGATAAATGACACGTTTATATTACAAATATTATTAACATAAGTTAAACTAACGAATGCAAATTGCTCTTACTTTATTTTAATTTTATGTTTGTCGCTCCTTTAAAAGGGTTTATTATTTTGCAGATAAGCGGCGTATTAACACTTTACTGGTGGGGCACTCTGTGCCTTCACGTATTTTATTAATAGAAGAAAACATAAACATCCTGGCGACTACAGACATGGACGATGCGAACGGTAGACGGCAGGCCACCAGGTATGCCTCCTTTCAGCTCTTTAAAACATTGTTTAATTTATATTTTCAGGGTCTTCAAGAAGAGTTCCCCTAATGGAAAGATAACGGTCTATTTGGGTAAAAGAGATTTTGTGGATCATATATCGTACGTGGACCCTATCGGTAGTATTTTCCCCTCTTTTTTAAAAACCCGCTTATGCTCGCTTGTTTTAGATGGCGTCGTTCTAATCGATCCGGAATATGTGAAAGATCGAAAAGTGTTCGGCCACGTCCTTGCCGCTTTTCGCTATGGAAGAGAAGATCTGGACGTACTGGGTTTGACATTTAGGAAAGATTTATACTTAGCTTTTGAACAAATTTTCCCGAGCGACGGTACGGTGGTCATAAAAAGGCCTTTGACCAGATTACAGGTAAAGTTAAGACGACGGTCGTTGAAAAATACTAATCTCTGTTTTACTTCAGGAACGTTTAATTAAAAAATTGGGACCAAACGCATACCCATTTTATTTCGAATTACCTCCACATTGTCCCGCATCTGTGACGTTACAACCTGCACCGGGCGATACCGGCAAACCTTGTGGCGTCGACTACGAATTGAAGGCGTTTGTCGGCGAATCACAAGATGACAAACCTCACAAACGAAATTCCGTTAGGTTAGCCATACGTAAAATAATGTACGCACCGAGTAAACAAGGCGAGCAACCGTCCATCGAAGTTAGTAAAGAATTTATGATGAGCCCCAATAAATTGCATTTAGAAGCTTCGTTGGATAAAGAATTATATCATCATGGAGAGAACATCGCCATTAACGTACATATAGCCAATAATTCCAATCGCACTGTTAAAAAAATTAAAGTTTCCGTAAGGCAATTTGCGGATATTTGTTTATTTTCTACTGCGCAGTATAAGTGCACCGTCGCTGAGGCCGAAAGCGAGTAAGTATTAAACTTTATTTTTTTACCTACCTTTTGGGTGCCAGCATGGGAATTTTTCTTATAATCCAAGAGCTAACAAACATTCAAACATACCACTTGTTATTCAAAAACTAAAATTCCAAAATCATCCAAAATAACTGTTTAGTTTATGGCTCATACTCATAACTTTAAAACTACGAACTTTTTGAGAAAAATGCCCCTATATAAAAATAAACTACATTAAATTTCCTTCAAATTTGATCCGTTAGGTTTTTTCTTCAGAAGAACGGTTTGGGCGCAAGAGCTCGTTAAAGTTTGCAAAAATTCAAAAATTGGTTAAAAAACTAATTTTTTTAGTATAATATCGCTTATAACTCAAAAACTACGCACTTATGGCTTTAAATGCAGAATTCACGATGGCAGACGCCTTTGAAGCTGAAGAAAACTCCTGCCAGGCGGTTCTCTACACTTACACTAAACTTCAACGTTCTCTAGCCTCGAACCTAAACCGTTTGTCTGATGTAAAAAACCTGAGGGACATAATTTGTAGAAAATTTAATGTACTTTATTTTTCAATGGGAACACTTTTCTCTAAAAATGTGTACTTTTCAAATTATAAGCGATAACCTAAAAGAGAGAGTTTTGGGCCGATTTTTGAATTTTTGTCAAACTCGAACGCGCTCTAGCGCCTAAACCGTTTGTCTGAAGAAAAAACCTAAGACATAATTTGTAGGAAATTTGATGTTTATTTTGTATATAGACGCACTTTTCCCAAAAAGTCTATTTTTCAAGTTATAAGTGAAAAACTAAAAAAAGAGCAAAAACCCACTTTTCTCTCTGAAGTAAATGACGTAATTTTAAGATATTTTTTTGGAAATAGCCTGGCAACCATGTTATTTTATATTGGCTATGGAAAGAACTTTTATTTAAATTAAGATATTGAATCTTTGGAATAACTTGAAGTGGTACAATGTTTGCTAGCTGTTGGACTATTATTATGGTAAAGTGTATTATGGTAATGTGCTTAAAAAATGACTATCGGTTACGAGACTAAATGCGGACACTTATCTAAAATAATAGTGTATGCCACAAAGTCGTCTATTAATATCCAGTTAAACTAAATCAGAAGTCGTAAGACTTTCATTTGTTTATATCGATATTTATGGCACGCCATTTTAGTGTTCTAATACCGTAATTTTAATTCGACCACATTTTAAATCTTGTTTTAATGAAAAGTTAGAAATTTCAATTGGCATATTAAAACGTAACTAATTTTTAAGTCGACGTTGACGAATTCTAGTGTCTTTTTATGATGTATTTGACGAGAAAATGAATTTCAAATATGTATTTAGCATATTTTTAAATCGTATTAATTTGTTATCGTAGCAAATTAATACGTCCGGTCTTTAGACGTCTCGTCTAAAGACTTAATTTGTTTGGATAACAAAATAAACTGCATTTAAAAATATGTTAAATCCATATTTGAAATTCATTTTCTCATAAAGTATACTATAAAATTACACCAAAATTTGTCAACACGCTCAATTTATGTTAAAGAAAATTCAGTTAACTTAAAAATTCCCTATTTCGTCATTTAAATTACAGCAAATACATATTTGAAATTTAATTCTTTGGCTACAGTAAGAAATTAATTCAAGCATTTTAAACACGTTTTAGTTATGTTAAATTGTGGCTGCAATAATACTTTAGCAATATAATATAAAACAAATTATTCTGTAACTGAATAATTACTCGCTGTGTACAGACATGTTTTTGAATAATTTTTATGTTGTATGCTTCTCGCATTTGGTTTTTCTATCACCGTCCTTACGTCCTTACTTCGTACTCTTTCCTAGTTCCTCCACTTTCTACTGCCTGATGTGTATAAACCATCCTAATAGTTGTTTTCCAATCTATCCGTTTTACATTTTTACATAATGTTTTTTTTAAATAGAGATGGTTGTCCTATCGGTCCCGGTTTTACCTTAAGTAAAGTCTTTACTCTAACTCCACTTTTGGCAAATAATAAAGATAAGTGGGGTTTGGCTTTAGATGGACAACTAAAACACGAAGATACCAATTTAGCATCGAGTACCCTGTAAGAACTTAATAATAAATTTTTTTTAAATTTTCTTACAAATCGATTTTAGAGTTGCCGATCCTTCTCAAAGGGAGAATCTTGGAATTATTGTACAGTATAAAGTGAAAGTTAAACTGTGTCTTGGAGCCTTAGGAGGGTAAGGTCACACTAAGAACCGATAATTATTTAAGCTGCGAGATACTTTCGCGAAGTGCCTAGTTGCTAGTATCTTGTATTTGAAAATAATATCTTAAATGCTAAAATATTCTATCTGTTTATAAACAGTTTAACTCACGAATTCTGTAAGTGAAATACTCTGTGTGTGTATTGTCGAGAGTGGTTCCCAACCTACTAATAGTAAATATGGAAAAGATAAATAATGTTATGCCCCAGAGGAGACTAAATTCCCAAGAAAAACTGTCCATCGCATATTCTTACATTTTGTGTCTTCCCCATTATAATAGTTTAATGGTTAGAAAAAACAGAAATTTTACGCGAATTAATTTTTAAATTGTGTTGGGACTGCTCCAGAAGTTCTTTCGGCACGAGGATTTTTTGTTATGCACACTCTTATGCACTTAATCGTCGTTCAAATACAAGTGAAATCGTAATATAAAAGGGGGGGGGCACTATAGTTTATTTTTCACGCAACTCTAGAGACTACCACGTGGATATGGTCGGGCGTGGGTTTCCGAAAAGCTTCCGACTAGAACAACCGCGAATCGATAAAGAAAACTATTACTAACCCACTTTTTGTTTTCTGTTTTTGTGATTTAAATTATTTTTCAGAGACTTAGTAGCCGAGTTACCGTTTATTCTTATGCATCCTAAACCGGAAGAGGAAGTTTCTTCGATAGGAGTGGCATCTCCTTCGCATAGGGGTAATAAGGTAGAAGGAGACGTCGTCGTCGATACTAACCTCATTCAGTTGGACGGGTAAGAAATTTAAAACTTTTAGAGGTGTTTGTATGAAAATACGTGTTTGTTTAGCGATGGCGAGAACGTTCACGATCACGACGACGATATAATATTCGAAGATTTTGCTCGATTGAGATTAAAGGGTGGTGAAACCGATGCCTGAAAAAAAGCTTAATTTTGAACAGTTAAAATTTTGAAAATGATGCGTACCGATTAGGTACGTCAACTAACTACTAATAGATGTATTTCCCTAATGTTGTGCCCTAGTCATCGGCTGAAATGCACCCACGATAGTGCAAATTAATTGTAGCTCTTCATAAAATAAAATGAACAGTCGGTGTTCTAATATTTTTGTTAGAATAAATCTTAATGTTTTGTGTAGTTAAAGCGTATTTTTTGCTTCTTTTTATTTTGTTTTTAATTTTGTATGTTTATTATATTAATATCGTAATTAGAGCATATTCCAAAATTTTTGATACGAGTACATTTCAACTTTTTTTAAATTTTATTTTTTATAAAATTTATATGAAAAAAATTAAAATGAAAATTGAAATGAAAAAATAATTACCGAATATATTTATAAGAAGAAACTGCCTTGTAAGAAACACCTTGTAGGACAAAATTATTTTTAAATATTTTTTTAATTTTAAAACGCACAATTTGGGCAACAAAAATTTTTTTATTCGTTTTGTAGTGGGTCCACTCACACGAGCACAACTTAATTTGCTAATTAACGACCAAAAATTTAAATTTAATTGCTTTATTTGTTTTTCCTTTTCGATTGTCTCTAAAATACAAAATAGTAATACCCTATTAGATGTGATCGCATCGTATCAATTTAAAGCACTTCCCAAGTTACATAAAAAACAACTATTTGAGTGACTAATCTAAATCGATTTGTAGTGAACGAACAGTTGCAGTTAGATAATTTTTGTTCTACAGATAAAAAAAATATATACCGAGTAACGACCTTCGAAGCTTACTATAGGGAATTACATTATTAATTATTATGCATTATTGATTAACTTTATTGCCCGGTAATTGTCGAAACGTTCAAAACAATGCTGCAATTCCCTATGGCTTGATGGTAGTCACTCTGTATAAACTTCCTATAAAATTACTTATCTAATAAGTTATTCAAATCACATTTTTTCTATTACTTCAGAACAAATGCTTATTATTTAAAGCACCCATGAGAAATATACAAAAAAAATTGTCTTTAAACTTCGACTATTACGAAAATACTTATCAAAAATTGCTCCTGTGACCATACACTTTAAATTGAAATGTGTGTCACTCGATGTAGGGGTATAAAAATGGTGATGCAATTGAAAAGAATAATTATGACGCGCTCAATAAAGTGGTTGTTAATTAAAAATTAAAAATTTTTAAGCCAAAAATTTATTTGTATTATATTCTTTTGGTAATTTTAGCTTTTAATTTAGTATTTAAGGAATGAGAGATTGCCAACTTTGTGAAGGTGAAGATGACAAATTTCAACTTAATTTTCTTGTACGATACCGTTCCTAGTTACCGAGTCAATATTTTAAGTATTGATGAAAAATACTTAATTACTTCTAGTCTATTTATAAATAAACTAGGAAATAAATTTATTTTAAATCGCATTACAGTTGGTTTTAAAGTCGTTCTCCTGTTGCATTTATTTTTGGTATAATTTCGATAATTAGATTAATTATAATTAGCTTATGCACAAAATAAAAACAACCGGTACTTAAAAAATTTTTTAACTTTTATAGTGCATTTTTAATTATGTTGTGGTGTAAGTATGTACCTCTACTTTAATTTTATATATTTAATATTAAATGTAAAATGTTAAAAAAAAATCATCGATGTAATCTTTTTTCTCTTTATTTTCCGCTCATTTAAATTTTTTTATGTTATTTGTTTCTTAATTATTACGTAAGTATCAAGTTTGATGTTATGCTATTACAGTCATTTGGACATATATGTTTCGGTATATGTAAAAAACATTGTATACACTAACGGAATAAAAATATATTCTATAAATTCAGTTTTAAGTTCAATTACATTTATTCAATCGTTTAGATAGGGCAAGCTTGCATCGTTGGCCCGGTAGAATTGTACAGTTTGGTACGTCTAACTGCCCAAGGTACCCTGGTGAATTAACTAGACCTAGGTAGTATGGACTCGGCAGTCCAGTTTGGTATGCCTAAGCGCCCAAGGTACCCCCGTGATCTAACTAGGCCTAGGTAGTATGAACTCAGCGACCCAGTTTGGTACGCCTAAGTGCCCAAGTGGTTTTTGTTTTAGTAATGAGTGAAAAAATTAATTATCAAATAATAGATACTTTATTTTACATTAAATGAGTAACAAATAAGATATAAAATATTACAATAATGGCACAGCTTAAACACATCTAGTAATATAATTAATTGGCTTTCTTTATATAAAATTCAGGCACTATGGTAACTTGTACAATTTTATCACAGTTAAAAACTATTTTACAGCCATTTTGAAAAAGGTTGCACTTCTCTAGTATAAAAAAAGTGTTCTTTAATCTGTAAATTGACGTCGACTCGTAAAACTGCTCGTTCTAAAAAAATTTAAAATCAAAAAAGAAACAAAGTTAAAATTTCCATTCGTCGAACACACACGGTAAATTGTACGTAATTACTACTTCTATATAAAACCAAGAAGTTTTTTGCATTAGTCCCATCGAGCTTAAAATTAATAACTATTTAAATTTCATTTATAACAAGTTAAAACTTTCAGTCGTTAACACATAATATTAAAAATAGCGCGTTTCCACAATTACGTTTTGGAAAGCACTTAAAAAAATAGCAACACTTATACGAATAAAAATCAAAACTATTTAAGCATTAAAAAACAATAACGAACAATAAGTAAATAAAATAAAATAGTAAAATTTAGATTAATCCGCTCCAAATATAAAAGCAAACGCAGTTAATAAAACCATTTAAAAGAGCTTTTTTATCCGACATACAAATATCCGAATCTTTATGTTTATGAGTTGCTCGATAAACTGCATATAAATCCTAAAAAAAAAACATTTTTTAAATACGTGGTAGAACAATACTGCGTCGACATAGAAACAAAGGACCCAAATGCTCACCATATTGTATCCATCATTTTTTTACTAGCAACTAGCAACCCACAAATTTAGATGCAACAATTAGAAATGTGGTAATCAAAAGGAAAGGGTATTTTGGACCAAACAATTTAGTTACTTACGCCTCGTGATGTGTGTAAATCCATAGACAACAACATAAAAGCACCATCATAGCGTGGATGTAAAATTACAAAATGTTGAATATTACCATCGGGCGATATAAAAGTACGATTCTGTTCGACATACTTGACCAGCAATAGTTTAGCTAGTCCCTGATACCACGATATCGATTGGTTTAAAAGCGAGTTTAGATTTGGATGTATATCACATAAATTTTGTAAATTTGCGAGACGTTTGAGCTCGATAAATTCGCTAAAGGTTAAATGATTTGTTTCTTGGCACGAGACAAGTTTATTCCACAGTAAATGTGTTCTACAATCGACCATACCTAAAAAGTGGCGTTAAGTACATAGAATTTATTAAAAAAACGATTACCTCGAGTAACCATGTCTTTAATTTTATTTCTAGTTGTCGCGGCTTGGTTTAATATTAATTGTTGCATGAGTTGCTCGTGAGAGGAATAGTATCCCAAGTAATTTACGCACTCTTTTTTAATTTCGACGTGACTTTGTCCAGAGAAATTTTGAGATTGATCTTCTTGGGAGTGTATGGTCATTGTGGATTTTTGGGACGTACTTTCGCTCTTTGAATCCTGCGACGTCATTAATTGAGCCGATTTTACAAAATCAAAATCGCCTTCCTCCGATTGGTTAGATTTTGTACTTATATCGTTTGTTTCGGTGAAATCTGTGGTACTGCTCGATTGGTGTCTATATGATACCGTCCGAAATTTGCCTAAAGTTCGGTCGATTTCTGATTTTGGATATGTTTCGGTTCGAGATGTTAGAATTAGGTAAAATTTGAGGTGTAACGTATTGTCGGATGTTTCGTTAGGAAGGATGATTCTGCTAACCACGAGGGTTACGTCGAAATCGTCGGTATGTTGATAGTCTTGAGAGTCTTTGTAAGTCATTTGAGGAATATTGACAATTTGTACTAATACGTATTCGAGTTGATCGTTATCGTCGCGCATATTGAACACATCCATGTTGTACTGACTCACGTTGCTTAGGAGATAATCGAAAAGTTGTTTGCCTTGGGTCATCAAGTCTTTAATCGCTATAATTTCTAAAACGTTCACTTTAACTAACGTACGAAGACGACCTTACCTAACTTACCTTCGTGCACTAAATTCCGGGCGAAATTAGGCGCTTTATTATAGTATTTCATAAAATCGTCCAAAAATTGAGTAAGATGATAACCCTCGCAAACTTTATTGACATTATTGCAATTTGCTATGTAATTGTGTATGCAGCGTAAATGAAAATCGTAAGTGAACGAATGTAAATGCATAGCCACCTTAATTTTATCGCATTCGTCCAGAAAACTCAAAGTAAACTAAAACGAACATATTTTATTACTAAAGAGTCACACCTTCGGCCCTCGTAGTAAGCCAGTGAGTAAAAAAACAGCTGCACAGTACAGTACAGTAACTGCTATAGATGCTTCCACAATTCGAGATAGATTCATCCTTTTTAATTAGAATGTCACAAGGTCGAGGCCTCTAGCATGATTTTTTCGACCTTGGAGAATTTTCTCACAGTCGTCTAAATTTGTCCCATCTTCGAACCCATTGTAGGGGAAAGACCTTAGCAAACACCTGTTGTGAGATATTCGTAGTCGGCGTCTTTGAGACTATAAGGCTAGAGACCTATTTCTTATGTCATGCTAATCAGAAAGGATGGATTGATCTTGAAAACAAATTTAAAAACCCGGAAACCGGTTTTGAGATCAGCAAGAGCCTTTCAAATACGGCCCTTTTTGGAAATTTTTACAAATTTCTTTTTTTATCTCAAAAAGTAAGCAAAATAGAGCAAGTACTATTGACTAATGAGATAGTAAGACGATGGTAAACCACACATTCGGCCGAATGTTCTCTTTCCTTATCTTTGATTTCATTTCAATTTAATTTCTATTGCATGCTCCCTTATGTGTACGCCTATTAACTAATGTTTTGTTAACATACTGTATATTTTATATTAATATCAGTATCATTTATACAAATAATACTGACCGACTTTTTGTATCCTGTCCTGACAGGCTAAACAAATAAACATTAACTTTAGACTTTAGCACAGTTATTAACATATAGGTTCTGTTCTAAGAGTGGGAGCAATAAAATTACCTGAGGTTGGTACTCTTTTTGACGAGATTAGTAAGTATGCAAATTTCTAAGGTGGAATTTGTTTATAACATAGAAAGCACTTACCTGATTAATCGAAGTTCTCGAAGTCGTCGATTGAAGTTTACCACATTCGATAGCATAAAGTTTAGTAATGAGAAAAGGTTCCACGAGACAAATTGTAAATATTAGTATACCACCCAAAATAGTCTTCTGAACATAAAAAACAGAATTGTACGAACTGCTTTCACTTTTTAAAAGCCTAAAAATAAATTGTATCGATTAATCGAGCATAAGTGAGTTTGGGAAAAAAATCTCACCCATGTTTTTTATGCGAATTTTCGATTTGCAAAGTTAGGAATCCCAAAGAATGAAGATAGCGTTTGTAATCAGAAATAAAACTGTAACATAAATTCTTATGCCAGTTATCGACATCGTCCCGACAAAATCTTCTATCGGTTAAATCGTTAGGAGACCACGACGAACTAAGCGAATGATCTCGAGTCGCAGCCGATTCAATTCTCCATCTAAAATCGAAAACCTGTAAACGCTAGTTTTTGTGAGTTAAATCACTTACTTGGATAAAAATAATAATGGAGTGTGGCAAAAATGAATTACACGGGAGTTTTGTATAAGAATCTGAATCTGCATAGAAGTGCATGTGCTTGTTCTCGACTGCCACATCGAATGCAACTTTCTAAGTTCGTCTAACAAATACAAAAATTGAGATCGCTCTTTATTTTATATAAAGTAGTAACCTACCTTTATATTTTTTATCGGTGCGTTTTAATTCTTGCATTTCGACGACAAATACTACTACGGGATCGTTATGGCAAGGCCGTAAGTTTTTGTAAGTGTCTCGAAAAATTTCCAACATTGAGATCGATTGATTACCTGTAGGTAGGGGATGTCTCGGTTTATCTCTTGAAAATTTCATCATACATTCCACATCGCTTATGTAACTTAGATATGGATTCGTAGACGTTATCTACAAAAAATTATTACCTTTTCACGTCAACTGGGCGTCTGTTTCAGCACAAAATAACAATCAAATAGAGTTAGGTCATCAGATGCAGTCTATTATTGATTTGTTATGCTACTCGTACTGTATCATATATCCTACTGGTATTTTTAAGTTATTAAATAAAAATATGGTTTACCAAATTAGTCCTCGCAATAGCTTGATTATAAAATATCCCCAATTTTTGAGCAACGAGCGAATTCAACAAACTTGCGCGTACGCTTAACCATAAACCAATGTTTGAGGAAATTTCCACAAGCTTATCGATGTTGTCTTTAGACCAATTGTAAGTATAAATCGTTATCTAAAATTAAATCGAATGATGGAAGTTTTTTTAAATACGAATTCTTACCAAATCGCTTTCCATTAGGGCCCACAAAAATTTTTGCCTCGGAATAAAATAATTTTCTGCCGTTACGATCGGTATGAACTTCTGTATGTGCTTTAACTGTTGGGGATAGATAATATCTATGTACTGTAAAGAATTTTTAGATAAGACATTCGCTTTCCACTGTTCAAAATTGCGAGCAATTAAAATGGCCTTTTGCGGTACGTACGAGAAATTATTAGGTAAATAAATCTCGTCGTAAACTTCGTCGCTATCGTTCTCCAAAGGTAAACAGCTAAACACTTTTGTGGTGTCGGACGATAGTTGAGTTATGATGTTTTGCAATTCCTTTATTGTTACACTCAGCGAATGTTTGTTAGTTAGAGTGATCGTATT
This sequence comes from Malthinus flaveolus, assembly GCA_950108345.1. Lineage (NCBI taxonomy): Eukaryota > Metazoa > Arthropoda > Insecta > Coleoptera > Cantharidae > Malthinus > Malthinus flaveolus. The sequence continues at coordinate 14,586,222 of OX467290.1, forward strand.
TTTTCGAACCGAAGGAACGTTTAGTTTAAAGCCAAATTCTAGCCAATCATGTAAGGTTATAAAACAACTTTTTGTCACGATACCGTCGTCTCCTAATTCAAAAGGTTCGAGAACTATGGGTGGTCTTTTGTCGCCATATTTTGGATTGTCCCGATCCTTATAATCGTCGAATAAAATACTTCTACGTACGGAAGAATTTATCGGAATGTATTTTTTGTGACGTCGACTTGAAACTAATACTTTCGGGACTTCAAAACTTTTGGTTTGGATTTCCTGTTTTTGCCGTAACGTCGAACGCGAACTTTCGTCGACTATCGTATTTACCAAAACAGAGCACTCAATTTCCCTACTAGCATGAAGATGATCATTGGGTTTAAACGAGCTTTCGTTATTTGTAAGCTTATTGGTTGCGAGAGACCGTTTAAAATGATTCTCCCCATCATTTTCGCATAAAGAAGTTTTGAGCAAGTAATATTCAGTCGCAATATCCCACATAGCTTGACTTGTTGCGTCGTATAACTTTTGAAATAAATTCTCTCGATTTACTCTGCCTTGTTTCCACATGCGAAACTCAAAAAATGTCTTATTATAGAGTTTATCTGTAATTGACACAATTAAAACAGTTAAAAAGTTTAATATTTTATTTCTTTTTTGTTTACTTACTATAGTAAGTACTAACCGTTTTCATTGAGTTTGGTAAAGGAAATAATTTCTTCGAAAGTATACTTTTTAAACATTTCACAAAAATTGGGCTCTAATTTTAAGTTGTGTTGATCGGGATGTACCACGACAGCAAGAGCAATACAAGCAATGCCTCGATTTCCAGACGACGGATTTTGACTTTGATTATAAATGAACATATTATCGGTATATTTGTTACACGATTGTTCCGACTCGGAATAGTCCTTAAAAAATTAAACTTTACGAAAAGGTCTCCTCAAAAATTGAACCCCATTTGCCACTCGTGGAAGGCCCGTACCATTGAGTATATAATAACACTGCCCGTACTTAAAGGCGAACTTTTTTTAAACTATCGCCACTTGCAGCAAATGAAGTTTTAAAACAAAAGTAGCATAGAGAGTGTGATAGTCGTACCTTGAAGTGGTAGTGTGATCTGCTATCGTTGTATTTCGGAACATTTAAAAACTGTAACAAATTTTGCTTCAAGTAATAAATAAAAGAATCTAAATAATTCAAAGCAAAATCTTGAACCGTAAACTACAAAAAAACTGTTAAAATACTTTTCTTTCGATTTTACGTTATTATTTACCCTTATAACGATTTCGGGTAAACGAAAAGGCCGCTGAAGAAAATGAACGTCTTCTGGAGTTAAAGGACACATAACATTTCTAGCTAACATAACAGAAAGACACTCTAAAACGGCATCGTCTAATCTGTTTTGTAAAACTTGCACAAGTTCACAACGAACGTCGTCACCAACTTCTGTTATTCCGTGAACTTTTAAGATTAAAGTATCATCTTGTGGATTATCTTTAATTTCCTTTTCACCGAAAGACCTCACTCTTGGACGAATGTCGGATTCTCTCTTTAAGATATAATTAGAATTAAATTATTTCCATATTATAGAAAAGAAACTTACGCTATTACTCGATGCTATACTTTGTTGAGACTGAGTTAAAGCGCTTTTTTGTGGTCCTAAAGGTAACGACGCAATCGATGGGCTTCGAGAAACGGTCGTATGCTCAAATTCGTTGCCTTTATGTTTACCTTTTGGAAAATTCTGCACATTTTCGTGTAACCTTAAATATCGAAAAACGCACTTTTTTAAAGTACAATGATACTTTAAACGAAAGACTTACCTTAAATAAAAAACATTCGAATTAACATCTTGGTAAACAAACATGTTATTTCGATTAGTAACCGAGAATTTGTCAAGGACTGTTTTTAAAGCAACCACTCCTCTCGAAAGGCTAAATTTTCCCGAACCAGTTTTAAGTCGTGGGTGTAAAATAAACTGAGTTTCCCAAACTACTGGGCAACTAAAAAACCCTGGTTTAAATTTAAACGACGCTTCTATGAGAGTCATAGGATATAAGTCTGCATCGTCGCTAACTTCTAAAATTTTGAATTAAAACCTTTTGAAAATTTTAATCGACTAATTACCGTCCATGCTTTTCAGTCTTGAAAATGACGCGTTTCGAGTTAAAATAGGAGTGCTACTGTTCTCAGAGTTCCAATCCTTAAAATTATCTTCAGATTCTAACAAGTCGTGACACTGTCTGGTATCGTTTAAGGCTTGCAGGAGTAACGATTGGTTCACTTTCTTACACAAATTTTTTATAGCATCTCGAATACCTCTTTGAACTTGTAAGTAAGTTCCAACTAAAGTTGTGGGTAGCTCTAAAAATCTTAAAAAAGAAACAATTATTGACGTGACAATTTTTACTTTTATGAGCTCTTTTTATATCACTTTCAAATGTTTTCCCAAAAAATTAATTACCAACATTTTGCGTTGGGTTAATCGAAAAATTATAGCATCAGGTTTAAATCTGAGGGATCTCGACTGGCTAAGAACTGCTTTTTCGGAATTAGGTTTAAATATTAAGAGGTAGAAACCGACACTATAAAAAGTGTACAAATTATCCTACCCGGATTGCAATACTGTATACTTTGAACAAACCACAAGAACCTTGGAAAAGAAGTTCAAAGAACATCTAAGAAAAGCTATAGACACCAAAAACAAACAGACAGTTAAAAATCAAACACCCGCTCTGGAGACGGTAGTGTAATAAAACAGCAGTCAGCAACCCAGTAGTGTAAATGACTACAAACCCTACGTTAATAAATTTACTCGTACTCTCGAAGGTTTGCCTTGTTTTCTTTTATTTGTGGCAAAATTATTTAAAAAAAATAACACACCTGCAATGAAAATAAATAGTAACTGCATCTTGATCGACCTGCATAATTAGCCAAAAATTGGGTAAAGTTTGGCGTTTGTTATCTAATTGTAAAAGCCAATTAAAATCTTCTTCGTCTTCGCTCACATCTTCGTCGTAACCTAAAAGACTTATAAAAAAATTGATTTAAACAAATAAAAATCGATTTACCTCCATCGGTGCCTACGTAACTATCGCCTATACTTGATAAGTCGCTTTTTTGTGAGAAAACTTCATTTCTCAAAAATATCTCTTCGTTTTCATCAATAATTTTATTATCGTCGCTTTTATCCGATACTGAATTACGTAAACAGTCAATATAAGATTCTAACTCGTTAGTTGTTAACAATGGCTTGTAATTACCACTTTTTGATATATAGTACAGCTCTTCTTCTTTCAATAACTTATATTGGGGAAGTTTAATTTCACAAAATTCCTAAAAAAACTTTTAAGTTAATATGGCCGTATGTGGACCAAGACGACCACAGAAAAAATCTTCCAAAACAAATTAATTACCTGCAAAAATTTGTCGTAACTTTGGTTTACACCATAAACAAAACTAAGATCAATAATATCTTTGATGCAAGAAGAATAGGAAGAACTCTCAGATACGTGATTAATAACAAAATTTAAAATGTTCGAATTAACGGATTCACAATCCAATAAAGCCGTTGCTATTTCATCTTTTAATAACCATTTTATTTCTTCTTGTAAATTTTTAACTGCTTTTCGTTGAACTTCCGGTAAGTGTAATAAGGGGTCGGAAAACCTACAAAAATTGTTGAGTGTGTGCACCGACAAAATAAATAGTTAAATAAATCTCTTACTCCGGAATAAAACTGGCATCAGATGTAACGCTACCAATGCTAGATGGGAAAGCGTCCGAACAAAATGACGTAGTTCGAAGTCCTTTAGAAGAATAATCATTCATAACATTTTGCACTTCTAATGGTAACGTCAAACACATAATATCTAAACTTATTTGAAGTTTCGATTTTTTCAAATATTGACTATCTAATTCAATATTTTGCATCAACTCTCCTAAATAGAAACCCAATAACAAAATAAATTTAGTATAGTTAAAAGACCAAGCTCACCTATACACGTCGGTAAAACTTTAACCGAAGTATTGGCAACGTGATTATTGTAACGAACTGTACAAATTAAATGTACGAACAACGGGGTGATACTTTGATTAGAACCACGACTACTAGTACTGTCCAAATGTAATAAGTAAGGCGCAAATTCGGAAAAACCCGGAGCTTCTTTATCACATCTAAACTCGATACCATCAGACGGTGGTATCGATACTTCATCATCACTATCGCCTTTCGCGACCATCTTGTCCAAAATCAGATTCCTACAGTAATAGTATTCTTTATTTGTAGGAATGGGACTGAAAGCTACGTTGATCATTTCGAAAAATTTTTCTTTTATGAGACGATGAAAGGGCTTAAGTTCGAGACAATGTGTAGGTTGATGTAAAATTTCGACGTCGATTTTTTCGTTACTTTGTTTTAAATGACCACATATCGTCTGTTAAAAATCAAAAGTATTAGTCAAAGTAAGAAAGAAAGCTAGGTCGACTCACTTGCAAATAGTAAGATATGTCGATATCGTAAATGTTCTCTTCACATTGATCCATCGCCGACTGTACGTCACAACGATGAACAAACGCGCCATGTTGTAAAGCAGAAAATAAAGACGTAACGAAACATTTTAAATGAGCCAAAACTAAAGCTCGACAATGTTGTTTAACATTGTTTTTATTATCGTTGATCTCCGACTCGTCGCTTTTAGGTTCGGGACTGCCATTCAAACCGTCATCTTTCAATCTAAACAAAATATTTGGTAATGGAAATACTAATTAAAACAATAAAAGTAACCTAATGGAGTCTTCTTGTATTATAGATCCGAACTTGAATCTATGATCTTCGTAAATGTCATTTTTAAGTGATTCGTTATCGTCGTAATTATTAACGTACGACTTCACTAATAATCCTAACGGACAATCAAACACGTAAAGAGGCAAAACAAAAGAAGTCGTAGCGTTAATAGGAACGTCGCTAAAATTACTTCCACGAGACGAAGCTCTCTCTGTACTTTCGGAACTTTCGTTCACACTCGGACTATTTGTTCCTTCTCGAGCAACCAACTTTTTCAAACTTTGCAAATTCATCGGTACGAACGTCAATATTACGTGTGTTACCGAAACTCCTTTAATAAAACATCTCCATTGTGGTAAGTGCTTATCTTCTGATGTAGACGTTCCATTTACTACCAATAAAATAAAACTACCATAAATGTTCGCCCTCCTAACAAAGGTTATAAAAACCTACTAAAATAGAGACCCCATGGTTCTCACAATAAAAAGAGGGGTAATGGTATCAAGCCGGTTAATAAAGGAAACCTGTAAAAAATTACTCTCTCGATTAGAGTAAGACTAGTCCAACTTAAAACAGAAGGGATGGGATCTCTATTTTAAAATGGAACCAAAGTAAAAATTACCCGTTATGGAAGTATGTGAAATGGGACACAAATGAGGGTACTTGTTTAAGTGTCTAACTAATATTTGTTCCGTTAGCCTGTCAGACTCCTGCGATGTAATATCTAATTCGTAATCGTGTAAGCACATAAGGTGGTCTTGTATATTTTCTAATAACAATTTGTTTGATTTTTCGTAATCGTAATTGTTAAGGGACGAGACTCGTTCGTTGCCTAAAATAATAACAATAACTCGGATAGTGTTCTCTATACGAATCTTACTCTCAATAAACATGGAGAATAAAAGTTCCGTCTGTTGACTCAAAGGTAAAATACTAATTGGATCGAAGTTAAATGGAATGTGTTCAATTCGTTCCCTTAAAATGATTACTATAGTTTCACTTTATAAAAAGTTTAAGAACATACTCATTATCACAGTTGGTAAAAACATCGTCAGTAACGCTATTTTTACTATCCCAACGACTGCTACTTTTTCTTTTCTTATAAACAGTACTTGAACGTCTGCTCGATATTAGACGTTCGACGCTAAAAGCTTGTATTTTGTTTTGGCATATTAAATTTAAATGCTCTAATGTCAGTAGAGAATTGATGCATAAAGAATCGACGTGACGTATCTACAAAAAATATAATTTTTAAAAGTCTTTCTACTTTAGATACGTACAATATCGGCTAATTCCTGATATCGTTTGTGGTCTAAATAATTTGTCCAAAAATGTCTCGGTTGAACGACTCCATATTGTGGTTCTATCCAAACCTCGGTTACCATTTGTAAATCGGGATCTAAGTCCGAGTCGGGATCGGCTTCATCTTCGGATCCGCTGGTAAACTCCCCTTCGCGCCACGCTTGGTGTGGAGGAAAAAGCACGTATTGTATCACACACGAGGAAAGCGGTTTCATGCTCAACTCCAAAACCATCGTTATAATTCCGGACGAGGAGTGAGCAAAGCTAAATCCTTCTTTCAACCTCATCCTAAGACGAAAAAAAAAAGTTTGTTGGTCCTTTCAAATTATTATAGAATACCTTGTAAGGGTACTTAAAATTCTCGAGATGGCTGTCATTTCCAATTTTGGATTAGACGTGTAAGAGGTACTCCATATCCATCTTCGATGATACAGATAACGAGAAAGTGTAGTAAACAATGTTCCTGCTACCGGAGATGGTGGTAAACTAAATAAAGAATTAGGAGGTTGAGTACCGTCCGGAAATATAATCGTCGTTAAATCGCTCGGCATCCTCTCGTACCTTAAATAAGACTAGTTAACACCTCTGATATGAACAAATACAAATTTACAAATTTACCGAATCAGAATTCTCTCTAAAGGCTTTTGCAATAAAGTACAACACATGTTTTCTTTAGACTTAATAGGACTAGATAAATACGATAAATTACACAATTCGATTTTTAAATTTTCGCACACCTAAAATGAATTTAACTGAATATAAAATCAAGTACAGGTCAGTTAGTACTAAATCGCCCAATGAAATCAATTCTGTAACTACAGTTGTTACATAGAAACGTTATTACACCCTTAAGTGATGCTAGCAATATTTATATCCATTTTTTCCTCTAGGGATTCCTTGGACGGCCCTTTATACGATCCGGCCCCCCTATAGGTCTGCTCGAAGTCTTGTCTCCTCAAAGAAAATCACAAGCCTGCTCGGCTGGATTCTTTGTATGTCCGATTCTGGAGAAGCAGAGCTCACAGTTTCTACACTCTATAAGTAGGGTCCTCTCAGACGCCTATAGTATGTAGCGTTTTATTGCAGGGGCAGCAGGCCTATTGAGGTCCTCAGATGTGTCCTGCCAAGCTTAGCAGTATTTTAGCTTTTTCTAGACGTGGTTCCTTTTATAACGAGAAGCGCCTGTCTGAGTGTCCAATTGTTTCCTGCGCCCCTTACGAGTCATTACCCAAGGTTTCTTTTGATAAAACTGCAGGTTTGGACCCCCGAAAGGTGCATTGGGAGCCTTTCATAGCTAGCCCATTCGCTATCTAGTTCTCCTAAATTTTTGGAATGACTGGGTGCCTGGTGCAGTGTCACAGAGTTGTACACCAAAAGAACCTTCAGATTTTGCCAACATTCCAGAACTAACTAATGTATTCTTACATTCTTACAATCGACAAGAGCCCCCAGACAGCCTGGGCGTTCGTATAAATCTGAATTCATTTACCTTAGTTAGCTTGTTCTATAGCGCGTCTCAATCAAAAGTGTTACTGTTGTAAGGATAGGGACTTACTAGCTTTCTTGCACACACGTTCATTCTACTTAGCGCGATCCTTTACTATCAGCGCTTCTTGGCCAGCTTATCGAGAAATTTTATAATGTCTTACACAATGCACCCTTTTTTTTTCGTTATAAAATATTAATAAATTTAATAAACAGAGGTACGATATTTGTTTATCAATTGTAATTATTTAATTTTTATAAATGATTTAAAAAAATAATAGTTCGTGTATTAAATCAGGCATCGTTGTTCCCTATGCCTACAACAGTAACACTTTTAACTGAGACGCGCTATAGATTTATCATGTCAGGCTGTATAGTTAGTACTAAGTCATATTATGTGCCGGGAATAGTTCTTTTATTCTTAAAAAATCGATTTTAATCTTTTTTTGAGTTTGACTTTAGCCACAGCAGACAAATTAAAGGCAAAACCCATCAGCACTTTCCTAACAGGCTGAATTTTTGAGTTTCGGGCAGTTACTTTTGAAAAAAATAAAATTAAAAAACATGTGATGGTGTAGACACGTTCTTTAAAGGTTTATGAGCGATTTCAACTAGAATGACCTTTACAGATTTATCTTATTACCTCGTGTCGTATAAAACCCGGTGTTCCAGTTACGAAGGCAACGTTTATAATGGCACATGGATACTTCGGTATAACACGAACCATGCAAAACCATGCAGGATGATGGTCATCGTGATAATAAAGAAACTTTAAATAAGTGTGATTGTCGATTAAAATAAACGACGACCAGTCAGAAAGCATACTATATAAAGCGGTTGCTGCTTGTCGACATTGAATAATCTTGAACTAAATTTTAAAAGAAATTGTTTCAGTTTTGCTCTAGAATTTTACCTGAAATCTTCCAGAGGAATTCGCCAAGTGTAAATGTTTCGGCAAAGGATGATCGTATTTTAATACAACTGACAGTTTATGTACGTGAAACCATTTTCTCCAAGTATTGCACTCAATCTGACAAATTGGTTGCCAAACAGAAGTAAATTTAGAACAAGTAACATCACTAAAACAAATTTGCTCTTATTAGATTAGGGATCCCACAATTACAAGAGACAATAGTGGGGGAGCCAAAGACGGTCAGAATCATCAAAAAAACTAGTCTATAGGTGTGGGGGTAGCCACAAACCCACTTTTGCACTAGACGGTTTTTGAACAACTCTGTATAGGTAATGGCTTTATATCATTTGAGATTGGCGTTACTTTTTATTTTCAAAATACTCACTTGGGAGATAAGGTAAGTCTTGGCGAATCGGCCCCTTCTAAAATAAAGACTGGAATTCCACTCCTGACGCTTTCTGGTAAAGTGTACCAGACATTTGAATTTTGTATCGAAGTTAATTGTTGAGCTAAACTATTATCTGCGGATAGTTGCGTTATTCTTAACCAATATCGTTCGATAACAGCTTGTCTGTAGGAAGACTTTGACTCCTTTTTCATCAGACAAGTTATGTCGTGTAAAAATTCGTAAGGAGCTAGAAAGAAGTGACTAACAATTCAATTTCTGAAAAAGTATCGACTCACCGAACACGAGAACTTCGACACGAGCTACATTTTTAACCATGGGCCATTGATAGGTTATATGGTATTGAATATAAATATACGATTTCCACTCTACACTAAGGCTTACTTCTAAAAGACCATTATCGAATTTAACATACTAAAAAGTAATAGTGAGACGAATTTAAATGAGCTCCATGTTTAACTTACATCCACGTTATAACCTTCACGCATACGACGAGATAGGAGTAACGACACCGAAGCCGTTACATTATCCTCAGTTTGTTTTTTGCACAATAACACAGGTACTCGATGATTATGAAAATTAGCATTTCTAAAATTAACGGAACGTTCAGTTTTAATAAGATAAAACTATAGCAACTTACGGCATTTTCCATTTTGTTTGATGAATCAACAATGGACTAGATTTATTTTTACTTTGAAAGGACCACAATAGATAAGACTCGTGATACTTATTTATTATCATCGTAGGAGACGGTTTCTAACAAAACAAATCAACCATAAAAGACACATTTTGGTCAGTTGAGATTCTTACAATTTCATCAAAATCTTCTAAACAGACCCCCGAAGTTGCTTGAGATATAAAGTGAAGTAAATCGGTGTAAGAAACAAATCCGGCACTATTTCCTGCATGAAACTTTGGGCCTACCTTCAAAAATGATACAGAAATACTTTCATAATGTAACTGCAATAAGAGGGACTCCATTATGTTACTATCTGGCATTGCAACGACACCATCTGTTATGACTAGAACATCTTTAAAAAAATTTATTTTAGATAGCAATAAAACATCACTACTACTACAGATAGTTTAGTTACAGAATTGGACCAAACAACTGGATTTTGGTTAACTCTTTAAAAACCAGTTAACAGTTAACCGGTGAGGTATATTTAAAAGTGACAAAAACCAGTTCAAATTGCCAGTTCCAACTTTAGGAATATCTTGTAAACAAATACCCAAAACTTACGGCTTAAGCTATTCTCGGGTAGTAGCAAAATCGCCAGCATGGAATATCTTAACATATTTACAAAATTAACATCAGGTAAAACCATCGCAATGTTCGGAGTATTTTGTCCAAAGCCTACTAAAGAAGGACTCATACTTAAGTCCTCGGAACTCAACTTAAACATAAAAATAATTAAAAAAAGCTTTTGAAAACCAACTAGCATTTACTTTTCGCAAATCAATTTCATCGTGTGCCAACGAAGACGCCTTAGCTAAACGACCTTCCAAAAAATGAAACTGATTTTCGACGATACCGACAATTTCTTGCACATTCTGACACGTAATTTTAACTCCTTTGACTAAAACTTGCTGGGCCGGACTCATGAAAAAAGGTGTGTTTGCAATGACGGTGAGGTACAAATTAGGTTGAAAAACCAACGAGTTTCCAGGTATCGTAAACTAAATTTAAATTACTAATTATTTTTATACGCGGCAAAAGAGTATCTTACTTGTCTACAGAGCCCTTCCAACGTCGCTTTGAACGAAATGAAAATTTCTTCAAACAAAATTTTGTTTTTATCCATATTAACCGCCGATTGAGACGGACTCATATCGAAACAGTAAACAAAACGATACGAATGAGCTAAAAATTTAACAGAAGTTTTACTCGTTACGATGTAGCGATTACTCCTCATTTTTATTCCTTTTTTTGGCACAGCAGAAATGATTTCTAGCTTGTTGGACAGATTATCCTTAAAAGATAAAAACGTTACTTTAGTCTTTGATTAGGATTACAAGACCTACTACTTTGAGGTGAGGAGGTATCGTGACGACCGTGTTTAAAAGGTCTAGAAACCATTGAAACCTTGTTGCACGAGAGACGGGCAAGTTTCTGGGTAAAAGAACATAAATTACGTCGGCTTCCAAAATTACGGATTCGTCGTTTTGTTCGTTTTCGTAACATCTCAAGTCGTCAGACTCGTCTTAAAGATCGTAAAATAAGTACAAAATTAATTAGAGGTATCAATTTTACCTTCTTGTAAAGAGAGTTCAACCCCTTCGTCGGAATCTTGTTGTAAACAGTCACTTTCCATATTTTTTTCTATTTTTTAATATTAATGATCGTTAATTACATAGTTAATAATAGTTATCTACCGAAAGTTTAAAAAAATATTGATATTACTGAAAATTGCCCAAAGTCCATCCAAACTCTTATCATCATTTTTATCCAACCTTAGAGTAACATTAATTAATTTTATGGGATTAGTAAAACTTTCGTGATTTAATTTAAATTGCAAATTTATTCAATTTATGCATTTGCGTTCGACTATTTACAATTAATTTATATTTATTACATCATTTTTACAATAACATAACCTACAATGTTTGTTTTTATCTTCGATTGCAACCTCCTTTTTCTAGACGAAAGGGCGCCAAATTCAAAGTTACATATACAGGGTGTAGCTTAAGTTACTGTTTTTGAGAAAATGTTTCGAACCTTGATATTAGGGCTACCATATTACTGTGCATTGGGATGCTACTGGTACCGGTGAGTGGATTGTACTCCTCTTGTCTCTCAACGTATTGGAGGGATTTATTCCGTCAAATGCTTCTTAAATTGTGAACATAAATCGAATACACCGTGGATAAATTATACGTTTTAATTGATACAAAATAAAATATAACAAAAATACTGTCAAAATATACAGGACAAAGCGCCAAGTTAATAAAATGGTAGCACTTTTTAATTCCTATATGTACATATTAATTGACTATTAAGGCCGGCACAATATGTATAAAAATATGGTAGTGAGTGGCATTACTTAAAAGTAATATTAGATAAAATAAATTAAACGCTTAAAGGATTAACTTGAACTATTCCTCCAGCATCACATATATTTCTTCCGATAGAATTTAATTTAGCAAAATTCTCTATACCGCTGGTTGTGGTAACGGCTTTCAGATTATGTTTAGTACGCCGTGCGGCCTATAAAAAAAAATTATTTAAACATAATTTAATAGATTTAAAAAAGACTCACTTCTTGCACCCAAGCTTCGGCCATTAACTTCTCGTGATGGGCACTAGGCAAATTACCGTTTAATGATGTTGAAGCACGAGACAGAACTACAGCACTACTATAAATATCAAAAGTCGCATTTGAGAGTCTATTAAGAACAAGCTGCTCATCCACGATATTCTTGCCATGTTTAATCAAGACTTTTTCGACACATTGACCAAATGCGTCAATATTCTACAAACTTAAAATTATTCGATGATTACTCCTTAAAATTTTTTACCTCTGCAACGAGACGCGACGATGCTGCAAGTTGATCGTGTACCAAATGATCCATACCGGGGGGCGAGCCGAGTCCGACAGTTCTAACGACACGTTTAGAAGCTTCTCCAAAAATTAGTCCCAAGTGGGCCGTGGGGTTCTTGAAAGCTTTTTGTAATTCCTTCAAATGTGCTCCAGCATGCTGAATGCCTGTCCAAAAACTTTAGTAACCTTAAAATGCCCCAAACTGTCACACTTACCAGTTAAGGCAACAAACAATCTTAAAATGTCATTGGTGCCTTCAAAAATCCTAAATATTCTCAAGTCTCTCAGAACTCGTTCTAAACCGGTTTCTTTCATGAAGCCCATGCCACCCATAATCTGAATGGCCTCGTCACAAACGTACCAAGCAGCTTCCGAAGCGAAGCATTTGGATATGGCCGCTTCGAGATGATAATGCTGCGATCCATTATCCATGTTAGATGAAATCATGTAAGCCATGGATTCGGTTACGTAGTGTAACATGGCCATTCTTGCCAGTTTTTCTTTAATACCATCGAAAGAATCTAACCGCTTACCAAACTGCACACGAGTCGTGGCAAAATCAACTGCTTTTTTTGTGCAGGCCCTCATCGTTCCCGACAAACAAGCGGCCATTCCGAAACGACCATTATTTAAAATATTCATAGCAACCTTAAATCCATTTCCGACTCCGCCCAAAACATTTTCGACGGGAATTTGGACATCTTCATAAAATACTTCAGTAGTGTTTGACGATTTAATACCCATTTTTTTCTCCGGTGGCCCACTGGTAACGCCACCAAAACCTCTCTCGACTATAAACGCCGTAACTTTGTCTCTTGTACCTCCAGTTTTTGGATCGACAACCGATGTTTGAGCAAAAACAGTCATGATTTCGGCAATCCCACCGTTACTAATCCAAATTTTGGATCCGTTCAAAATATAATGCTTCCCATCATCAGAGAGTACCGCTCGAGACCTAAAATAATATAATTACACCATACACATACAAATTAAACAAAAAATACCTGATGGACCCTGCGTCGGACCCGGACGATGGCTCGGTTAAGCAAAATGCCGCAAATTTCCCAGACGTTACTAAAGGTAGATACTTAGCTCTCTGCTCGGGAGTTCCATAAAGTAAAATGCCTTTAAAGCCGATAGACTGATGAGCTCCTAACGTAATTCCGACGCCTAAAATTGTTTAATGAGTTTGAGTCGTTCAAGTCTGACTAGTTACCTAAATCGTTAGCTCCCACAATTTCGACTAAACGAGCATATTGAGTGTTATTCAGACCCAATCCACCGAACTCGGTGGGTACTTGTAAACCGAACAGTCCTAAGTCCCACAGAGTAGACAAGGTTTTCTCGTCCGCAGTTTCTTCCGAGTCATTTTTAGCAGGATCGTTGACTTCCTACAATTTGAATTACGTCTTCTTTACCATAAAAATATAAATATACAAACGGAAAAAAATTTCTCGACGGGATCTATGAGCATTTGAACGTTTTCCTTTTGATCGGCCGATAGAACGTCAGGATAAGGAAACACTTCTTTGCCTTCGACTTGGCCACGAAATAAGTTCATCGTGAACGATAAATTTTCATTCGCTGCTGCTCTTTCTTCAGTTTTCGCTTGTGGGGCACTCGCCAAATATCTAAAACCGACAAATTAAGTTAGTTAATTAAAATGAGCCGTTATTACCTTGTGACGAGTTCATTCGTAATTTTATTAGATTTTTGTAATAATCTGATCGTTCGTAACATCTTTACTATAATTGAAAATAAACTTTCTAATTTAACTAATTCGAATTGGACTTTGCTTAGAAGTATCAGGTGTCAAAGTACAATTTTTTTAAGTTTTAAGGTTAAAGAACAATTGGAAACAAAGAAAATTAGAATATTCGAGAATTGACTACGTGTGTTATCGAGCGTTTCCATGGCACCGCCATGTTTGCATTTATTTACGTTTATATTAACCTCGTCAACTTAATATTTCGAAGAAATGTATATTTATTTAAGTAAAAAGGTATTTATTTTGCTTGTAACGAATAATCATTTATTAAGTTAATTATTTAGATCGCGATTCCGAACAATACGAGAATAAATTGTATAGCATGGAACAAGGAAGACAATTACATAGCCATTGGCGGCGAAGGAGGTCTTTTAAAAGTGCTCAAGTTGGATTCGGGTACTCGTAAGTCGAAATGAATGTGGCCCGTTCTAAAAGTATCGCTTTAGGTAACGAAAGTAACGTTAACAAGTCCAAAGGACTGACTGCTTCGAATAATTTGTCGATGAATCAAACATTGGAAGGACACTCCGAGAGCATACAAGTCATAACGTGGAATCAAAAACATCAACGTCTAACCACAAGCGATCAAAATGGAATTATTATAGTGTGGATGTTGTATAAGGTGCGTCAAAATTAAAAGCAGAGGTCGAGCTGAGTATATTTTTTGTAGGGGACGTGGTACGAAGAAATGATTAATAATAGAAAGAAATCGATCGTCGTCGGTATGGCTTGGAATGCAGACGGGTCCAAAATATGTATTATTTATGAAGACGGCGCTGTGATAGTGGGCTCCGTCGACGGAAATAGAATTTGGGGGAAAGAACTGAAGAGCGTGCCACTATCGAAAGTTCAGTGGTCTCCGGACGGCAAATTGCTTCTGTTTGGCTTAAAAAACGGACAAGTACACCTTTACGACAATTTGGGAAACTATATAGTAAGCTTAAGGAGAACCGAACTCAAAATTGTTTTTACGATTAACTTTCCAGATGCCCATCGATATAGTTAGTGCAAAATTATACAAGTCTTACACCATGGACAACTCGATTATTAGCATGGATTGGTATAACGGTAAATTTGGTCACTTGTACTCGTTATGTCCCACCTTGGCTATTTGTTATGAAAATGGTTACATCCAACTTATGTGCAACGAAAGTGATCAGAGTAAGAAAACAAAAAGCGATTATTTCGTGTCCTCAAGTTCAGTTTTAGATCCAATATTTGTGGACGCCAAAATGAACATCACTAACTGCTCTTGGAATCACAACGGCTCACTGATTGCCGTTGTAGGCCAACAACATCAAAAAGACGAAAATAAATACCTAAATGTTGTACAGTTTTTTGGCCCATTTGGAGACGTAAGTGGAATATTTAAAAAATGTTAAGTAGAAAAGTTATGAACTATACAGAGGTGTTTAAAAAAAAAGAGACATCCTAAAGGTTATTTTTTATCTTTTTGACTATAAGTTTATATCTCAAAAATATTTCTTAGCACTTACGAACTTTAAATTTGCCCGGTCAAATGGTTTCAAGCTGTTCTTGGGAAGAAGGATCTTTAAGAATCGCCTTGGGGATCGACTCATCCGTTTATTTTGCCAACATTCGACCTGATTACAAGTGGTGTTATTTTAAAAATACTGTCGTATTCAGTTCGTGTCGTCTTCAGAAATCTGGCATATGTGTCTCATTTTGGGATATATCGAATAATCAAGTACGTAACCCAAATATTTGTAAACAAAGCCTATATCGACGAGTTTTAGTGCCACATTAGATATGTTCCCGCACTCTTGGCAATGGCGGCATGTAAAGATCACTGCGTTTTGGCAATACACGTCAATAATGAGAAATCTACCAAACAGTATGGACTTCTGTTGTGCAACACATTAGGGACGCCGGTCGACGGTGAGTACTTTTTCGACAACGAAACTCTTTAATTCTGATTAAATTAACAGGAAAGTACACCGATATCGAAATTAAGTATGTGACCATGAATAGCTCTCACGTCGTTGCCGCTTCTAAAAACAACTACCTCCTATGGCAGTACAAAACTCCCAAATCGTCGACAGTGCAACGTAAGTATTAACACGTACGTAGGGGTAAAATAAAATTTTTTGTTTTAGTGAGGGACGCGAGATGTGAAATTTTCCACGTCGATCAAGATCCCGACGGGCCTTTCCTGATTGCGAAGGATTATAAGCTACCGGGGACCGAATCGCCAAAACTCGACACTCATGATTCCCTCGATCCCATTTCTTGCGTCGCTCTGACCGATAAGTACTTAATTGTCGGTAAAGAGTCCGGTGTCATAAAGCAGTTAACGGTACCACGAGTAGTCATGATTAATACTCACGTTCTAAACGTTCGACCACATAAGATGTTACTCAATTGCAATTCTACGTAAGCGAAGAAGAAATATTTTGATCGAACATAATTTAGTATTTTGCAGGCGTCTTGCAGTGATCGACGTGACGGGAGTGTTAACGGTGTTGGATATTACTGAAGCTTCTATTCACTATAATGCGAAACAGAATACTCGATTAGAACGTAAAGATGTATGGGCTATGTGTTGGGCCAGCGATAACCCTCAATTACTCGCAATAATGGAGAAAACGAGAATGTATATATTCAAAGGAATTTATCCCGAAGAACCGATCTCGAGTTCTGGTTACATTTGCAGTTTTCAGGTAATTTTAGTCAAAACTAATTTAGCAAGTCGGTTCGGGCTCGGCTCTCTTTCATCTCCACTGGGTGGTTTTTGCACGAAGGGAAAGATTATGCAAGTATAGGGGACATTTTGACCTACATTCTTAGGCCTTTTTTTCTTCAACATTTTGAAAGTTTAAAACTTTTCAAAGCTTAGTGTCTTATAGTGCTAAATTTGAGTGTTCCTTCGAGTACTCTGCTGTGAGAATTATAAATAAATTTATTTTAGTGTATAACACCTCAAATTCTAGACAAGCGTTCAGGGTAAGGTTCAGGGAGATTGTCGGTGGCCTCCAGGCCCATGAGTGCTCGTTGACATTTGATTTATGTTAATTTCCTCTAGTAGCATTTCTGCTAGTTGGTACAGGTATGCTTGTAAATCAGCTTTGCTGAAGCTATACCTTTTGAATTGCTATTGTATTAATATTAATTCAATAAATTTATTATTATTATTATTATTATAGACTTATAGATGAGAGACTAGATCCAAATCTGCAATTCTAATCCACTAATGAACGTTTTAGAATTTAGAAATTCAAGCAGTGCTCTTAGACGAACTTATGGAAACACCTGAAAAACCGTCAAAAGAACACTTGTTTAAATTAGAAATTAAAAGCTTGAGAGACACCAGAGAATTATTAGAAAAAGTTGGCATCACCGAAGCGGCACAGTTTATAGAGGACAATCCTCATCCTCGTTTATGGTAAATAAAAAATAAAGTTGAACGCCCTTTTTAATGAATTTAATTTTAGGCGTTTATTGGGCGAAGCCGCTCTCAAAGATCTCAATCTTAAAGTAGCAGAAGAAGCTTTTATCAGGTCTAACGATTACTCGGGTATCCAGTTCGTAAAACAGTTAGACGGAATGAATACGTCGGTTAAAAAGGCATCGGGAGCTGCTTATTTTAAAAACTTTGACGAAGCCGAAAAATTGTATACAGAAGACGATCGAAGGTTCGAAAGCCGATTTTTCAATGAAACCTAACTCAAATTCAAATTTCAGAGACTTGGCGTTAAATTTACGCGTCACATTAGGCGACTGGTTTCGTGCTATACAAATTGTGAAGAACGGAGTTTCTGCACCGGATAAACTTCTGGAAACGGCCTATAACCGTACGGGGGATTATTTCACACACATTAATAATTGGAGTGCGGCGATTGAGTATTACGAAATGGCGCAAAATAAAGAAAAAATGATCGAATCATACTGTCAGTTACAAGACTACAGGTCTTTAGAAATAATAATGGATCAGTTGGATAATGATGATCCCTTACTTAAGTACATCGCCAAAATATTTATAGCGGAAGGAGATTACACGTCGGCAATCCGCGCTTACTTAAAGGTAACCTTCTACTTATATGCTTCGAATGAATTTAACCATAATATTGCCGTTGCAGATTAACGATATCGACAACGCTATAAATGTCAGCGTGCTCAATCAACATTGGGATCGAGCGGTTACCATAGCGAAGAAACACCGAGTACACCAAGTGGCAAAACTTTTTGTAGAATACTCTGATCATCTAGTTAAAGAAGGAAAGATTAATCGAGCCGTCGAAATCAACATTCAAGCAAAGTACTGGTTTACTGCAGCTAAATATGCGGTCAAGGTAATTCTTAACTGGGGGCAGATCTAGGGCAAAAAGGATCGATGAAAGTCTTGTCGGAGACTTTCTCCTCTTAAATTATTTCAAAATGAACTAGTAATGCAAATTGTTTTTAGCTAGCAGAAAATGAGTTTAGTAAGTCAAATAAAAGCCTGTTGAAAGTTAAACGAATTTACGTTTATGCGGCACGTCTAATCGAACTGTACAAGAAGGAAAATTCAACCGGTAAACTTAGCGTGGCTTTTTAATTTATCCTTACGTTTTAAACTTTTTCAGATGATCAAATCGATAGTTTTTCTGACACGACACTATATGAAAATGGTTGGAAGAATGCAGAAACTGTTCATTTCTATATGTTGGCGCATCGACAACTACTCGCTCGAAAAACTGCCGACGCTTTGTGTACTTTATTTAAACTTCAAACGTACTCGTCCTTTATACCGGCAGAAGAGATATATGCGCTTTTAGCGCTTGCATCGTATTTGGAAGAGGCATTTAGTTTGTGTTCGAGGATGTTCGTTAAACTTGATTCGTCGAAGGACGTAAGTAGAAGGGTGGTGCAAAAAGGGGGCCCTGGAACCTCTTTGGCACTTTTTTGCAACTCCCTAGCCAAATTTTCGCCCATTTTTGGTATTAAAGCCGAGTTTGGCTTTATTAAAAATTGGCGTAACCCATGATGTCCTAAAAAGTGTTGGAGGGTCCTTAAGTCTCTTTTTTTAGATTTCAAAAGACGAAAAATGTGAATATAGTAAATTGGCTTTAAAAATCTTTGTGAAGGAACAGCCCATATATTCGTCACGCCTTCAACGTGTCAACTGCTCCAACTGTCAGTCCGAAATTTACGAGTGGTGAGAAACGATCGTAAATCAAACCGTATTGGTAATAATTTATCTTTTACAGGGAAATCAAGTGTCCTTATTGTGATGGTAAGTTTCAAACTTGCGTTGCGTCCGGACGGCCAATAATAAGTCGAAGCGTGAAACAAAAAGTATGCCGAACTTGTCACCATGCAACTATGGAAAAATATTTAGGAATCAAAAAGATCTGTCCACTTTGCCACAGTCTTTTTAATGCGTTTGATGATTAATTTAGCGCACCGCACCAGTTTTGAAAACTTTAAAAGAAATAAAATTAAGACACGTTCGACAGTATTTATTTCAACTAATCCCCAATTAAAACGAAACATTAAAAAAATAATTAAAGTTTCATTTTGAATCTGTTATTTTGTGCTCTTAAGAAAATGCTATCGATGTTTTTGAAAACGTCGCTAGCAGCTTTAGCAGCATCTATGTAATGATGTAAATTACGAAGTTGATAGTAGTTCACCAATGGTTGAGTTTGCTTATGATATGAATCTAAACGTTTTTTCAACGCTTCGGCATTGTCGTCTGATCGTTTTACCAAAGGCTCGCCCGTCACGTCATCCGTCATCGGCTTCCTAGGAGGATGAAACTCCTCATGATATGAACGTCCACTCGACGGGTGAATCAAACGCCCGGTGATGCGACGCACCAATAAACTATCTTCGATTCCGAATTCGATAACTGCGTCTAAATTTGTCTTACGTTTTTCTAGCAGTTCATCCAACTACAAAAACAAGCGACTTAAACGTCATTACATGGAGCATAAAGTACCTTTTGGGCTTGAACGACAGTACGAGGAAAGCCATCCAATAAGAAACCATTGCGACATTCCGGTTTGTCTAAATTAGAGTCGATCATATTAACGACCAGTTCGTCGCTTACTAACTTTCCTTGGTCCATAACTTTCTTCAGTTGACTTCCTAATTTAGAACCAGATTGAATTTCACCTCGTAGCATGTCTCCTGTCGAGAGGTGGCAGACGCAATACCTTTCTTTCAATAGTGGGGCCTTCAAAAAGTTACATAAGTGAGTTTACTAGGTAGGGCCAGGTCGTGCCAGATAATATTTTTTAAAGGTAAAGTGGTTAGGGGACGCCGTAAAAAATATCGAAAAAATTCTATCGAGCCCGCGAAGCCCTATATTTCGACTTTTGGTATCTCAATATTACGCAAATAGCCACTAGATGGCTCCGCATACTATAATTTTCTATGCACGCGCGTTTTTTGAATTTTTTCGTTTGACGCGGAGTAATAATTTGCTTATTATGTGAAAACCAAAAGTCTAAATATTGGGAATCCGAAGCCTCGTAGAGTTATTTTTAGTTTATACTTGGTTCTTAGTCCACTTTAAGTTAGTAAAGTACTCCATAAGGGTGTCATGCACGAAACAGTTGGACTGGTTTAAAAGTGTTACGTCAACAAATTTACCTGTGTCCCTTTACCGGAGCCTGGTGGTCCAAGTAAAATGGCGTTTATTCCTACTCCATTCTCTTCGGGGGCTTCTTTAGGCAGAGCTATCGAAGGTGGCATAATTGAAGGTTATATTGAATGAAAATGGGAGTGCTTTGTAAAACGGCCGATTTCAAACGTGAACCATGAACTTTTAACACGATTACAATTATGTTAATAACGTGATAAAAAGCTATCTGATTGCTTAATAACTTTAAAATTATACAAAATAATGACAGGTATTTTAGTACCAACTGGTACCAACCCAAACTCAATTAACTTTTCGAACCGTCCTGTCAACTGCTAACGTTACCATCTTACCTAATTACTATTTTTTACAAAATTTCAAATTGAAGTAAAAAAACTGGTTACTGGTTGCGTGTCGCTTAATAATTTATACAGATGACGTTACATATCGATATAGACGATTTATTAATTTACCGAGCAAAGCCTCCATTTTGTTTTCGATATTTTGCTTTAACTTCCGAACTGCTTGAGAGTGAGGATATTTCACAAACAAGGGCTAACTGTAAGAATGATTGAAATGAAGAATATTGAGGTGGAACGGTCTTCGTACGTATAAGTTCTACGTCCAACAAATTTTTCTGAAAGTTAATCCCTCTTGAAAAAGGTTATTGTTCTCTTTACAGCAAGAATTTCGTATCTCTTGTTCCGACTCTCTGAACTATTGTGGTAGACGGCTCATTTTCACACTGATGACTTCCCACTTCTTCGCAATTTCGAGAACCACCTCTTCGACGTTCTCATTTGGTGATGAGTATCACAGTACACAGTATCAGTATCTGAAATAGTGGTATCGTGTGGTAAGAGAGTACCTATGCCTCCGTAGGAGTGATTGTGAAGTTAATATTTTATATTCCTTAAAGTGACCTTTAACTCTTTACCTTTTAAGCTGAACTCTGAACATAATATATCTGATGGCAATCTTCTGTAGTTTGAAGATGATTTCAAATTTTTCTTGACTGAGTGCACCCGAAAATGGCAAGGCGTATCGTATCGCCTGATAGTCGGCTTACCAAACACGCGGACGCAAATTTTTTTTGTTGGTCCCTTAATATGATGTGACCATTTGAGAGTGACATCAACTCGCAATCTAGCAATCACATGGGTTTAACCATGGAACTAGAAAATAAGTGGAATGGGTATAAGTTAGTTTGAGGGTATCTAAAAGCTAAGCATCAGTATCGTAAAGGGGGTGTTACTCACAATTTTACCTACTACGACATTCTCGGAAGATGTTTATGCAACTGACAGTTTGTTCGTTACTAGGCGCTTATTCATGCTCTTAGCGCGTTCAACCCTTGCACTTATTTTCTAGTTTAATGAATTTACCCATAAAACGGATGAGATTTTGCCCCATTAGTTTACCTGAGAGAAAGGACGACCTTATTCGTATTCTACTTCGAGAAGTGGGAACATCTTCTGATGTGATCACGGCCTGAGCATAAGGTGGTTTACGATGAAGTCTCCAGCTCTCCGTTTGGTCTGGCGGGTAAGAGTTGCATGTGGAACCGAGGCCTAAGTGCGGGAAACCCTTACTGATAGGGGTTTACCTATAAAATGTTTGAGGATCTCGGATCTGTCCGATCTCGGTTGCCGAGAGCGCGAGAAAAAGATGACCTTTTCCAAATTTTACTTCCAGAAGGGCGAGTATTCCGATGAAGCCTCCGGTTCTGCGCATTTTATTTTTCATCAAGCTCTCGACAAAGTTTGAAAGTTTCTGGGGAATACGACCTGTGTCGTGCGTTCATCTTCAATAGAGACTGATGGCTTCTTGAAGTACTCCTTTAGAATTTTGGCGTGTAACGATCCTAATCGTCCTCGTAGTGTCGTAGTCGAAGGGTAGCTTTCGTTGCAATCTCCGTATGGCCTACAAAATGCGCGACAAATTCAAATTTGAATTTGTAAGCGCCGATTTAAATTATGAAATGTTGATAACTTTTTGTTAAATAGTACAATGAGTGTTATCTAGTAATAAATAAATGGTAATTTTTAGTAAACTTTAGTAAAGTGTGCGTTTATTTAATGAACTATAAATTGACCTTTAAGAAGTTTAATCTGCTATAGAAATGACCCTAACAAATTTATGAACTACTAAATGTGTTATCAGAATTAATCTTCGGATGTTAAAGGACACTTAACTAATTTATTTAGTTATAAATCGTTAATTTTTAATGTTTATCATTTAATTAATTGTTAAGTGTGAATTTAGAAATAAATGTTCGGAAAGCCATGAAGGCTTTATGCATCGGTGTACTTACTATACTATTTATTTTATTAGGTGAGTTCGATGGGGAGTTTATTTAAATTTTTATTAAGATATCTTTGTAGGAAACGTTAATTCAAATTCGTTTAGGTGTTCTAGGTATTGTAAAGGTGAGTGTTGGAAAAATCTGAAAAAGGCTCGGAGCGGCGGTTTTGTTAGTTTGTGAATTTTACTACGCACTTTGGAATAACTGATGTACCGATTAATAATTATCTCTTTTTAAAATTTGTTTACTATAGAAAATTGGAATAAATTTGGATATAAAACCGAAAATACTTATCATTACAAATACAATAGTTTTGTAAAAACAACCGTAAGTGGAGCTCACGCCCAAACTGAATTGTTAATTAAATCGAACGTAGATATTAACGTAATATCGAATTGTAATTATGTGATGCAATTAACCAACGCAAGCTATGAAGAAGTTTACGCGAATAAAGCGAAATTGAGACGAACAAACGTAGTTAAAGAATTCCAAGATTTAAGCAAGCAACCCTTATACTTCTCTTTTCAAAATGGACGTATCGACACGGTTTGTCCTGGAGACGAAAGTAACCATATACTACATATCAAAAAAGCTATTTTGTCTGCTTTTCAAAATAGCATGCCAAATTTTGAAGAAGATGCTCTCGTATACGAAGTTCGTAGTATAGTACACCGAAAGATATGAGGGAATTCTACGTCCAGCAATAGAATAGAACCGCATTTGTTAAAATCGCTTTCATTAAAAAACTTGTTCTAAGTAAAATATTATGCTTTGCTACGCACATTACTTAAAAGAATATTTTAGTATCGGCCATTGGTATCTGCGGTGCGAAAATTCCCTTATATATCTTTCGGCCGACTGTACCAAATTCTTTTACTACTATACAAAAAAATAAAACCTCAATTTTAGACCGATATATCTGGAATTTGTGACACCAAATATGCACCTTCCAATACCAACCGCAACTTGGTAATAAAAAAGATAAAAAATTTGGAAAACTGTTCACACAGAAAGCTCCAACACACTTCTTGGACAGCCACGCCATATTCGAAAAATATTCCAAAATCGACATCTTTGCTAAAGTACCAAACTTTACTCAATAAAATACGTTTTTTAAATTATTAAATTTCAGAAGCACGCAAGAATGTACTCAAGTAATTAACCGAGACTTCATCTTGGAGTCGTCCCAATGTTTCGAAAAACATCTTTTTCGTCCATTTTCCAATAAAGAAAATGGGGCAACGACCCACCTCACTCAAACTTTAACTTTTGTATCCGAAACAAAAGGAGTTTCTCCAATCGCGCGTAATTAGTTCCAAAATTTAAACAACGTCAACTAACCGTTATATTTATAGCTAGAAATTATCGATACGATTCTTTGCTGAATAATTACAATTACGAGACGACTCCAGTGACTAAAGATACGACGACAGCTAAAATTCTACTAGAAAATTTAGAAGAAACTCTCGAAAGTGGACTCGAGTCCCAAATACCGACGCTCTTCTCGCGTCTCACCAAGAAATTAAAACACTTAAGCCAAGAGAGTTTGATTAAAATTTTTGAAGCTACGCAAAGCTCCTCGAAACAAAAGTACCGTTAGGTATTACTATCATTTTTACCAAATTTACAGTTTAGTTAAATTTTAGAAAATTTTTATTGGACGCAATGCCTTTAATTACGACACCAGACGGAATTATAGCAATGAGGCTGTTGCACGAAAACAAAATTATTTCAGATTCTCAAATTAACTCGTGGCTTAGTTCGTTGTTGTTCACGACCGACATTTCTTTATCAGTTATTCGAGCGATGATAGTAAGAATTTTTACGTTATTACGCGCGTATTACCACAAAAGTGCACCTCGATCCGACTCTATACCGTAACTATGGTCTTCCTTCTGAAAGACGACTCAAATGTTAGAACAGCGCAATTGCACGTTCGAAAGCTGCCATCCTGCAACCCGCCATTTTGAATTTAAAACTTTAACTTTAGATCAAGTATATTATAATATTATAGTGTTTAAGTAGGCCTCAACCCCATATCCATTAAGGAGTCTGAAGGGGGAGGTGTAGCTTTAAACTACGCAATTCAAATGTGAATTATGATTGACTCATAGGAAGTGTGTGGATGCTTTCTTCAAATTTAAACTCCGAAATATTTTTTTCTCAAATTAAGAGTTTGTATTTTTCAGCCCTTAATGAACTCGAATAGCCCCATAAAGGAAAAAGCGATTTTATCAGGTTCGACGTTAATTTATACGTATTGTAAACAAGACCCACAATGCTTCCACAAACAAGATGTACAAAACCTAATTAAAATAATTGAGGAACCGTTAAAAAATACGTGCGCCCCACGTAGCTGGAAAAATCACGGCGAAATTCTTCTGGCCCTAAAAGGAATTGGAAATATTGGAGTCGACAATTCTTTGGAGTATTTAAAAAAATGTTATACGGTAAAGGGTAATTAACTTTTTTCTCCTCGAATTAATTATTTATTTTAAGAACGACGACGCTCCATTAGAACTTCGCCTCGCTGCCATCGCAGCCCACCGAAGAGTGAGCTGTTTGGATAACTTAAACTTGGAACATCTAATCGACTATTTCGGACAAATTAATCAAAACGTCGAAATTCGTATTGCTTCGTACTTAGCAGCGATGCAATGTGCTTCGTACGCAACGATAGCTAAAGTTAAAGATGTGCTACGCCACGAAGAGATTAATCAAGGTAACGACGAAGATTTTAAAATTTAATTCGACGATTTTCTCAAATATTTGAGCACGAATTTTAGCAAAATGATTGAAAAAATTTGGAAATTTTAAGGAAATTATTTATTTATTTTTTCAACCTTTCAGTTGGTTCTTTTGTTTGGACCCACTTGACTAATCTACAAGAATCGTCTTCACAATTAAAGCGAAGTTTAAAATCGTTGGTCGAGAACGAGTTTTTCCGAAATAAATTCAGTACAGATTTAAGAAAATACTCGAGAAATTACGAAATGTCGACTTTTTTTGATTTGTTGAACGCCGGTGGCACCGTCGAGAGCAACGTCGTTTTCACTTCGGAATCTTATTTGCCAAAATCGTTAATGCTCAATTTTACTCTGGATTTGTTCGGCGAAACGGTTAATGTTTTTGAATTTGGTACAAGAATGGAAGGTTTCGAACCGACAGTCGAGAATTTGTTCGGACCCGATGGCTATTTTCCGGAAGAATCGCTAAAAAATATGTTGGAAGGAGCTAAAAATATGAACGCGAGTCAATTTCACACGCGTAAAGAACCGTCTGGATTAATTTACTCAAAAATTTTTGGAAACGAATTTTTTTACACCCATTTTACGGATTTAGAAAGTTTTGTTAAAGAACCGAACGTTTTGGAATCTTTAATGAAGCCGTTTAAACAACAAACAGTGGATTATTCGAAAACTTTGGTTTTTCTCGATTCGTCGTACAAGATTCCGACTCTAGTAGGGCTGGCCTTAGAATTAACTACGAATGGAACCGCATTTTTAGGATTGGAAATTAATGGAAAAATGGATTTGAAAGATCTAAGCGGTCATAAATCGAGTATTGTTGGAAAAATTTATCCAAGGTGCGCAGTCGACATAATAGGATCTATGTCGATCGAGTCTTTCGATAAGCAAATCGGATTAATTTCCAAAAATACTTTGAACTCGAACGCCTATTTGGACGGACACGTTTTCGTAAATAAAGGAAAATTAGTCGATTTAAAGCTTAACGTTCCTAAAAAGGAAATGAACGTTATTAAAGTGGAGTCGCAAGCTTATTTCGTAAACGACGAGATGTTTTCGATGGACGACGTTACCGACAACGTGGAAATTTGGGAAGGGTGCACTGAGAGAAGTTTTAGTAACATAACGGGACTAAAAATTTGTCAAAATGTTAGATTCGTCAATGCGTCAGATTTAGAAACTTCACCTTATTTTCCCCTAACCGGCCATTTTAAGTACTCGATGAAAATTTTGAAATTGGACGTATTCGACAGTTACCATTTGGTCTTCGATACACATTCTGAATCCGAAATTCCCCGTCCAATTTACAAAATGTCCTTTAATTTCGATACCCCAAATTCGCTAATAGATAGGAGAATAAAAGCGTATTATCTTCTCGATTGCGAAAAATTATCGTTCAATTCGAGTTTAAATTCTCCATTCGTGAATTTCGACATCCACGCTAAAGTCGGAGGAGACGTCGATAATCTCGGATTCGTCCTCCAAACCAAATTGAACGATAAGGAAATAATCTTAGCAAAGCTAGCTTTGAAATCCACACAGTTCAACGACACTTGGAATTATAAACCGGCGATAGATTTACGCTACAAAAATTCTTCCTTCGCGTCTCTTTCGGGAGACATCGACTATTTGGAAGGCAAAAAATATGGAATCAATTTTAAGTTAAGAGGGATATTAAAGGAAGCAATTTATGTATTTGGGGATTTAAATCTGAACGAACAAGACGTAAACATAGCTGCTACGATTAAATCGAATTTACTGAATGGCAATTTCAAAGCTATCATGGTCAGAAACTACGAATCGACTTCGATTTTATCCAACGTCGTTTACGATTACGAAAGTAAAAAGAAGGAGAGCCTCGATTTCGAGTATAAACAAAACTTTACTAGGAAAAATAATTTGTTTAAAGATAGCGTGTATTTAAGCTTAAATTCTTCTCAAAAACCATTTTACGATACTCTAGTTTCGTTCCAAGCCCAGCGAAATAAACTTTATTTCGAAAACGTAGTTGTGGCAAAATTTTTTACCGAGGTATGGGAAACTCGGCAACTTTTCAAGTTTTACAAATTTAATGGAAATACGGATATAGCAGTTTTGTTGAATTTAAAAGGCGTTAAGAGAAATATCGACTACGTTTTAAATTTTTTTCACTTCCATTTCGAAAATAAGTTTCAATTTGGATTTTTGGCCCAACTCGATAGAGTACAGAGACTGGAGACTCGCATTGACTACTTGAAAATACCGTCACAAAATCGCACTTTTAGCTTTTTATTCTACTACCCTCGCCAAGCTTTGATCGTAAACGGCTCGCTTACTCAAAAAGTTGAAACTCGAGACATTTTGATCGAGACTTTTTACGAAGAACAAGAGCAAACGACCCGTATTTTGCTATTTTCTGGAGAGTACACCAACTCTACCGTTTATCACTTTAAAAACCATACCGTCATTGGCAGTTTGCAAATTTTCGAAAACGGCATCAAAGTGTTTCGGCCGTGGATTTTTTCGTCATCCGTGCAAATTTCTCCTGACTTATTTATAAATACGATAACCTTAAGGGTAAACAATGATAATTATTTGTCCCACGTGACGTGGTCTGGAAGTAGCGTCAGCGGATTGCTACAGATTAATAAGAAAGAGCTCTTCGCATTGAGTGCCATGAAAAGTAAAACCGAAGTTAGTTTGCTCTTCGGACTTAACGTTTACCAACACTTCGAGTTAAATGTAAATTTTCTAATGCCTTACCGACGTTTCCATTTCTTAATTTATTGGGATAAAGATAGAGATATTACTCAAAAAGCCTCCTTAGCCGTAAATAGCAAAATAAACCAAGGATTGTATTTAATAGAAGTAGAGTACCCGAATCAAAGAGTCACCGCGTCTTTGGTCATTTTGTGAGTTTATATTTTTTGACCGGTACAAAAATTGATTTTACTTTTTGCAGGCCAGTTCAGGTAACTATTAATGTTACGTGGGGATTAGAATCGGCGAAAAGAATTTATTTAAAAGCCGGTAATAAAGTTTACGACATCGGGGGAATTTGGTTCGCAAAATTGGCAACACCGTTTACGTATTTGGAGTATCAAGAAGTTCAGCTAAGTTACTACATTATACCTCAAAATGCAGAGCTTAAGGTTTGTGACATTACATTATCTTAAAGCCGCTTACACACGATGCGCGCATATGTACTAGGGGTAGGCGATATTGAAAGAGAACGGATACCGAAAGTATCGATGTTAAAAATATATCGATCTACCGATGGCACCCCTTTCACAAAAATCTTAGCAATGCGCACATCGTATGTAGCCGATTAAAACCTGGTCTCTCCAATTAGAGCTCTATAGAAGTTTCGACAAAAAAATTAAAAATAATAACTACCCACTTTGTTGGGAAAGCCATAACTAAATTCTTTTACAATTTTAGCTCGATATGGTTTGGAGCGACAAAAAAATCAACCTGGTTCTATCTGGAATGAAATCTAAAGACCGTTTGAACGGTTACCTCGATGTAAACACCACCATTAAAGAAATTTCCAAAATTAGAGTAGCAGGTAGCCACATGTTCAATCGAACAAAAGCCACACTGGGACTTAAAAGCGATTTTACTTTAATACTAAATAATCACCAAATTTTGGGTCAACTCTTATGGAAATCGAATGGAAGCAAAATTTCGTCAAATTTCGAAATTGTTTCACCTTCCCAAACAATTTTACCTATCTCCGGTTTGCTTTTAGTAAACAACTACGATACTACTAGTCGTTTTAAGGCAATCGTCGATTGGATGGGTCGAAATGTCTCCGCCGATTTCAAACTCAAAAATACGAATTCCTACTTGACGATCGAAACGCCCTTCAGAGGTTTCGAGTTTGCCGAGGCTAAATATTCGCTAATAGAAGAGGGCGGCAAATTGGAGTTGGAAATCAAAGTGGATGTTTTGAACGAATTGCATTACGCTCTGATCTCGTGGAGTGCTGACGAAAAAGTAAGTGTCGCTCGGCTCAAAATAACTTGTCCGATGGTAGGCGCTTATAATATTTTTTTGAAACACAGCACCGTTTTCGGTTATTTCGACGAAATTTTTGAAATAGACCAAAACGGTTATGAAATTATTCTATTGAAGCTACAAGGAGAGTTTGCATCCACTTTTTTGGCGAAAGGTAAAGCTAGTGCTAAATTGTTCGAGCACTCGGGCGAACTAACGATCGAAAATAGTTTAGACCCTTTAAGGTCTTTAATCGAATCGAAGTGGGATCAAAGTTACGCCGTTAGTTTTTTGGGGAAAACCGAAGACGAATTTAAATGGACCATTAACTCTTCTTTATTGGAGGAAAACGTCGTTTTGAAATATGGTTGGACGGACAGTTCTTACGATATCTTAGTTTACTTGTTGGAGAACTTGAATTTCGCCGGTGAGATTGGAATTAACGAAAATTCTCTCCAGAACGATTTCGATTTTAAATTTGGATCTCAAGCTGGCACGTTTCGTTACTACCACAACCTTTCCGACGGTCGTTTCGATCATCGAACGATTTTTAAAATCGACCAAAGTTTGACGAACGTGACAATTTTTTATGATTGGAATAATAAGAAGGATAGGGCCTTGGTTAGGCTTTTAACTCCGTGGAATAGTCCCTTGGAACTGGAATTTTCGATGGATAAAAATAAAGACGAGTATCGTCCATTAGTTTTCGTTAAGTATCTCGACAATACCGTATTTAATTTAAACTGTCTTTTACATTTCGGAAACGAGTTTAGCAAAATTCGAGCATCCCTCAAATCGGCTTATATGGGCACTTTGAATTTAAAAATTAAATCGAGCGTTTTTCACGAAGGTCGAGTGTTGGGTTTGGAAGGAACTTTAAGTTCTTATACGACCCTCGTAAACTCTTCTCTAAATTACAACCTATTGGATAAACTCAAGACTGGCAACTTGACAATTTTTTTGCCAGAACTCAAGCACCAAATAGACGTTAGGACCCAGATGATGACGCAAGAAGAATTTTTTGGAAAATTTTTGTTTTCTTCTACTTTTGTAACGCTGGAGAAGCTGTTCCTCGATTTTAATTTTGGAGTAAATTCGAGTTATTTGAAGTTGGGAAAAAACGACAAAGAGATAATTGTGGAGCATTCGAAAAACGACTCCGATAAAAGTGGATCCTTTTATCACTCTAAACTGACTCTTACTTCGACCGTCTACGAAATTCCAAACGGCTCATCGGAATTGCTTTACAAAAATCAAAATGGTATGAAGGAAGTTCAATTTTTAAATAGTTTTGGACGTCATCGTGGAAATCTCGACGGATATTTAAAGTTTTTAAACAAAAATTCGGTTAAATTGGATAGTCAATTCAAAAGCGAATTTTACAAAATTTCCAACGGTAGTCGTTTGGATTACTTTAGGCTCGA
Organism: Malthinus flaveolus; assembly: GCA_950108345.1. NCBI lineage: Eukaryota > Metazoa > Arthropoda > Insecta > Coleoptera > Cantharidae > Malthinus > Malthinus flaveolus. The sequence continues at coordinate 14,617,461 of OX467290.1, forward strand.
TGCTAATGGAGCGATGGAGTTTAAAGATTTTACCGGAAAGTTTTACGGAATTGTTTCGACTAATGTCCCAAATATGAAAAAAATGGAATGCAATCTGGTTTCGGATATTTCCAAAAATAAGCAATCAGTCGAGGCCTTTTTGACGTACAACAGAAACGAGGTCGTTTTACGACACCACTTCGAGGCATTTTCGAAAGACTTGAACGTTTTGATGACTTTTAGAGCACCAGCTTACGGCCACGAGGGAAAACTAAAAATTTTTAGAGATGGAAACGTTTTGAACACGTTAATTGTTTTCGACGATTACAACATTACGTTGGTGACCGAATACGAGACGTTACTCACGTCCAAAACTAACGTACGAATTTCGAGTCCTTCGCAAAGTTACAACGGAGGAATTTTTTGCAATTTTACGTTGTTCGATGGAAAAGTAGCTATTTTTGGCGATTTTGATAAAGAGTTAATTAACGGGCCTACTTTATGTAACCCGAACTGTTCTCATTGGAATTTGAGCGCAGAATATGACTTGTTTAATAAAAAAGCTTTTCACCTTTACATAACTAACGAAAATGGTTCCTTTTTCGAAGCGGACGTTAAAACTCAAAGTTTACACCTAAAACTAGGAGATTACGTAAACATAACAGGAACTCACGCTTTGAGCAATTTAAATAACGTCTCGCTCGACTATCGAGTGTATCTAGACAAAAACGAATCGTACCAAATCTCGTATTTGTCCAAATTGAATATTTCCGACGGTTTTAACTATACGACCCTTTTGAGTAGCAATTTTGTAGTGTTTAATTTGAGTTCAAATCTTGCCGCAAGATTAAACTACGGAGAAGCATATTTCTTTACCGAAATCCAAACTTTTAGCGAACACGCGAAAAAACTCGCTCTAGCTGCTTCGTTCAGAAACGATAGAAGCCTCCTTGTCGATTTCAAGCAAAACGAAAGAGTTTTACTAAAGTTGAATAAAAAGATAAACGAGTTTTACTTAATGTCGCAAAATCGTTGGCGTCCATTCTCTTTCCAATACGGCTACTCGTTTGACGACCAAATAAAAGCGATGGGAAAAGTTTGTTGGAACTTAAGTAAATCGAACGTGTCTCAATTCGGAGGCGAAATTGACGTAAATAAAAACGTTTCCGTAAAAATAATTTTGCCGACAAGAACTGTATCTTTAAAAACGGCCCACTTTGTCGACCAAAACAATCGTTATTATTTTGGTAAATTTTCTTGGTTCAAAGAAGAGCAAATTTTAGCAAGTTTTATGCGTATAAACAACAAAAATCACCAAAAATACGATTTTAAATTTGAAATGCCATTTCGCTTAGTCGAGTTTTGCTACGACGTCGAAAATTTCTATAATTCAAGTTCAAAATCGAAAATTGATTTTAAGTGGAATAAAAGCAACTCTTCGCAAATTTACTTCGACAATTTCGTACGACCCGGACAACTGGAATCGAAACTCTTTTTACCGGTTTTAGAAAAAGAAGTAATCTTAAAATTGGACTCCAAGTCTTCCAAATTAAAAGTGGAATTGGAATACTCCAAAGACGTAGATAAACTTCTGCTCTTTGAATTAACGTCCGATAAATTCGAAAGGCGAATTATTCTACGACACCCCGCATCTAAAATCGATTACGTTTGGCTTTTCAAATTGTATAAAACCGATCGAACTGTCACTGGAAACATGACTTTTAGCTACGTCAATTATTTCCTTAACAGGCCCGAAGAAATCGGCAGTTCTGTTACGGTCGGAAAATTGTTCGAAATTAGTGGAAATATTCAAACCGTTAAGAATTACTTAGGTTTTGTAACGAAAACTAAATCGGGAAAGGATTCTAGAGGTTTTTCCATAATCACCCAGCTAGATCGGAAAGAACGTTTGGAGTTCGAAGCTAACGTGATCAGTAAACCGTCCGGGCCTTCCGTAGCTTTTAAAGCCAATCGGGGATCGACTAGGAATTACGAACTTTATCTAGGATTTCCATCAAAAAGAGAACTAACGGCCCAGATAGTCAACACAATTTTCGACAGAGAAACAACAGACGGAAGATTTATCTTAAAACTGAACAGCTCCCAAATTTTATGGTTAAAAGTTAATTGGAGGAATAATTGGTTGTCAAAATTCAAAACGTCCATGTTTGAGGATTACTACGATTTGAGATATATCGTGGAAGAAATTGGACAACAGTTTATAGACGCGATCGACGACGGTTTTGGAGAAGCAATTTTCCTCGACTTCGCAGATCTGCAACAAAATTTATGGAGCAAAATGACTCGAGAAATTAATCTGATCGGAGACGAATACGAACGTATTGAAACCAACATAAGAAATGGATGCAGAGCAAACTCGTTTTACTGCAAAGACGTACTACGAGCGAGCAAATTTTTATTGTAAGTATCAAAAACAAAATGTACCACAAAATACTCGACAAACCTACTTTTCAGTCCAAACCAAAGTGCGATTAAAATAATCTCGTCGCGTTATTTAGCGAACGTATTCAAGTCGTTCGGTCAAAACTTAGCAAATATCAAAAACGATATCGCGATAACATTAAAAGGCGTATCCACGACTATTTATAATAAAATAGCGGCGTCGGTTAAATTTGAAAGTATTAAAGAGCTTAAGGACCGGGCAAGAGTTATTTTGAAAACTGGTATCGACGAGGCAAAAAAGTCGCTTAGAGAAATGGATTTGTCGATAGATCGAATAGGTGCCAGTTTAGAAGATTATATCGACACTACAAAAAGGCACTGCGAACAGTTTTTTGAACCGCACCTAAAATTATTGGACGATTTTGTCATTTACGTGGAGCAAAGATTGGCTATTCTACAATTATTAGTGTTGGGTGAGTGTGCACTTATACGTCGGTCCCCCCGCCGCTCCCTCTCATCTCAAAATTCGCTTACTTCTTATTTATTTCAGATATTCTTGACGAAGTCCAGTACTACATTCTTAACTTACGCGAAAGTAGAGAAGTCTTAAAAGCCTATATGTGGTACGTGAATTGGTTAGAAGAAATTCACCTGACCGATATTTTAGAGCCGATTGCTAACGTGATCGAAGCCATATTGGAAGTCGTAATTACGGACACTAAAAACATTATTCGAGATTATAGACCTTACATTAATTCGATATCTGAAGCGATATTTGGAAATTACGAAGAAATCAACAAATTGTTCCCATTGGAAAATATTCGTAAAACACTAAACGAAGTCTATCATAAAGCTATTTGGATTTGGAACTATCACAATTTATCCGAATCAATTAAAAAGTGTTTTCATAAGATATTATCCGAAATTGACGATTACTTAAGTGAACTCTTAATGTTAGACTACGAAGGAAATGAATTTGAGAACATCTTAGGACAATCCGATTATGTATTTAGACCAGAAATTGGCGTTATCGAAATTACACAGCCTTTGCCAATCGAATGGGAAGCGTTTGACGAGATGCCTCACTTTAATCAAATTTCCTTGTATAATAAACTTAAACGAGCTGTCGAAAATTTAATTCAACTCGAAAGGTACGTTCTCTAATAGTCCAAGAGCTATCAAACATTACTTATAGCACTTGATATATTATTCCAAAGCTTCATTAGTAAAAGGAAAAGTACTTTCCATAGCCCATATAAAATCACTCGTATGCGGGGCTTATATTGGCCGCGTTACAGGAAGGTAATTAGTACAAATTTTTGGCAATTAAACCTGAAAGAACAATGCATTGAGGCTCGAGAAGGGTGGGTTTTTGCTCTTTCTAACTAAAGTACTTCTACTATACTAGTAAAAACACGACATGAAATTTCCTACAAATTATATCGGTTTTTTTCTTCGGACGACCGGTTTAGGTGCTAGAGCGCAGTAAAGTTTGATACCAAATCCTAATTTAACCAAATCAATCAAAAACAGATTTTTTTAGATTATCGCTTATAACTCGAAAACTACGTACTTTTGAAGAAAAGTGTTTCAGCGCAAAAAGAAGACACTTTAAATTGCCTATAAATTATGTTTGCAAAGTTTTTACATGAGACAAACGGTTTAGGCGCTAGAGCACGTTAGTTTAACAAAAATTCCAAAATCGACCAAAAAACTCTTTTTTTAGTTTATTGCGTATAACTCCAAAACTACGCACATTTGGAGAAAAATGTTTTTATACAAAATTAAAGTAAATTAAATTACCTACAATATATGTCTCATAATTTTTTTTACATTAAACTAGCGGTAGGCTCTAGAGCGCGTTACAGTTTAAGAAAAATTCCAAAATCAAAAAATGGTTTTTAGGTTATCGCTTATAACTAAAAAAACTACGCTTTTTAGAGAAAACTGTTCTTTTAGAAAAACGAAGTACATCAAATTTCCTACAAATTATATCTTCTAGGGCAAATATTGTTTAGCGAACGAGGAAGACGAGTCAATATTGGCTATGGAAAAATAATAAGTCGTTGAGAATAATTTGGAATAATCAAGTGGTATGTTTGTTAGCTCTTGGAGTTATTGTATTTTGTTTGTATTTTAGAGTTCTTGTCTATAATTTGAAAAAATAGTCAATGGCCCAAATATTTTAATTTTTAGGTATCATTTTGTGGATTTGTTCAACAATATTAACAGTTACATTGGAGAATCGTCGCGTACTCTATTAGCTCCACCGACCAATAATATTGGAATGATCGTAGGAAGTTCCCATTATATAACGTTCGATAAAAAATATTATCATTTCGTCGGCGAATGTAGTTATATGCTGGCTAGCGATTACTTTTCAAAATCGTTCTCAGTCGTAATTAATTACGAATTAAATAGTACTCGAATTAATAAAAGGTCACTAAGCGTAATTAACGATGGAACTAATTTGGAAATATCGCCAGATTTTGTAGTCACGTTAAACAAAGAAGAAATCGATTTGCCCTTAATTACGGACTCGCTAATTGTAACTCTCGAGAATTCGAAAGTTATAGTGGAACACTATAAAGGATTAAAATTAATGTGCAATTTAGAGTACGATTTTTGCATGGTCGAACTATCAGGATGGCTATTTGGAAAAACTAGAGGGCTCTTAGGGACGTTGGATAACGAGAAATTTACCGATATGAAATTACCGGATGGTAATAGAACTAGCGATCTATTTAAATTCGTGCAAAGTTGGAAAGTTGGGTCGAACTGTACGGATTACAATCGAGTAAACGAAATAATAAAAAAAAACATTTCGCCTCTCACTCTTACTTTATACGAGACGCTTTGCCAAGTTTTCTTTGTTAACGTTAATTCGCCTATTGGAAATTGTTTTAATTCGGTCGATCCTAAACCATTTTACGATATGTGTTTGAACAATATGAAGCAAATTTTAAATTCTACTATTTGTTCGACTGTCGGAGCTTATAAAGCTCAGTGTGCTAGATCTAACGTTAATATACAAATGCCGGAGTTATGCGGTGAGTGGAAATTTTTCAAAATAGGTAGCGGTTTAGTTTGAAAATGGTCGTTTTAGTATACTGCAAAAATGGAATTGGTTTAAGCGACGCCATCTTCGACCGAGATAATTCGAAATCGGTAGATGTGATAATAATAAAGGAAGAGGGCTGTTCTAACAGTGTACACAATTTAACCGTTGATTTAAACGCAAATTTGAAAAAACGAGGATTTTCAAACAACAAATTCTTAGTCGTCGGCTATGGCGGATTAAACGAAAAACCTTACGTCTTCACCACCAACAAACAAACGTGGAACTCGGCCAACAACGTCGAAATTAACAATAATTTGTAATTTTTGCAATTGAAAAAAAAAGATTTTAATAATTGCCGTTTTAGAAAGAGAAGTAAAATGAAACAAAAATTGTCCGTGATCAAAGCTATTAAATTTGCTCTTAATTTGGAGTTTAGACCGGGGGTTTCGAAACAGTTCGTTTTAATGCAATGCAACTCTAATTCCGACGACGAAAATTTGAATATTTTACACAACACATTTTTAGAGCACGATATCGTTTTTCACGTATTAAATATAAATCGGCCCAACGAACAGCTATTAGAGTTATACGACAAAGATCACATTCTGTATATTCAAAATGGCGCAAATGTGGACAGTACAGGAGGCGAAATTAACGCAATTTCAGTCGGGGTAAGCTGTATAGTGCATTCGTTCGAGATGGGTAGGTGCACTACTGACATTTAAATCCTTTTAACCAAAAGTACAAGTAGCCACCCAATTGTGACTTGTCGACTTGTCGATCGTCCATCTCGAACGAATCGACTATACTAAAGTTCTCTTTAAAACTTGTGACAATTTCTTTTTACAGATATCTGATCAAATTACGGACATTTACAGTTTACTCGCTTTAAGTACCAATGGTACCGTTCTAAATTTAACCAATAAAATCAAAGAGGAAGATAAAATTTTGAAGACGTGGACTCAAATTATAAGCCAAACCGCTTATAAAAGTCCGTGTCAGAAATGCAAATGTGTAGCTAATTCAGATGGTAATGGTAAAATTGAATGTACACGATGTATGTCACTTATTGTTAAACAATTACTCAGTGTATGTTGCACGTATTTTTTAAAATTAATTCAAACAAAATTATGGTTACTCTTTCAGGAATACGAATCGAATGTCATGGAATTTTACGAAGAAAGTGACGAATACGTTTAATTTTAGTTGGGTTATAGGTATAAGTAGGTACTTATACCTATAACGCGAGTAAAGACTGCGCTAATCCGCTAATAAACAAAGATAGTTCTATTTATGTAAGGTTCTTTTATACTATTTATGAAATAAAATTTAATCTCAGAAAAAATAATTCGGAAGTATGTTACCTACTACCGTACTACCACCATAAAAAGTAGAAACGACTAGGACTGGGCGATACCGTAAATCAGGTATCAAGTATTGATACCGTGACGATATCGACGATACACGTTATCGATACTATTCAAAAGTATCAAGGTATCGAAAGCATCAAAGTATTGAAAGTATCGAGGTATCAAAAGTATCAAGGAATTGAAAGTATCGAAAGCTTCGAGGTATCGAAAGTATCGAGGTAGGTATGGAAAGTATCGAGGTATTCAAAGTATCGGAAGCATCAAGGTATCGAAAGTATCAGAAGCATCGAGGTGTGGAAAGTATTGAGGTATTTAAAGTATTGGAAGCATCGAGGTGTCAAAAGTATCGAGGTACTCCCTAGCCTGGTTCACTCCTCAACCGTCGAAACTGGCACTAACCCCACCAACCAAAACTTTTTGATGCTATCTTATATCTTACTTAGTGCGCCTACGATCACCGAATACCAAATAGTCAAAGAGTTATAGCTGAGTAGCCGAGTCAGCGTGCAAATATACTACTAAAACAAGTAATAGATACAATTTTTTGACAATGCAGGCTAAAAGAGCATTGCAAATGAGTAATAAAAACAGTCGCCTGCCACTCCTAAGTGGCAGCATTAATTTAGAAGAGGCTTAAGAAAGAAGGGTTTTTGCTCTTTTTTCAGTTTTTTGCTTATAACTTGAAAACTACGCACTTTTTGATAATAGTGCTTTTGCATAAAAATAAAGCACATTAAATTTCCCACAAATTATATTTCTTTAGTTTTTTTCCGGAGATAAACGGTTTACGCGCTGGAGCGCATTAAAATTTGACAAAAATTCCAAAACCGGCCAAGAAACTGAATTTTAGTTTATCACTTATAACTCGACTACTACGAGCTTTATGAGAAAAGTGTTTTAATAAAAAATAAAGTAAATTAAATTTCCTACAAATTATCGCTCTTAGGTTTTTACGGTTTATGACGGTTCGAGAAAAGTGGGTTTTTGGGGTCAAACTAAACCATGCATAGGGTAAGTACCTAATCGAAAATTGATAAACCGAAAAATTGGATTTTTTGTGTAGATTTCGAATAAACTATGTCAGACGGTCTTAAGTACAGCATTGACTCCATTGAGGGTAGTTCTCTCCATGCATTCTATAACGCCTAACCTAAAGCCGTTCGTCCGATGTAAAAAAACCTATGATAAGTTGAGGAAAATTTAATGTAGTTTATTTTTGTATAAGAAAATTTTTCTCTAAAAAAGCATAGTTTTCGGGTTATAAGCGATCAACTTAAAAAACAGTTTGCTTGGCTGATTTTAGAATTTTTGTCAAACTGTAACGTGCTGTAGTGCCTAAACCGTTCGGCTGATGCAAAAAAACTGTTACACATAGTTTGTAGAAAATTTATTGCAATTATTTTTTTATAGGATCATTTTTCTTTAAAAGTGCGTAGTTTCGAACTAATAAGTGATAATTCGATTCGATTTCGAATTTTTGTCAAACGTTAAGACGGTCTAGTGCCTTAACGTCTGGCGGACAAACACTGCCGGCTACCCAAATTCTATTAAATATTAAAAGTGATTTTATATTGGGTATGGAAAAAACTTTCAAATAAAAATATTGAATTTTAGGAATAATATCAAGTATTTGCTAGCTCTTGGACTAGAAGTACTAATCTCAATTCTACACGATCTTTTGTAATTAAATTAATAACAGCCAGAAATAATAATAAACTATTTATACTTAAAAAACATTAAATTTAATCTTTCTTTTCTTCTTGTAGTTTCTGATTTTTAGAACTTGAGCTAAACACAATCTAAATTGGTTGCAAAAATTGACAAAAATGTTACACCGACTAAAACATTTTAGTGCTTAGTGTAGAAGCACTAAATTCTTGTCAATTTCAAAATTAATTTTTTGTAACTAAATAAATTGTTTAAAATAACATGAACTGTTGCACTAACTAAAACTACTTTATAACTTTATTAATGCTGTTCATTTTAGTAGATATAATATTAGCACAAAATTGTTTACATTACGTTATACCATAAGACCCTTTAATCCTATTTTTAGTAAAATTGCACTAAATTCAAAATATTTGTTGATATGTTGATGTTTCTTTTCTGTCAAGTTTATTGAACTGCAAGTGACGGTTGGTGGTTAATCTAATCCATCGATAGTAAATTAATTAGCTAATTAGTGGACTAATCAGGGCATGTTTGAGGATGAGAAGATTTGATTCTCTTTTTTTCAAATAGTATTTAATACTACTTTTGTGTTGTTAAAACGAGCACGTTCTAAGATAATTTTGTTTTTATTAGTTCACGATAAGAAAAGAAGCGCGTAAAATATATTTTATGTGGGACATCGTCCACCGTTTTGCACCTCCAGCTATAAAGATTCTACTAAACATTTCACCTCTTCAGTAATTCTCGCGAGAGACTTGTAGTGTGACACAATTATTAATCGACGTAAAAAAAATTAATTATGAAGGTGTATTCGAACGTTTACTTTAATCTACACACGCTACTGGTGAGTCTTTTATTTAGTGACAGTTTTTGGAAAAGTTTTTGAATAACTCTTGTGACGTTTTTGGTTACTTTTGTTACGTATACGCTTGTAAAAACGATTTCCTATGTATAATTGACTTATTAGTGAAACAATTAGTGCAAAATGTAATTAAATCGGGTATCGAGGCTCAGGAGAAATAAGTAGCTACCAGGATGTTAGAAAAATTTTATTTTTGAACTTCATTTTTGGTATACAAAGTGATTTTAAATTACAACAAAACGATTTATTAATTCTTAGCCCATTGTTTCAAAGTGAAATTTTTTGAAAAAAAAAAGAATTAAATGTCATTATCAAGACTAAAATATAAAAAAGCGCTACCTTTTTATCGAAAAAGCAAAATTGACAATTAAGTGTTTTGTCAAAAATCGAAAGTTATTGTAAAATAAGTGAAAAGATATTCAAATTAATGTCGACAATAAACAGTTGGTTACGAGTTGCATTTCGAATACTTATCCAAGTAAAATTTACTATCCAATTCGAACTAAATAATCGATCGGTTAAACGGCCGTTAAGGCGTTTAGTAATTATCTGAGGACTGTTACTCGAAATTAAAAGGTCGGAACGATTAAACGTAAATCGTACGATTAAGATCGTAGTCGAAAATTAAACGTCAAACATGGAACGTTCATTAATTCCGCCTTAAACAATTTTTGCATTTTACCGCGTGTCTATTTGTTCATTACACGCGTTAAAAACGAATGAAAAAAACAAAAATCAGAAACATGAGAGTGCGCAAAAAATACTCTCGGTCTTTCTGATGAGATCTGAGAAGAAAAAAATTACAATAATCATTTTTCAGGTCTATTTAATATTATGGATCAACATAATCGAATGCTACCCAGAAGATTCGACGTACTTAGAAAGCTTAAATCGTCTCAAAAGATCTCCTCCGGCGGCAATTAAAAATATTAAAGTAGCGAAACTTATTCGATTAAGAAGACAAAAATTAAAGCCGCTTTTTTTAACTAAATCAAAAAGAATCCGAGCCACGAAAGTTAAAATTATAAGAGCCCATAGAAAACCACCCACCAATTACGGTCCACCTACGTCGAATTATGGTCCACCTTCGTCGAGTTACGGAGCTCCGGCAAGTTACGAAACTCCTTCGTCGAACCATATACTTCCTTCTTTAATGTACGATTCTCCATCCCCAAACTACGATTCACCTCCACCTACGAATTACGGTCCACCTCAACCACCTTCGACGAATTACGGCCCACCTTCTACGAATTACGAGACCCCTTCTTCAAACTACGGCCCACCATCGCCACCGTCCGACTACGGACCTCCCACGACCAACTACGGACCGCCGTCTACGAATTACGGCCCACCGTCTACGAACTACGGCCCACCGTCTACAAACTACGGACCACCGTCCACGAACTACGGTCCACCGTCTACGAACTACGGCCCACCCGCGACGAATTATGGCCCACCTTCCACAAACTACGGCCCACCATCGACAAATTACGGCCCACCTTCTACAAACTATGGTTCTCCTTTGACGAACTACGATCCCCCATCTACAAATTACGGCGTTCCCAATTATAACGCACCCGTAACAAATCACGCACCACCGCCCAACAATCAACCACCGGCAACTTACGGAAGCCCATCACAACCCGTCGCTTCCTACGCCGGATACGAAATCCCTTCAGCAAACCAAGGAACTCCACCTTTAAGTTACGACACTCTACAAGCGAGTTACGGTACACCAGGAGCGGTTAATTCGTACGGCACACCGATTAGCTCGTCTTCGAATATAGACTACCAAACGATATTCAACGAGAACGTTTACAGCACCATCGAAGATAGTCCACACACTTTCGACAGCGGACCTTACACGAATGACAAACACGCCGAAACTTCTAGCAACCTAATACCAAATACGGAAAAAAAGGAAGGCGACGAAGACGCCGTCGTGTCGGAACAAAACAAACCTCTTCAAATGAAAGCAAGTTCCAAGTCATTTGTAGTAATAGATGAAATTAAGCGACCCAACCATAATTACGACGGACTCGCATTATCCGATCCACATTTTTTTGACATACAAAAAAGTAACAGAAGTGTCTTTGAAACATATTTGTAAATAGTCCTTAATAAATTATTTTTGTTATTTATAATTAAATTTAGCGTCCCAGTCTTTCGCAACAATCAATTCCTGGTTCGTTACAATAACTTTGCAATTGTAAGTAGTAGACAAGATGTGCAAAGTGTCAATTTAAGATTAAATCGGTAGTTAGCAGTGGTGAATCTAGCCCAAGCCCATAATGTGTTTCTCAATGTGCGTAAAAATGTACGACAATTTCTTGCTGAAAATTAGAGGGGGTAGCCCAAGAGCTAGTCAACATTGTACCACTTAATATTATTCCAAAGCTTAATTATTATAAAATCACTCGTCTGCCGGGTTATATTGGCAGCGTTACAGTACAGCACTTAGTTTAAAAAAATTTGGTTTGAACTACGTAGGAAACTTGATGTAGTTTAATTTTATATACTAGTTTTCTCAAAAAGCTCTTGTGCTACAAGGAAATCAGAACGAAAATATCCGACAAAGTAATTCCAATTTGTTTGAAAGGAGGAAACAGCCGGTACAATTTACAAATTTCTTGTGAGTATGAAAGAAAATTAGGAAAAAGTTTTTTTTTTATCTCCAAGTTTATTTGCAATCTGTACAAAAACAATAAACAAATTTTCTATACACAAGTACGTATAAGCATACAAATTAAACAAATAATTATGTACACATCAACCAAGAACAAATGAATAATTTAAGATTTTGTTCAATGACATAATATCCTATAAGTTTGTCAAAATAAAGGTAAATTAAATGTCACTACCCTGTAATTATTTTAATGTTTATTTGAATCGCGTCTTTAAGTCTATTGGTTTATAACGCTTTAGTCTACACATGTCTCTATCTTCACGAGTCAAATCCCTCGCCAAGGCGTTAGGATGGACGCTCAGTCTGTTAAAATAGTTTTCACTGCACTTTTGGATTTGTTCTTTCACTGTTTCGATTTTTAGGTCTTGTCTTATTATTTGATTAGTTACGAACCAAGGCGCATCTACTATCATCCGCAACACTTTTGACTGAAATCGTTCGAGAATTTCAATATTTGATTTGGCAGCAGTGCCCCACAGCTGAATGCCGTAGCACCACACTGGTTTTAAAACACTTTTGTACACTAAAATTTTATTTTCTATGGAGAGTTTTGAATTTCGTCCTAGTAGCCAGTATAAGTTGTTTAATTTTGTACCTAGCTGTTTTCTTTTCTTCCAGATGTGAGTGCTCCAGTTTAATTTGCTGTCTAGGTGGATCCCTAGGTATTTCGTAGACTCTGCCTGCGGAACTTGTTGATCATTTAACGAAACAGGAGGACAGTTATTACTTTTTATACCAAATGTAACTTGAACTGATTTTTGTTCGTTCATTCCAATTCTCCATGTTTTTGACCATCTTTGTATTTTATCTAAGTGCTCTTGTAGATATTTGGCAACTGTTCTTGGCTGAGAGTGACAAGCTACGATTGCGGTGTCGTCCGCGAATGTGGCTGTTGTTACATTATTATCTGCAGGCAGGTCTGATGTAAATAATAGATACAGTAGGGGTCCGAGCACGCTACCTTGAGGTACTCCTGAGTTAATGCTATGTAGATCGGTGTAGATATCTTCATATTTTAATAAGAAGTGTCTTTGGTCGAGATAGGACTTCAGTAATTCGCAGATAGGATGAGGCAGATGAGTCTTGATTTTAAATAGAAGGCCCGGATACCATACTTTGTCGAAGGCTTGACTAACGTCCAAAAACACAGCACTAACGCATTTTTTTTCATTTAGGGCGTTATTAATTTTTCGTACTATTCTATGGACTTGTTCCACTGTGGAGTGACTCTCACGAAATCCAAATTGAAAGTTAGGTATTAATTTTTGTTCGTGTAAGTACGGCTTTATTCTTTTTAGAATCATTTTTTCAAATAGTTTAGAAAGTATCGGCAAAAGACTTATAGGTCTAAAGGATGATGCGTTTTCAGGATCTTTCCCAGGCTTTTGAATAAGAATCATCTGTGCGACTTTCCATTGTATAGGGAAGTAACTTAATCTTATAGCAGCGTTAAATAATAATGTTATGAACCTTATCGCTGTTTCTGGTAATTCTTTTAATATTCTGCCGGTTATGAGGTCGTATCCTGGTGCCTTCTTTGGATTTATGTTGGTCTTTATAGTGTTTCGTACTTCACTTAAATTAAACTTTTTAATGGGCAAGTCGAGTTGATAAGGAGCTTCCAGAAATTTATGAATGAATTCTTCATCTGTTTCTGAGATCTGTCTGGGGAAAGGTTCGAACACTTCTTTTAGATGGTTTACGAAAACGGTCGCTTTTTCTGAATTACTTCTAGCCCACTTGTTGTCAGTTGTCCTAATTGGTGGGGCATGTTTTCGAGGTTGTTGGATTATTGTTTTTGTAGCTTTCCACAGAGAGTAATCTGACGATTCGGTCGAAGAAAGATTTTTGAGATATTCGTTTAGAGTTCTGTTTTTTTCTTCTTTAATCAGCTCTTTTAATTCTTTTACAGCCTTGTTTAGTTTAATTTTATCTTGCGGGTCTCGTGATTGTTGCCATTGTTTTCTCAATTTCCTTTTTTCTTTGATTTTTATTTCTACATTTTTTGAGCAGCTAATTTGTTTTTGCTTTCTTTCGACGTTAGGAGTGGTTTCCCAGCAAGACCGTTGAATGCAATAATTCAGATGATCGATTGCAGTTTCGAGCTCGTTGTTTGTTTTAAGTGAAATGTTGTTATTTATTTGTTTGCTGACAATAGTTCTAAACGATTCCCAATTAGTTCTTTTATTGTGGAGTGATGGTGCATTTACTTTGTGAAATAATTGTGATGATAATGTGACGATAATAGGGGAATGGTCTGATGACAGATCATAACACGACTCAATTTTTGTAAATCCTTCGATAATACCTTTTGTTACACAGAAATCAATGACGTCAGGTTTTTTACGGCGATCTGTTGGCCAGTAGGTTGGTTCCCCTGTTGATAGTGGATGCAGTTGTTTTTTATCATTGTCAGGTAGAGCTGTCTTCCCTTAGGGTTTGCTGTGTTAGATCTAGAGCCCCACCATGGATGCTTTGCATTGAAGTCACCGCCTGCTATAAATCGTTTTCCGAGGGTTTCGAAGTATGACGTATATTGTTCTTCTTTGATTGCGTGTTTTGGTGGGCTGTATATTGCTGCTAGTGTTAGTGGTCCATACCAGTCTTCGACGACGACGCTAGTTGATTGGAGATAATTGTTGCGTTGTTACTAGGATACAATAAAAGTCGTCATAATTATTATGATCTTTATTCAAACGTGTCCTGGCAACGACTGCCTGTTGCACCTTCACCTGCCATGCGTGCTGCGCACGATGCATATACAACATCCCCCTTATTTACATATTAATTACAAACATAATCCTTAAGGTAACTGGGTGTAGTTCTTACCCTAGCTGATCGAGTTCTTGTGTTCAGAACATTTTGATTGTTTTCGTTTTCGTTAGAAACGATATCCTCGTCAGCATCCCTAATAAATGTTTTATTTAAAGTCGACCTTAAGTGGTGACTATTTCGTCTCAACGTTTTTCCTTCCTTGTTTACTACAATATATGAACGCGGAGTTTCATGTTTATCTACTACTAACCCCGGTGACCATGTCTTTTTTGGCAAATCTTGAACTAATACATTTTCCCCCTTATTAAACTCTGCTTTTTGTTTTGATGTTTTATTATAATGATTTTCAGATTTTGCTCGTCTGATTTTAAACTGACTTTCCGCGCTCCTTATTATTATTTTGGGCTTTAGAACTTCAGCAGTACACGGTAGGTTTGTTCTAATATTTCGCCCCATTAGCAGCTGAGCCGGGCTATAGTCTGTACCGCATACCGGCATGCTTCTATAATTTAGTAAGCCCAACGCAACGTCCGTGCTGTCACTTTTGCATTTTTTTAGTATACTTTTCGATATTCCCACGGCTTTTTCAGCCAGCCCATTTGACTTAGGGTACCTCGGACTTGACGTCACAGCGTCGAAGTCGTATTCTTTTGCAAACTTATGCAATTTATAGCTATTGAATGGAACATTATCTGACACTATTACTTTCGGAACACCGTGTGTGCTAAATATTTCTTTTAATACAAAAATGACCTCATCGGCATTTTTACTGCGTAATCTCTTAAATTCTATCCATTTCGAAAAATAATCTACTATTACTAAATAATCTTTATCTTCAAATTGGAACAAATCTAGACCTAACTTATGAAACGGTAGACTTGGAATTTCGTGTGAAATTATTTTTTCCTTTACGTTGCTAGGTCTAAATTTTTCACAAACTCTGCATGCTTTTATAACATTTTCTATATCATTTGTCATTCCATGCCAATATAAGAGAGAGCGTGCTCTACTTTTACACTTTGTCATTCCTAAATGTGTTGAATGTACAATTTTTAACATTTCTTCTCTCAAACTTACAGGCACTACAATCTTTTCATTATAAAATAGAATATCATCTTTCAACTCTAAATTATCCTTAATTTTAATATAATTTAACAATTCAGCATTATACAAAGCTTTACAATCGCGTTGGCGTGGCCAACCTTGTTTATACCACTTAATCACCTCTTGCAAATTCTTATCGTTAGCGGTTTCAACCTTGAGTTGTTCAAGTCGATGCTTTGATACTGGCAATTCTTTTTTAAGAGAATGAACTGTTTCGTTTAACATTAGGTCGTCTTTGGCGTTATTTTTTATAAAGTTTCGCGACAAGTAATCGGCTAAAAACATTTTTGACCCTGGTAAATACTCAACAATTAAATCATATTTTTGTAGTTTGAGTACCATTCTTTGTAATCTGGCACTTATTTTATTTATATCTTTTTTGACGATCGAAATTAACGGTTTATGGTCAGTTTTTATTACTACTTTTCGTCCATAAATAAATTGATGGAACTTTTCTACAGACGCACAAATTGCAAACAATTCTTTTTCTATAGGCGCCCACCGTACCTGACTATCAGTGTAGGTCCTAGAATAAAATGATACTGGCTGTCCTTCTTGTAAGAGACACGCACCCATGCCGAAATTTGAGCTGTCCGTCTGTATCTCAATATTCATTTTTGAATCAATTATTTTTAATGTGGGCGCGCACGTTAAGCTTAACTTTAAATTATTGAATGCTTCAGCTTGTGCTTGCCCCCAATCCCACTCTACGCCATTTTTAATAAGGCTTCTCAAGGGCGCTGACATTTCAGAATATTTTGGGATAAACTTACTTAAATAATTGGTCATTCCTAAGAATTTTTGTAATCCTTTTACATTTTTGGGCGGTTCAATTACTAAAACTGCTTCCACGTGCTTTGGATCTGGTTTTATACCCTCTTTTGAAATTATTCGGCCCACGTATTTTACTTCTTTTACTTTGTATTGCACTTTTTGCTTATTGAACTTGACACCATACTTTTTAGCCCTATCTAAAACTTTTTTGAGAATTTCATTATGACTCATTTCGTCATCCCCTGCTATTATTACATCATCAAAATAGATTTCAACCCCTTGTATATCCCCAAACAACCTGGTGTTCAATTCTTGAAAAACCTCGGGGGCGGAACTGATTCCGAATGGTAAGCGTTTAAACCTATACCTACCAAATGGCGTTCCAAAAGTACAAATGTAGCTACTTTCTAAATCTAATTCAATTTGGAAAAATCCGTCTTTAAAATCAAGCACGGAGAATATTGCTTTTCCCGCTAGAGCATTGCAAATCTCTTCTTGAGATGGTATTGGATACCTTTCGCGTATGATGTATTCATTTAATCTTTTTGGGTCTAAACATAGACGTAACGATTTATTAGGCTTTTCGACAATTAATAAATTTTGGCACCACTCTGTAGGTTCCGTTACTCGTGCTATTATATCTTTTTGTTCTAACGTATCAAGAGCATCTTTTAACGGTTGTTTTAATTTTTCTGCAATTCTACGAATAGGATTGACTATAGGAACTGCATTTTCCTTTAACTTAATTTTGTATTTTCCTATTTTACCTAATCCCGTAAAAACTTCGTTATTTTGATTTATGAACTCTTCTTTCGAGTTTCCCATTGATATTTTATCAACTCTTTTTATCAACCCAAACCTAATACAATCTTGCAACCCCAATAAAGGTGTTGCGTTGGTGTTTATTACCATGAATTTGCACGTTAATTCTTTGTTTTGTATTTTACAAACACACGTTATTTCACCTTCCGGTTTCATTTTATCGCCATTGTACGATGTAAGTATTACATTTCTTGGCTTCAACTCAAGATTGCTACCCCTAGCCCTAAGACTTTTATAAACATTTATTGGTATTACATTAGTTTCGGCTCCGGAGTCCAACTTAAATTCTACCTGTGTATTACAAATTTCTATTATTTGTAACCACTTTTTCTCTTCTACGCTACTGAACGAACTAACTTGAACATTTTTTATGTTTTCTTTGGTAATTATCCCTACTGATTCTAAGTAAAACTCACTTTCACTACTCCCGTTGTGCTCTTTTTCCACTTGGTGCACTTTTTTATTACTAACAAACTCTTTGCGTTTGCCTTTTTGTTCACACATTTTAGCGAAGTGATTTCTGTTATTACAAATTAAACAGGACTTACCAAAAGCAGGGCATTTACCATATCCGTGTTCACCACCACACTTTCGGCACTTATTTTTCGGTTTTACCTTTGGCGTACCTGATTGTTTCTTCGGGTTCCCTTTTTCGTAACTCGACCTTAGTCCATGTACACTTGCTTCTGTTTTTTCTTGTAGCGTTTTCATTTGTTCTTTTCCTGCTTCTGCTGCGCGACACTGGTTTATCGCTGTATTTAGTGACAAGTCTGTCACTCGAAGTAATCTTTCCTGTAGACCTGAATCATTTATTCCCACGACAATTCTGTCGCGTATCATTCTTTCTTCCTGATCACCAAAATCACATAATTTTGCTTGGATTCTCAAATCAGTGACAAAATGATCAAACTTTTCTCCTTCTTTTTGGGATCTGCCAAAAAACTTGAAGCTTTCAAATATTACGTTTTTTCTCGGAATACAATAATTTTCGAATGCTTTTATTACTTCCGCATAAGATTTTCTTTGTGCATCACTGAGCTTTAATGTTTGAAAAACATCCATGGCTTCCTCGCCTGCTACGTTTAAGAAGATGGCGATTTTCACGTCTTCTTTTTTCTCCTCATAGCCAGTGGCTTTCATGTAATTTTCGAACTGTTGTTTGAACCTTATCCAATTCGTTTCACCTTCCACCAACACTAAACCCTTCGGTGCCTTTAAATTATTATCCATTTTCGTAGTATTACTCACTTTGAAACTTATTTTCAGTTTTTATAACTTTGAAACTTATTTTCAGTTTTTATAACTTTGAAACTTATTTTCACTTGTTCACACCTGACACCATGTTGCGTTGTTACTAGGATACAATAAAAGTCGTCATAATTATTATGATCTTTATTCAAACGTGTCCTGGCAACGACTGCCTGTTGCACCTTCACCTGCCATGCGTGCTGCGCACGATGCATATACAACAATAATCTTTGTGATATTGTTTATCTTCGTAATGCTTTATCGATGTTCTTATGATCACTGCTGTACCACCATGTGCAGTTCCGTCTGGGTGTTGTGTTTCATACACTGAGTATCTCGGTATTCGTAAGTAGTTCTTTTTTGTAAAGTGTGTTTCCGATACGAGCATTACGTCGATATTATGGTGCGTCAGAAATAATTTAAGTTCTTGGCTTCGTTGGGCCAAGCCGTTGGAGTTCCAGATTCCTATCTTTAGTTTGTTTGACATTATTTGAGTTTGGAAATGAGGGCTGTGAGTATATTAAGCATTGTATCAATCTTTCCCATTAGCTGGTACATCATTTCCTCTAGTTTATTGATGTTTTGTGGTTGCATGTTGTGGGGTTGTTGTTCCGGTAGTTGAATGTATTGTTGAGCGTTGATTGGCTGTGGTTGTTGAGTACTGTTGCTAGCTACTTGGGCATAGGCAATATTCGGTTGTGTGAGATTATGAACGTTTTGTCGTTTGATTGGTTCGTTAGTTTTTTCTCTTAATTTTGGGTATAGCTTTTGCTGTAGTTGTTTACGTACTAGGCATCCCTTGTAGCTGGCTGGATGGTTGCCCTCGCAGTTTACACATTTTACGTTTTGGTTAGTCTTTTGTGTCCATGAGCATTTGTCTGTAGAGTGATTACCTGCACATTTGACGCAGTTAGGACTTCTAAAACAGTAATTTTTTGTATGCCCGAATGCTTGGCATCTACTGCATTGAGGTATGTCTCTTTTTTTATAAGGTTGTTCGAAATTTACTACTGTATGGAGTAGTCTGTTGATTTTATATATGTCTTTGTTGTTTTCATTTTGTTGCAACTCTACTTGGAATAGGGGTAACTTTATTTTGGTTCCCTTTTGTAGTATATTTGTGACTTTTATTACTTTGTGTCCTTGGGTTTCTATGTCAGTGACGATGTCTTTCGTATCTGTTGTTTGGTGTAGGCCTCGTAGAAAAATTTTGAAACTTTTTTCTTCTTTTCTTTGGTAAGTATAGCACTCTGTTTTTTTGAGTTTTAAAGCTTCCATTACAGTTAAGTATTTTTCAGATTTATCAAGAGAAATTTTTACTTGATTGTTTTGTAGGACTTTTAAGGTATATTGATTTGCTGCAATGTTGTCTAAAAGTGCTTTAAGTGGTGTGATATTTTCAACCCAGCTTACAAATATTGGTGGTGCTTTAATTTCTTTATCTTGAGTTTCATTATTTTTGGTTTCTTCGTTTTCTAACCCGGCAAACGAGTTTTTAGTGGTTATCGGGTCTTGTATTTTTAGCCAATAGTCATGGATTATTGGTTGACGTTTGGCTTTGTTAGTTTCCTCAGGGCTGTTTCTTAGTCGTTTTTTATTCTGTACTGTTTGCCAGTTTAGTGGCGGAGTTTGTTTAAGGGTCGTATTTGCCTCGTTGCTAGTTTGACCCAGTGAATCGTTCTGTAATACGTCATCCTCAAAAGACGGTGGTGGCATTTTAATAATTCTAAATTAAGTAGCCAGATAATTGTAAATATCGCATTTAAACATTAGTAGATAAACTTTTGAATGCTTCAAATAATATATTTGACGTGGTTTATAGATAATAAAAATTGATTTATACCTGAATTTGTTGAACTTTTAATTTTGAATTTTAGAAAAAAATTTAGGAAAAAGTAAAATAAGTTTATTCTATACGTACAAAGAGATGAACTTGACACATTTGCAATACAAAATAATAAAAACTAAATAGACACTGTCACTGTAGTGGCGATATTTTAAATAATAAAAACCGAGGAAAAGACAAGCAGCAACTACACCTCTTACAAGTAAGTAACATACAAAAAACAAATAGCCTTTATGGCAAAATACAATTCCTCGTAACGCTTAATTTTAAAAATTCACAACCCTGCTCCAAGGTTCGTCTTCCTCACGATAAGGCGTGAGAGGCAGATCATAAATCAAAGGAAATACCTTTCCTTCTTTCCCGTCGTTTTTAATATTAAAGTGAATTTGGTCAAAGAATTTAGGTAAAAACATTACGCCTACTTCGTAGGAAAGTACGTTGCAACTGGCTTT
Organism: Malthinus flaveolus; assembly: GCA_950108345.1. Taxonomy (NCBI): domain Eukaryota; kingdom Metazoa; phylum Arthropoda; class Insecta; order Coleoptera; family Cantharidae; genus Malthinus; species Malthinus flaveolus. The sequence goes on from OX467290.1 coordinate 14,638,514, forward strand.
GACAATCTTACCACCCCAAGCGGCTTGAGATATATTGGCGCTTGTTAATAAAAACCAAGCTAACTTTGTCCCACACGGTGATACACGACAATAAGTCTTTATATGTGGCATAGTTTTGGATCGGGACAAATTATCTGCTTTCCAACAACTGAAACAAATTCAAAGTTAGAAAAAAACAAACTAATATCGGTTAGGTTTCGTGTAATGTTTTTTTTAGGAGTTTCCTATAAGTTGTGGTAATTATAGGAACTATCGTGTCACAAAAGGTGTCAAATTCGTATTATTTCAAATCACTTACTGCAAGTACTGTTTAAGCCACTCTTGTTTTCTTTTAGTCTCTGGATAATACGATAAGCAGTGTCCTCCGATTGCTCCCAAGTTACTATTTAGCACATTTTCTTCAGTAGGATAAATCACATCAAGAGTAGCGTTATAGTATTTCTTCAATTGTTCCTGCGAGTGACTTGCGAGACTGCGAAGGAAACTTCCTCGTAACCAGTATTCAGGTTTATCGCGTAACGAGCCTATACTCGAAGCTTGCGCAATTATATGCCATAGTTGTATGTCTTCTATCGGAGATAACAAACAATGCTCAAATAAAATGCGGGCGACCGAAAATAAGTGGCAGTGATTTGGAGTTTCGGTCTTTTTATGAAATCCCGGTGTCGAAGTGACCAACAAAACTCTAAAACAAATATAAATTAGAACTTTCTTTTGTTTCGTCAAACAAAATCGAACCTGATTGCACTAAAGTCGGCCTCTTCTACATATCCGATAAAACTAGTTAACTCGGGAAGCTGATATTTTTGTAAATAGCCCAATAATGTTGATTTAAATTTAGTGGGGCTTTCTCCAGAAGTCCTTTCCAAGTCTTGTGGCAATTTACAACATAAAGGGCTTATCCATAATCTACAAGTTTTTGTAAAGTTAAATATGAAATTTTCAAAGTACCTACTTATAACCAAACGCCAAACGTACCCTTGACAATACTTATTCCAATCGTCCCCAATTAAATTTGCAGAAAAAACGACGACACGCAAAGAACCATCTTCATACACATAAATTCCAACTTTTCTGCAATAAGAATGTATAGTAATAATATAACTGGTAAGCACAACTTTGTTTATCGTACGAGTGATGTGTTCCGTACGTGGTCCGTATTTTAACCAGCTTTTCCGTAACGTTAGGACTCTGTGTACCATCATCATTAATCTTCTTTCCATAAAGAATACTTAATGGCTTCTTCCTAAAACGATACATTTCAAAAATCGGTAATTAAGTTGGCAAAAACGTACGCTTGTCCCATTTCGTCATATTGTTGCAACAACCAGGCAACATCGACCAAAAAATTTAATTGTAAGGAGCACTTCAAAACTCCTAAGCTTGGACATAATAGATCTGGAAAAAATTTTGCATTATTAAAGTTCGTTAAAAATTTTTTTAATTACCCCGGAAAGTTATTGAATTTTCCTCTAATGTATTTACGGACGTAGTTGTACTGAAAAATACATTGTAGTAACTATCCTTCAAGCGTTCAGCCATAGGTTTCTTTTTACTACCATCTTCCGCCATATCACGAACTTTTCCAAGGTTTTCTATAACCAGTCCTCGGACTTTTTTTAAATTAGAAAATGCTTTTTATTCGATTTGACGATACACCGTACCAAAATACGCATTAACGAAAAATAAAACAAGCGATAAATTGACACTGATAGTTCATATGTTAGAATTTAGAATCCCATAAGCAAATTAGGTACGTAGAAGCCATAAGCCATGTACATTACAAACCACATATACAAACTTCTTATCACTACTTCTGGTCTTCTATACTTCTATTCCCAATTCCCAACTCCCACTCTAGCACAGGACGACCGTGCGGTCTTGAGTGCGCACTGCGCAGCAGGTAGGTGGGGAATTCCCGTAACAACACAAAAGTCAAAAGGCGTTGCCAGGTCTGGTGAAATTTCACCAAATTTAGTGAAAACTTTTCTAAAAATCCTAAAATCTGGTGATTTTTTAATAATGCAATTTCAGGAAGTAAATTGAGTCTAATAACCGTACATCGGAAAATCCAACAAAATCCTTCAATTTTTTTTTCTCGCTATGAGAATTACTAGACACTGGACTTATAATTTTTAACCAGGACCGGAGTTGGGATTCTTAGCGCCTGTCAGTAAATTCAAATTCTCTCCTTCAACGCGTTGTCAATGCTTGAATACCCTGTATAATATCAAATATGTATAAAGAGAGTACCTACTTGCGCTCCGAGAGCTCTGGGCTCCCGAATCTTAGATTTTAATTATGGAAGAGACGAATTACTAAATTACTTCCGCGTAAAAAATACATTTGATAACAAGGTAAGTAAGGCAACTGAAAGAAAATTCAATTTAGTTACAAGTTATAAGTTATAAATGATAAAAGAGAATAAATAAATACGAATAGTTAAGTCGATAAATCGAAAATAAGAAGTAAATTGCAGCTGTTCCGTTGCAGCACTACAATAGATTTCTGTAAAACCTTGTAATTTTGAACTAATTACTTGATGCTATTATTGTAAATGTAATATTTCTTTTAACTAAGCTACGATCTTTTGGCTATTTTTTGGTATTGCTCGTAAAGGTTGATATTAAGATATTGGAAATTACTTGGGGTACTTTGTTTAGACTATGAACAAGTATTGAAGTATTTATGCTCCAAGTTTGAAGAGAGTATCATACTCCCGTGTATGAGAGGTTGCATACCCACTAACTTGTTTACTCCCTCTTTCCAAGCGTGCTTATTACGAGAGGTACTTCAACCTTCAACTTGAACTTGACCTTCACTCTACACTGACACCTGACACACTGACTTGATAAACAAACAATTAAAATAATGAGGTTAAGTTTGAGAATCGTGCCGAGTTTGTATTTTCGAGAATTTGTGTTATTGTACTGTGTTTATATTATGAAGGAACGCTGTAGTTAGTTTGAGGTAAATCCAAAGTCCTATGGAATTTCTGCAATTATTGTTATTCACTTTAATTTACCTGTCGATCAGTTTTCGATGCTTTGTGCCCAAATCATAGACATTGGTTAATAAGTGCTTTAGTTTTGAAGGCGTCTATTTAATACGTTATTAAAGTACCTATATTTTGTCTTCATAAAACCTCTAATAGGATACATACTTTAGATACTTGGGGGATAGCAAATAGCAAATGCTGGTATTTTGGTTTAGAGAATGTTTAGTATGTCAAGTCGTTTAAATTAACGAATTTTTGTTCTAGAAATACCATTTCGTGCTAATCGGAAAAAATACCCAATGTTGCACTTGGGATCTTAGAAGGATGTAGTATTATGCTTAGTATAAGGAGTGGATAGAACGGGAGAATGTAGGATAAAGACCCAGACCCACCAACTTAAAAGTAAAATAATTTTAAAAAGTCAGTATTTATATTCATTCAAAATTAATATTACAGTTGATAGTATTATATTAAATTCGATGATGGTCTACTATGTGTTGTGTTTACAGATGCGAGTGGCACTAAGGATCCGAAACCGGAAGCTACAAATCAAAATGTGATGAATGATGTCATAGTCATTTTTGGAGAATCTTCGAAAACAGACAAATGGATTGGACCGCTATCAACTAATTGGTGTAACTGCTCTATTATCTTCAAATTGTAAAGCTTTACACATTACATCTACCAATAATACTTAATGGAGGAATGAAAAGAAGTGTTACCAGCAGTGCAAGATGATTTGCTAATTTAATTTGGTACAATTGTCGACATGGGGTCAACCCTTTAACAAAGTTGTTAGTAACGAATTACATAATTTTGAAACAAAATCTACTAGACTAACAGCTGTTTGGATATGATTGTAAAAATTCCATAAAAACAGGAAGTGGAGAAAAGAAGAACGCAACTACAAAGTAAATGGACGTCAAGAACATAGACTTTGTTGGAAAGTTATCGAAGAGTATCTTGCTTACATTTTCTACAATTGTGAGTACCTATCTATTCTTACCAATTTGAATGTGGAGAATCTATTTTTTTTAAACTTCAAAAGCCGTATTTGCATTCCCATTATACTAAAATACACATACGTTTTTTTCCAAATGACGTAACATTCCAGGATGCTTTTAGATTGTTAAAATTAATTAATATAACCTATTATTGCCGAATTGCCGTATCGGGCTCTTATGCTCAAACGGAGGGACGAATACATTAAAAAAGTGTAGCTTAAAAACTCGTATCACTAATAACATACTTAAAAAACGGTAAAAACATTTTGTAAAGTTTTTTCTGACTTACGCCACCCATAAAGAGGCTACAATTAATAGTGAATAGATACCTCTCTTAGAGAAGTCAAGTTGGTAGGTAATTGTTGAAATCTGGTAGACCCGCATTGAAAATTCGGGTCTCAAAAATTAAAATTTTTTTCAACAAAACTTGTATCTAAATTTTAAATGTGGTTGTTTGAAAAGACAACATCTGGGGTGCCTGGTAGGTAAATATTTTCTGCAGTCCATCCCTTTATATTTTCTTCCATAACTGCACTACTAGCAGTAGTGTTCCCTACTGCATCGCTGTTCCCTATGCCTACAACAGTAACACTTTTGATTGAGACGCGCTATAGAAAATAAGTTTTTTTTCTACTTCCCCATAGCAGATTTAGTTTTTTTAAATAAGCAGTAAAAATTCTTAAAAGGATTTCAACAATTACCTACTTACTTAACTTCTCTGCGGGAGGCCTCTATTCACTATTGTAATCTCTGCACTTTATGGGAAAAGTTCATCTATACAAAAAGAAGGTACATTCAATTTCCTACAAATTATATCTTTAAAGTTTTTTTCTCGGGCGGCCCGTTTAAGCGCCGGAGAGAGTTAAAATATGTCAACAATTTTAAAACCTACTCAAAAACTGTTTTATTTACTTTTCGCTTATAACTTGAAAACTACGCACTTTATGGGAAAAGTACATCAATACAAAAAGAAGGTAAATTCAATTTCCTACAAATTATATCTTTTAAGTTGTTTTCTCGGGCGGCCCGTTTAAGCGCCGGAGAGAGTTAAAATATGTCAACAATTTTAAAATCTACTCAAAAACTGTTTTATTTACTTTTCGCTTATAACTTGAAAACTACGCACTTTATGGGAAAAGTACATCAATACAAAAAGAAGGTAAATTCAATTTCCTACAAATTATATCTTTTAAGTTTTTTTCTCGGGCGGCCCGTTTAAGCGCCGGAGAGAGTTCAAATATGTCAACAATTTTAAAATCTACTCAAAAACTGTTTTATTTACTTTTCGCTTATAACTTGAAAACTACGCACTTTATGGGAAAAGTACATCTATAGAAGGTACATTCAATTTCTACAAATTATATCTTTTAAGTTTTTTTCTCAGGCGGCCCGTTTAAGCGCCGGAAAGAGTTAAAATATGTCAACAATTTAAAAATCTACTCAAAAACTGTTTTATTTACTTTTCGCTTATAACTTGAAAACTACGCACTTTATGAGAAAAGTACATCAATACAAAAAGAAGGTAAATTCAATTTCCTACAAATTATATCTTTTAAGTTTTTTTCTCGGGCGGCCCGTTTAAGCGCCGGAGAGAGTTAAAATATGTCAACAATTTTAAAATCTACTCAAAAACTGTTTTATTTACGTTTCGCTTATAACTTGAAAACTACGCACTTTATGGGAAAAGTACATCAATACAAAAAGAAGGTAAATTCAATTTCCTACAAATTATATCTTTTAAGTTTTTTTCTCGGGCGGCCCGTTTAAGCGCCGGAGAGAGTTAAAATATGTCAACAATTTTAAAATCTACTCAAAAACTGTTTTATTTACGTTTCGCTTATAACTTGAAAACTACGCACTTTATGGGAAAAGTACATCAATACAAAAAGAAGGTAAATTCAATTTCCTACAAATTATATCTGTTAAGTTTTTTTCTCGGGCGGCCCGTTTAAGCGCCGGAGAGAGTTAAAATATGTCAACAATTTTAAAATCTACTCAAAAACTGTTTTATTTACTTTTCGCTTATAACTTGAAAACTACGCACTTTATGGGAAAAGTACATCAATACAAAAAGAAGGTAAATTCAATTTCCTACAAATTATATCTTTTAAGTTTTTTTCTCGGGCGGCCCGTTTAAGCGCCGGAGAGAGTTAAAATATGTCAACAATTTTAAAATCTACTCAAAAACTGTTTTATTTACTTTTCGCTTATAACTTGAAAACTACGCACTTTATGGGAAAAGTATATCTATACAAAAAGAAGGTAAATTCAACTTACTACAAATTATATTTTTTAACTTTTTTTCTCGGGCGAATGACGAGGGCCCGAGACATGCATATAGATTTGTTGATTTAGGAAGAGTTGTACGTTAGTAAGCTATAGGTTACTATAGTAAGTAAGTTAGTTCAGTAAAAGGTTAACCTTACGATTTTTTAAAGTAAAAATTCAAGTTTAAAATTTTGTAATTTTGTCTTTTAAATACGGAAGGTTATAGCCTAGGCCTAGGCTATTTGAATATCGCTTCAGAAAAAAATCAAATGTTAAGAAAATTTACGCAAAAATTTTTAGCTGATTTTAAAACCGCTGTATTTTTAAAAATAATTAATCGGTTGACTTGAAACTTATTTCCGTGCCCAATTTGGTCTTCGTAGATTTGAAAAGTAAAAAAAAACAGAAAATTCTTTTTAGTTTGGGAGATCTCCAACCAAACAGATCGGCTGGTACCGTCTATAATGCACCATGAGTGCGAGGTAGTAAGCGATAGTTATCTTCTGTCTCGTAAACGCCAACCTTTAATGGAAGTTAATTGACATCCAGAGCCGTGATGTACCATAGTGTGATTACAAATGTATCGTATTTACTAAACATGCTTATAGATTGGTTGATTTAGGACGAGTTGTACGAGTAGCTTTAGCCCATTGAACACTACTTATGTTCCAAATTAGGACTTGATAAGTTTAGGCGCTTAGACGTCATTGGCATGCATCGATTTAACATTTTAATTTTTACAAGTGGGAGAGCTGATTTAAATTTTTTGCTTTTAGATGCCAATTATTACAAGGAATTGATGGAAAGTAATCAAATGCGGCTTGGAAAACGGAAAACGGCTGTAAGAACAATAAACTTCTTATTAAAACTAAATTTAGTTTGTATTTTGGGAGAGGTAACGCTCAATTTAATATTTTAAATGTGTGTAGTTAAACAACCCTAAATTACTACTACTATTACCCGTACTAATAGTCGAGAATTGAACCGGGATTGACAAATAATTCTCGGATTGACTCGGATTCTTACCAATAGTCGATATAATCCGAGATTCGAGCGAGATCAATCCTTACTTGAATAATCTTACCCTCGCCCACGCTCAATCCTAGATTATTTCGTTGCGTATGCGCGTTGTGACTCTTTTGAATTTTTGTGTATTGAAATTAAATTTATTACTAATTATTTAATCATAATAAATATAATGGATGAAGCTGATTTTAGAGACGAATTCTTTAATTATTTAGATGATATTGAAAACGACCAACACCCAACTATATAACTACAATAATTAATAAATAGAATAATATAATAGAATACTAATAATATAATAGAATACTAATAATATAATAGAATAACAATAATAGAATAAAATAATAATAAATGGAAACAAACAATACAGAATAACACGAAAATTGAAACTTGACCACGCTGCTCACACTTGTTTACGATTTTAAATAAACGCGCTGCCACAAAACTTGAAAGCAGGTACGCATGTCAATGTCAGATTTACTTTTATCACCAACTTTGCTTAGTAACATTCAATTTCACTAGATATCACTAGAAATAACACTAAATCTAGGATTGAAATAAAGATTCACCAATACTACCCGAAGCAACGGCTATTTGTCAACAAGAGTTTGATTGATGGATCTAGGATTGCTCAATCCTGGTTTAATCCGAGAATTGAGCTACGACTATTAGTACGGGCATTAGTATTCGATTAAATCGTAAGGCGCGTCAACCGTAAATACAGCATTGTACGATGGGTTGCATATGTAAGTAATTTCGTAACTTAGGCTGGTAACGCACGGCGGTTTATTTTAACACGATTTTTAATCGTCTATACTTAATAGATCTCAATACAACAAATAAGTGTTAGCGCACAGGCAATAAAAAATTGATGATTGCCACTCATTTGATGAGTTGAAATCTATTAAAAATAAAAAATTGCGTTAAAATAACTATCTTGTGTGTTACTAGCCTTATTTTTTCCTTGTGCACGTTAGCCAATTAGAATCGAGAGAAATGTCAAAGGTCAAAGCGTGTAAGAAAAAGGTTTCTAACAAACTTTAGATGTTAAAAAGTCTAGCAGACAACTTGCAGCTCTCATACAAATCGCATAATGGATACTTACAACTAACTACCGAGTTGACAAAAGTTATAGCCGTACTTTCTAGTAATATCTGCAGTGAGTGCTCACTATAAGACTTATTAATATTAATTTTAGTATATTTTGGCGATTTTACTAATTCATTGCTTTTGTTCTAGTGTTATTTTGTGGCAATTGTAAATCGGAATGTAATGCTCCAATTGACGTTGGAGAAGGGAAACACTGAAAGGAGACGGCTGTCTCACATCATGTAACAACTTATCAACATCATTGTTGAAGAAATTTGGATGTTCGTAGAAGGCAATTTAGAAATTAGAATTTTGTATCGTGTAACTATAGCGCGTCTCAATCAAAAGTGTTACTGATGTAAGGATAGGGACTTACTAGCTTTCTTGCACACACGTTCATTCTACTTAGCGCGATCCTTTACTATCAGCGCTTCGTTGCCGCAGCTTATCGTGAAATTGTATAAAGCCTTGTACAATCTACAATGCACCTTTTTTTTTCGTTATAAAATATTTTTAATAAATTTAATGAATTGGGGTACAATATTTATTTATCACTTGTAATTATTTAATTTTTATAAATAATTTAAAAAAATAATTTGTATAGTAAATCAGGCATTGCTGTTCCCTATGCCTACAACAGTAACACTTTTGATTGAGACGCGCTATAGCTATTCAATTATCTGGATATTTATTACTGACTTGTGACGATTGATGAGGAATGAAGATTTTGGAAATGAATGGTTGTGACGTACTGAAGAACGTAGTTAGTAATTGGAGATGGTGAGAAAAAATATTTAAAAAAGAAGTATTTTAATTTCTATTTTTAGATTTAGATTTCGTTTGCAACAGAGAACAGTCCCTTATGTCCTATATTATGTAGGAATGTTTACTTGAAATTTTTCTAATTGGTAAAAAGCATTGGATAAGGTGGTTTGGAACCTAACAATGTGACTAATGTGCAGTATAAAAAGTATAGCTTATGTGGAATATACCATAAAGCAAGATTTCGGTTTGAAGATTGTTAGTATAGTTGAAGTTTTCTGTCGGATCCCTTAAAACCGATAGATGAGCAATCATAGACATTTTAAGTAACTTGTCTTTTTCTAACCAGTTCAAATTGTAACTTTCCAACATTCGCCAACTCTTTTCGATGCATTGCACAGATGAACATGACAAAAACCTAAGTTTACCCTACCTATGTGCATAATACAATTTTCAATACAATTTTGTAGCAATATTAACTTTAATTTTGTGTGAAGTCACGTTTCAAGCTCCAACCCAGAGTTTCGAGATATTAACGAAAAATCTAATGCATTTGGTCACTGCCGCTAAAACTTATTTCTGATTCATCTGGACTTTTGGGATATTCATCAGTAGACACCTAGAAATAATTATTATGTGAAATTTCAGAACTGTTGAAGTTTTTAGTTGACGACTATAAATACTTTGTTCTGCACCTTAATGTTAATGTAATTAGTCTTAATAATAATGTTGTTAAGTCTTTTACTTTTAAAACAACTATGTAATATTATAATTTACTGTTGAGCTACCCCTCTTCTGAACAACTATATTAGTAATTGAAAAATTTATCGATTTCATGTTTCTAAGCCCACCCAATGGGTCCAAAAGCACGTCTAATAGAATGTATTAATAAGTTCGTAGATTTAATTAATTTTTTCTGATTAATAGTGGTTTTCTTGTTTTAGCATTATAAATTTGGAGTTGCGGCATTGTTTATGTATTAAAATTTGTAATTATAACATTACAACATTTGAGTATATGTAGTTGTAAAGGAGGCGATTTCTGCAAGATGCATTTTTCCTGTACAAGGTAATCTCACCGATATTGTGCCTGCTTATATTGTTTAATTAAGATTTAATGTTTCTCAGGTTAAAAGCAGAGGTCGCGGCCTATTTTATTTAAAAAGGCTCGGACGAATGTTTTGAATGCTTGTCCTCTGCAGAGGCTCTCGGGGACACTGAACATCGTTGGTCGGGTTTCTCATGTCTTTCATGAAGAGGTTTTAAATGTTGGTGTATGAAGCTGGTTGAATTGCCTCTTGTACTATGTAATGATGCAGAATTTGTTGTTTAATTTTAGTGTAAACTGTAGGCTTTTTTGTAAAGTATGTATGTTCACGATGTAGCTATCGTTTCCGGATTTTTGGTAGAAATTTTTATATTTAGTTGTCATGACTTTCAGAGCAACAGTGTTGTTTCCTTTCGGCGATTATCTTGTGTTTATATTTTTTTAACTGTTTGCTTATAATTGGGTCGTTTTGTTCTGTTTGCGACAGTATAATAAATAAATCAATTAGTTTATTAATTAGTTAAAACTATTATGCCTTTTTCATTCTATGTTAACCACTTTTTAAGTTGAAATTAATAATGTAGAAGTCTAGTTTTGTTAAAATTCCAAGTTTGTACGCCTACAAATACATAGGCAACACTTGTAACTCTCCCACTGATATAAATTTTGTATAGAGGATAGAAATTTGTAAAGTGGGGCGATCACATGACCACTAAAAGTTTATATAAGGCCGAGTTTCGGCATTCGGAAATTTTGTAATCTCCACTTCAAATCAGCTTCGAAGAGAAAAATTTTGGTTTGCTCGTGTGAAAAATCAACTTCAACTTTTTGAATTTTTTTTCTTGGAAGTTGTTAGAGGCATTGTTCTGAATATCTTTAGCGACTTTTGGATCATTTGGTCGAATATTAATGCAGGAAATTAAGTTTTTAAAAATCAATTATTTATTCCTACCACAATATTAATAAACTCTGCATTCTTGTTTGGAAGGTGTTTGGCGCTTCTTAAGGCGCTGTTATTTCTCTCTTCTGAGGAGAATTTATTTTTAAATTTATTTTTGTCTTATAATTATTATTGTATGTATGTAAATTACGTTGAAAAAAATAAACGATAGAAAGCAATAATTTATTTTATTATAAGCTACCCTATTTACAAGCAAAGTCCTCGTTTTCGGACATTCGGACTAGATAGTTGGAACGCAGAAGGGCGATAGGGTTTTGGAAATAAATTTTAAATTAAGAAGATACTTTTTGATAAAATAAATTTTTAAATCATATAAGCGATAACGCCTGGTTTCATAACATATTGTCAGTGCCTTTAAAATTCGTTTAAATAAATATTTCTCTTTAATTTATTTTGTTTACCTTATCGGCCTTCTGCTCTCCTAGTACCTAGCCCAAAAATCGTAAAATTTGAATAAAATTTTTAAAAACCCTGTTTTAAAAAATCGAAATTATGCAATTCTGAGGGTGCAAATCTTTAGCTCTACTATCTGAGAGTATACTTGATAAATTTGGGCGCTGCTGGTCTTCTAGTTTAGAAGATATTCGACTTTAAAGTTATTTTGAATGTTTTAATTCTTAAAATTTTATGCTTTATTTCGAATATCTTCTAAACTAGAGGACCAGCTGTGCCCAAATTTATCAAGGATACTCCCAGATAGTAGAACTAAAGATTTGCATCCTCAGAATTGCATAATTTCGATTTTTTAAAACAGGGTTTTTAAAAATTTTATGATTTTCGGGCTAGGTACTAGGAGAGCAGAAGGCCGATAAGGTAAACAAAATGAATTAAAAGAAATATTTATTTAAACAAATTTTAAAGGCACTGACAAAATGTTATGAAACGAGGCGTTATCGCTGATATCGCAATGCTTTTAAAAATTGTTTAAATAAATATTTCTCTCTAATTTATTTAGTTTACCTTATCGTTCTTCTGCTCTCCTACTACCTAGCCCGAAAATTGTAAAATTTTAAAGAAATTTTTAAAAATGGATTTTTTAAAAGCCAGAATTACGCAATTTTGAGGGTGCGATTCTTTAGTCCTATTAGCAGCAAATATTCTTGTATAATTTGGGAGCTCCTGCTTCTCTAGTTTAGAAGATATTCGACTTTTAAATTATTTTTAATTTTATAAATCTTGAAATTTTATGCTTTATGTCGAATATCTTCTAAACTAGAGGTGCAATAGCGCCCAAATTGTACAAGAATATTTGCTGCTAGTAGGGCTAAAGAATCCCACCCTCAAAATTGCGTAATTCCGGCTTTTAAAATAACCATTTTTAAAAATTTCTTTCAAATTTTACAATTTTCGGGCTAGGTAGTAGAAGAGCAGAAGGGCGATAAGGTGGTCGAGACAAATTTTAAATTAAAATACCAATATTTTTGAATAATAAAACGCTTATCTTTTAAGCGATAGCGCCTCGTTGCGTAACATAATAGCACGAACATTTAAATAAATATTTTTCTCTAATTTATTTAGTTTACCTTATCGTTCTTCTGCTCTCCTACTACCTAGCCCGAAAATTGTAAAATTTTAAAGAAATTTTTAAAAATGGATTTTTTAAAAGCCAGAATTACGCAATTTTGAGGGTGCGATTCTTTAGTCCTATTAGCAGCAAATATTCTTGTATAATTTGGGAGCTCCTGCTTCTCTAGTTTAGAAGATATTCGACTTTTAAATTATTTTTAATTTTATAAATCTTGAAATTTTATGCTTTATGTCGAATATCTTCTAAACTAGAGGAGCAAGAGCGCCCAAATTGTACAAGAATATTTGCTGCTAGTAGGGCTAAAGAATCACACCCTCAAAATTGCGTAATTCCGGCTTTTAAAATAACCATTTTTAAAAATTTCTTTCAAATTTTACAATTTTCGGGCTAGGTAGTAGAAGAGCAGAAGGGCGATAAGGTGGTCGAGACAAATTTTAAATTAAAATACCAATATTTTTGAATAATAAAACGCTTATCTTTTAAGCGATAGCGCCTCGTTGCGTAACATAATAGCACGAACATTTAAATAAATATTTCTCTCTAATTTATTTAGTTTACCTTATCGTTCTTCTGCTCTCCTACTACCTAGCCCGAAAATTGTAAAATTTTAAAGAAATTTTTAAAAATGGATTTTTTAAAAGCCAGAATTACGCAATTTTGAGGGTGCGATTCTTTAGTCCTATTAGCAGCAAATATTCTTGTATAATTTGGGAGCTCCTGCTTCTCTAGTTTAGAAGATATTCGACTTTTAAATTATTTTTAATTTTATAAATCTTGAAATTTTATGCTTTATGTCGAATATCTTCTAAACTAGAGGTGCAATAGCGCCCAAATTGTACAAGAATATTTGCTGCTAGTAGGGCTAAAGAATCCCACCCTCAAAATTGCGTAATTCCGGCTTTTAAAATAACCATTTTTAAAAATTTCTTTCAAATTTTACAATTTTCGGGCTAGGTAGTAGAAGAGCAGAAGGGCGATAAGGTGGTCGAGACAAATTTTAAATTAAAATACCAATATTTTTGAATAATAAAACGCTTATCTTTTAAGCGATAGCGCCTCGTTGCGTAACATAATAGCACGAACATTTAAATAAATATTTCTCTCTAATTTATTTAGTTTACCTTATCGTTCTTCTGCTCTCCTACTACCTAGCCCGAAAATTGTAAAATTTTAAAGAAATTTTTAAAAATGGATTTTTTAAAAGCCAGAATTACGCAATTTTGAGGGTGCGATTCTTTAGTCCTATTAGCAGCAAATATTCTTGTATAATTTGGGAGCTCCTGCTTCTCTAGTTTAGAAGATATTCGACTTTTAAATTATTTTTAATTTTATAAATCTTGAAATTTTATGCTTTATGTCGAATATCTTCTAAACTAGAGGAGCAAGAGCGCCCAAATTGTACAAGAATATTTGCTGCTAGTAGGGCTAAAGAATCACACCCTCAAAATTGCGTAATTCCGGCTTTTAAAATAACCATTTTTAAAAATTTCTTTCAAATTTTACAATTTTCGGGCTAGGTAGTAGAAGAGCAGAAGGGCGATAAGGTGGTCGAGACAAATTTTAAATTAAAATACCAATATTTTTGAATAATAAAACGCTTATCTTTTAAGCGATAGCGCCTCGTTGCGTAACATAATAGCACGAACATTTAAATAAATATTTCTCTCTAATTTATTTAGTTTACCTTATCGTTCTTCTGCTCTCCTACTACCTAGCCCGAAAATTGTAAAATTTTATAGAAATTTTTAAAAATGGATTTTTTAAAAGCCAGAATTACGCAATTTTGAGGGTGCGATTCTTTAGTCCTATTAGCAGCAAATATTCTTGTATAATTTGGGAGCTCCTGCTTCTCTAGTTTAGAAGATATTCGACTTTTAAATTATTTTTAATTTTATAAATCTTGAAATTTTATGCTTTATGTCGAATATCTTCTAAACTAGAGGTGCAATAGCGCCCAAATTGTACAAGAATATTTGCTGCTAGTAGGGCTAAAGAATCCCACCCTCAAAATTGCGTAATTCCGGCTTTTAAAATAACCATTTTTAAAAATTTCTTTCAAATTTTACAATTTTCGGGCTAGGTAGTAGAAGAGCAGAAGGGCGATAAGGTGGTCGAGACAAATTTTAAATTAAAATACCAATATTTTTGAATAATAAAACGCTTATCTTTTAAGCGATAGCGCCTCGTTGCGTAACATAATAGCACGAACATTTAAATAAATATTTCTCTCTAATTTATTTAGTTTACCTTATCGTTCTTCTGCTCTCCTACTACCTAGCCCGAAAATTGTAAAATTTTAAAGAAATTTTTAAAAATGGATTTTTTAAAAGCCAGAATTACGCAATTTTGAGGGTGCGATTCTTTAGTCCTATTAGCAGCAAATATTCTTGTATAATTTGGGAGCTCCTGCTTCTCTAGTTTAGAAGATATTCGACTTTTAAATTATTTTTAATTTTATAAATCTTGAAATTTTATGCTTTATGTCGAATATCTTCTAAACTAGAGGAGCAAGAGCGCCCAAATTGTACAAGAATATTTGCTGCTAGTAGGGCTAAAGAATCACACCCTCAAAATTGCGTAATTCCGGCTTTTAAAATAACCATTTTTAAAAATTTCTTTCAAATTTTACAATTTTCGGGCTAGGTAGTAGGAGAGCAGAAGGGCGATAAGGTGGTCGAGACAAATTTTAAATTAAAATACCAATATTTTTGAATATTAAAACGCTTATCTTTTAAGCGATAGCGCCTCGTTGCGTAACATAATAGCACGAACATTTAAATAAATATTTCTCTCTAATTTATTTAGTTTACCTTATCGTTCTTCTGCTCTCCTACTACCTAGCCCGAAAATTTAAAATTTTAAAGAAATTTTTAAAAATGGATTTTTTAAAAGCCAGAATTACGCAATTTTGAGGGTGCGATTCTTTAGTCCTATTAGCGGCAAATATTCTTGTATAATTTGGGAGCTCCTGCTCCTCTAGTTTAGAAGATATTCGACTTTTAAATTATTTTTAATCTTATAAATCTTGAAATTTTATGCTTTATGTCGAATATCTTCTAAACTAGAGGAGCAGGAGCGCCCAAATTATACAAGAATATTTGCTGCTAGTAGGGCTAAAAAATCGCACCCTCCAAATTGCGTAATTCCGGCTTTTAAAAAATCCATTTTTAAAAATTTCTTCCAAATTTTACAATTTTCGAGCTAGGTAGTAGGAGAGCAGAAGGTCAATAAGGTAAACGAAATAAATTAGAGAGAAATATTTATTTAAAAGAATTTTAAAAGCATTGCCATTATGTTATAAAATAAGGCGTTATCGCTTATATGATTTGAAAATTTTTTTGATCAAAATATATCTTTTTAATTAATAATTTATTTCCAAAACCCTATCACTCTTTTGCTTTCCAACTATCTAGTCCGAAAACGAGGATTTTGCTTGTAAATAGGGTAGCTTATAATAAAATAAATTATTGCTTTCTATCGTTTATTTTTTTCAACGTAATTTACATACATACAATAATAATTATAAGACAAAAATAAATTTCAAAATAAATTCTCCTCAGAAGAGAGAAATAACAGCGTCTTAAGAAGGGCCAAACACCTTCCAAACAAGAATGCCGAGTTAATTAATATTGTGGTAGGAATAAATAATTAATTTTTAAAAACTTAATTTCCCACATTAATATTCGACCAAATGAACCAAAAGTCGCTAAAGATATTCAGAACAATGCCTCTAACAACTTCCAAGAAAAAAAAATTCAAAAAGTTGAAGTTGATTTTTCACACGAGAAAAGCTAAAATTTTCTCTTCGAAGCTGATTTGAAGTAGAGATTAGAAATTTTTCGAATGGCGAAGCTCGGCCTTATATAAACTTTTGGTGGTCATGTGACCACCCCTCTCTGTAAATTTCAATCTTAGTTTAAAATTTATAATGTAGTGGGAGAGTAACAAGTGTTGCCTATGTATTAGTAGGCGTAAAAAGTTGGAGTTTTAACAAATTTCGACTTTTACATTATTTTAACTTAGAAAGTGGTAGAAAGTAGGAGAAAAAATACATAATACTTTTAACTAATTAATAAACTAATGTTATAATTATAAATTTTAATACATACACATATAAACAATGCCGCAACTACTGATTTATAATTTATAATTAATAGTAAAACAAGAAAACTACTTTAACGAGAAGCAATTTACCAAATTTGCAAACTCCTTAATACACTGGATTGAGCGAGCTCGGTTAGGCCCTTTAAGTGTCCTTAGAAGTACAAAATCTATTACTAATTTAAATGTTTATTTCTCATGAGGAAAAACGTTTCATTCCCAAATTGAAAAGACAAACATTGAAACTAAAACTGTTACCACAGTAATTAACAATATTAATTAATTTGGTTGTTGACCTCCTTCCCTTGTAGTTGTCCTATTTCTTCTTTTTTCCTCTTCCAGTTTTGGAATTTTTACAAGTCACTTTCAAATATGTGTTGTTCTGTTTAGTACCTAGATTTGCTATCAAAATTATCCAATTTCCTACTAACCGACGAATTTTTTGGGAAGATCTCTCAAAGGAAGGACATTCACTACACTTTGATTTTCAGTAGGTAGGTTGGAATATTCTTAATTCTTCTGTCTAAAATTAGAGATTTCTTACTACTAAATAAATGGATTAAACAAGGGTTGCTTTTCTTAGGTCTTTTTACAATGACATTGTTATTTACCTTTCGAATTCATAAATCACTTTTTTAAAGATGTCAAATAAGTTCTCTCCAGTAATCTTACGAATGAAACGACATTGTCGTAACAAAGTTTAAACTTTGTCATACCAGTCATACAGTTGCTGTTCTTTATATTCTTCATTCTAACATAGGAAGTCCCGTCAAATAAGGATTTTATCGGAATATAGGATTCAAAACAGTTAGCGTTCCAAAGTTTGACACTTGATTGTAGGTCTGGAGGATCCAATTCAAAAATAATGTAGTGCTCTATAAATTTTTTCGAATTAGCTTTTAACCACGACATGTTAAATTGTCAAATTTTACAGGTTATAAGTTATAACTATTATTTCTAACACAAATAACAATCTGATGAAATCACTGCATATCAAACCTGTGCAATCCTATACACGATAAAAACGTTACATCTGCATAGAATCAATGGCAGAATAGAATACAACGAGATTATTCATCTTTCTTATGGTACCTAGTCAAGTCATGAGCTCATTGTTTGATGACTACTTTGTCAGCAGTTCGCAATTTCTGCCTTGCAATTTTTATGAATTACAAATAGGATATTTTTATAGTTATAGCACTCTCGATTTTTATGCCATTATCTGCTAGAATGTATATGAAAAGAACAAAGTTACCACTTACTGCCCAATACATTTTTACAAGTCCAGACATTTTATAAAATACCTACTTCAAATATACAAATAGTAAGAAACGGTAAAAATCTACCTGTGCAAATCCTCTAACAATGAAACTGAAAGCGCCAAAAATATTTTTTGCCAAAAGCCACTGGTTTTAAAGTGAAAATTGTATCCCAAATAGTGTTTCCGCTACTTGAACTAGTCTACTGAAATTAGCAATGTTGAAGTGAAATTTACGCCTGTGCGTGTAAAAAATTTTTTCGAACGAACAAATTTTTCGACAAGATAAGATAATGGGTAGTATTTGGGTACAAGAAAGAGATACAATGAATGCACTAAATTTCCTGTAGGTGACAGTAGAGAACGGCCGATCAGAAATATAAAAATGTAAGAAAACGGCAAAACGTAGAAATAGCGTAATTAAAAAAATAATTAGTTTAGCGTGAATGTATGATGTAAAACAACCCTAAACTAATCACCTAGTAGCGCGAAAAACGATTTTAGGTGAAAAATGTTGAACGACCAAACGCCCCAGGAATTGAACCTGAGTCTGCAATATCCGGTCGCATGTACGGACCACGTACGCTAAGCCAGACAACTGTTTATCTCCCAAATTATGAACGTCTCGATCTAAACTTTAGAACAACGAAAACTCGAAATATTTAATTACAAATTAAATTAGATGTTAAGCAGCTACTATTTATAAGTTACATTATATGCATGTACGCAGCGTAATTTATACGTGAATTTTAATATTTTTTTCAAATATATACTCTAGGGTAGAAATAATTAATTGAATGTATGATGTAAACCAACCCTAAACTAATCACCTAGTAGCGCGAAAAACGTTTTTAGGAGAAAAATGTTGAACGACCAAACGCCCCAGGAATTGAACCTGAGTCTGCAATATCCGGTCGCATGTACGGACCACGTACACCAAGCCAGACAACTGTGTATCTCTCAAATTATGAACGTCTCGATCTAAACTTTAGAACAACGAGAACTCGAAATACTTAATTACAAATTAAATTAGATGTTAAGCAGCTACTATTTATAAGTTACATTATATGCATGTACGCAGCGTAATTTATACGTGAATTTTAATATTTTTTTCAAATATATACACTAGGGTAGAAATAATTAATTGAATGTATGATGAAATACATTCAATTAATTATTTCTACCCTGGTGTATATATTTGAAAAAAATATTAAAATTCACGTATAAATTAGTTTAGCATTCTAAACATTATAGATATCAATAAAAGAAAGATAAAACTGGGTTAATGTTTTTGTACTTTTTCTTTAAAAAAATTTATAATCAATCTATTAAGCTTCAAAGTCGACTGTAAATTTGCGATGTTTGACTATCAAATTCAGAATCCATCTAAATTAATTTTTTGAAAACTACAAAAACATTAACACAGATTCATCTTTCAACTTTCAGTATAAAAAAGAATTATTGTGATAGGTCTAATAATAAGCCCAATACACTATTTCTACATAAACACTTTTTAAGACTCATAAGTACTGGGTATCTAGCCCTCGTAATGATGAGTTGAAATAATTTTTTGATGTTATTACTTATTACATTGTTGTAAGTTATATGCCATACGCTCTTATTGCGACTAACATTTATTTTATCATTCCAAAATAACAGATTCTCTAACTTGGACAAGTATGTGCTAAAGCAAGGCATCAATTAATAAAAATCGTCACTAGTAAGTGTTTGCCAATTTTATACTGAACAAAATTTGAGCCCTACCTAACGTTCTAGTAATGTTAATGTTGTTGACCTATTCTTCCCTTGTAGTTAGTTGTTTTCTTTCTTTTGTCCCATTCTTGTTTGGGAATTTTTACAAGTCCCTTTCAAAGATGTGTTGGATTTACTATAAAAATTATCTAATTCTCCACTAACAACCCAATAGGCCGTCTGTCCTGACGTACCCAAATCTTTTGCAGACATATTTTTTGAGGGCTCTTCAAAAGCGACGACATTCACCACACTTTGATTTGCAGTTTTTATTTCAAGTTCACCGATGCCATTAATTTGCACCAACCTGTAAATGTAACATGTGTAACTTGTTTAGGTTTAAGTAAACTACTATTGAGACTAATTGGGCATTTGTTAGTGCATAAGCCTGTTCAGTAAGCAGCCGTCAATTCTAAACGCATTTGCTACTCTCTACGATTGGAAGTCAATTAAAGACTCGCGAGTGAGGGATTTTGCAAAGAAATAAATAACACCTTAACTATAATTTTAATTATGAACAAAATCAAATGACTAGAAAATTTGTTGTTGCCACGAAATTACAAAATAAAAACAACAAAACAAACAACCAGCAATGACAAATTAATGTAGATTTGTTTTATTAATTCATGGCATTGCTGTTTTTTTGTTCATCCATTGCGATATAAAGACACTTATAACTTACCTCCTTGGTCCACTAGCAATTCCACAATGTATAATCGTCAATTTTTCTATTACGAGATAAATAACTGAAACGGTCAACTTCAACATCGCGTACTAAATTGACACGGCCATTCAGTTTGAACAAATTAAAATGACAGTAATAACCTTATTTAACTTCTAATACGTCTGGTGCAAACTTTTCATGTTGTTAGATGTTAGCGATGTTAGTTTTTAATTTTGATGCCAGCTACTGTTTTTAACTGTGTAATACTGTACAGGTCGTGCGTTATATCTTGGCGAGAACCGGCGCAAGCCGACAGTAAGGATAGACAGCACTTCGTCGTGCTCCGTGAATTCCATACGCCTACAGTAGCGTACTTATTGAGCATAATATTATATATTTTTTTAAATGTTCGAAAACTCTTTAAATTGCAAAAAAATTTTTAGCTATATGCGTTAAGAAATAAACGCTATTGTATATAGGCGTGCAAAAAAATGTTTAAGAAAAATTACTAATAAAATCTACGAATTATTATTTACTCATTCTCCGCTAATTTCCTAACGTCATGTAATTTAAATGTTGTGTTTTGCTTTGCAACTTGATTTTTAACTGTTGCCCAGATTAACTCTATTGGATTTAAATCCGGGTGATAAGGCGGTAATCTTAGCACTGAATGACCATTTTCGTTAAATGTACAACAACTGAATTTGGTGGTAAATTTGGTATAAGTTTTTCTCTAATCCATTTTTCGTAATTGACTGAATTCATCTCATCGTGATAATCGCCTGAGGTAGAACCAGATTTAAAAATCTGAAGACATCCTGGAATAAAGCCCATGCTCCCAGCTGCATGGATTATAATTAAGCGGTCTCCTTTCGATATATTTGTAAATAGTCCGTTTATTGTATCGTCACTCCAACTTCTAGATATAGTATGGCCACTATGGATATATGTTTAGTCTAAGAAAACTATAGGGCGCTGCTGTTGCCGAAAAAATTTTATTTTATTTAAATAATTTATTCGTAAAGCACGAATATCACTTTTCTCAATTAAGAATTTGCGGTTATTTTGAGTACGACGCCATTTAAAACCCATTTTATTTAAAATCAACCGAAGAGATGTTACTTGTCCATTCCAATTTAAATCACTTTGGTGTTTCTTTTGTAAAGCCGGAAGAGTAATTCTGTACTTTTCTAACAGGTGGAACCAATGGAACCTAATGAATGGGTGCATTTTTACAGAACTTGCTACTATAAAAAAAGTTAAGATTTAAAACAAACAATAATTAATTGGTTGAACGAGATTACCTTTCATTTTATTTTCGTTAAATGATCCTGGTTAATTAAGAAACATTTCTGGACAAATTTTAAATTGAATTTGACAATTTGACAGATCACAGATGCGATATTTCATTTGGTTCTGTATGCTACCAACATAGATAATTTGGTTATTTCGTATAAATCACTAGTCGAATAAGTTTTTATATACACGATGTACAAAATGTAATGGTCATAATTTATTATAACAAAAATTGTAAGAACAATACAATAACGCTACTATTAAATATAATTAGGTTTATAATTAACGACATTTAGTGTGTTGAGTTCTCCCGTGAATAGCAACATTACTGTAAACCCTTTATCCTAGCAAGTTGGCAGTCGACAAATGTACTCTCGGATTAAAGTCTTTCAAGTTTACACCAGTAACCATTAGCACAAAAATTGAAAGCACTATAAGAACTAGAACGATTAAATAACATACTTATACTCAATCAAATATTTATTTTTTTAAGAATAGATTCATAAATTAAGTCACCTTAGTCTAAATGCAAATAGTTTTGCAAAAGATAACAAAAAATAAGTGCAGTAATAATAAACAGTAATAGTAAGTTGATTTAGCACATAATTTACAATCAACGGATAATGTTGTTTTAATCTTATTGTTTAAGAGGAAATTTGCAAGTTATGTAACAAATTTTCAATATCGAGTCGCTCCACTCAACCGTACGTTGGGTACAATTAAGAGCAAGTTCTTGGGTCAGTTTTGTATTTAAATAGGAATGTTAACACATTAACAAGTACTATGAAATTCACATTAAAAACGCCCCAATTACTCGAAGAATCAAACTTTTCAATTAAGAAATTTAACACAGCCTAAGTAATAAGTAGCCTTAGTGCCGACAACAATTTAAATTTCAGAGACAATGCAAAGTGGCGAAATTGCAAATCATCGATATCTGCAAATTTGACTAAATTTGTACTCAATTTTAATTAAACTCGAGGTGCTTAATCTAACAAATGCGTCTTATAAAAATTTGTATCTTAAACATCAACGCTCCTACCTTGTTACAATAATATTAAATAATTTTCTTACTTTTATTTAAGATTCTTAAATTTATTTAAGATTCTTACACAAGTTCGAGCCGACTAACATATCTAGAATTTCTAAACATAAGGTATAAATAAAAGTATAACAATTAGTCCATTTACAATTACTAGAAAATTATAATGTTATTCTATAAATTAGCTAAAATGATTTCCTAACAAAACATAAAAAATAGTAAGTTTCTTTAAAACATTCCGGAGATCAATTTAAGATGACTAGCGAGATGATTTACACTTTCTGAACTTCGACGAAACTTTCACAAAAGTGAATTTCATAGTACGAAAACATTTAAATAAATAAAATAGAAGGCATAATTAATACATCCCACTTAGGCATAGACCGTTAATTCGAGATATGAGAAGGAACAAGTAGGAAATCCATCCAGAAACATAAATTTAATATTTCACGTTTAGAAATACCTTCTTCTATATCATCCTCAATTTTCTGTCTTCAAAGGAATATCTGGAAAACAGAAAATACTATGACTAGTGGCAGTCAGAGTAAAACAATAAAAACTGGATGTGCTCGTGGCACCACGGATTGAGGGTAGTAAGAGCACACCATCGCCGAGGTTAGTAGGTTAAGAAGGAGAGAGGTGGAGGTGTCCACCAGCCAAAAAGGTCAGCGAGGGAGGATTATTGCATGAAATACTCAGGATGATCCGAGTCTTTCTCAAACCTCTTGGCCTCCTCTTGCATGCTCTCTTTAATTTTCAAAATAGCGGCCGATTCCGTTTGGTCCTGCAAGGAGAGCGACTTTTAGTAGTTAAGTGTCAGTCTACGAAAGCGAAAGCACCGGTTTTATGTATCGTTTTACTCACGTTTTCACCCGGACCACCAAATCCTGCTAAGTTGTAGTCGCCCATTCCGCTGCCGCTATCTTCGCGAGGCGTTCCCGGACCACCGTTCGCGGGTGAATTTTTCATTCCGTCCATTCCATCTCCGTTAAGTACTGGTCCCATCGAATTTGGCCCCATAGGTCCCATGGGGCCTCCTTCTGGACCACTGTTCATCGGAAATTCGCCGGGCATATTCCCGCCAACTGCCGGTTTCATCAGAGTGTACATATTTTCCCCGCCGGAGTTGGAAGAATCTTGAGGACTCGGCATGATGGGAGTGCCTGGACCCGGCGGTCCCGTCGATCCTGGCGGACCGCCGTAATTTCCAGGAGACGATGATGAATAATTCATAGGCTTTAAATTACACTAATTCTAGTATTTGCTTTATTGTTATCGCCATTTACTTACGGTTGAAGTATTTGGCTGCCATTGTGGTCGTCCTCCTGGCCCCGTCATGGACATAGGCGGAATCGGACCTCCGGGACCTAAACTGCTATTAGGCGGTGGGCCTCTCAAACCGGGTCCATACGATCCGGGACCTAGTGGGCCCATCGAGGGACCACGAGGTGGATTCATACGTGGATTCATAGGATTCATTCCTGGAGGCCCTGTTGCAAATATACGTCACTAACTAATTTAGCTTTGATTATAGCTTATTACAACGTCTTAACTACCAAGGCTCATTTTCGTATGCTTTTAAACGTTAATGAAAATCTTTTAGTGCGGTCTATCTAAAGACATAAAGGAATTCTTGCACTGCCCGTAACGATCACCTTGTTGAGTAAATTCCACTAGTCGACTGCCCAGCACTCGAACCTTTCTATTGAAATTACCACAGTTTTACTTTAGCTTTAAAAGAACGATATTCCAAAAGTACACAAGGTCAACCGGATCGTACCGTAAAAGATGCAAGTATTAGTTGCTTCATTAAAAAAAATTATAAAATATTTTAGGACCCGCCACACCAGGTACACAAGTACAATAATTTCCTTATATCTTCTGACCACTAGAAGAGACTTGCACTAGAAGCTACATTAGGTTATTTTTTTTAAATTGAGTAAAAACAACCTTTTGTTAACATGGGTATTCTTCCGAGCATTTTGTACCTTATAATACTAGCTTACAACGATCGAAATTTAAGAGAATCTAATTGAAAATTAAAAAAGTAAACCGAACGCTCGACATTAAAATGAGCCTTAAAACTACTAAAGCAAATAAAAAACACCAGCATGCCAAAAAAATATAAGTAATATGAACAAAAGCGAAGCAAGTAATGTAATGTATCATACGGAGTGTAGTGGTAAAGGTGCACACTTGCCTACCTTGCCAACCTACAAATTCTCCGCCTTCACCTAAAGACAGAAACAGATGCATATTACATGAGGCAAATATAAGGTCTGGCTTCATGCTAGTGCAATAATTATTATCGGTTTATTAATGATTAAATCAAATTGAAAATCATTTCGATTAAAAAACTTAGTCGTTTAATAATTATTTTAAGAACTCGTCATCGAATCGAACGTACCTTGTCTCGTTGGGTCCATATTATTTGGCATCATTGGCTGTCCGGGTGGCTACAAAAACACGAATAGTCGGTTAAATAAGTTTGACAAAAATTAGCCACTTACTCCGTTAAAATCGTTACCAATTTGTGGGGGCATTCTTACTCCAGGTCTCGGACCTGCAGGATAACGTGGGCCCATGAAAGGTTGCGATGACATCATTTGGGAATGAGGAGGCGGTGGTTGAGAGTGTGGTGACGGTTGATTAGACGGGTGAGTAGGTGGAGATGGTCGCATCGTCGAGTTCTAACAAAAATTTAAATTTAATAATTGGTTTTACATCGCCAACCTTTAACAAACAACTTACTGGAAAAAATCCTGGAGGTAACGGACCTCCTGGCATTCCGTCATTTGGGGGCATTTGACCAAGGGGGCTCGGAGCTGGACCTGCATTCTGTAAAAATGAAAAACGTCAAGAACATTTCGAGACGACCACAGACGTTCAACTTACATGAGCAATTCCATTTACACCATATCCTGAGTTCACAAAACCCTACAACAAATTAAAAATTATTTAAATAAGCGGTAAGTCACTTTCTGACAAATTAAAACTAATAAATCCTAAACCAACTCAACCCTTTACAGACCACATAAATGAACTAAACTTATGTCAGAAGAACCACGAACAGTATATCCGTGAATAGTCTTGTAGAAAAATACAAATAGAAGTTCCCTCCCTAACATTGATGTGAACCATGAAAAAATATTTATTTCTTCAGAGTAAAAGTAGGACTTGCCTATAGTTATATCAAAGCACATACAATTATCAGAAAAAGTAACCAATGTAAAATTTTAAAGTGTAGTAACACAATTGAGCTCCAGATGTCGCTGCTCAGTATGTGGCACTTTCGAGAGTGTGAGAAGATGAAACATTTAAATTTAGTATGTCCAAACTTGAGTTTAAATGGTTTAAAGAAGGTCTATTCGAATGGTATTTTAATCCTTTGTAACAGTTGAACATAATATTTTTACGACCCAGTAAATTTAGGCAGGTACTTTTACTGTAAATGCAAGTTTCTTTTGTCATGCTTCTTCTTTTCTTATGTACAGTAAAAATTTTATTGTAATTAAAGCATTATACATTGGGTTCTGATTATTTAAATAACCGATTAGGTAATTAAATGAAAAATCAAAAGATTCAAAGGTTAAAAAACCAAATACATTTTCTTATTGTTTAATTGGGCCACTTTATAAAATCGCCAATAATTATTAGTTCATCAAAAACTGTGTAGCAATGTTATTACAAATTTCTCTCGTGAACATTTCACATTGCTAATGCAGCAAACAAAATGTGAACTAATTCTCTACTCGATTAATGAATCTTAATAAAATTTCTATGCAAATAAAATGAATTTTCTTAATAATGAATATCCTACATGATAATAAATGAGTCTTACTCATTTTGAACTTCCTATCAACAAAAACTTTCGTGACAATATAACCATAAAATAACAATAGAAAAGCAACCTTGCCCTTAGCCGTAAATAGTATTGTAAAAATCCTCTTTCTAGGTACCTAATGCCCGTACTAATAGTCGAGAATTGAACCGGGATTGACAAATAATTCTCGGATTGACTCAGATTCTTACCAATAGTCGATATAATCCGAGATTCGAGCGAGATCAATCCTTACTTGAATAATCTTACCCTCAACCACGCTCAATCCTAGATTATTTCGTTGCATACGCGCGTTGTGACTCTTTTGAATTTTTGTGTATTGAAATTAAATTTATTACTAATTATTTAATCATAATAAATATAATGGATGAAGCTGATTTTAGAGACGAATTCTTTAATTATTTAGATGATATTGAAAACGACCAACACCTAACTATATAACTACAATAATTAATAAATAGAATAATATAATAGAATACTAATAATATAATAGAATAACAATAATAGAATAAAATAATAATAAATGAAAACAAACAATACAGAATAACACGAAAATTAAAACTTGACTACGCTGCTCACACTTGTTTACGATTTTAAATAAACGCGCTGCCACAAAACTTGAAAGCAGGTACGCATGTCAATGTCAGATTTACTTTTATCACCAACTTTGCTTAGTAACATATTCAATTTCGCTAGAAATCACTAGAAATAACACTAAATCTAGGATTGAAATAAAGATTCACCGATACTACCCGAAGCAACGACTATTTGTCAACACGAGTTTGATTGATGGATCTAGGATTGCTCAATCCTGGTTTAATCCGAGAATTGAGCTACGACTATTAGTACGGGCATAAGATTGCTTAGAATAGACAAACATTTTATCTATTTTTGTCTCTCTCTTTGTTACTCTTACTCTACGAAAAACTGTACTAAAATGAGGAGCGACATCTGAATCTCACCGGTGTACTACATTTAAAAAAAGGCGCATGAGATCCCGTAAGCTTCGGATTTCTCTTATTAGATATTCTTTGGTTATATTGAGTCCCTTCCCGCCCATCACCGCTACGAATATGTTATAAATGTAAACATGAGAATATCCAGTTTATAGTGATGTGCTACAGAGGGTTTCTTATGACATATTTAGAAAAGAGACCAAGACCACATCATTCCAGCTGAGGCCGTTACAACTAATAGTAGAAATAGATTACGTAGTAAGCAAGCACGTACGGCCAAAGAAAAATCTATTAGCCACTAGGAAGTGATGATTTTGTTCTTTTCATATACGTTTTAGCAGAGAGAGTGGTGTAACCATGAAACTAGAAAATAGGAAAATAGCTAGTTTGAGGATATCTAATAGTGAAGCATCAGTAACATAAAGGGGGTGTTACTCTAACTTTTAAACATTCCATTTGTGATTCCTAAAAATTTCATTGTAGAAATTACAGACATAAGAATTCGCCAAACAACCCATAGTGGTCAATAATTATTTCTTCGACTGTACACTGTTCAAACAGGACCAAGACTGTACATCTTAAAGGTTCTGCACCACTAGGAATCCGTTTGTTTATTTATATTCCATTCAATAGACATGCCAATAGGCTGGAGCCACCCGACAGGTTTGACTGTGTGATTGTAGTTTTTGCTTGTAAACCAAACTTGTCAATTAATTTCCAATTGTCGGTTATGACGTACGTAAGAAATAGAAATAATGAGGTATTGTCAATCCTAAGGTCTGTTCGTTTACAATGTTTTCGCTGCTTTTTTGCGTGAGATCATGAAGTCGAGTGTTCGTTTGTAAAATGTTTTCTTAGTAGACCAGTTTCGTGACGTCACACGAATCAACTCCAACATGATTTGGAGTAACCTGAAGTAAACTCAGACAGTCCAAACAAACAGACCTTTTGATTTGGTAGACTACTTCGGTACAGTGAAAGTGCGAATTCTGGGTTTGAGTCTAATAAATACGGAAGTTTTTGTTTCGTCTATTTAATTTTTTAAACAAAAAATGTAAAAAACGTGCGTTCCAACGCCATCATCAGTGTTTTCATACCTCGCGAGACAAAAAATTTTTCAGCTATTCACTGACTCACCCTGTACGTATTCACAATGTAACAAATTTTTTCTGATACCAACGAAATTGTCTTCAAATATGCAGCTTTTACTTAAGCGTTAGTTGGAAAGTTTAAAAAAAGGGAAATTTTAAAAAATTCGATGCACGCCTATGGACCAGCCACAACAAACAATGCTATCCCACCTGGTTGAACGTGTACTTAATGCAGTGTTGCCACGCTTTATATATCAGAGTATTGATCCAGAAAAGATAAAGAAAAATAAGAAATTTTTGGGGTTATACTCACATAATCATGAAATGCTTTTGCTTCGGACGAATGTTCACATGTGTCTCTCCGTTCCGGAGCTGCACAGTAGAGATCCCAAAAAACACTTTAAAAAAAATTGATTAAAATAATATCTCCGAAGTTAATCATTACGACTTACCACCACCAAGAATGTAGAAAACCTGGAGGCTCTCCTAAAGTAATATTTTTCTCCCATCGTATCTACAAAAAATGAAAACTTTTAGGCGACGATAACATCGAACGATAGTAAATATTACCTCCGATAGGAAAGTTTGTGCCGCTTTTTGTGCCCCAATATGAAGTAAATATTCGTAGACGTAAAGTGCCAACCTAAACATAATTTTTCGTATAAAAACTTTGTAATTCGACTACATAATGGGCGAAGAAAAAAAACAGTTAAGAGTAGTTATAAGGTCACGTGAAGACGTCTCAAAACATTTGATTACTGCATTTGGTTTAAAACTTGCTTCCGTGCTTTGGGTACATTTTAAAAATAAATTATATAAATAGCTGAAATGGCCAACTATTTTTTTAAAATAAATGTCAACACTTACTTTTCTCTTGCTTGTGCATCTGAAGGCACAGTCGAACCTTTTCCTTTTGCATACATAGTTTCTTTTCGATATAAATTAAGAACACTAACAACACTAAACTACATTAAGGTGAATATTATTGTTAAAAACAAATTTTTCTTTTTTTACAACTTAAAAACAGAGCGTTGCTTTGATGGTTGACGTTAGCCAAGTTTCAAACCACCTTTTTTACTAAATTTGCTTTTACACTTATAAATAATTTTTAAACACCGACAAAATAATTTAATTCGCTTTAGAATAAGTTTTAAAATGCCGTTAATCAAACCATAGCTGCAATAAATTAAATTAGCTGGGCATGCGTTTCCCGTTATCTTCACAAAACACACACGCACTAACCATTAGTAATTACGTGATTACACTATTCTGTCTCTACTACAACTGCTCTTTTTAATTATTATTTAAACTGAATTTCTTTTTAATTTTATAAATAGTTTCAAACGTTAATTTCAAGTTTACATAGCACAAGCTTCGCCACCATTCTCATTCTTCGGTGACGTACGCTTTAGGACTCGTTGGGACTCGTACTCGTATTAACCTTTAACCACTTTAACTGTAGCTCCAGCCGCTCTAGCTACTGGCTATTCCAAAAGCTATTGTTTTTGGTATTACGCAGGGTACGCAGGCTTCTGCGCACGTTGCAAATACAGTCACTTTCAAATTTGTGAGTGTAATCGTTTTAAGTTTCTAATTTTATTTTAATTAGTCATTTCGAGTTCTAGCACAATTGAACATTGTTATCCTCTCCTAAAAATTTCTCTCGCCTAAATTTCGTTTACACGGTCGCCATTTACTAATTAGGCTCGGAAAAGTAATATATTCTGAATGTGTTTCAAAAAGAAATAAATAAATAAACTCGTCATCTACCCTTCCAAAAAGAAAGCGTTTTTCGAACGTAAAAGCTTCGATTAATCAAAAGTGCGCAACACGTTATACAGGCATGTAAAGCGGGCTGCATAGCGCGCGCAATAAATATTGATTTAGTTTTTAACCAGGAATTGTCGAGTACCTAGAATTAGTAAATTAGAATTGAAGTAGTCGTTAGTCACATTTGCACCCTTGACTAAAAAATTCTTTACACATTTTATTTGAAGTAGTGTCTAATGACAGGAAACTTAAAATTTGCATATCCGATTCAAAATTTAAACAACTTTCGATGTATATAACTGTATTGTAAATCACCCAGCATTCAAAATGCTTACAAAATTGTACAAAACATTAGTTTTAAGTAACGTACGTATAGTACCAAAATATAACATAGAAGAATGTAGACAGTACTACGAAGACATCTAAATAAAATGACGAAACAAATAACAATTAAGATTTAATTAGTACTGTTGCATTTAAAAATATATTTACAATTAATATATTAAATCCATATACATATTTCTATAGACATAACAATGATATAAAATTAATGTTGAAAGAAATAAAATAAAAATGTATATACACGGCGAGACAGGATTTTATCAACAGTTTAAAATAAGTCAACTTTAGTGTAGATCAGACATGTGCAACTGCGAGACCGCTACTGGCCAGATAGTGAAATTGCTCAAAGCTATACAGGGAATTACATTGTGTTGAACGTTTTGAGAATTACTGCGAGCACTGAAGATAAAACATACATCAAAAGGTAATAAAAATTAAGAGTACAATTCTCATTTGAACTCGAAAATACTTATAAAGAGAACCGCGCTCGCACGAATACCAATACTGTGCACCCAAGAGAAATTGTGATTTTAAAACCATTTAATTCTGACTCCATTAAACAACGTCATTAAAAATTACGAAAATTTTTTCTGGAAAGTCCCACGTTAGGTTCCGCGGTCGTACCGCCCCTGAAAAAAATTTCTTGAGTGAGATCTGGAAGAGTAGTTCAGGACTGGGGCCGAAAGTTGCAAATGCCTGGTGCACACGATAAATGGTGATAATGTACGAAATATTGTGTAGATTATTCATGAGAAGAAGAAAACCTCATGAACCATGTCCTCGGAAAGTTGAAATCTTAGGTAAAACATAAAATTCACGCAAATTTACTGAAAGGAAATTAAAGACAAATTAAGTATTTTTATCAAACTAATTTTCTCATAAATTAATTGCGTCAATTTTTTGTAACGGTTGGTTTTCCATTATCTATAACAAGTTGCTATTTCGAGAACTAGCAAATGAATCAAGGTAGTTTCGATAGTTGAAAACTACCTCAAACATGCAAAAAATCGGCGATTAAAAATTTTTGTTTTATCACCACAATTTGCACTTTGTAATCACACTATGTAATACATAGGAAAGGGACACATTTTATACAATATCACCTCATAAGCACAAACAAGTTTTTGGTAATTATTTGCGACTTATAATTGACGCCATCGACAATTTATTAGCTCACCTAGTATATAATAAAAGTATTAAAAATAAATATTATTGTTACTACATTTAATTTGATAATTGAGCCCGTAACGCCGACGTGACGTCAACGTGACGTGACGCTTTGCCGTCGTGACGTCACTGAAGAAAAATTTGAATTTTGATAGATTGGCTACGCGAAACTTCAGAACGCCAAAAACTTCTTTTTTGTGAAGTCAATCACGTCACGTCACACCTACATTACGTCGAGACGCTTTGTAAACGATTTTGCGAATTTATCACTCAATAAAGTAAACTTATGGCCCATTCGATATAATAAACATAACAAAATTATTGCTCTATGGCACATTTTGCCAGCATTAAGTACTAAAATATTAATAATGCCTTTAAGGAACTACAAATTCAGCCCAAATTTTTCATATTAGGAATTAATACCCCCCTTTTTTTTCTTTTTAACGGAATGAAAAATACTTAGTATTTATAAAAACAACTTTGGCTTTTTTGCTAAAATTTTTCGCCCGGTGTTTCTTTTTGATTTTAGGCGATCAACAGCAGTAATTTTATTAGCCGCTTCGATAGTTATAAGTAAAAAATATATTGCAATATGGCTACATAAAATATTCACTACCTAATAACACCTTTTCTTTATTTGAACTATAATTAATAATTACAACGTCTTCGTGACGAACGTTTCCAACTTAGCAGTAACGTCGCCGCATTATTTTTTAAATTCTAAGGACGTTATTAAAGGTACTGATTATTTTGTTTACAATCATCACTAAAAAACACGATATATTCCCGATATATCAGTATTTTATATAAAGAACTTGCTAGGTGATACTAATTTTATACTTAACCATAGAAGCTGCCCAATATTAATTGTTCTTTATACGATATAAACACTGAAATAACGGTAAGTGAGCATTTTTTTAATCCAATTCATATAAAATTGGATGGCAAGGTAACTCAGTTATTAAACTAACTACCTACCAATTCAATTTGGCGATATTTTTTTCTTAAATTGGACACCGGATCTTTGAAAAGTACAGGATCCAAACGTACATTGGAACGGAGTAGAGGCATATAACCAAACACAGCAGCAAAAGTGTTAAGGCAAGTTTGTCTTTGAATAAAGTGATCTGGATCGTTCCACGGCGATCGTCCACCATTCGAAGGCTGTTCTTTATACTGTTTTCTTTGAGTTACTTTAATAGGCGGTCTACGAGTCACGTGACTAACTAAAAAATTCATCAAAATATCCTCACAATTTTGACTCTGTTCTACGGTTTTATGCAACAACGGACTCAACCACTCCGTATATAAAACATTATAATAACGGTGATAAAAAGCGGCACCGGTTAAAACAATTGAATAATCGTTCGTCCACTTCGACGTATAACCCCACGATCCTTTAGCGTCGTCCCAATAGTGAGATCTTGCAGGATAGCCCACGATACGATCCGGAAATTCCATCCACACTTTAAACGCAAAATCCACTTCGTCCGTAGTTAACACCGTATCTTCGTCCAGTGACAACACGCCCGCGGTTTGAATCAATGGATGTGGATAAAAACGTTGTGATATGCTAGGCTTACTTGGGTCCGACGTAAACTGAAGGATGTTCAATGGTATGTGAGAAGGAAAGGACGGCCAACGAGACCTCGAAGGTGGACTTTTCTCGTTCGACCAAACAATAATAATCTAAAACAAATTATTGCTGTAGTCCAATTTCGTCAAACGCACAATTATTGCTCCAAGGACAATCGATTAAACTGACAACTCGCCAAATGGACAATAGGCTGAACGGAAAATTGGCCAAACGGACAATAAACCGAACGAGTAATTGTCAATAAGACAATAGATCGAATGGAGAATTGGTGAAACGGGCAAGACCAAACAGAGCGAACAAGTATTTGTCAAAAAGACAATAGACCGAAGGATAACTGGCCAAACGGACTATACACTGAACGGACAATTGACCAAACGGACAATAGACCGAACGGACAATAGACCGAACGG
Organism: Malthinus flaveolus; assembly: GCA_950108345.1. Lineage (NCBI taxonomy): Eukaryota > Metazoa > Arthropoda > Insecta > Coleoptera > Cantharidae > Malthinus > Malthinus flaveolus. The sequence goes on from OX467290.1 coordinate 14,672,484, forward strand.
ACAATAGACCGAACGGACAATAGACCGAACGGACAATAGATTGAACGAACAGATGGCCACACGAATAATAGACCGAACGAGTAAATGTCATTGGCAATAAGACAATAGGCAGTACGGAGAATTGGCCAAACAGACAATAGACCGGACGAGTAATTGTCAATAAGACAATAGGTCGAACAGAGAATTGGTCAAGCGGGCAATAGACCAAACGGACAACAAACCGAACGAGTAATTATCAAAAAGACAATAGACCGAACGAGCAATTGTCAAAAAGACACAAGATCGAACGGATAAGTTGCCAAACGGACAATAGGCCAAAGGGATAATTGGCCAAACGGGCAATAGAACGAATGAGAAATTGGCCAAACGACAATAGACCTAACGGGCAATAGACTAAATAAATAATTGGCCGAACGGATATTACTCCGAACGAACATAATACGGCCTATTCAATTTGTTGTTATGTTGAAGAAAATAGCCAACCCTTGTATGGCAATTACAAAAATACTGCAATTGTTCGTTCGGATAACTGTCCATTATGCAAATGAGCGAGAACCAAATAGTAATTATTCGGCTCATTAATCTAAAATGAAAATACTTAAAAAAATCTTACCCTCGACACATATTTACTACGAGCTACGCTATTAATTAGCTTGTAGAGAGGCGATAAAGGTACGATTTGTGAACCAAGCTGGCAGTAAACTACGGCAGTGAAGCGTTCCACTTGAGTTTCTGTAGTAAACGGAAACTGCAAAGCCGAATCGGAAAATTGAGGAAGAGTTAGTAAAGCACCGGGTGAATTGTTCCACACTGTACCATCTCGTGGTAATTGTTTGGGCAATCTTTCACGAATTATCTAAAAAGAAACGTAAAATTAGTACATAAATTGTTTAGATTAATTAAAAAATGTTACAATCACCTCTAAAGTTGTAAAAACTATTTTTTCTATAGAAGAAAAGTATCGTTCCCAAAGAATTTGAGTTTGTTGTCTCAACTCGAGAACTTTGGTAGGTGAAATGGAACGAATTGTGTTGGATACCTGAAAATCGAATTTCATAGTTTTTTATACTGCAACCTATTTATGTAAAAGAGCGGGGGAGGGGTTCAAAAAGTGACTTGTCCAAGATCTTCGAGTGCCTTGCAACTTCCCTGCATACATTGGCGTTTGAGCACCTTATATTAACACTTTACTAAGCGATTTTGTCATTGACTTCCGAAAGGTGCCCCGTATATAAGATTTAATTAACGACTTTTATTTAAATTTTCGGGAATGTTAAGAGAGAGACCGGCACTTTAGATTAATTTGTTAAACTTTGGGTAAAGTTTGGCATAATAATCGTTACCTGTAATAATACACGTTCGTCTGCCCAAACGACTGCTTTATTCCAGTCAATTACTTGGGCAAAAGGTAAAGCCCATCCATTGGAAATGAGTACAGGAATACATCCAGCTTGAAGTGCTTCGAGAAAACGATATGATCCTAAACGACGACCACGCGGAACTAAACAAAATGTGGAATTTTGTAAAAGTACCTCGTAGTCATATCTGAAACAAAAGAATTTAATGTAAAACTGTTACGAGCAGTAACTCAGCAAATACTAATAAACAGGAAATTGAAATTTCTATTACAATTAAATATTTTAATTACAATATCTATTACGTACAATATAATAGAGCATGTGGAGTTTTAATCAAAAAAGTTAATTAAACCTAAAACTGCAGCTACACTATTGGGGAAATGTTTGATACTTTATACTATAGCCCCATTTACATAGAACTTAGTGCAGATTGATGGTGTAGTTTGCTGGTCTAGAACTCGCCAAGTGGGCAACGTGGCGTAAAACCATTTACATAGACTTTAGTGGTAATCATTTTTTTTTTCTTTTTTTTTTCTTATACTTGAACGATGAGATTAAAATAGTACTACCGAAAACCAAAATGAAGAAATAAAATCAAAGCAACTATTTTGTCAAATCTTTGTTTAAATTTCAAATAGCTGGGCCGCGGGGGAGAGATGCACTTCTATGATTGGCTGGTGCCGATTTACTAAGAAAAGTGGTCTAGAAGTTTAAACATTACAAACTTTCTGACCATTGTTAGCAACGACCTTGCCAACTATATTTCATTGTAAACGGGTACATTGAAAAAATCCTATTCAAGCTTTTAGACGATTCTTGCCCTTACTAGAACGATTACACTACTGTCTATGTAAATGGCACTTATGGGTAAATATTGGATATCTTTCAATTTGACCAGTAGTCTCATCGATTAGTTTTAGCTGATCCAAATCTACTTTATAAGGGAATTCTCGCACCAGGTATAGTAATCGGCTATTTCATATACCCGAAATGACCGGTACTACACTATTTTTATAAATAAGTAATAAAGATGGACCTTTTAGAAGAAACAAAAATTTTTAATTTTTGAAAAACTAATACCTCTCAAAAACCAAACGCAATTGAGATCGAATTTTCGTCCTAAATTAGCTCAAATAATAACCCCATGAACAAGAAACAAGGAACAACCCCGTATATAGTGGATAATAAAATTACAATCGATTTACTAGCCACTTATTAAATAAGGCTGAAAATTGAATTACAGTTACTAATTCGAAAAAATTCAAAACTGGGTAGAACGTATGAGCCCATCCAGCATTTAAAAGCGTGGGCATAATTATTTTCGTTTAATTTTTAATTATTTAATTTAATTTACACCTTCGCCGTTATTGATTTATTCCAATATTCACGCAATTTTTACGTTTTCTAAAAACTTCTGAAAGGTCGCGGTAGGTTGAGATTGTAAAATAACTACCCTTAATAATGTAAAAAAAATTTTTAATAATTAATAGTGTACAAATTACTCGTATTATTATTAGAGAAGAATTGTGAATAGTTTTGGCTTACGAAAGACGAAATTAATTACTTAATTTTCATTATAAGTATTTATAATACCGACTGCGCCACTTTTAATATTAATTCGTGATTGGTCGTTCATCAGGTATCATTTGCCAAACGGGTTAGAATATTAAAAACGTATTAGTACTTACATCACAAATTTAAAAATTAACCCAGATAGGGTTGCATATAAATAATTTTAACCAAAGCAACTTTAAAATAATCAATTTCTCCATTAGTATATTATTAGGCAATTTAAGAATAAAAGAGCTATTGAGATTTTCGAAAATTATCCCAACTCAACAGCCAAAAGAGAGTGAAATTGAGATTTTATCGATGTTATAGAAGAAAATATCAAAACTAATAGTCCCTAACCACAAAAGTTATAAATAATTACACGAAGTTAGATGATTCAATTTTAAACTTATCTATCAATATACTTTGTAAACAAACAAAGCATCATTTTTGAAACAAAAAAAGTTTACTTTAACGTATAAACAAATCTAAAGTACATGTGAACGATAAAACTTGCAAGTTTCCACCAAAAATGTCGATACTAAATATTTTTGTCCGTATCTCAATAAATGAAATGACGGGACTTTTCGTACGTGTTGAAGCTAATTTTACAAATAACTCAAAATTCTATTATTTGAAATAGGCTAGTCTCATTTCCGGCTGAACGGGAAGCCAATGTAAAATTATTGGTATCACTTGACAGATAATTTTACAATCTCCCAAACAACTTAAAATATACAGGGTGTTGCAATAAAAATAGGAAGACTAACTCCATTTCTGGTTAAGCCGGAAGTAAAACTGTGACTTGTTTGGTAACATTGGATACGTAATTTTACAAACCTTTAAAAAAATCTTAAAATATACAAGGTGTTTTTAAAAACTCCTTTCGTCTGATTGAGTTCCGGTTTAACCGAAAGTTTATTTAAAATTAAAATAGTGTCGAGTAATAGAGATTTATGCAATAAATTAATGTGCGAAATTGCAATTCAAAATTTCTATTACAAAAAAATTATAAATTTTTGAAATTTTCAGCTTCAAAAATCCATAACTTCGGTTCTGGCCATAGCAAACGAACCAAACAAACGGCATTTGATTAAGAACTTCAATATGTACAACATATCCAAAAATAGAAAAAACTGTCAAGGTCGTTTTTCAAACAATCCTTTTTAAAATTTCAATCAACTTTGCGCCTTTAAAAGTAGTCAATTTTGAAATTATTTTAAAAATCAACTACTATATCTAAACTAAAGTGTATACCTTGCCTATATGTTGCTGTTTTTAGATTTTAATAATAATAATTATCTGCAAAGTTATAATAAAAAACAGAAAATGGGACAATCGTTATCCTGGCCGCCATTTTAAATTAAAACATTAAAACATTTGAAAAGCTATTGTTTCAAATGTGGCTCATGCGTACAGTAAAACCGCTAGGTAAAGTTTTTTCTGACTTACGCCTGTAAGACGCCAAAAGTTTAATTAATCAAAATCACATTTATTAAAAGAAAATACAAAAATAACCATTCAAAGATTCGAGTTTACAATACACGTAATTAAAAGAATCAATACAAATTCGGGACAAAGCCAAACGTTTTGCCATCTCAAAAGCTTATGATTAACTAAAAACTAAAACATAATTTTATATCAGCTTCCAAAGTGTTCTCGCTTGCCCTTGTACGTGATGGGGCATGCCTCTACGTGAAACGGCACCGTCATTATGTTCTTATTATAGAGCAACGGGAACACTTTGTAATACAAAGTTAAAACAACAAACGTAACACATGCGTATATGTATAAAAAATGTAACCAAAACAGTGTAGGTACATATAAAGTAAACCAAAATAATAATGTAGATTACACGCCACCACTTACAATAGTGAATAGAATAGATCTTTATGACGAAAAAAAAGTGCTTTTTTGTTTTTCTTGATAAGAAGAAGGAAAGGTGTAAAGCTTTTTGAACACATAATAGGCTATCCTAAATAACTCCAACCATCAAAGTTCTAATATCCACAATAGCCTTCATAAAACATTTATAAAGTGAATAGATTGATGCCTCCCTTAGGGAAGTTAAGTGGGTAGGTAATTGTTGAAATCTGGTTAGATCTTTTAAGAATTTTTGCCACTTAGTTACGAAAACTAAATCCGCTATGGGGTCGCTAGTAGTGCATTTACGAAAGAAAATATAAAGGGATGGCCTACAGAAAATATTTACCTGCCTAACACCCCCAGATGTTGTCTTTTCAAATACAACCACATTTTATATGTAAATACAAGTTTTGTTGAAAAAATAAAATTTTGTTGAGACCCGAGCTTTCAATGCAGGTATACGCAGATTTCAACAATTACCTACCTCCTTGACTTCTCTAAGGGATGCTTTTATTCACTATTGTAACCTCTCTATGGGTGGAGTAAGTTAAAAAGAACTTTACACAAAGGTCTGACTATTATACTAACTTATAGCAGAGTATAAATAATGTGGATCAAGATTTCCCAAAATGTGACCAAAACAACCCGCTTATATTGGGCCACCCTGTATGGATTTCATTTAAAAGTTAAATTTTGTTAAAATGCTGAAATCATCTAAATCGCTACCTATAGTAGTTTTTAAGTCAACAAAAACGTAAAAAAACCGACAACAAAGAAATCGTTGAACGCTTTTCATCAATTTCCCCAAAGTTATAATTAATTTAAAGTTTGTTTTTAAACACATCCTATTTGTTAAAATGATTCCTTAAGTTTTAAAAGCAGGTGCTTTGTTAGTAGACTTAAGGGTATTATTTTAGTTTTCAATTTTAAATACTAAAACTTTTTAATTCAAGCTCTTATGTCTGAAAGAACCCAACGCTTCAAAGAATGATTGTTTATATACTTAAAATTGATTGTTTTAATGAGTTGTAATTTAACAACTTCTTTGTTTTTAATTGGGTTTTGCTCCAAAGTCATAATATTATATCAATTCTTTAAGTTTAAGCCAGAAAAACTGCTGTGCAACTTTGCCAAGTATACGTATACATTATACTACATATCAGAAGTGTTATACTTTCAAAATTTACCAAAAGGCGATATTTGAGTGATTCGAAGTAAAATATAAGTTTAGAAAGTGAACAAAATGGTCTTATAAGATACCAGGTGATCCAGTAAGTTCCAAAGACAAGTTTATGTGCTTGGCACACTATTTTTCTAAAATTTCTTTTGTAAAATTGTGGATGCAAGTTATGTCTTTGTAACCTGTGTTTATTGTGTAGGCAGATAAGGTGTGGTTTTCCAATGATTCCATTTTATCCATAATAACATTGTTGTTATATTGACATTTAGTGCAATCACAAGTTGGTTTTGTTATGTCTCGAATATAATTCCTCGTACTGTACATGGAGAAGCAGTTCAATAAAACTTTAAACTTAAGCTAAAGTACCCGTTCTATTAAAATAATTATTCCTCGCGACAATATCAATTTTTAAGTGCTTGAATAAATTAAGTTAAAAGAACCTTTTTAGGTTAATTAAATAAAGTTTAATCCTCTTAAAGAAAATCTTTTAATTAAGTATGTATTTACATAAATTTATTTTAATTAGAAGTCAATATTTTCCCCTTTTGTGACACGCGTCGTCTCAAATTTTAACACATTGATTTTCATTAATCGGAGTATATTATACAGAGTGTCATTAAGAACACCTAAACCTCTACGAGTGGGAAGGACGTAGCACAACCAACGTGCATCGTTTCTAACGCCACTTTGCACTTCGAGTTGCTAAATTAGGAAAGAGACAAATGATGGCAATATTACGGTCTCAAAATATACGGGGTGTTCCCTGCTTATACCGTATTAGTACACCTTGTATGGCTTAAGATTGTACTCTTCTAGTCTAGCTAGTGCGTTCCCATACGACTTTTATTTAAACCGTCTTTATCGATATCAACCCAAGCATTTATAATGAGCCACCCTGTATTTACTTTTCACGCTAATCTAGAAAAATTTCTAATTAATTTAGTATAAACAATGAGTGATTTCCAACAATTTTTAATTTTTTCCTTTTAATATTATTTTGCTTTTAAATGCTGGCAACCATGGGCTTTGCGAATTTATTACAATATGTGGCTACTAACCGAGTTTTGAAACAATAACCCACTTTAATTAATTTGTCTGAATGTCTGCCGTTATTAAGCTTAATCAATTTTTTATTTTCATCTCATTGTATTACCAGACAAACTAATGAATAAATAATTGCTTTATTTAATAATTATTTGCAGCTGCACCGAAAATAACTTTTTTAAATTCAATACCTACTTATAATACAGGGTGTCTCGGGGTTACTTCAAAACACTTCGGGCACGAAAACCACATCAAAAATAACTACTTAGTCGACATGGGGCATGGAGCAAGAAGTAAGAAGTAAGCGATATACAAAGCGTTGAATTTCGACTGAAACTGGCGCGTTTATTCGATAACTTTGGAATGGTGAGATAGTTGTTTTTCAAATTACCCACTAGTACAAACAGTAATAATTAGGAACCAGCAAGCGGCAAAAAAAACCTACCGTTATTTACATTTTTTTGAGGTGCAGAACCCAAATTTCAACTTTGCGGTTTAGGCACCACAACGCGTTGAGATTTAACAAAAATGCCAAAATCGAACAAAAAACATTTTATTAGTTTATCGCTAATAATTCGATAACGACGCACTTAAGAGAAAAGTGTCCCAATACAAACATAAAGTGCGTTCAATTTCCTACAATTTATGTATCTTGTTTTTATCTTCAGACAAACGGTTTAGGCGCTAGAGCGCGTTGAAATTTAAAAAAAATACCAAAAGCGAACAAAAAACGTTTTATTAGTTTATCGCTAATAACTCGATAACGACACATCACTTTTAGAGAAAAGTGTCCCAATATAAACATAAAGTGCGTTCAATTTTGTGCAAATTATGTCTCGTAGGTTTTTATTTTCAAACAAACAGTTGAGGCGCTAGAGCGCGTTGAAATTTAACAAAAATGCCACAATCGAACAAAAAACGTTTTATTAGTGTATTGCTAATAACTCGATAACTACGCACTTTTAGAGAAAAGTGTTCCAATATAAACATAAAGTGCGTTCAATTTCGTACAAATTATGTCTCGTAGGTTTTTATCTTCAGACAACCGGTTTAGGCGATACACCGCGTTTAAGTTTAGTGGATATCGGATACAGAGGCTAAAGCCCCATTTACATAGAACTTAGTGCAGATTGATGGGGTAGTTTGCTGGTCAAGAACTCGCCAAGTGGGCAACGTGGCGTAAAACCATTTACATAGACTTTAGTGGCAATTTTTTTTCCCTTATTTTTTTTCTTATTTTTTTTTCTTAACGCTTGAACAATGAGATTAAAATAGTACTACCAAAAACCAAAATGAAGAAATAAAATCAAAGCAACTATTTTGTCAGCTGTTTGTTTAAATTTCAAATAGCTGGGCGAGGTGGGAGAGATGCGCTTCTATGATTGGCTGGTGCCGATTAAGTGGTCTAAAAGCTTAAAGCCCCATTTACATAGAACTTAATGCAGATTGATGGTGTAGTTTGCTGGTCTAGAACTAGCCACGCGTGCAACGTGGCGTAAAAACCATTTACATAGACTTTAGTGGTAATTTCTTTTTTTTCTTATTTTTTTTCCTATTTTTTTCTTTCTTATACTTGAACGATGAGATTAAAATAGTACTACCGAAAACCAAAATGAAGAAATAAAATCAAAGCAACTATTTTGTCAAATCTTTGTTTAAATTTCAAATAGCTGGGCCGCGGGGGAGAGATGCGCTTCTATGATTGGCTGGTGCCGATTTACTAAGGAAAGTGGTCTAGAAGTTTAAACATTACAAACTTTCTGACCATTGTTAGCAACGACCTTGCCAACTATACTTCATTGTAAACGGACACATTGAAAAAACCCTATTCAAGCTTCTAGACGATTCTTGCCCTTACTAGAACGATTACACTACTGTCTATGTAAATGGCACTTAAACCTTACAAACTTTTTGCCCATTGTTAGCAACAACCTTGCCAACTATACTTCATTGTAAACGCGTTCATTGAAAATACCCTATTCAAGCTTTTAGACGACGCATGCCCAAACTATTAGACTACTGTCTATGTAAATGGCACTTAAGTCAAGAACTACTCTTCGTTTCTTGTAGTGAACTATATTTTCCCAATATTTTTATTCAAAGCAAATGTTAACTAATTGAATTGTTTTAAATAAGGATCCTGTGAAAAGAGAGCCCACCACGAGAAACGAGAGTTGTTCTTGGCTTAGTCGCTACGTCCGATATACAATAAACTTCAACGCGATCTAATGCCTAAACCGCTCGTCTAAAAAAACAAGAGACATAATTTGTAAAAAAGTGGTTGTACTTTATTTTTTTATAGGAACAATTTTCCTACAACGTGCGTCGTTTTCTAGGGAGCGTATATGTTTGTGGGCGTTTTCTTCATTCACAATGTTTAGCAGAACAAAACAGACACCCTGTATAGCAATCGTTTTATTCTTAACTAGTGCCATTACTATGAGCTATGGTTACAGTTGGAGGTAAATACTATTAAAGCCATCAGATGAACACAATAACGAGATATAGTCCCAACACGATCTGAGGCACTACTCCGAGCACAGAGTACTATTTCGACAGAGAAAAGAATGTCTGACCAATGCTCAATTTTCAGAAGTATGTAAAAGTGCTCCAGACAAAAGAAAAACTCAAAAATATACCTACTGGCTACTATATATTGGCACTTCTTTTCTAAACTTTCTAATGTCTCATGGCTTATGCATTTCTATCTAGATCTAAAGTAAACTCAAAACTGTTCTCGAGATATCGTCACCTCGTAATAGAATTCTAGTAAATTCGATGTATGCATTATGCAATGTACAAAGTTCAAATGAGCCGAAAACATGTATGTACCTAGATTACGGTTTCGTATATTTGTCACGTCAATACTTGATTAATTCAATGTCGATTGCAGATGTATAATACAGTTCCATTGAAATACAAATTCGCGTCCACGTCGATTTATCTGTATGTGACGCAAATAGCGATACATAATAGGGCTTTAAGTGTAGGTATAAAACAAAATGATTGTTTATACAAGGTAAACACTAGCGTACATAACATCTAATTCTATTTCTAAAACAACATTCGAATCCTGTGTTTAAAATAGCTTTTACGCTATTATCCAGACTTCAATAATACCAACTTACAAAGTACCTCATTAAATTACCACAACAAATTGCACAATGCACATGTGCACATTGTTCTTATTGGAAATGACGAGCAATTGTAATATTTAATATATGCAACGCAAATATATAATTATTAGAACTGTCTACTTGGGAAATACCAATTTTGTCGATTTCATCTTAAAATCGAAGCAACAAAAATATCAGACTTCTCTCTATTAACAGATCCAGTTCGATTTAATAAAAAGTCTCATTTCAAACACAAACTGCGCTGGAGCTGTTTACAATTCTGCCGCTTTCATCTTAATCCTAGCAATACTAGTTTAATGAAATTCAAAATGGCGGCCGTTAAATTAAATAGACTTTTAACACATTTCTAACCATAAATGTTTGAATACAAAGAAAATCGTAAGAAATGTCAATTAGTTCGTACAACCATAAAAGTGTTTACCAGTAAATAGCAATTTTGCCCTTTCATTTTAATAATAGCGAATTACTTCATTTAAATTCAAAATGGCGATCGTTGAATTAAATTAAATTTCAACGCCTTACGAGTTATAAAAAAGAGTGAAATTGAAAAGTGTAAAAAATTAAGATTTATTTAATATCGAAGCAATTTAATTTAATGAAAATGGCGGTCGTAAATATTTAACGTCGTAATTCGCAAATAAAATTTTTGCGTATTTTTGTAAAACTCAAGTAAATATTATGCGATCTGCTTAATTGGTTATAGCAGTAGCAGGAAAAAATAATAAATAATCATTAATTATCGTGCTTGAATCAATTTTACTGGTTTCGAGAGCAATTCAAGAATTTACCTACTATTGCAAATTGATAATCGTAAAAAAAACCTTTTAACGATATCAGCTTACAAGTCAAATGTCTCAAATATCGATATCAAACTTGTAAATAAAATTGATTAAACTGAATTTCTTAATTTATTATTTTCATTAAAGTGGGGTTATAATTTTTGATAACCCTTTGTATATAAAAAAAAAGTAAACAACTTTTATATAAGTAATTAAGAAGGTAGGCGCAATGTTTGAGAAAATTAATGAAAAATTGACGTTTTTCCACAACAGCCATTAAAGTGTTATTAGGTAAAATGAAGTTACGCAAGTAGCGTGATTAATTTAGAAATTTTCTAACCTACAATTTACTCAACTTTGTATAAACATAAATTAAAGAAAATTAAATTTCGTTCACTAGTTTATAAATAAGAAATCGAAAATAACCCAATCGATAAACCAACTTTTTAAGTCAACGTTTAAAAAATATATACGGGGTTCAAACAGTGCGTTAGTTCAAAAACGAGATCTAACTGGGCTTCACACAACTATCTTAGAATATAAAGAGCATCGAATATTAGAAAAGGCTGCCTTAATTTTCTTTAAACGGAACACCCAGTGAAGCACTGTAAGTAGGGACCATAATGAACACTTTTCAGAAATGTGGGGCAGTAACTGTAACTACCCAATATTTTACTTCAATTAAAAACTATTTTTACATTGTAGTCGGACAGACTTGCATATGTTGTCAGGATATCTACACAGATCACAGTTCCGTATCTTCAAAAAAAGGTACAAACCTGCTCGGATCGATCCTTTGTATGTCTTCTGCGTTCAGATAAGCAGAGCCTAGAGCAAATTGTTTCGGAACCACAAAAGCTAAGCTTCTCCACTCCATAAATTGAGTTGGGAATATTCAATCTGTACTCAGCAACATCTGCATCTAGGGTCCTCTCGGCCGCCTAGTATAAGACTCTATTGAGAGGTCCGTTAGTAGCCTATCACCGTCATCAGACATAGCTAGACAGGAATATGATTTGATATTCCGACATAATATGAATATATGTGAATTCTATTTTATTTGCACCTTTTGAAAGCTCCCTTGGAGGTAAGACTTTAACCAATCATTCGCGAAAACAATGCAAGCCGTCTGATATCTTGTATCCATTCTATTAATTACGGAATTGTGACGTTTTCGAAAACCGAAATGTCGAGATCCATTTTCTTTCAAAAAAATGACTTAATTGTACTTTTCAAATATCTTCGACAAGACATACAAAAGAGAGCCTGAATATTTGAAAACTACCCACTTTTGGAAAATTGGTTCTATCTAAAAAATAAACTACATTTTAAATTTCCTACAAATTATGTTTCTTATGTTTTTTCTTTAGACGAGCAGCTTAGGCTCAAGAACGCGTTAAAATTGGAATTAGCCCAAAAATGGATTTTTTAGTTTATTGCTTATAACTCGAAAACTATGCATTTTTAGAGAAAAGTGTTACTATATAAAATTATAGTACATTAAATTTCCAACAAATTATATATCTTATGTTTTTTCTTTAGGCAAGCGGTTTGGGCGCTAGAGCGCGTTAAAGTTGGCCAAATATTCCAAAATCGGTCCCCAAAGGGATCTTTAGTGTATCGCTTATAACTCGAAAACTATGCACTTTTACAGAAAAGTGTTACTATATAAAAATAAAGTACATTCGATTTCCTACAAATGTCAGCTCTTAGGCTTTTTGTCAGGCAATCAGTTTAGGGCAGCTTGAGATAATTGGGTTTTTAGGGTGAAATTAAATCATAAGTAAGAATAATAAGTAAGTACTACATAAAAAATTTATATACCCAAAAATTGGATTTTTTACGTAATTTCGAATATACTATGGCAGCATTCATGGTGGCAGACGCCCTTGAAATTGAAGAAAATTCGTGCAAGGCGGTTCTCGACACTGAACTTTAACGCGCTCCAGCGCCTAACCTAAAGCGTTTGTCTGATGTAAAACGCCTAAAAAGAATTCGTAGATTTAATGTAGTACTTTATTTTTCTATAGAAACACTTGGCTCTCACAGTGTGTAGTTTTCGACTTATAAGCGATAAACCCCTCAAGAATTCGTTTTTTTGATTAATTTTGGAATTTTTGTCAAACTTTCAACGTTCCCTGTAGCGCCTAAATCGTTCGTTTGATGTAAAAAGTAGAGGAGATATAATTTGTAGGAAATTTGATAAACTTAATTTTTCTATATGAACACTATTCTCTAAAAGTGCGTAGTTTTCAAGTTATAAGCGATAAACTAAAAAAATCATTTCTAGGTCTATTTTGAAATTTTTGTCAAACTTAAACGCACTCTAGAGCCTAAACCGTTCGTCTGAAGAAAAAACATAACAGATATAATTGATAGGCAATTTGATGTGGTTTATTTTTATATAAAAGCACTTTTCCCCAAAAGTACGTATTTTTTAAGTTAGGTATAAGTATAAGCGAAAAACTGAAAAAAGAACAAAAGGGTACCTTCTCGAACCGCTCCTAAGTTAAGGCCTTTGAGTTAAGGCTGCCACTTAGGAGTCGCAGACGGTCTGTTTTATTACTCATTTACAATTTTCTTTTAGTCTGCATAGTCAAAAATTATGTACTAACTGTTTTAGTATATTTGCGAGCTGCCCGTTTCAGTTCGCTCGCTCTATCGAGTTACCACTTACGCGCTAAATTGAGATGCTGTTTCGACAGAACAATTCATTATTTCTCTCTCTTTTATTAAGTTATAATTTCATCCTGGAATGAATTACGTAATTTAATAACCTTTTTGTAAAATTGAGCACATGGGCACCCTGTATATAAAATTTCATTTTATTAATTATTTTTAATCAAAAATTACTAGTACACGCGGCGCAATTAAATTTTTAATTTATTAATTACTCATTTGAAATATGCATATCTGAAGGATTAAAATAATTTTTGCGTTCTGGCAATTATTAACTATTCATAGCCATAAATAAGTTTATAATATAATTAACTTAACAAAAGCATTTATTTAATCTAGGTTTATTCGAATAAAGCCAAAGTAAGCTTTTGTTCAATAATCTAAATTTTCTTTTATTGTACTCATTTGCTAATCAAATGCAACCTTCGAGAGAGCTCTTAATCCTGCAATCGCTTTTTATTTCTTTAAAAAATACGCGTTTTAGTCTTAATACTGGAGTCATCGAGACTCGCATTGAAAAATGACCCTGTAGATATTCGAAAAACAGAAATTTGTACAACTCACTTGTCATATTCCCTGTTGTCTTCGTCGCAACGTTCGTCTTTCATATCCTTCCAACTCTTCCCGTGTCTACAGGTAGTGACCATGACGATATCCCTCTCGTTATGAAGATGAAATAAAGCATTTCTAGTCTCGGAGCCTATTCCGTGAACATATCGCTTTCCTTTAAAGGCGAGTAAGTAATTTTTATTGAGAGGAAAATTATTGCTCACGACAAATCCCGGTTCACCGCCCTTTTCGGAATGTTTCTTATGAAACAACGGTACACTAATATCGAAGCCCGGTCTTAAATTATTTACAGAAACACTAGCTTTAGCTAAAATGGCCATTCCGGGATCGAAATCCAAACCGTTCTCCTCGTAATCGGGCCAAGTCCCGGAGTATAAATTAAAAATCACATGATTCAAACCGTTGTTCCAAAAAGGTAAACGTTGTATTCGTGTTTGTAAATTACGCACGTAATCGGTACTTAAACGATCTCTATCTAATGTATCTAAACTTAAAACAAAGAGACATGCCCGAGTGGGATCGCTCGTGTAATATCTCGACTCTTCTAAAACATTTAATAACTTCTGATACGAATGGCTAGGTACGACACTCTCGTCTGGGGAATAAACATACACACGAAAGTCCTTATGACAACGACTAAAATCAAAACATGTTTCCATACGACATTCATTTGTACTTTCACTATTTGTTCTTTCTTTACGTTTTACCGCACTGCCTGTCCGTAACTTATTCACATCTATGTAATCCGGTAAAAGGTATACTTCTGAACTGCTTTCACTTTTCAAACGATAACCACCGAAGTAACAATAAGCTAGAAAAGCGCAGGATACAAATACCAGCAAGTATCGTTTCTTCGCCTGCATCGTTTATAACAATAAATTACATTCTAACCTAATTTAAGGTAACATGATATGCTTGTAAGAGGAACATAATAAAGCGGCCAATTTGAGATGAATACGGTCAAGTGTCTTCGAGATCTCTGCCAGTAAGAGATTGCACTTGACAGCAATCTTCTTGTTTTCACCATGTTTTACTTATTGCTTAATACTTCCATTATTTACATTTTTCTCACACAAATAAACCACTTTTCGTTGTTCCATTGTACTTTTTATTTATCATTTAATTTATACGACTTTGTTTAATTCATCAGGTGCTCTAGATATTCATATTTACGACTGTCATTACTTCTCTACCGACAAAATGATGCAAACTGTCAATTGTTACTCGAACAAATGTCTTGGTGTTTGGTGTGTGAAGTCGCGGGGCGGTAATCGTAACTATAGACAACTATTACACTAGCACCACCTATCACTTTTTAACCAAACTAATTTATTAGATTTTGTACCGCGCACTTTAAATGATTTAAAAATTTAGATACTTTACGGTAGGTAAGTAATTTAAAAAGACGGAAATCTAAATCAACTTTAAAATAATATACACTCAGGTGCGCAATAATCGAGCCACCCATTAATTTTATACATTTTTGACCACCATTGACAACCATTGGGTGCCTAGACTTTTCAATTGTTTGTTATTTATTTTTCCCAAAAGAAACAATAATAATAATGTTCACCATATGGCAAACCCATAAATAATAGAACATGCTTGGGGTATGCAGCTCTAAAGGCCACTATAGGAGTGTACGTTAAAAGTTTTAAACTTGCATACGTGCTCGTATGGTTGGTTGCATATCTATATGCGTAAATTTATAAATGAAAGTAACGTAAAAGTTTTAATTTAATTTCGTGGTAATTATAATTTCGACTAATGACCTCGGCAATCGATGCCAAATATCAATAAAAAAATTATCATTTTAATTTGATGTTCACTATTCGAATTAATTTAAATTATGTAGTGTATCTTGTGATAAAATGTCGATACAAAAGACACAAAATGCCAAGAGCACACCACAACCTTCCTTTTTTTTTGAAGAAGTTAAGAATTAATTTTACTTTTTTCCTCTACTATCATTTTCAATTCAACCGTCCTTGTAAGGTATGTTTAAACTTAATTGGAAGTTGACGTTTTGTTATTTTGGCGTAACAAAGTTGGAAGTAGGCACTTATGGTGACATAAATTAGAAAAGTGTATAGGTACCTGCGTTTCGTTAAGTATTTTCAAAAAGCTCATAGAACACGACATTTTTGGCTTAGTTTAAAACTAAATTTTCAATAATTTAACGAAAATCAGGTAGGTATAGGTAACTGGTAATTTGTAAACCTTGTTGGCCTTTTTCTACTTTATGGCACCTGTGTGTCTACTTTAACCGTGTTAATAACCGAAAAAGTCAAACTGCCAACTTTAAATTATTTTTGAACGTACCTTACAAAGTTGAAAATTAATTAATTAAAAATACTACCCAATTTATATTACGGAAAGTGTATAAACTGGATGTGAAGAGTGAAGACTTGAAACTTGTTTTACAACCAATTCACCTTGTAATATTAACACGTTAATCGAAAAATATATCTGAGGACCTACATTAATTTACTTCTTTGAAACAATTAAAAGAGTTAAAACGTCGATTGCAATTTTAATATGTTAGTGTCATTGCTTATGTGGTCTTTGGGAATAATTGGTATCATTTACCTTATTAAACGCGTCAAATATACTATCGATATAATAAAGATTATCAACTTTATACCTGGCCCTAAAGGCCATCCGATTTTTGGAGTTTTATTGGAGCTTCATCGCTCGCCAGGTAAACAAAATCTACATTTACTTACGTAAAATATAAATTTTTAAAGTTACTTGTAGAGGAGTTATGGGTGTTACTTCGGAAATACGCTCTGGAATATTACCCAATTTATCAATATCGATCCCTTCACATACCTATAGTAACCATCATATCTCCAGAAGATATCGAAGTACGATTTTGAATCCAAAAAATTTCTTTTCGGTGCTTTAATTTGAATTTTTTTAACAGATCGTTATGTCGTCGAAGAAACACTCTTCTAAAAGTGAAATTTATGCTACATTGATTCCATGGGTCGGTAAGGGCCTGCTAACTAGTGAAGGTACAGTATTATACTACATTCAAATTCAAGCTGTAGTAAACGTCAACAGTGATCATCGCGTGACGACTGTAATTGACTGCAGATATTATTCCAACCCCCTAAATATCTAGGCACTAGCCACCACCGGGCCCGTACACAAAATTAAAAAAAAAAGTTTAATTCCGTAATTTACCATGATACATGCATCATGCATGTATGTGTTTACGATTAGTGCATCTTGAATTTGAATAGAGTATAGTAACGTTTCGTACATGGTATTTCCTAAATACGACTTTCGGCTATTGAAAATGGTTGGGTAGTCGGGTTATTTTGTTAAAACTGTGACCCTACAGTTCAAAGTTCGCAAAAGAAACACCTTGTACAAGTTTTTTTAAGCCAGCAAAAAATAAGGCATTGAAACATTTTTCATTAGGAGAACAATGGCAGAGTCGGCGCAAAATGTTAACGCCCGCTTTTCATTTTAATATTTTACAACAATTTGTGCAAATTTTTTACGAGGAGACCAAGTTACTTACGAAAAAATTAGAAAAGGAGTGCGAAAGACCTTATACAAATGTTGAGCCAATTTTAGGCATGTTCACTTTACGAACAATTTCTGGTAATGAAGTTTTGTGTAAAATGCAGTTAATTAAAAAGAGTTTTTTAGAAACTGCCATGGGTACTCACTTGGAAGAAGACAGCCCAGAGGCTCTAAATTATGCCCGGTCAATTTATAGGTACGTATTAGATCAGCCATACTCAACCTGCGGCCCGCGGGCCACATGTTTTTATGCTTTTAAGTGTGGCCCGCCAAGCTTTTAAGTGTAGCCCAAAACACACTTTCTTTTGGAGCTCACTCAAATTTTTGGCCAACTCCCTTTTTTTTAAGAAACACTGTACGTTTGGATATACAGGGTGTCAACTGTAACGTGGCCAAGAATGCCAGGGTAGGTTGAGGACCGATAAGCAAGTATTTTAAAAATAGGAACCCATGTCCGGAAATGCACCCGTACGGAGCTACGGCCGTTTTTAACTTTTGGTTTTGCACCCGATGTACACGCTACATGTCGTGTTTTATAATAATTGTCTGCCTGGCAACCTATCTTTGCCTATGAAATACATTATTGGCGCTCAGGTGTACCTGTGGCGCCGTGCTCCAAGTGCGTTGCAGTTGCCAGATGCACGTCGGCGAGCTCCTGAAAAGTTAACCTGTTGTTCAGCACACGTTTTATTGACACAATGTTTCTGAGCTGACATTCAATGTATTGACATTCAATATATGTAGGCAATGATGAGTTGCCAGGCAAACAATTGTTAGTCACACGACATGCGGCCTGCATATCGGACGATAAAACGTAAAGTTAAAAACGGCCGTAGCTCCGTACGGGTGCAATTCCGGACATGGGTTCCTATCCTAAAAATACTTGCCTATCGGTCCTTAACCTACCCTGGCATTCTTAGCTAAGTTACAGTTGACACCCTGTATTTAAGTTTTTGTTTTATTTATTACATGGGGGGGGATGTAAAACCAGGTCCACACGAACTAATTTTAAATGGATGACCTAAAAAAAAGGTCATCACCAAAATCATGTATAATGTTGCGGCCCGCGTGATCTGGCTCGAGGGAAAAAAAGGTTGAGTATGGCTGTATTAGATACTTCTACAAGGATATCCAAGCTTGTTCTCAACTCCGCCCAAATTGTAATCCCTTTCATCCCATAATTTCAGAATTAATTAAATTCGTATTTAATTATCCGTAAATCATTCCTTAGAATGGGGGACCTTCTAATCAATCGAACGATTAAACCGTGGCTTTACAATAACTTTATCTATTCTTTAACAAAAGAATCTAAGGAACATGACCTTTTGTTGGGTAAACTTCACAATTTTACGAGATCGGTCATAGCTAAACGCCAAGTTAGTTTCAAGGAGTCGACAAATTTTACTAGTAAAAACTCGAAAAAGCGCATGGCTATGTTGGACTTACTTATACATGCAAAAAATTCTGGAGAAGATATAAGTGATGAAGGCATTCGAGAAGAAGTTGATACATTTATGTTCGAAGTAAGTAAAAATTGGCGTAAAAATTGAAGTAAATAAATGTTTGTTAATTTAAAGGGGCACGACACGACGTCACAATCGCTCTCTTTCACCTGCCTGTTATTAGCGTGCCATCCAGACGTTCAGGTAAGTTTCTTACATATAACAACTGGCCCTACATATTAGGCCTATTTTATTTTCAAATGAAGAAGTTGAAACGCTTTTTCCTTTCTTTAGGGAGAGACTGTAGTCTTCTCCGTTCGATTGCAACACTAAATTTGTGAAGAATTCCTACTCCTACTAATTGTGGCTTTTATTACACAGGCGCTGGTATACGAAGAAATAGAAAACGAATTAGGAGATGTAGATGGCACTCCAAGCATACAACAGTTGCAAAATTTGCGTTATTTAGAACAAGTTATAAAAGAGTCGCTGAGAATGTACCCAAGTGTCCCTTTTATATCCCGAGTAGCAGACGAAGATATCCAAACCCATTCGGGATACTTAATACCTGCAAAAACTATCATCGAAATATACTCCTATGATGTGCATCATAATCCGAAACTTTACCCAAATCCCCATATATTCGACCCTGAACGTTTCTCATTCCAAAATTGTCAAGAGAGACACCCTTTCGCATATATTCCATTCAGTGCGGGCCCTAGAAATTGCATAGGGAAGACTTTCGCAATGTTA
This sequence comes from Malthinus flaveolus, assembly GCA_950108345.1. NCBI lineage: Eukaryota > Metazoa > Arthropoda > Insecta > Coleoptera > Cantharidae > Malthinus > Malthinus flaveolus. Next base: position 14,692,380 of record OX467290.1, read on the forward strand.
GAAATGAAAACCGTAATTACGGAAGTTTTAAAAAAATTCATTCTTGAACCGGTCGATAAATTATCCGACATGATTCTGCTCCCCCACTTAGTTTTGAAAACCAAAAACGGAATAAAAATTAAATTTAAAAAACGCTTATGATTTGGATTTTTGCAGTTTGTTCTTATTTGCAGTATATAATAGGTATTTTAACTCCATTACTCAGGAAACCTTTTAAAGCAATTAATTCAAAGCAGCCACCCCAAAGAACCCGGTTCTCAGAACAACGTAGCGAATGTCCCATGCTCACGTATCTTACTCTTCAGGAGTAGTTCCATAAGTTTCTTTTAATAGTCCGTTTCCGTGCTTCCCCTAGCAGTGCGTTAGTTAATTGCTGTTGGACCGTACCACGACATATAGGGTTACATAATATTGCAGAGTGGTCTGTGCTACATTGATTTCAGGACAGAACTCATGATAGTGTCAATAGTGGCTTTGTGATAGTCCAATTTCAAATCCTTAATATATTAGTTTGAAGAAAACAATGTACAATTTAGTACCCATCCATCTTTTAAGACAGAATGCAATATCGTCATTCTTTTTCTTTTGTTTGCCGGTGATGCGTTGGTCGACATTTTCCAGACAAATCCCGCCATTTCTTTGACACGGTGTCATACTACGTTTCGTCAAAATAAATCCATCAGGCGCTGTTTTGAATTCGGAATTGTTTTATTTCTAACATTAGTAATAGGTACCTTTGTTACCTTTATTTGACCCATTTCACCTTGCTACCCGTATCTAGTCACGTAGTGATTTTAGAATAGTCTGAAATGGAGTAAAATAGCTGCGATATTATTTCTGTAGTTTCAATCATCAAAGTTGCCGTTAGGAATTACTTGTGTTAAACGTTTTGAGAATTGCTGGAGCACCAGTTAATCTACATGAATAAAAATGGTATCAATACCAAGATTAAATTATAGCAGTTTAGAGGTAACTCGCACTCGAGTGAATACCAGTATGTTGCAATTAAAATGATTACTTAATTTTTAAGAGATTTGAATGATTTTGTGTAATGAATCGACAATTTAATGGTTTTAGAATTACAAACTTCCATTAATTTCCAAACCATGGATTAGTTTTTAAGTTTAGTGTTGAGCAATTCTTAAAATGTTCAACAGAGTGACAAGCTTTGATGGTTGTGAACCGGTATAGGTATTAAGTTGGCTACGAGTTAATAATTAAAATAAGACTTTGGTTAAAAAATGTATAATTAATAAAATAACACAATAAATTAAATCAATATCAATAATATGTAAGCTTTGTAAAAATGAAATTGTAAAGCAATTGAATGTAAGATATACAATTCGCTCCTGTAGGATGAATACCTTTCCAGTTATTAATTATACAATTATTATATTATGTATGCAACCACACATTTGTAAATGTCCTATATTATATAAAAATTATTTATTAACTGTAGTAGCTTGGCCATTAGTAATAAAAATTCGTGTCGTTTGGTTTTAAGCCAGAACAAACTCGTTACATTTGGATAACGAAATGTACAAATATATGCAATTACAAGAACCAGTAAATAAACATTAAATGAACAAGATACATCAACACATCCACAACCGAAATTAAAAGCACTTAACAATTTGCGTAACTGTTTTTTATCCGATTTTATATAAAATTTATGAAATTACAGATTTAAAAGTTTAGCCATTAGTTTCTATGACGATGGTACTCAATCCTTTCGGAGTAACTGTCGTCTTATATTGCTCTGGTACTGGAAATTCGACCTATAAACAATTCAATTAAAAAAAAAAGACAAACAAACAACCGAACCTCGTACATAATCACCGTTTTCTTTAGGAACTAACACGTTCATTTCGGATGATTTTGAACTAATAACTTCCACATCTAAGGATTGACTGTTTAAATACATTTGACAACCGTCCGTTTTATCGATCGATATGGTAGGTACTTTGGCTAGTACTTGCATTTGCACAGACTGGCAGTTTATAAATTCGATCGACGAAACTAATGAATCAAAAACAACAGAAGTCTTCTTACAAGAATCGACGATGATCGAATTTATTTTTCCCTTAACAGAAACGGTTGAATTGGTACATTTATACAAATAAACCACGTTATTCATTTCTGTATTATCGACTAGAAGATTACGGTTGTCATTCTGGTATTCCTACAATAAAATAAAATTTTTAGCAAAGCCTAAAATACACTTCTCACATTCATTGTAGGTACTAGTCCAGTCAAATAGTAGTTTGGCGGGGAAAAAATATAAGATCATGTATTTTGAGATGCTGAATCTGAATTTCAACTTTGCCACTTCGTAAAAGTGATCTGTTCACTTTTGCGAAAATTTGCAAAAAAATGTACTTTTTTCAGCTTTAAACTTATAACTCGAAAACTACGCATTGTTTAGAAAATCGCTTCTACACAAAAATAAACTACAAATTTTCTACCATATATGTTCCTGAAGTTATCACACGAACGGTTTAGGCGCTAGATTCTAAAATCGTCTAAAAAGCTGTTTTCTCTTCAGTGTTTCGCTTAACTAGTAAACTGTGCACTTTTAGAAAGAAGTATTCCTATTCAAAAATAAAGTACATTAAATTTTCTACTAATTATGTTTCCTCGGTTTTTTATGTCAGACGTACGGTTTGGGTTAGGCGCTACAGCGCGTTGAAGTATAGTGTATATCGGGCGTAGCGGCTAATCCAAAACCAATACTCTCATTTCTCTGGCGCCTAAACTGTTCGTCAGAAAAAAACTTCAGAAACATAATTTTGGAGTAGTTTATTTTTGGATAGAAATACTTTTCTCAAAAGCTGTGTAGTTTTCAAGTTATAAGCAAAAAACTAAAAAAGAGAACAGCGAAAAAACTTCTATATTTTTTCCTGGATTTGGCTTTTTTTTCCTAGTGACTGGACTATACAAATTCGGTTAGCAAATGGCAGAGAAAATGAAAGCTATCTCAATTTTGGTCTATACGCTCGTTTAGGCATACACTTTATACTACTACAACATACTAAAAGCCCTCACAAATACTACGTGAGCTTCCACTACTGCACCTTGACAAGACCTCCAAATTCGTGTTTTTGGGTGTGAAGATAGAAAGAGGTAAAAGAATAGATGGAAAGGAACATAGAGAAATGTAGGCAATTTAATTTTCCACAAAAAAGCCCTAACCACGTTCATCGTCATTCTACTCCCTCCTCTTCAAAAACGAAGACAAGTCTTCAGAAGTCCATCACTGAGAACGCTAGTAATAGGTAGATCTTTCTATAGAAAATTAAATTTCCAACCTTTTTTGGTGTCCACGACGACTTTTAGTATGTTGTTAAGCCACCTAACCAACTTAGCTGTCATACTACCCCCCTCCCTAACTTTAGACTATTGTGTTACTTACAATTTTCCATTTCTTTCCATCTCTGGTGAAAATAGGTTCCTTATTTACACTACTCATATTAGTGCCAACTTGGTTTGTTGAATTTGGCGCTTTGAACGGTGCTGGTCCGGTACGTAAAGTAGGATTTTTATGAGTTTGCATTTCATCCGTTACTTTTTTCAATCCTGATTAAGATATTATTTAGGAATAAATTCCTTTGAAAGTAAAACAAAACTCACCTCTTGTAATATTTTCTCCTTGATTAATTTGAGCAAAAAGAGCCGAGCGATCGTTACCGATGTCTAAGCCAGAAATGTCGGCTAATAAAGTTGGTGGAGGTGGTGGGCAACCCGGAGGAGGTGGTGGTGGTGGTGCACCGGCAGCTATTGAAGGAGGATTTGTACCGGACCAAACTAAACCGGTCGTATGTTGTTTTTTAACGAAAGTCTGCAACGAGGATTTTTGTTTTAATATCTTGACTCGACTATTGTCAGCTAAGTACCTGTAGTTCTGAGAGTGTTTGGACCCACGCTTTTACCCAATCTACGTGTTTTTTATCTTTCTCCTTCCAATCTTTTAAAACTCGATTGGTGTAGAACTGTCCAGCGTCGTTCATTTCTTTCACGTAAGGAGACGGTGCAGGACTGACAGTTACCCATCCTAGTGCGGGTACGCTCTCACTAATAGCCGATAAGTGATTAAAATAAGGTGAGGTACGGTTTTTCTCCCTAAAATCTTGAATAGCGCCGATATGTTGACTAGTTGGTTGCAGTAAAGCCATCTGATCAGATTGACTTGCTGGTGCTTTACATTGACTGGCAACTATTAAATATTGTAATTGTGCCTGAAATGCTCTTTCTACGAGAGCAGAGTGAGTGGCTACGTCTCCGCCTATTTGTTGAGAACATACTAAGTAAGTGGCAAAAGGACCTTGTAAAATATCTTGATAACCCATCACACTCATATTTGGTTCTTGTATTTCTTCGACTTCGATGGATTCGCTTTGTTCCGGTCTACAAACAATTGAATTGTAATTTTTAAGGAATCTTCCTGTTTAAAATAATTACGTGACTGCTTTAAGAAGCAAACAGTCTTCTAAACGCTCTGTTACGGTTTCTAAACGACTTATTAAGAATTCTAAATCGTTCAACGAATGTTGGCAACACTCGTGATCACCTAGAACAAAAATTGTTTCATTAATAATTTAAAAAACTTGAAATAGGCGAGGTTTAATTTTCGATCCGCTGTAAACCTTGTGGAAACCTAAGCAAAAGAGTGATGACGCTGTTCGCTAATTATCGACCCAGATGGCGCTCCTAATATCTAATTAAGCTCGCATACCATACTCATTCCTAATGGCTTGTTTAAACATGTTGGCAACTCTACGATCTACGAGCAACGTCTATAAAATATCTCTCAACTACACGGTTGAGGAAAACAGTTGCCGAGTTGCCCTAATATGGCCATGTAACTCTTTAATCAAAATTGTTTGAAACATGTTGGCAACTTCACAAGCCACACCCACAGAAGTCGTCCACCACTAAAAATCTTCCTAGTGTCTTCCATGAAGATTGAAGAATGAAACGTTAATCGATAAACTTTGATTAATTGCCCCCATGATCACCATCTTTTCTTGCAGTATTTTGCCCCCCCCCTCAATTAACTTGTAACGTTCATTTTTAACAAACCTCATTAATAGAAGTGTACTTTTGTCAGAATTAATAATCATTATCTATTGCTACATTTGGCAAGTTGTCAACATTTCTATTCTATACGAATTTTCGATTATATTGAATCATTGATTTTACAATACCAATTAGGTGATTCATCATTAAAAAATAAAAGAAGACGAATTAGTTCGTATTATGCAACAATTTTTAAATAAAATAAATCCGTTTTAACTTACATCGACCGAAAAAAAATTACACCAAACTGAATAAAATTCACGTAACCAAACCATCTACAAACTACACGAAATGTGTTAAAATGCATATTTTTGGAGTCTTGGCACCAATTTAGCATCCTGTAGAAAACAAAAAATTAGATGAAATTTTGCCAGGAACGGCGGGTCGCCCTAATAAATTTTACTTTTTGTCGTTTGAAAGTTTCAACACTTTTAATGAGGTTACAAAATTATTACAAAATTTTTTTAGAGCATTTCCGCCCTTCCCTTTCAAGCTTTTTTAAAATCCGGATTAAATGACAGACCTAATAAGCATACGGATTAAATAGAATAGCAAGCATACGAACAATATAAAATGGGTAATAAATTCAAATATTTTTTACATGGTCCGGATTAGCGAGGTTTTTAAAAAAAAGCCTTGGTTTCGTAAAAAATAAGTTTTAAAAAATCCCATCGCTAGTAATAAGACGTAAAGACAAGACTAAAAACATTTTTTTAATTCGTAGGTTTCTTGAAATCCTAACTTATAACGAGACAGTAGTAGGTAGTAGGTACGCATTACGCATGCCGTACGGGAAAAAATTCCGGAACATACGAGAGGTTCAATGCATTTGCTAACGACGCTTGATATTTAATGTAGTTGCAATAATAAATAATGCTTCTACAGGAATTCCCCGTACTGTATGTGATAAAATTAAATGCCCCAAAATATAATCCGGATTATCGCAAATACCTTTAAACGTAGCAAATTAAAAAAAAATTTTGAAAATTCTCACCACCAGCAATAATAGGACCTAGGGGATTAAATCTAACTTTGTGTTCTGAAACATCGTGAGCGGCGAGCATGAGTTCCGAAAAAAATCGATGTCTCCGAAGAGCAAGTTCGTCGCGCCCAACTGGAGTCGCGGGTGGTTCTTGAATACCACAAATTTCTTGTTCGTCATCTTCGGAAAACCACTGAGGTAGAGGTAAGCGAGATTGATCCTTTTTATAAGAAAAAGTTCCTAAATTATCGGCTAATTTCATGGGAGGACCTAGGCCTTCACAAAATACTTCGTCGTCATTTTCGCAATCAGAAGCAGTAGATTGACGTTTTAAATTGGACTTCATTTTTGGCTGATCGACTACAATCGACCGTGTGTTATCTCTGGTGGACGTAGATACGTCTTGTTCTTCGATGTCTTCCTTAATTTCCACATCTATTCGTTTTGTTTCTACTTCACAACCATTAACTTCCACAGGTTTTATCACAATATTATCACATTTAAGTTTAGTTTCGTCGATGAGGATGGGCTCATTATTTTTTGAGCAACCACAACAATTTTGAAACATCGGAATAGTTAATTACTCAATTTCGATCATTTACAACTCGTGTCTCGTACGATTACATTTTACTTTCGTAGATCCCTTATCAGTTATGGGGATGCTGTCGCAGCATCAAACTATTCCGGATAAATCCGGGAAGCAACGCCCGCACCCCTATTATAGTCGCCACCTTTTGGCAATGTGCGAAAGCAACAATTATTTTTTTAAAAGTTTATTTACAATTTTAGGTCAATAATTAACGGTGAAAGAACGTTTAATCGATGGAAAAATGAATACGGCTTTGTTACAGATGTCCAGTCAAGAGGACAATGTACAGTTAACGTTATAAAAATGCAATTTCATAATTTCGTCAAGGTTTTAAAAAAATTAAACCACTTCATTTTTTCTTATCATCGCGATAAAATGATAAGAGTGATATCATTTCACTATTTGAACTTAAGCCTACTGTAAAAAGAGGAAGTAGGAACAAACCTTCCTGTAACTATGCCATTATTTTGAATAACAGACGAACTATTCGTAAAAATATACTCAAAAATAACAATTAAATAAGCGCTTTATATAATCAAATATATAATTGGCAAAATAGCGCTTTTAAAAAAGTAAACAAAGGTTGACGTATTATAAAATTACGTGAATCATTTCGAATTAACCGGTGACAAATTTTCGATTCCTTCACAGAAACTAATTGCGCAAAAATATGTTTTTGAAAGACAAAACTTACCTTATAAGAGCTCGAACAAATCGCACACATAAAACTACGTAAAAAATATAAAGGTATTAAACTATTAAATACAAACACAAACTTCTGTAGGCACTGAATTTATTGGGCGTTCCTACGTCTACAGTAAAGCAAAGGCAGGATACGCTAAAGTAGGGGTATTTGACAGGAACAGATTGCTATTTGCTATAGCCATCTATGGGGTAATTGCTCAAGTTTTAGTTTAATTTAACGCGCGCATCAGAGTACCGCGCCATCTATTGTAATACTGCGCAAATTTACTGTCAAGTTTTTTTATTAATAATATAATAACGCGCGAATTTTAACTACAAATACTCGTTCGAATTTATTACGAGTAATAACAAAAACAACAATTAACGGTAAAAATTGGTTTAAGTATTTTAAAAAAATAAATAAAACACAAACGATCGATAGCGGGTAATTGCTATTTAGCGCATGTGGATCTGTAGTGGATACCTAGACTAGGGATTGCCATTGCCCGCGCATTCGACTTTCAATAGTCCTCAAATATGTTCGTTTAATAAATGTAAGAAAAGGATTATTGTGTACTTGTTTAAATGTTCATTTGTTAATTGTTTAATGAACGTTAAATATCTGGTACGTATTTAATCTTTTAAAATTTTGTAAAATGGTGACTTTTTCGATTCATCCTAAAGGCGTTTAACGAACAATTATTTAATCTAATCCCAACCCATTTTGATATCTATTAAAATTTATTTAAAACAGTAGCTATTACAAGGATTTATTTAAAAATTTAAACAGTTGTTATTAGAGTGAGATCATACTTAATTGATATTTAACTCGTTAGTATAGTCTATTTTTGAATAAACAATTAGCGACACTTTTTTTTGTTTGCCAAAAGCTTTTTCCAAATTTAAAAACTGAATTGATTGACGTTTAAATTTGTGAACGGGCCTTTTTTTACAATTTCTAAAAAATGGGTTTTCGCGCGGATTTTTTTTCATTTTTACCGCAATTACTGTTAGGATGCCCTCGTTGTTTGTGTAGCGAATAAAATTTTCATTTTTCGCGTCTATAAATAAATTACATGCAATAACCTCCTGCTGTTATGTGGGAATGAAGGTGCATTGTTTTACCGAGACACGCGGTCTTCGGGTGCGCTTTGCATACAGGGTGCTCAAGTTAATTGACTTATTATTATCATTGATTATTGAGATCTCGGAAATGGTAAAAGTAGGTTCACACTATATAATTTCTGTATGGCTTATCATAAGAGATAACAGAAATATATCTACTTATTTAAATTCACACTACCTATAAGATTTTTATTATTATGAGAATCATCGCAAAATAATAAGTAATTTTCAGAATGAAACGGCTTCTATTTTGTTATGACCTTTAGTACGACAATTAATTTTAATAACCCGCGTTTTTTGTACAGATTTTTGGTTATTTACAAAATTTTATTCTCCTGTCATACCTACCTACTAGCAGATTTTACTAGACGGCGAATAACTTGGAAGTGGGCCATACAAAGTTGTTGCAATTTTTTTTGGACAAGAAGTGGCAGTTCTTTAGCTTTGATCTCGCATGTTTTCAAAATTTTCGATTCATTAGATTTTGTTTTATGCCGCGTTTTAGGAACTGTAGATTTCCGCAGATTTTACTAGTGAATCGATCGTCGAGTTTGACGGTGAATAACTTAAAACTGGACCCTACAAAATTTGCCAAATTTATGGACCAGAAGTGGTAGACCTTTAGCTTTGATCTCGTACATTTTCAAATTTTTCCGTTCTATACATTTTGTTTTATTTAGGAATTCAACTAGTACTAATTCCATCTTCGACTTTCTTTTGTATTTTGCTATTTTTGTAAGATGGTCAGTTAAATTAGTCAAAGTGGCGGCTTTTAGTATGGCCTAACCACTGTCCACTGTGTGGTTAAAAATTAAAAACCTAAAGTGGTTGTTCTACTTTTGTTTTGTTCTATTTTTTTTGTTAATTACTTCTCAGCCACGTTAGTTGTTTTTTTTGGACCCCGCAGTCATTAGGCCACTCTGAAAGATGGTTAAGTTAAGATCAAAGCACAAAAGCGAATCTTTATTTTTGTTTAAAGGTAACTTATTTGCTTTATAAAATAGCTCGGTTTAGTAATATAGAAATGACTCAAATTTTATTTTAAAAGAAAGGTCAAAAGTCGATTAATGTTTTGAAAAATTGAAAAGTTATTATTGGCCCAAGTCCAAAAATCGTCAATCAACAAACTCAAATATTACAATCTTTTTGTGATAATTTTAGAATAGGGGCGCCCTAGTACCTACAACCCGACGTGGTTTTCTACAATTCTGTTAATCCGGATTATTAGAAAAAAGTTAACTTTGATTGTTATAATTGCAGGATAAATAAAGAGTTTAAATTGTCGAAAAATGAATAAGCTATGTAGACAAGTGTCAATTGAATCGCCCGGGCCGATTATAAAAGATTGTGTTTTCAACTTTGAAGTACCTGTACCAGAAGTTCCGGCTGGTGGTGCGCGTATAAGAGTGGTCTGTGCAGGAGCTTGTTATCGTATGAGAACGCGTTCGGCGTCGGTGTCTAGTGTTTCGTCGACTTCGAGTCAATCGACCGAAGATAGCATTTATTCTAATCCTGCTCATCATGGGATACGCGATAGTGCACTTTTTCCCGGTTATGAAGTTTCTGGAGTAGTTGACGAATTGGGTTCGGATGTGACCACTAATGGAGTTATTAGCGTTAATCAAAGAGTGGTGCTGTTTCCGTACGAAGGCATACCTCATGGTTATGCAGAATATATCGTCGTTCCCGATATTTCTTATCTCGTACCTATTCCTGATAATTTATCATTGGGTGTAGCTGCGATATTGCCAACAGGCGCGTTGTTAGCTAAAACTGCCGTTATTACTGCACACGAATACGTAACTCGACTCCTCGCCGAAAGGTCTCCGAACGAAGATTGCAAAATTCTAATAGTCGGTACGGGTGGATTAGCGCTATGGGCCATTAGAATTGCCGAGCATCATTTTAAAAACGATACTTACAAAAACAAAGTTCACATTTCGGTAGCGAGTCTTAAAGATGAAGGATTTATGCTAGCCAAAGAGCTTCACGAGTAAATATTTCGAAATTTTTTATTTATTTAAATCCCAACGTTATCTTTTAGTGTAAATATAGTACAATGGAACGAAGATTTATACGAAAAACAGTTAATAGAAAGAACAAAAGACGCATGCAAAGGATTAGTTGATATCGTTATCGATTTTGGTACTACCTCAAGATCTCTTCATAGATCATTACAATGTTTAAACGCTGTACGTATTAACCTTCAAACATTAGCTCCTCTCTCACCTCCCATTATGTTTTTAGAAAGGGGTCGTTTTGGTTAACGAAGAAGTAGCCGAACGTTTGTTGCCTAAGTTTTCTCGTTTGGCTACGGAACGTCAACAAAAAATAGAAGCAGTCGGCAAAGGATCTATAGATCATCTGAAACGATTAGTACATTTAGTTTCAATCGGAGAGGTAAGAAATCATTATTGATGATGCCGATAAAAATAGAATAATTCCTTTTCGTTACTTTCAGATTACTCCACCGCCTCATGTAGAATTTTCGGCTGACGATGCAAGCTTAGTAGTGCAAAAATTATGCGAGTCGCAAATAAGAGGTAGAGCAATTTTACGTTTTCATGATATTATCTAAATACCTTATTGTATGCAACTGGTACAATAATCGGAAGTGGATTGTCAATTGTATTTCCACCTATTGTGTACTGGGTGTGTCACGACAAACGCAAATTGGTCCTTTATTATTGGGAATGGCTTAAAACCTTTGAAGAAAAAATTCAAAAATTTGTCAGGGGCGTCAAACTGGACAAAACTGTCAATAAACGAGATATCGACATATTGAAAATTCAACTCAAAAGCCGAAGCCAATTTTGGTTTTCATTACCGAGCTTCTCCTACAAAAGAAATAGCGTAAATCATTTTTGCGCCTCTCTTGCAATTACACGAGATACTGTACTAATGTTGGAATTTTTTTTCAAAGCCATTCTTTATAAACGGCCAACTCTTTCGTAATACGTCATACGTACACCCCCAATATTTTATGCATGTACATTATTTGTAGTATTATTCTTTAAGACTATCTAGATTGTGATAATTTTATCTCGATTGTATTATTTTGGCAATATCGATTTTAAAAAATTTCTAGTTTATTTGTAAGTATTGTAAACCTATTTTACCTTGATGGTTACTGTATATTATATTTAAGAATATATTCGTTAAATATAACTTCTTTACTTTTTATTCATCTTTTCAAATTCAAAATGGTTACCCCATTTTCTAGTTTTTTTAATTATAACTGTGTAGACAATTTATTATCTATTATAAAAATCTGAAAATATAAATATATATGGCTTTAGTTTTGATATAGTCGAATTTCAAAATTTACTACTGAAGGACCAAAGTTGATTAAAATTTTGAAAAGGTTTTTTCTTTAAATCGGCTCTTAACGTTTTTCCTATTTTTGAATTAGTTGTAGGTACGTAGGTAGATATAGAAGTTCTGAATCAAATGATGTTTGGTTTGTTTACTATGCTCAGAACCGGAGTTACGATTTTTTGAAGGTCAAAATTTAAAGTTTATAATTAACATTATTTGTAATTGCAAGTTGATACCAAGTCTGGTATCTTTTTTCATATTTTAAGAACCTGCGGAATTAGTTCCAACACGTACGAACAAATCCTGTTATGGCCACATCGGCCATTTTGAATATCGTACGAGCGAGTCATACTAGGCGTTCTTCGATGAATTTTATTAAAAAAAAAATCGTGTTACAAAAATACTTACAAACTATAAGTGTATTACATTTTGTACCACTAATTTAAGATAATTTAATTTGGTATTGCACTATTTGGTAACTCATAAATATGAAAAATCGTTATAAAACTAAAACATTATTATATCGTAACATAAGTACAAGTGATGTACACACAACTAATGGATAAACTTAACATATAATAAGTAAACGTCGCTCCAAATACTTCTAATCAACCTCACATAGATATGATACATTTCCATTTACGGTAACCATGATTTTTATTACAAACGTTTATCGTATTAATAAAAATTTGAACAAAATACAACCCCAAATTGGTATTAAAAAAACAAAACTAAAAAGCTAACTTAGCGTCTAAAACGGTTTGTGTAAAATAAACTCCAAAACAACTGGATAACAAAAGGTCTTTCTTCCCCTAACCCGTGATGTTAATTAACTAATAACGTGATGCTGCACCAAATGAGATTACTAAAAAGAATCACTTTTTTGTATAAAATAAGAGTATTCAAGATTTGTTTAAAACATACGGTTAATTAACCACTCGAAAGATTCGAGTGCTTTATTTATCTAAAACTTAATCAAACCTAAGACTTTAACGACATTTAAAAATAAAAAAGATAAGCTCTGTCGATATCACAAGCTTGTAATAAAATTTGATAATCGAACAGTTATAGAATTTTACAACATTTAACTTACACTTTTACTTAATGGCTCCTTGTAGACAATTTAAAACAACCAAAGTGAGATTTCAGTCAAAAATAACAATATTAAAATGTATTAATGTGATAAATACTAATGCTAAGATTAAAAAGGTAAGGTAAACTGATTTCAATCGTCTAAAGCACATTCCCAAAGATAATCTAGACTTAGCGATGACTACGAAATTATAAAGGGTGTATCACGAGGGGTGTCGGTTGGCAGTTTCTCGAGGATAGTTTAGAAGAAAGTTTTAAAATTTGTATTTGAATTTAATCCAATTGGATGCTCTCTGTACAAATTTTGAACTTTTTCCTGCAAACTGTTCTTAATAAACGCCCTTCGTGACGGGCCCTGTACTACCACTTGAAAAGCTTCAAAATATTCGAGTAACAAAACAAAATAAAAGTGTTTCAAAAAAGGCCACGTATATCACATTTCTCCTAAAACTGCTGTTAATTTAGCAAAAATGGTAGTCATCATTAGCCTACATATCCAAAATAATCCCAACCGTAATGATAGAATTAAAAAATTTCAACAATTCTAATAATTTACAACACTTAAGCACCAATTGTGTAAATATGACTAGATGTGTTAAAAAAATATATGTTGCCGACAGAAATATATATCTTTGGTTGGTTAAACTTTGCTTTCTGGACCCGAAGCATTTTGATGAAATGATTGTTGAAGTCGAGCTACGTGTATTGCACATAAATGACCGTAATTTTTATGATACCAATCCGGTGTACGACCCCTACAAAACAACAAAAACAAAATAACAAATTCCTCACTAAAGCCACTCCTTACCTTGTATCGATTCTAGAAAGATGTAACAATCTCGATTTACCCGATCCACCGGGTTCGATTAAATATCTCGAAGCGAGCACAATTCCTCTAATTGTATTAGGAATGTTCGGAACGTCAAAATGTTCGACAGAAGTTTCAACAATGGCACAAGTTCCTCTCGGTAATTCGGCGTTCCAAGTCCGTACGATACAATAATCGACGCATGGTAAAGGTATGATGTTCCTACGAACGTAGTGAAAGATCTCAGAGTGTTTGTTTAATTGAGCGATAATTTTCGCCGAGTGTAAGTCGTCGTCCCAAATGTGACGTTCTCGAAGTATTCTATGCAAAACTTCGGCCGGAGGCGCTTCTATATCAGCCGCCACTTTCCACAACTTCAACGGATGACCATCGACGACTTTCTTATAAGATAATTCAATTTTTGGGTAAACCGTCGAAACCACAATCCAACCACGATTTTTTTCGCGTACTTCGCGCAACAAAGCCAAATGACACTCGTGCATGTAACCTTGCCAACCTCCTTCGATATCCGCCCCTAATTCGGTCAACTGTACGGCACTACTTCCATTAATTTCGCTCGACTTACACTGTTTCAACAATTCTTGAGGTACCTAAAAGCACTCATTTTAATAACGCACACTAGAAGTACTAGAAGTGTCGTTGATTTACAATCTGGTCCCCAAAAATTTGAAGGATTTTTCAGAAATCAAAGAGAGCGCAAAAATTAAGTCCTCTTCTCACATTAAAACATCCTTAACACGTTAAATGCTACCGACGCATAAGGTGCGACTGCACGGCGATTTCGCCAATGCTGCCGACGCGCATGATGCACGTCTATAAACAAAGCTCACTAAATCTCAAATTCGTAACTAAATTGCTAGCCTTACCGAACGAGGTTTAGTAGTAAACAACTTAAGCGCATCATGTGCGTCGGCAGCATTGGAGAAATCATCGTGCAGACGGTGCTTATACGTCGGTAGCATTCAACGTGTTAAAAGTTAAAAGGATCCAAAAACGTTAATATCATTATAAAATGATTTTAACAAAGTTCGAGAACATCCTAGAAAGCTTAGCTCTAAAATCAAATAGTGCGCTCCAAAAGCTTTTAGAATGGTCTAAAATCTTCCAAGAATCTTCAAGAACAGTTTAGAATACTTTCGAGCTTTACAGAACGCTCTAAAACCGTTTAGATAAGTAGAAAACCTTATACAACGTCCTAGAGCTTTTGAAAACTTTATAAAAAGGTTTAGAACATTCTAGATAGCTCTATTATCTTTTTAAACTGCTAATGACTTTTTAGAACTTAATAGGACTTTCGAATACTTTCTAGACAAGTCCAATACCTTTTAAGGCGCTCTCATATACTCAACTACCCTCTAAAGCTTTCTAAAACCTAGAACCTATAAAATAACAGCTCTAAAATATTTTTGATATGCAGAACGCCTTTTTCAAGTCTTACAGCTTCTAGAAGATGAACAGAACGTGTACTAGGACTTTCAAAAACTTTATCGATACGGCCAATACCTTTTAGGGCGCTCTAGTGTCTTCAACCCCACTCCAACAGCTTCTAGAATGTTCAAGAAGCTTTCTAGAACCTTTTATAACGCCCCCAAGTATTTTAGATATGCAGAAAGTTTTTGGCAACATCCTTACAGCTTCTAGAAGAGCAACAAAACGTACTGAGACTTTCAAGAACTTTCTAGATATGTTGAATACGTTCTAGAACTCTGAAAGCTTCTAGAATGCTCTAAAACCTTGTATAACGCTTTAAAGCGTTCTAGAAAATTTCAAGAAACATGAAAAACCCCCAAAATTTAATTTCCAGAAAGGTCCCAAAAAACAGCTTATAAATTAAAACTCACACTAAATAATTCGAGATTATTTTTGAGCATATAAAGCAAACATTCTTGAGCCGCCTTCATTTCTACTAACTCTCTAGGATTAGCAGAACCAAAACTTTGTTTATAAAACGACGAATGACTATTGTACTGAAAAAGTGCTGGAGCAAAACAAATCGATAAGTTGCTATCATTCATTTGATTTGTTTGGGAGTGTTTCGCTATTTTTAATAAAAAGTCCAATAAAGCTTGCAAAACCTCACGGTGTTCATCTGGCATTAAAAGTAAAGTACAGAGCACCATTTCTTTTCTTAAATATGGGGGAACATCTGCAATTTTTCTATTAATACAATTGGATAATTTAAATTTAAACTACGTACATTGAAAAATTAAAATAAACGTCTCTGACAGTTTGTTCGTTAAAACCGGTTCGGGTAATTCCCTAAAATACTGTTTGATCATATCAGCGACATCATAAGCTTGTTGATCGTTGAAATTTATGTTTTCTCCTCTATTTTCAACTAAAGTTTTAAGCGCTTGTATTCGCGATCTTACTCCAGGTTTACGAAATAAACCGACTTGATCGAATCCATTTAATTGTAACCACTCTAAAGCTTCTTGAATGCCTTTGGGCAGAGGTTGGCCGGTTCGTTGAAGAACAGATGTTAGAGGTAAATTTAAAAGTTGGTTCTCTTTAAAAAGAAACTATTATTAGCAATAAATAACTAGGATTTTTTAGATTCTCTCACCTTTATAAGAGGAGTTTCGTATCTTTTTGATGAACTTTGGAAGCTCCCAATTCCAACCGGTTCTATGCGAAGGACAATACTTTTCTATGTGAGCCGTTAGTTTCAAAAGCGCTAATTTGCGCAATATTTGCAACTGGGTGCACGAGAGGCTTATGAGGGGTCGTAAATTTTGTTCTTGTACTGGTTCTTCTTCGACGACTTGTTCGATACTTGGAAGATTATTCCAGGTTTTACTAAAATTATAAGAATTAGCACAAGTCCAATCAATTTTTATGTAATAAAGCACCATTCTTTGTTCCTAGGACTAATCCCAGGCGTATTGTCATTACGGTGAAATATTCCTTTAAGTTCTTGACACGTCGCTTTAGTTTCTAAACTATTAAAGTAATATTCGTCCACATTTTTAACACTACCAAGTCGTTTTAAAGATGTATCGGACACGTCGTCAATTGACATGACCATCCCATCTCTGCGATGAGGAAATTTAGTAGAAACTGCTCTACGTACCAATTTTTGTTCAGCCGGTAAAGGAAATTTTTTTATTTCTCGCCTTTCCGGATAAACTACAGCATTGTTATTTGCACTTTTATTATCGTCACAATTATTTTCTTTTTCGTTCGATATGTCTAAATTAGCTAAAAACGCAAAAATTGAAGTCAATAGTATTTTGTCAAAATATTGTTGCACTTACGTAGTTCATCGTTTTGACAGGTTCGAGACCAACGTCTCAAATCACTCTGATACGTCCAGTTGTCGCTAAGAGCACACTGTTCGTCCTCCGAATCGTCTACATGAGTAGTCGGTTGTTGACAAACACGAGCGCATTGATTAAGAGTGTGTAAGCGTCGAAATAAAGATTGCAAAACTACGGGCTCTAATAGTGGATGATCATTTTGCGCCCCCGTAATATCCAGTGGAAACTGCATTTCTGTTAAAAGTTACACAATTAATTTAGTCCAAAGATCGATTACACGGTGCTACACAGTTTTTGTTCCAGGGTAGTAAGTGTCATTTGCCAGAACTTTCAAGAACTTTCAAAAACATCACCATCGAAAATTTTACAACGTCCAGAAATTTTTATACGGTTTTAGGATTTTCAAGAACTCCCTACAACGCTGTACGAATTTCAAGAACCTGTTTGATCTTTCAGAATTTAAATGAACGGTATGCCACGTTCCGGAACCTTAAAGAACATTCGAGAATGCTTTAAACCTTCTAGAACCTTGTAAGGCGCTGTACAACCGTTACTGAATGATCTAAAACTGTTTAGAATGCTGTAGGACCTTCAAGAACCCACAAAAACGCTTTATATCCTTTTAGAGCGCTCTAAAAAGTTCAAGAAAGTCGCTAAACTTTTAGGAATTTCAAAGCATTTTATAGGACGTCAGGGACTTTGTAGAACAATTCAGAACCTAGAAAGCTTGCTTCCTAGCACCCCCTAGTCAAACGCTCTATACCTTTTCAGAATTAGCATATAGAGCTTGGAATGTTGTAGGATGTTTAAGCAGTGTCTGCATCGCTTTAGAACCTTCTAGAACGCTCTACGAATTTCAAGTCATGCAACCTTAAAGATTTTTAAGAAAATCTATACTTTATAACGCTTTAAAACCTAGAACGCTCCAAAGCTTACAAAAACCCCCTATCAACCTTTTTAGAATCAGTTTAAGATGCTTAGAATATTGTAAGTTGTTCAACAACTCTCTACATCGCTTTAGAATCTTCTAGAACACAGAATTTTAAGGAAGTCGCGCAACCTATGATTCACAAGAAACTCAATACAACGTTCAGAAGCTTCAATAAACTTCTTAGAACGCTTCAGAACTTTTTATAACTCTTTAAAACCTACAACTCTCTAAAGCTTCCTATAGAACCCTCTATCAAAACCTAATCAAACGTTCTATAAAACCTTTTGAGAATTAGCTCAAACTGCTTAGAATGTTGTAAGTTATTCAAGAACTCTCTACATTGTTTTAGAACCTTCTAGAACGCTCTAGGAATTTCAAGAAGTACATACGAGTGTAGAACCTTCTATAACTCTTCAAAGCTTTTTAGAACTCCTTATTGAAAACTTTCTAAGATCCTCCAGTCCTTTCCAAAACTCTCTATACCTCCAAAACTTTTGTAAGTAAAAAACCACCTAGAACTCTCTGAAACCTTCAAGAACTGGAACTTTTCAGAAAGTTGTAAGATCTTTAAGGGGCTTTAAAACATTCCAAAATGCCTTAAAATTTTCAAAAACGTCAAGACTTCAAAAATCCTTTAGAACGCTTTTAAACATTCTAGAACTTGTAGAACGTTTTAAGAAATTAGAGAACATTTTAGAATGTTCTTCTTAACTTTCAAGTAATAAATTTTGAAGCTTCCTAAAACCATTTAACACTTGCTGGGATGTTAGAGACGTCACAAACCTTCTAGAGCCCCCAAAAACGTTCTACAACTTATAAGAACTTTCTAGTGCTTTACAAACCTTTTAAAACGCTCTAAGACCTTCTAGATGCTTTTATTACGCTCTAGAAGCTATGATTTTCCAAAACTTTTTGACGTCGCCTAAGAAAGCTAAGAAAGGTCATTCGGTCTTATCGGTACCTTTGGAAGCGATTTAAAACTTTGGATTCACTTTCACTTAATTATTTCTTAATAGATGTATGCAACGTAGCAATAACTCTTATTAACCAGGAACAAAAAATGGGAATTTGTAACACGGTGTTATTTCAGTTAATTTTACCTTCGTACATTTGTGCATACTGAGGAAATCCAGCGGCTCGTAACCACTTGCATGCTTCTACCGCTTCGATTTCTATAATTTAAAGAAAGTTATATGTATATTGTAACCCGGCGGAGTAGGGGAAAAAAGAAAACCTATACTATGGGCAATCGAAAATAAAATAGTAGGAAAGTACTACAAAAAAAAAAGAAACGGAATCGTTAAGCTAATAACTACGACAAAACACTAAAATATTATTAAGCTTTGCCGCTACGCAATCTAGGAAGACGTAATTAAAAAATATAAACGAATAATACAAAAGGAGGCAGGCACACAAACTGCTTACTACGATTAACAAACCTGCAATTTTGTGTGTTCGCATCTGCCTCCATAACTGCTCCGCTTTACGAACCGGCCAATTGTCATTCACTTTCACACTGAGACTACGAAAAAATTTATATTCCCGCATACGAACAGACATAATGGAGATGTATGTACTCACCGACCAAATGTCGATCCAACTGAGAGCAAGTTTGTTTATTCACCTGGAATTATAAAATTATTTATACACGGCCAGTCACCCACCTAACTAAATTAACTTCAAAAGCTTTTACACATGAATAATTTAACTAACCTTGACGATAACGTTCTTCCACAAAGGATTATTAAAACAATCATTCATTTTCCAATAAACCAGTATTAATTTACCTAAATTACCTCCATTAAACTCCTTTTGATTTAACAATTTTGTTACAAAAGTAGCAAGACACATGCGATTAGAATTAGTGGAGGGATAAGTTACAATTTCAAAAACATAAATCGACACCAACACACGATTATTCTACTTCAACCCTCACTACACGCATCTCTCTTAATACACCTATACCAAACGCATACTAACCGTTCCTCCTCGAAAGTTCCAATTTGGCTCTTTATTATCATACGAATTACCCACTTCAAATTCTCCTCGTAGTCCAGATAATTCCTTCGACGCGTTTGATGAATCGAAAGATTGTAACGACATTTTATCGACTTCCCAATCATTTTGTAAACTATTTCCATTTTCGGTAGAATAAGACGTGTTCCAGTTATCAAATACTTGCATTATTTCATCCTAAAAAAAACCTATTGTAGACCATTTAAATATTTTTAACTCGGAAACAATTTAGCAAATTCGATTAGCGGCGCTCCAATAACTCTTTATGATATTTCAAGTCGTGTACACAATTTTAATTGCTCATTGTGCATAAAGGAATTGAAATAAATCTGTATTTGAATATCTAAAAAAATCATTCGACCGTAACTTTGCGTACAAAACAAAATGTACGAGTTATTAACGTGAGGGAAGCTAAAGAAACGTGCGAATTTAAACATTTCAAGTAAAACTTAAATCCGAAGTATAGTGATGGAAAAAAATAAAAAAATAAACACTCACGTTAACCTGTTGTAAATAAAGTTCAAACTCCTGATACGCATCGTTTGAACTCATTATTCATTATATTAACCTTATGACCGCAAATTTTCGTGTCATCCTAAAAATTTAATTACGAATTTAAAAAAACAATTTTATAGTAGCGTAAAAGATTAGATATAAGAGTTTACTCACAGTAAACACTTGTTTAAGTTAGATTTAGATTAAATAAAGTTATAACCTACCAAGTACTTAAAAAATTAATAATAATTAAGAATGAAAAGTAAAAGCATTATCACTTTTTGATAACAAAACGAAAATAAAAATAAACACAAGTTCTCGTTTTGTAAAAATTGCTCAATGGATCATCATCAGCCCATCCTTGATTGTTGTAAATCGATGATGTAACGACGTAACGTACAACTTTCAAAAGATAAAGATAGATTTATTTAAATTTTTAAAGTGTGAGTACAATAAACAAATTAAAATGGTTTAACAAACTAATATTTACGTAGATTAGTTCAAGGTTCTTATAATTTGTAGCAAAAGAACTACGATGCGTTTGAATTACTCAACTAAAAGTAGTTCTTTTGAACTTCTTAATAAATCGAAAAATACCTGTATGGATTGTTGCCTAGCCTAAAGTAAACACTTCAATTTCGTTCAAACTTTAATCAATTGTCACAGTTTAAGCAAATAATATTTATTTAGATAATACATTTTCATAAACTTCGTATTTTTCGGTTATTAGCATTAAAATTAAAACTATCAGTGTATTAATATTAATAATCGTTAATAAGCAACAGCAGCGCCATTACTAAATGGTGGTAAGTCTAAAGACGACACTACGGAGTCGACGGAATGTGTGTGGTGTTTGGTGTTACCTCATTGTGCTAGAATGAATTCGAAGATAACCTAAAATATTTAAATTTCTAATTTTCAAACTGTGATATTATAATAAAAACATGGAGAACCTCGTTAAATTGTGGTTATAAACGTTATTCAAAAACAGAAGTTTCGTTATAAGTAATTTCGAATGATTGTAGTTCGAAATGTTAAAAATAGTTTGTATTGGCACTTTGGTACATTTATTGTTAATTTACGCCGTTTTTGATATATATTTCACATCGCCTCTAAGTCACGGATTGACTTCTTACAAATCGGAAGGAAAACCACCGGCGAAAAGATTGGTGTTATTCGTAGCCGATGGTTTACGTGCTACCTCGCTTTATAATCCTGAAATGGTCATCAACGCCCCTTATTTAAAGTAAGTTTTACATTAATTAACTACGCTTGTGATAGTTTTGCTTTTTAGTTCGATTAAAACAGATAAGGGGGCGTGGGGGTTATCCCACACACAAGTTCCAACCGAATCGCGTCCGGGACATATCGCCATTTTAGCAGGTTTTGGTGAAGATCCGAGTGCTATAACAAAAGGGTGGAAATACAACCCGGTCGATTTTGATTCTGTTATAAATCAAAGTAGTAATGCGTGGTGCTGGGGTAGTCCAGATATAGTAGATATTTTTAACAAAGATCACTCGCCGAGAATTCATTTACATTCGTACGACGCATACATGCAAGATTTTTCTGGAGTAGAGTCTCCTAGCTTGTTAGACTTATGGGTGTTTGATAAAGTCGAAGAATTACTAAACAAACAGAATGAAGATTGTAAAGAGTTTTGTCAAGATGGAAATGTTTATTTTTTACACCTATTAGGACTCGACACCGCCGGCCATTCGATTAAACCTCTATCAAAGTACTTAATTAGCATATTAATTTATAATAAAACGACTGTAAAGTAGCATTACAGTCGCCTTGAATAGCAATGCTTTGCAGATGGTTGTCGTAATAGGAGAAATTTTAAATTTTTAGGAAGTACGAAGAGAATATTAAAGTGGTTGATAAAGGAGTGGAAAGAGTAGTTCGACTGTTTGACGCCTTTTTTGACGATTTAGAGACAGTTTATATTTTTACGTCCGATCACGGGATGACTAATTGGGGTTCTCACGGAGATGGCTCTCGAGATGAAACCGAGGTTCCTTTTATAGCTTGGGGTTCAGGTATCAATCGACGTTTGTTTAAACAGGACGTTTTACAAATTGACATTGCTCCTTTAATATCATCATTGGTTGGTATCAATATACCAGTCAATTCTATTGTAAGTTTTTTTTTTAATTTTCAATGGAGTTTATCAAGAGTTTTACTAGGGGACAGTTCCGGTCAACTATTTAAACGCATCAGATGAACAAGTGGCAAAAATAATGCGCTCCAACGCTTTTCAATTGTTGGAGCAGTTCAATTCCAAACACTTGTATATGATGAAAAATACAGCTCTTTGGTCATTTAGTCCTTTTCCACCTCTATCGGATGAAAAATTACCTAACTACGTAAGCAGCTTGAATAACCTTGTTGAAACTGGTAAATACAACGATGCGGTATGTATTTCTCAAGTTTCGTGTCAGTTCGAAGAACAATTGATAAATTTTTGTAGGTGTCTCTTAGCTACCGAATTATTCATTTATCTAGGGATGGACTCACTTATTACAACCGTTACTATCAGAGCCTAATACTTATTTTACTTACAATAGGTTTTATCGGGTGGATAGTATTTCTGATAGTTTCTATTAGTAAATTGGGGACGGTGGCTTACCAAGAGTGTGCTATTCGTCCACGGAACAACAGCATAAAGTCGGCTACATGCTATTTAAAAATATCTTACATTTTGTTGGTTGTAATCCTCTTTTTTATAGGTAGCAAGTTTGCTAAATTCAAGAAGAATAGTTTTAATTCGATTATAAAATTTCAGCTCAGCAGCTACCATATAAATTTTGCATATACTGCATTTTTCCGATAATGACTTGGTTTATTGTTTTCTACTCGAGCAAAGAGAGCGAAGCAATGTTAAGTCTTCTAACTACATTTAATTACTCAGACTTGATATTGATAACTGTCGGTTATGTTGTCGGTGTCGAATTATTGGTAATGAAACAAAAAAGAATTAATACTTAAACTCTAATTTTTGTAATTTTAGATAGTTACTTTTTATCAACGTCAATATTTATCTCTGATTAGCTTCTATTTTGCCTATAAAGGAATTTACAAAAGAGAATCTTTCAGATTGAATCATATTTGGGTACTAGGACACATTTTGCTTGGTTTATGTTCTCTTTGGTTGGAAATTCAAACCGAATTTTATTATTTAACACAGTAAGTATACAGGGTTTATTCGCCTCTTATACCAGAATTGAGGAGACAGAATTGTGAGCTGACCCTTAACATGATCAGGATATACAAAACTCACTGGCCAAGGTGCAAGGTTCAAGGAACCCCCAGTAAAATAAAAGTGTTCAGAATGGCGTAATTGTGGGACATAGTTGAATATCTCCTTTGATTTTCCATTTTCCATGCAGCTCGGGCAACTTGAGGGAACATATTTAATCTAGACTCTTTTGTTATTTTATTTTATGACTTTTTGAACCTGCTACCTGTAGCTAAAGTCACAAAGTCATTTAGAAACAGCTCGAAATAAAGTATCTTCTTATAACAGAAGATATTTAACTTTATCACACCATTGGGCCACACTGTACTTCTCACATAGCTCAGCTTCCATCTAAGCATACAAACTATTCTTGAGCCATTGAGATTTGAGTAAACAAAACATTTTTCTTTAAGCTTGGTCACTTTAATGCTATGGATGATGTACGGGTGCATTAATTTGTGGAATACGTCGAACACCAAAAATAAAACTTTGGGCTTCCAATTGACTTTACTAATCGTGGCGTTTTTAAATAGTTTTTGCGTCGAATTAACTATTAAGTCTGGACACGGTTTGCTCTTGATTAATCAACTTACATCTTGGATCTTATTATGTAAGTATCGACTCGAGAAGTGCTCGTCGAGTGTAATATTTTTTTTATGTTTAGTTACATCGTGGATCTCGCCCTTTTTTATAAAGCGTAACTCTGACACGAAGTTGCTTAGTGTGATGATTTCTTTAGTAATTCCTTATTCGTTGATGGCTATTGGATACGAAAATTTGTACATTTTCATATTCACTTTACATATGTTAAATTGGAACTATATCGAAAGCAATTCGAAGAGTCAAAATTTGTTAAATTTTGCCAAAAGTTACACCGATAAAGATAGTGTGCGTCGTTGCTTTTACTGTGTATCCTTTTTCTTCGACTGTCTTAGAGGCCAGGATGATCGAGCAGCTAAGAGCGTCCGGATTCTTTGGAATCCGGCAAGCACCTCTAGATTTTTCTATGTGCCCACTGCTTTGGTTAGGTGAACCCACCTAAAGCTGTAGGTTCCACATAGTGGAGTCGAACAGACATAGAACATGATTTAAAGAAAGTAAAATCCTTAACTTTTCTTAGCTGACATTTGTAATGATGGGTTATTTTGGTATTGGAAACACGGGAAGTATGAATTCGTTCGATCCAATGTGGGTTCGATGCTTTGTTACCGTATTTAGTCCATTTACGATGACCGCTCTCATATTTGTTAAATTAATTACGCCATTCCTATTAGTAATGTGCGCTTTTTCTCATCTTATGGTTACTACGTGTGCTCAAGTACGAAATTCGTTTTTGATTATCTTTCTCTTTTGCGATTTGATGGTAATTCAACTTTTGTACTTCATCAAAAACGAAGGTTCTTGGCTAGAAATTGGCATGAGTTTATCTCGTTTTATTGCCGTTAGTGTAACTACTATAGTTTTAGCCATATTTTATCAAATTTCCAATTTGTTAATGAAATACGATACCGAAACCTTCTTTACATACCACAAACATGTAAAATAAATTTGTTTAGTTAAATAAACGTTATGTTCAACTGATGAAAGTATTTTATTTTTATTGTGGAATTATTGATTCTGTCGGTAAATAAGAGACACCAAGAATCTCTCGACCACGGCCTAATTATTCCAGAAACCCCGTATACTAATGACGCCGACCGTGAAAGCCCAAACACTAAAAAGTCTTCTCAATAGCTTTTTCTGATTTACCAACCACCACAAAACCCTCCATACCTACGACTCTGGGCTCTAGATTTTAATTATTTCTTAAATATTAAAGTGATAAGTGTAGAGTGATTTAAATGGGCGCTCGGGTGTAAAGAGCGCCAAACGTTTGTTTGTCGTTAGCCGAGCGTGGCCATTGGCGCGAATGACGAAGTGTTGGCCAATCAAAACGTCGGAAAGTTAGCGGCATAACATAACCTACAAACCATTAGTATATTATTTCAAGTTCAGATCGTTTCAGACGGTTTCAGATCAGATATCGCTTTACGGTGAATCGCGTCGAAAGTTGAATAGTTAATTAAAAGTAGGTGTTTTAAGGTTTTTAAATGATGTAGTAACGATTTTATAGCTTAAATAATGCCTTTCAATTATTTTTTCTTTGATTTTATTGGAACTTTAAAAACATAACCTCGATATTTTCCCGGCTTTTTGCGACACATTAACAATCAACAATCTTTTCGACCAAACATTTGAAGTGATTGACCCAAAGTACAAATTGCAACTAAACTAATTTAAATCGGGACGTAATTAAAAGTTTATGTAGCCAAAACTTAATGCATGATGACTGACGATAATAAAGTATCGACGCCTTCTCGGTAAGTTGTATCCATAAACGGCGAGAAAGTTAATATTAATAACCACTTATGCAGTTCAAGATCTTCGTCTGAAGAGAGTTTCGACGCTTTATGCTACGAAAGCCCTTTACCGAGCCCGAACGAAACAAACCATTTTGACGATCGACGAACTTTTACAGAAGAACTAAACCTTCAAAAATTCAACGTCGTTTACGGTTTCAACTACGGCGAAGAAGTCGCCAAGAAAACTGCAGAAAACATCCAAGCGTGTCAAAGAAAGTTCTTAAAAAAACATTTCACAATCCTCGATAATAAGAGTCCCGAAGCGACTACGGTGGAAGTAAACGACCAAGCGACCACTTCCAACCAACATTTAGACCACACGACGCCTTCAGAAAAGTACCATTTCTACAAAGATAGAAAAACAAAAAGAGGCGACAATGCTCGAGATAACTGGAAGTCGCCCAAGTCTCGTGAAACCCCATTGCCGTTACTAGATTGGGCTAATAGTAAAGAAGTCTGGCAGACCATGGTGTACAAGGAAGAAGCCACATCTCGCACTAGGAACTCGAGGTTGTTCGAAGATCCCAAGAGTTTCTTGCCTCGCATGCGAGCGATTCTCATAGATTGGATTATGGAAGTTTGCGAGGTTTATCACTTCCGAAGAGTCACTTACTATCTAGCCGTAGACTACATCGATCGTTATCTCACCATAAAACCGACTGTTCCGAAAAACCAGTTACAATTAATCGGAATATCTTCTTTATTTATCGCTGCTAAGTTAGAAGAAATTTACCCTCCTAAACTTAGCGAGTTTTCGTACGTCTGTGATGGGGCTTGTTTTAACGAGGACATTTTGGAATGTGAACTTCTATTGTTGAATGTAAGTCGTCTGGTGGTAAATTTACTTTGTGTGAGTTGCTAATTTTTATTTTTAGACTTTGGGATGGGAAGTAAATCCTATGACACCTACTGGATGGTTGAATTTATATATGCAGATCCATTACGATGCAAAATCGATAACCGATCAACAGTTACATAATCAGATCAATCACAACTTTATTTTTCCGCAGTATTCCGCTTATCAGTTCGTTCGTGCTTCACAACTCATGGATTTGTTTTCTTTGGATCCGGGGTTTTTATTATTCAACTATAGTGTGATTGCTGCCGGAGCAATGTATTTTTTATTTGGTAGAGCTGTTGCATTACGTGTTTCTGGTAAGTCACTTTCTTAATTTACATTACACTGGATTATATGGGGTGGCCCATGGAACTAGAAAATAAGTGGAATGGTTATAAGCTAGTTTGGTGGTATCTAAAAGTGAAGCATTATAGTGACGAAGGGGGGTACTGCTCACTAAGTGTGCGTGACCGAGTAAATAAATAAAAAATTACATAATGACTATCGTAATGACCGAGTAGGCAGGGCATTTTATTGGGACTTCCCCGCACATAATTCTTAAAATGCAAGAAGTCAAACTTTGTTTTTTTGGAACGCCCAAAGCTGTTGTTTCTTTGCACATTCCAGCCAAAATTGCACATGCAAGACCTGGACTATCTGTCGTTTTTTGTCTTTTGATCTTCTTAATCTAATCTCCTAGCTCATCAGATTTGATTTGATCTCCAAACCCTTTTAACCCTTTTAGTGCCACTAACTGGAGATATTTTACCGTATTACTAGGCCACTCTAGGCCAGGACGATTGAGATTCGCTGTGCAAAATGGGTGGGTGCGTGTTCGTGTAGCGCCTTAAAACATAAACTACTGAACCTCTGGTTTCAGTCACTTTAACAAAATTTCATCGACAAATTAAACATTTCAATGAAATTGATACAGGATAGCCCAAAATAAAGGGATTATTTTGGTGACATTTCAGAAAAATATAGACCCATATTATTAATTTATACTCGACTATAAGTTGGTACGCATCAGCCTTAATTTAAAAAATACCGTTTCCAATTTTTTAATTCAAAATAGCGGCCAGTATAACGTCCCATTTTGTAGATAATTATTAATTTAAAAATCTAAAAACAGGAACATATAGGCAAAGTATAGGACTTTAGTTTTGATATAATCGATTTTTAAAATAATTTCAAAATTGACTACTTTGGAAGGCACAAAGTTGATTGAAATTTTAAAAAGGATTGTTTGAATAACGACCTCGACAGTTTTTTTTATTTTTGGATATGTTGTAAATATTGAAGTTCTTAATCAAACGCCGTTTGTTTGCTTCGTTTGCTATGGCCAGATCCGGAGTTATGATTTTTTGAATGATGCCAAACATGTTATATTTTGACTTCCGGTTTAACCGGAAATTCTGTTGTCGTTCCCATTTTCAATACAACACTCTGTACATTTTAAGTAGTTTGGAAGATTGTAAAATTATCTGTCTAGGGATATCATAAATTGAATATTTTAACTTCCAGTTCAGCGTGTAATGAGCTTAGCTTTCCTATTTCAAATAGAACACCCCGTATAAATTTAGATTTTGGACGCCACAGGGAATTTCTGAGCATACTACTGTTTAGTATTTATTCAGCTTTTACTACGGTTTCCCCCACATAATATTTAAAGTGTGGAGGTTCAAAATGTTTTTTTGTATTCTTCGTAATTCTTCCTAAGCCATCCTTTATTTGGAACTGTTAAAAATATATTCTTTCAATTATAGGTTTAAACTGGAGTGACCTTAAAGACTGCGCCGAATATATGGCCGTATTTTATAGCGTAATAAGAGATAGTGACGATCCTAAATTACAAAGTACTGTGATATATGAAGCCGACGAAAAGTTATCGTCTGCGTACCTATTCATTAATTACCAACGAAGTTGTACAGATGAAAACTATTCCTTACAAACACACGTTGTGGACCTCAAATATTTTGTAAGTTCCCACTTATAAAAAGGAGCCATTTCTATTTTAACCGTTTTAGGAAACTTCGACTATGCATAGACTACACAGAATGGGTTTAAGTGTTCGTAAAACGTTTGAAAAACGAAAGAGGATTGTGGCAGTAAAAGAAGAAGAAGAATGTAATAAAGAAGAGAAAAACCAAAATTCAGACGAAACTAAAAAGGAAACCGAAGAAGCAACCATAGTGGTGTTCGAAATTGGAAAGTTGCCTTCTATATTAGGTTGTGAACTTGATTTAAATATGGACGAAATGCTCACAACTGACCACGAACTTGATTATTTTACTACAAAAACAAAATTTACATTTGACGAAATATTAGTTGGAATTAACGATTGCACAAGTAGGTCACTACTTCCTAATAGACTTATCAATAAAGTTCAGTTGGAGAAGAAATGATTTTTTTTTAAATTTTAAGTTTATATTCTGTACCTATTATTTTATATTAAACTGATGTATCGCATGTTCAAAACTTCCAAGATATTGGTAGAACAATAAGCAAAAATTAATTAAGACTGGATGTACCGTTAACTTTTGTGTCTTGAAGTTTTAAGTATAGACTGTTTTCGATTATTGATTTTTTAAGAACGATTTGTGAATTTATTATATTTGGCCAAAGTGATTTATTGATAAGATTAGTGTTAAAATGGAAAATTAATAAAAAGGTTATAAAAGAGGGGAATATGCATTGCAAGAAATGCACTTCCATTAATTATATTTTTGGTACTCTGGTTATTACGTTTTAAGTTTGATAAGCTTCCTATATTTGATCTCCCCTTTTTTTAATCTTCTGCTAATATTATTAATTTACTATAATAAATTTAGATCGTTTGATTATGTATAATCTCATAGAACAAATAAATATTTTACAGACAATTTTGTTTAGATATGCAGAGTGTACCTGGATTGAGTTTACATGTCTACAGGTACAAATGATAAGTTTTTCTAAAAAATTCTAAGGACCTTGAGTTAAGTCTTTCCATGGAACCCACGGAGAAAATTAAAATACGCTTATTAGTAATATTTAAATTACCGCTTCTCACTGCAAGTGTGCAATTGGTTAATTTTCGTATTTAAATATTCAATAAAAAAAGTAATTTGGAGCACAAAAATTAATTTAAAGACGCGTTTTGGAAAAATAATTTTAACTAATAAAGTTGAGCGTTTCTCGATTGGTCGGCCGCCATTGTTAGTGATGTTTTCTTTGTCACACCTTCGAGTTGGTGGTATTTTGTGTCCTTGTTTAAAATAGTGTGAAAATTTTGTCACGTGTGTTGGCAGTTCTACAAATAAAATTAGCCAACATTTACTTTAATGTGTTTATTAACTTAAAATAGCAATAAATTAATAAAAAAATGGATAGATTTTATAAAATTGAAGTAAATAAAACAGTTTGGGAGGTACCCGAAAGATATCAGATGCTTTCAGCAGTGGGTTCAGGTGCATATGGACAAGTATGGTACGTAATTTTACACCTACACTTAGTCGAAATTAATTAAGGTTAGGTTATTTTTAAAGTAATTAAAAATAATTTAACAAACACACACTTACGCAAACTTAAATGGACTTTTTAGTTCGGCGACAGACTCTCATACAAACACAAAAGTTGCCATAAAAAAATTAGCCCGTCCATTTCAATCGGCAGTCCATGCTAAACGAACTTACAGAGAGTTAAAATTACTTAAACATATGCGCCACGAAAATGTAATTGGATTACTAAACGTTTTTTATCCTCACAACGATACCAGTCAGGTTTGTATAAATTTATCTTACAAAAATTTTTATTTCGCAACCACCTTTGTAGATATACCTCGTTACACATTTAATGGGAGCTGACTTGAATAATATAGTTCGCACACAACGCTTAACAGACGAACACGTCCAATTTTTGGTGTATCAAATTTTAAGAGGTTTAAAATATATACACTCTGCGGGAATAATACATCGAGTACGTTCCGAATTAACCTCGATAAATTGAAACTAAAAAAAAACTTTTACAGGATCTTAAACCGTCTAATATTGCCGTTAATGAAGATTGCGAATTAAAAATACTTGATTTTGGTTTAGCTCGACCCACAGAAACAGAAATGACGGGATATGTAGCAACTCGATGGTATCGAGCACCCGAAATTATGTTAAATTGGATGCATTATAATCAGACAGTTGATATTTGGTCTGTAGGATGCATTATGGCCGAGTTACTTACAGGGCGTACTTTATTTCCTGGTTCTGACCGTATCCTTTTATTTTTTTTACTTTTTACTAAAAAATATTGCTATTAATTAAACTGAGTACCTGAAATTGTTCAATATACCGGGTGGTCCCTAAGGGTTGCACCATAATTCAATACTTGAAAGTAATGTGTTCTAATCTCATTATCTATATTATGTTTAGCAACAGCAAGACTTGAAGGTAATCAATGTCGTCATTACCTGTATGTCCAGCAACAGCAAGACTTAAAAGTAATTAATGTCATCATTACCGGTACGTCTACCAACAGCAAGACATTTGAAAGTAAATTAATGTCATTGGTTCTATGTATAGCCACAGCAAGAATTAAAAGTACTTAATGTCATTATTACCTATATGTCTAACAACAGCAAGACTTGAAAGTATTTTAATGTCATTGCCTGTATGTACATCAACAACAAGACTTGAAAGTAAGATTTCCTTGACCTACATATCAGCAGTAAAATTTTTAAAAGTATATTAATGTATTGCCTGTATGTAGAGCAACAGCAAAACTTTTGAAAGGAATCAATGCCTGTATATCTAGAAATGCCAAGACTTTTAAAATCAATGTCGCCATTACCTGTATGTTTAGCAACAGCAAGACCTGTTAAGAAAGATAAAACTTGTAGGATAGCCATAGTTTTTATGTATGAGGAATTTAAGGGCAGGAATCTGCAAAAATGCTCAAAACATTGTTAAATCCCTATGTTGACACCTGGTATACAGAACAATCATTCTGCATTTACTACCAACCTTAACTAAAATAGATATTCATCAACTTAATTTAATAATGGAAATACTAGGAACGCCAACCAACGAATTTATGGAAAAAATAACTTCAGATAGTGTAAGTACAATTATTGCTTTTCTGGTTGCCTCGTATACTGCATGTTTCAACCTAACAAAATAAGGCTTATTGTGTTTGGTTAGTGGTTTTTAAATAATGTTTCTTTATTAGGCTAGAAGTTACATAAAATCGTTGCCAGCCTTAAAAAAGAAAGATTTAAAACAAGTATTCACAGGAGCCAATCCTTTGGCTATAGATTTGTTGGGACTAATGTTGGAGCTTGATAGTGATATTCGTATAACAGCCGAACAAGCATTAGCTCATCCTTACCTCACACAATATGCGGATCCAACCGACGAACCAATATCTGCACCTTACGATCAAAGCATAGAAGATATGGATTTGCCAGTCGAGAAATGGAGAGGTAAAAGCTGATTTATAACTTACAGCTAGGGGACTATTAACAAAACTATTTTTAGAGTTGGTATTGGAAGAAGTCAAATCGTTTGTTCCACCGCCATTAGATGAATCGTTGTGATGTTAAAACGATTGTATTACTGTATTAAGAATTACTTTTTAGTATATTCAAATAAGTTTTTTTAAGGGATTGTATTTACTATTTACGATACTTTATTTTTTTATAGATTACACATTAATTATAGAATTATTTTAAAGTAGAAGCGACATTGTTTCTACTTTTTTTTCGCAATCTTTCGTTTTCAAATAAAATTTAACTTAACAAAGTGAATGGAAAGAATTTTATTAAACAGGTTAGTGGCAAATATTGTCTAAAATCCAGTACTAATGTCGCGGGTCCTTTGCACCTATTACAAATAACATAACAATTAAATAACTCCTGTTATCATTATTTAAGATAAGTAGACTAACCTCACGTGATTTTATACACAAATGTTACAACCAAAAGTTTGCTTTCTCATTGTAGGAATCTCTAGGAGTAAAGGCAATGTTTGGTTGTAAAATTTGACAGTTTATTGGCCATAAAGTTCGAGTTGTAAAGTAGCTCTTAGATAATCAATACTATTGTGCATTGTGCAGTCATTCATATTCCACAATATTATTGATTGTCTTTATGCAATATTGAAAGTTTGGACAATATATTGTATCAAACAAAACACGTTTGAAATTGATATTGTTGAGCTATTTGCGGCCGATTGCTTCGGCTTTCACAAATTGATGTGC
The DNA here is from genome assembly GCA_950108345.1 of Malthinus flaveolus. Classification (NCBI taxonomy): domain Eukaryota; kingdom Metazoa; phylum Arthropoda; class Insecta; order Coleoptera; family Cantharidae; genus Malthinus; species Malthinus flaveolus. The sequence goes on from OX467290.1 coordinate 14,725,483, forward strand.
TCGTACACGGCGTACAATGATTGGTAATTTTGTAAAAGGATCATAAGATAATACTTAATGAAACTCGCACTCGAATGAATACCAATATGCCAATACTTTGCACCAAAATTTTTTTCCCTTTATTTTTAAGCAGATATGGATAGATTATCGCACAATATTCTTACATTTATTGAACAAACTATTGATATGTGTTATACGAGGCGCTTCAATAATATTGTACTATAATAACTGCATATGGGACGCTTACGGAATTTTTTGAATGTTACTTGAAATGACAACTAATTCCTACAGAAAAACAAAATGTGCATATTGTCTAAATAATTTATATTTTGCACGGTGTCTCATATTACATTCAATAATTGTAAAGTATATTTCCTAGTATATTTGGTTTAGTATAAAATTTAATTTTATAATCTATAAACATTTTCAGAAGTACTGGATATTACTAATCGTGGAAATAAAATCGAATCGATAAACGTAGTGCTCATTTATAGCTTCGATTCCAAAAAATATTTTACCATATCGTTTACAAAAATTACCTTCTTACACAAATAACCAACTTATTAGTTATCATAAGCAATAATTAACTTCGGAGATATGGCTAAATATTTAAAGCCGTGTATGAAATACGTGGCAATACATTTACTTACTTAAAACTATGTTTAAAACAAAAATAAAATTTACTGAGATTTATTTTTGGTTTTTTTTCCATTTAATACCTATAAATCTATTGGATTGCAAATTGAGAACTTTCTCGTTCCCTAATTTTTACTAAAATTAAAAAAAAAACCTTTTCCCACAAACATTCAATCTTTTTTAATTGTATACTTTTGAAGCACATTATAATGGTTTCTTTATTTGTCTCAATTTTCAATAACTCGATTAAAATAAAAGATAAAATGTTTTTACATTATATACATGTAAATTACATAAGATAAAATATTTGTAATGGCACATACGTATTTACTTTTACAATAAAAAAATAAGGTTGGAATTATCTATACAAAGTGAGCCATTTTGACGTCCGACATCGATTGATCCTACAGTAATACAGATACGGAAGCTCAAAACACCAAATTATTTATGACGTTTTATCAATCTTTTACCTATACAGGATGCTATGAGAACGTGGTCAAACAGATAAGAAAAACCTACAGTAGATATTGCTAAAGTATAACGAGTGATAATCATCAAAGTCAGTCATAGGGAATTACCCTAAAATTAATCTAGTGTGTCCAATAGGTATGGAATATGCTATAGTATCTCAGTAAATATGCACTTTAGGGAAAAATGTTTCGAATAAAAGTTGTTTAGTACTGGTACTTAGTTTTCCACCATAAGACAGAATTAAAATTTTATTTTTTCGAATAACAAAAGCGCAATGAATAACACTTCATTTTTTTAGTGAGAAATTATCCCTATATTATACTCATCTGATAGAGAATTTATTTCTCTTTTCAATTATGCTAAACTTTAATGCCCTTATTAATTATTTAATTAGTTAGTATTACTCTTGAGGTTTGTTGGCCATTATTTCTACATTAAGATAAGAGATTCCTACAAACGTAAATTCCCATTTTAACGGTAAAGTATTAAGTTTTATTGCCTCACTCTGTATGTTATCACTTTGTACATTTAAAAATAATTTTGAATGACAGATATGGACGTCGTAAACATTTCTATTTTGAATTTTCAATTATCGAATACTGCAGAAGCTAGAGAAGACAGACATCTAAATAACTCACCCCGTATAAAAGGGTGTATTGATTAATTCAGATCTAAAAGTTCAATAAATAATTCAATTTTGATTACATAATTTAAATTCCTTAAACGAGTTTTACTATTACTATTCAGGGTGGCCAAATTGGGCGTAACCATAGGACAACGAGTTATTATTAATAGCCTAATTGGGCAACATTACCGTTTCTGCTTGACTGGCAAAAATTGAAAAACGTAATATTTACATTGCCTTATAACTCTCTCGTAACACAAACAACATCTAAGTTGCCTTACGACAAGCACACCCAACTTGACTCACCTCGTACTTTGTGCATCCCGCAGTAAGCTGTCATTTGTCCATTTAAACATCTACAGCACCAATCGATTAAAATTTTATCAAGTAAAAAAATAAATCACAGTTTAACCTGTCAAAACATTCTTAGTTTTTGTTCGACTTAGTTGCATCGAATCAAAATAACTGCCTCGAACTTAACATTAAAAAAAAATTGTCATGCTTCGTTTATAAAACTAATAAAATTTATGTTAAAAGTCAATGATGGCGATAACTGAAACCGTTCGTTGTTAAAAAAAAGAGCTGCGGGGTAAGCCACGTCGCCGTTAGTGACGAATAGTTCACTTGCATTTGGTATGCCCGTCTAGTAGTTTCTTCCAAATATCGTATTGCTCGGCTCCTTTAACCATGTGAATACTAATACCACGTTGAACACTACAAGGTGTTAAGGAAACGCGTTTATTAAGAAATTCCGGTATGTGAAATCGTTTAATTTTCAAATCGTTGGCTACGATACCCGTCAAAAATACGTCTTCTAATTTAAAATATGTATGATCTAATGCCGCCACGTGCAAATCTTTAGCTAATTTTGCGGGAAATAAGTAAGCGGGTCCCGTGGTAAAATCTGGAAAAACGGCCGGTTTGTATTGTTGAGGCGAAATGTAGTATTTTGATTTTTTATTGCGAATAGGCTTCCATTTCTTTGCTAAGCGACCGTAAATAGCTCTGGTATCTGAATTGCGTTTGGAAATAAACGTAAGTAAGCGAGGAACGTTAATAAACATATCGTCGTCAGTTTTAAGTACAAAAGCTGCCTTAGGACAGTAATTTTCGACGAACTCCAGCATCGATATAGTTTTCAATGTGAGATTTTCGTATGTATCTATAAACTTACCACTAATAATATCTTCATAAATATATTGTTCCTTTTTAATACTATCACGATTTTCCAAATTAGAAGTAGTACCTAACATAAAAGCAATGGCAACATCTTTTCTAGCTGCGAAATGTCCCCAAGTTTGTCTAATTGCCATACGGGCACTTTCATGTGCCGGAGCCGACGTGATTATTATTAAAAGTTGCAAATATTTTCCTAATTCTGGGCAAATTTTAGCACTCACGTCGACGTGACCGGCTTCGTATATTATTTCGGCAGGAATTCCACGAGTTAGATCTGGTACAGAATGATTATTTGAGGAATGGACAGGTGCTTCAGATGAAATGTTATGTAATCCCACAGAAGGCGTTTCGTTACGTAGAGATCCATCTGACGGGGTCGCGTTAGAGCGAACCATTCGAAATTCAAGTGATACAGGAGGCAACACAGGCGATACAGTAGTATGTGGCTGTGGAGTTGACATATATGCTACGTATATTACCAAAGAAACGGTTGTTACGCCTAATATTGCCAAGTGCAATAGCCGCACTTGGGCCACCCATGGCACCCCCATGCCTAAAACAATTACAAAGTTAAATTTAAAACTTGTCACAATTAATTTGCATATTTGAGAAATCCCAGAAGAAAAAAAATCCTGATGACTGAATCAGCTCCAAAATTGTTTCGCAAACAAATTACAAGAATTTCTATTCTTAACTTTAATTAAAGGCTTAATATACTCGAGTTACTAGCCTTTTATGGAACCCTTACATTTATAAAGTATGAGCACTCACAAATAAAGCCAAAAAAAAAGGTACTTGCATCTGCATATTCCCAAATAAATACGTTTGAACACGACCATTATTTTTATTGCAACTTGTGACACGCTAATAACTCACTAATTTAACAGAAGTAAGTAACAACATTTAAAATTCTTATCTAAAAGTTGAACAATTTCAGTGAACTTCGAACAATCATTGTTTAATCAACAAGTTTAAAAAAAACTACTTTTAGTTACATTAAATTCACCAAGAACACACTTTTGCTTTCTTACAATGTACAAAAAAAACCAGACTAACTAGTTTCTAAAATTTTCAGGGTTTAACAAAATTTATGTAAGTAATTAGGGCAAATATTATTTTCTTGGGTGGGCTGATTATAGCTAAAGGGCGCCTTTCCTGGGTGGTGTGTACCGGGTCCCATCGGTTACAATAGGGTGGTCTGGCAGGCCACTGAAGAACTCAATTTCTGAACGATAATGCTGGAGATTTGGGTACTTGCTCGAAAATTTCTAAGATTGAAAAGTACAAACTCTTCTTCAAAATGAACGCACCACTCGTTCCTTTTTTGATTATTTTTGATATTTAGGCGAGTAATACAACAAATCATAAGTGTTTTAGGTCGGATTTAGGTCGTGTTTATGTCATACAACAATTTAAAAAAAAAATTGCACTAAAACAAACAAATTAGTCAAATTTAGAAAACCTAATTACGTGTGGCACTGCTCTAGCCCTGATAACTGTCTGTATTCGTCGTGGTAAATGTCTTATCAAGCTTTGGATCATTTCTTGAGGAATGTTATCCCACGTCAAGAAAACGTTACATTCCCGTTCTTGGAGATTCTTATATGAAGGTAAAAGGCGTCTCGATAATATTTTCAGAGCATCCTATAGAGGCTCTATCAAATTTAAGTCTGGTGATGGTGGTGGCCGGTCCATTACTTGAATAATTCTCATTTGAGTAATCGAAAGCCGACCTTGCAGTATGTAGTTGAGCATTATTCTAAAGGAAGATAAAATGATTCCCTATAAATGGTGCAAAGGGCATAACATGGTCTGGAATAATGTTTTCGTGATAATATTGAGCTTTCAGAGACAACGGAATTACCTCTGTGCGAGCGTTAAAAATACCTTCCCAGGACCCCAAACGGCTCCCTTGAGGAAATGCAGTCACAAGATCTTTTACAGGCCTTTGCCATACTTTTTCACGACCATCTAGAGATTTGAGGCTTACTCTGATTGAACCAGTAAACAAGAGTTGCTTGGAGTAATCAATAGTTCAATTTTCAAACTGGAACTAAAACCTCCTCTTTCAAGGTCCTCTCCATACTCTTTCACGACCATCTGGAGATTTGAAGCTTTGTCTAGTTCCATCAGTAAACAAGACTTGCTTCCAGTTGTCAATAACTCAAATTATATGATTTCGAACGAATAGTAGTGCTACTCTGTGTACTCTTGGTGAGTAGCGAGTAGTGGTGCAATTGAAGGCTTCCCACTAGCCAATCCTGCTTCTTTTAACATTTCTGATGCTTGGAGATCATTACTAAGCTTTGCACTTGTTTATTTTCTGTTTCTCAACAACACTTTTTTCCGCAGAAAACGCTCATCTCTTGGGACTTTTTTTTCTATCTTGTCCAAGTCTTCTATAGCGTGATCCAATTTCTCCCAATCTTGTAATCGTGCGACTAACTGTTGGATGATTAACACCTTGCCGACTTCGTCCTTGATATAACAAAGTGATGCTCATATACACTCACCATCGATGAAATGACGTTGTCGATTCATTCTTTTGAATGGTACAGACTTGAATAATCTTTGACACTTACTGATCTAATCTAATCACTTGAAAAAATCAATAGTTAATTACGTGGGATTGGAAGCTGAACTTGAAAACAAAAATCTCAACCAACTCTTACAAGTGTCTGGCAATCAATAACTTTTCTTTACTTTTGGTTTTTATTATGACATAGTGAGGCGCCTACGATTTGTTATATTACTCTAATAATTCCTTTAATAATAGAAGTAAATGAGAAAAATCAGGTGGTGAGTTAATTATGAACGGGAATCTAATTTAGGCGACGACCGTTATAGAACCACTGTAAGAAGTAATAAAAAACAAAAAGCGCAATCTGATAAAACTTACGTCAATTACAATTTATTAGCGTTAATTATTTAGCTACAACAAATGAATAATACTGTGGTATGTAATTAAGCTGCAAACTAATTAATTTTTATGAAGCAATTACTTAAGGTTGAAATTCTTATTCAACTTCCTAATTGGTAATTTAGTTGGGATTTGTAAAATAAAAAGCATCAACCTTGACTTTAAAATTTGGATACGCAACCGAGGAAGTATAACAATTAAATTTAAGTATAAAATTGAACGAGAATCGATTTTAAATAAATAAATTTAGTAATGGAAGTGTCTTGTAAATTCACCCTTGAATTTAATCGTTTATTGAAGTGTTCTTACCTAAAGCGTTTCAACGGCCTTGACCAAAATTAACTATGTATAATTGGCGTAATTAATTAAAATAAAGCTCGAATTAAAATGTGTTGAACAAATAAAATAGAAATTGTAGAAATTTCCTAAATAATAGTTTACATAATTATGAGTTAATTAGGTTGTAAACTTTCATGCAACCAACCTAATATACCTATATATTGATGAAAGTAGAAAGTGATAGAATGAAAATTTTAACATTATTACTAATCTAAAACTAGTCCGATTTAAAGACATCATCCAACTTACCAATTTACGTAACGAGTCGAAGATTTTGTATCAATACTCTTCGAGTATTTGCAAGCAACATGACGTCAACCTAAAAAAAATATAAAGTTTAAGAGCACTATTTGTAAATTAACAAGCAAAACTACCACAACTTGCTTTCGAATCGAAACGATTCGAAAAAGTAACAACTTGAACTCGAAGTGGCAAATTTGTCGCGAATTAATTCGAATTCGATTCTTTATACTTGTCACAATAAACAAACAACGTTCAAAGACACTTCCTCCATGAAATAGTACTACTAAAAAGGTTGTGATCCTTACACTTTTTGAGATGTTGCAAAATTTTGGTCAAATTTCTAATTTAGCGCCAATTACATTTAAAAATTAAAATCGAGATAACGAGATGAATCAGTTTACGTTTATTATCTAAAATAGATAAGACTCACCTGCAGATTTCTGTTTTAATTAAGATATACGTATACATTCAGGTTATAAGAGCCATGAGTAATGTAGGTACAATTAAATACGTCATTTAAACGTCATGTCATTTTAACAGTGGCGTAGTCAAAATATTCAAACAGTTAAAATTATCATACAGTAATTTTCATTTAAAAAAATTAAACTATGGCCACTTTATATTAATTTAAGCAAATTTTTTTCAACAATTAACGTTAAACAAAATAGCTCTAAGCAAATTTAAAAATTAATTTTGTTTAAGAAGTTGCACGCCAATGGTTTAAATTTTTGACATCCGTGTAATAGTTAAGAACTTTCCGTTTGTCCCCAAGTAACCAAACCAAAAAGTTGTTATTGTTTTGGTAATATTATTATCGACTCCCTAGCCCAAATATTATTTAATTTGTTATTATGATTTAGGAATAAGTGTTGTCCTTAAATTAAATGCTTAGGTAAGTCAATACGATTACTTAACCTTAAAATTAACCAACAAACTCTAATAACTTCTCCCAATTTTTTACGATCATCCTTGCATAACAACCTAATTGGATTTGCTAAGGTTAATCCTCACGATTCGTTTCAGCCTTAACCACGAATGTTGTCATGACCTTACATTGGTGGATGCATTGGTTTTGGATAACATACCAAATTTGTGGTAAGTTGTCGTTTCGACTTTTTTTTTCGATAACCGTTTATTTTTTTAGTATGCACTTGTGACACGACGGCAAGAGTTTTAACGATGAATCAAACGAACACGTCGACTCTAAACGGTTCTGACAAAAAAATAGGAAATTCGTATTTCATTCCGCCCATAACTGGAAATCCTAATTCTACCACTTTTACTCCTGTTAAATTACACAAAACACCCAAAAAGCATGACTCTTCTTCAAATTTGACCAATAAAGCTTTAATCACTACAGAATATCCTCTAGTTAAGGAAACGACTGTGATAGATCAAAATATTACGGATACAACTGGCTTTAATGCGACCGATAGTGTGAACGATGCTGCGTCTAATGTAAACCTTTTAGGAAATTTATCAAATATTGTAGGCGAATTCGTAAATCAGAGCGCCGTTATTAATTCGGAGCTCATCGAAGCCGAGAACGATAATGCTTCTAGTGGGAGCCTTTCTGCTGCCGGAATAACGGGTATAACATTAGGTTGTGTTAGTATTATTGGAGTGATATGCACTGTCAGCTTAATCATGTATCGAAATTATGGATTTAATCGACCCCAAGTACTTAATGATCGTTGCAGTAATCCTGATTCGAGCGGCTATATCGATGATAGTACGGTGCGCGTAAGTTTTACTTGTTTTTTTTTAGTTTTTTTACAAATTAGCAAGATCTAACTTGCTCATTTTTGGTGAAGCACACACACGAATTTAAGCATGCACTCATCTTTGAGATCGTGTTGTTGCTTGCAATTGCAACTTTTATTTGATTTTGAGATTATACAAGTTGGATCGATATCCAAAGAGACGTTAATGATCTATGAACCTGAATTTAAAACTGCTAGCTCTAAGTTTGGGATGTGATAGTTGTCTATGGACGAACAGACAGACCCACGACTTGGAATTTTTAATTTCTTTCTTCAGTATCTGAACTGTACAATTGTACTAAACTTCAGCTTTCTAGCTCTTATAGTTTGGGTCGTTAAAGTTGTCCACGGACAGACAGACCTAAGAATTTGAATTTTGATTTTCCGTCTTCACAATCGTAGAAAGCTTAACAAACAAATGCTAAAGAACTGTAAAAACACAGAAAACTAATCAACAGTTCGACTTCTAAAGTGTTTGTCTTCAAAGGGGTGCCTTACATCAGTTGTTAATGATTTGCTTAGCAAAATTTAATAAGTAAACTTAGAAGCTTCATACTTTCTTATTTAGTAGTTTGAAAACGTACCAAAGTGATGCGCTGCAAGTGGACGCGTAAAGTCGTACGTTAGGGGAAATATATTAAAAATATGAAAACATCACAAAGTCGAAGTGTGTGCATATTTAAGTTGTCACGTGTTAAACCACCAATTTTAGCGTAACAGTTTTTGAAAAGTATTAGTTTTTGTTTTTATTTAAATAAATTGCATGCTCAAAGTGTAATATTTTTAGGAAAATTCTGAGGAAATGTATAGTCTAGATAACGATTCGTTCCTAAACAGTTTAGAGGCTATGACAATTCAAAATTTGTGGACAGATACGGTGAAGCATACAAAACTTTAAACCAACACCAACTTTTTGTACATATAAATTTTGTTTTAAGTATTTTAGAATCTGTGATGCATATCAATCAATAGACTTTGATCAAAATTATTTAGTATATTTTTGTAACTGTTGTATAGTAGTGATATCATTTATAGTCTTTGTTTGTTAGTTTTTCCTGTATTTATTTGAAATTTCAACTTAACGAAGTATAGAAAAAAAAGTACAAATTTAAACGTAGGTAATAATTAATACTTAATGTATAATAATAATAATCTTAATATTTTCCCAGTGCTCTAATGTGATGCAATAGCTTATTTTTATTCTAGTTGTATTAGTCGAGAATATTTCGTACTTACCAAAAAAGTTTGGTCAAGCGCCGTAACCCTTATAATCAACTTTTAAAGTTGGCTAAACTTATAAAAATGACTTACATTAACTCTTATTATCTCGACATTTAGTAGTTTTAATTAATTAGCGACTTTAATTAATAACAGTTTTGAACACTCGCAGGTTGTGGTATGATAAGACGGGTGTGGGTCGTTTTTTAAAATTCAAACAAAATCTATCTTCCACGTACTTCTTGTTAGAAAATTGTAGAATATTGTGAAAATAATTACTTTGTAAAGTAGGTGGTCGAAGTGTGGCAAAAATATTCTTTGTACTTTCTATGCGTTTTTAATGACGAAATATTACTAAAGTGTTGTAAAGACTAATCTAAGTGTTGATTATTGTATTATTAGGGTTTGGTTTGTAATGTTAAAGGAATGACGCATTTTTTAAATTACTTTTACAAGTATTTGCACTGATTTTTTGTTACATTATTTACAGGGTGTTGTAGAGGTTTTTTTTTGTTTTTATAGGAGTTATATGTATATAAGGACACCCTGTATACTAGTTAGATTTTTCACAATTTTGTTAAATATTTATTTTATTATACATAATAATTTAATTATTATAAATTATAGTTTTCAACAGTATTTATTAAAGAATTATTTTATTTTTATTTATGTGGCCAACCAAAATTAGGATATTTGCAATAATAAATGATTTATAGTGAAATAATTTAATGTGTTAGATTTATATTTTCAATTTTGTATTGTACTCAGGTCAAGAAGGTAGCCAAAATGTGAGACCCTTCTTTTTTAGAATTTAATATGTCCGAAAGCTATAATGTGTAATAATGACCATTGTAAAGTTAGTAATAAAAATGTAGATACTAATCACTTTTTCTTGAACTTTTATTTTAGGCCAAAAACACTTCTAGCTGGTAGTATTTCTAAGTTTGAAGAAAAGATAACTGGACTATTTTGTACGTTGGAAAGTAATTAATAAAAGAACACTATAAGTAGTACCAAAGAACAGTATGCTCAGAATCTCTCCCACATTTCTTAGTCGAAAGCTAATCTCCTTTTCACGTCAACCGGAAGTCAAAAGATAACATTTTTGGTATCGCTAGACAGATAATTTTACAAGCTTCCAACACCATGAAGTATACAGAGTGTTGTATTTAAAAAAGGAACGTTAACTCCGTTTCCAGTCAAACCGGAAGTAAAAATATAAAATGTTTAGTATCATGAAACAGATAATTTTATAAAAAATGAAAATATACAGGATGTTTTCAAAAACACATAACTCATAAATGTCAAGTAATAGAAATTTATTCGATAAATTAATATGACAAATTGCAATTACACAATTTAATTACTAAAAGAATTGTAAACTTTTGCAATTGGGACTTTCAAAAAAATCATAACTCCGGTTCTGGACATAACAAGGAAACAAAAATTTCTTGTTTTTGATTTCTATAATAATAATTCCCTGCAAAGTTATAATGAAAAAACTAAAAATGGAACAATTGTTATTCTGACCGCCATTTTAAATTTAGAAATTTGGAAAGGCATTGAAGCTGATACGTAAGATTTTCTCTAAAAATTCGAAGTTTCTATTGGAAAGAAAATTCACCGCCTGCTAGATATGTAACCGAATGTACACGCGTTTGAACGCAAATAAAATTCTATTGCGGTATTTTCAAATTTTTTTGTTTTGTTTTAAAAATGCAAACTCTGCAACAACACAGGGTGGGAATGAAACAACGTTATAGACTTATAATTAATTTATTTTTGAGTTTAGTAATTTAGTGCCAAATTTATAGTAAAAATACATCTGATCTTTATTATATTAGTATATAAAAGTTTCTTTCCGCCATTCCTTATTTGTAAAAGTTTTGAGATCACGAACATTATTAAGGCTAAATTAAAACACTTACATTCACACTCATATGTATACAAGATATTATTTTAGTTATCTAACTTACAAAAATAAATTTTATAGACAATTCTGGTAAAATACTAATAAAAAAGAAGTATTTTTTCTGAATTGGACCACTACTTAAAATAATCAGAAAGCCATTTATAAATATCTTCCTCGTTCTGAGATACCCAATTTATGTTAAGTTTAATAACCTCTAAACTTTGCTCCAAAGCTCTCGTAGCAGATCCCACATTCATTCCATTAAAATAAGTTGATACCTAAAAAAATTTAAAAATTAACGAGTTCGTTTGTTTTGGGGTTAAAATTAACCTCGTGATAGTCGTAAGGGGTCGATAAGTGTGCGGTTACGGCAGAAATTAAATTTCCCATCATAAATGTAGCGTTGCCGAAGAGGGCTTGCATAGTAGGCCAATAAGCTTTCAAGTGTCGCCAAGCTAAAAGTCTACCTTCCGGGTTTGCGGCTACCACAGCTAATACTATTTTTACGTCTTGGGGTTTTATTTTACTTGGGTCCAAGGTTTTCAATAGATATCTAGAAAATATTGTCTAAGGGTAAAGTAGTTTTAAAGGTGAGAGTTTGATTTTATAACTCAGAAAGTGCGAACGGCACTTCGAATACCGATAGCGGTAGTTGGAGTACCGATAGCAGTATTTCGTAACCGATAGCAGTATTTCGAATACCGATAGCGGTATTTAGAATTACTTATCGCTTTAATACCGAACGATATTTCAAACATGCTACACTTTTTTTGGTTGAAGTCGTTAGGGGGTTGAATAGAGCGATTATTCACTACTGCTACAAGCTGTACTTACCGCTGTAACAACCAAGGATCGGACGCAACACCTAAAGCTTTCAAAAATAATTTACGTTCGCTTGAATGCTCTGTAGCCTTATACATATTCCAACAGTGTTGCCATTCTGCTAATGCGCCATATTTAATTCCAGCCGAATAAACTATTTCTTTTAGATCTGACGGTATAGATTCATTTTTGTGCATCCAACGAGAAAATTTGAGTTTGGCCTGTGAGACTGTTTCGTTCAATTCGCATAATATGGCAGTCGATAAGACGTCACTTCTCATCAATCTAAAACAGCAATCACGGGTTTAAAAGAAACGAGATAATTTTAATTTACTTTTCTAAATGAGTGCCTTTGTTACTCCAACCGATGTATTTTGTTACTGGAGTTAGCAATTTTCGTATGTATTTCACAAAGAGCTTGTAAGCCAAAGACTCGGACAAACGACGACTCCACGCCTCAAAATGTTCGATAGCAGTAGCCCATGGAACGTAATCTCTTTCATCGCTGAGGTACAAAGACAATTCTAAAGGAATACTAGCGTTCAAAAGGCCTGCTCTGTAATCAAAAATTAAATTATTTCGTAAACGTTTTCCATCGGGCGGAGAAGTGCACTTACCGACTTAAAGTAAAAGCGTCATCCAACAAACTGGCACGATCTGCAGGGTTAAATATATTGTGATTTTTACGCAAATCTGCTATAATTCTACCCCACATTGTCTCCTCGTACATAACTCGATAAAACCCAGACTGGTTGACGTTTACTTTTATCCATTTAACATCTGGCTCGATTTCAAATCGAACTAAATAATTTCACAATTTAAAATAGATCGAGAAATTATTTTTGACTCACCATCGCTCATATTCATCCAAACATTATTTACAACTCCACGTTCGTTATTAGTAAAATAAGTTAAGGGTACAAACCACTTGTAATCAAATTTGGATTTTGGCGATGAACGCGTTGAACTGTTTACGCTTTCGGTCGTTAACAAAAATCTATCTTGGGTAGCCACAATTTCATTTTCTTCGCGAACTATCGTTATCAAAGGGAAGCCCATTTGATGAGTCCAAGTTTCCATAATTGCCTAGTTATAAAATTATTTCCTCAAATACATATTAGATACGTTTTATGTTCTACGAGGTTAACGCTATATCAAAATCGGTTCTGCCGAAAATAGGCTTCTGTAACATCCAAGGCCTCCATACGTAATACTGCAACGACTCAGGAGTAACGTGAGTGCGCGTGAAATATAAGGGAATTGCAAAGACCGAGGTAGCTTAGTGGTAGAGCACCCGGCATGACACCGGCGATACTCGGGATCTATCCCCGATCGCTCTCCAAGTTTTACGGGTTCCGCAGCGGTAATAAAATAAATGTTACTTCATAAAAATTAATTTTTTTTGGCTTATCTTATACTTTAAGCTTTGCATTTTAATATTAGTTAATAAAAAACTGATATTTGCGTATTATTCTGTGTGTTTTACTGCTATACAATAAGAGAAGCGTCAGATACCGCCGTTCGCCTATAGCGTAAAAAATATCAACGTCGCGAGTTAACGGTTAAATCTTAAATTGGTGCCGAACTAAGCCAGTACAGGGCCGGGTAATACATGAAGACACACACGTGTCTTATATCACAAGCTCCTTACCTTGACTTCTAAAGTGTGATTGGTATGTTTGCTAAATACGTTCCAAAGGTCCTTAATATCGGCGTTGTTATACTTATAAACGTTAAGATAATCGTTAAGTCCATCCTGTAGAATATCTTGCTGTAGAAATTTGGCTAACATATATAAAATTGCGGCGCCCTAAAATAGTCATTTTGTTATTTTTAAAGAGATATTTAAGTTGATTTACCTTGCTGTAGGAAATCGTATCAAATATGGCTTCAATTTCGGAAGGATCGCGAATTGGAACCGATATGGGATGGCTACTCGCCAAAGCGTCTAACGCCAATGCGGGTTGAGTTTTGTCTAAAACAAATTGTTCCATCATTCTCCATTCTGGTTTTAAACTATCGATGCCGATGTATTCTAAAATGCTAGCAAAACCTTCATTTAACCAAAGGTCGTTCCACCACTTCATAGTCACTAAATTTCCGAACCACTAAAAGAGAATTGTAATTAAAATTAAAACAAAGCGACGAAAAGTCGTACTTGATGAGCTATTTCGTGAGCGATTACAATGGCTATCCACTGATGAACGCTAGTCGAAGTTTCATTGGAATCGTATAAAATGGCAGTTTCGCGATAGGTTATCAAGCCCCAATTTTCCATGGCACCAGACGAAAAATCAGGTATTGCTATTAAATCTACAACCAAAGCTTTAAAATCTCATAAGTCTCACATAAGACTTTACCTTGCTTCGGTAAAGGGTACGGTACACCAAAAAAACTTTCGAAATAATCCATTACGTGAACGGCGGTTCTAAGTGCAAACGAAGCTTGCGATATAAAAGGAGGCGGTGTGTAGACGGAAACAGAAACTCCACCTTCAGTTTGATTATTTAAATTGATATAATCGCAAATTACGAAAGCAACCAAATAAGTACTCATTTCAAAAGACTCTTCAAAGTCGTCTTTTAACTAAAAGAAATCAAAATTAAGTTTTCACAAACCACGTAAAGATTTTTACTACTGACAAGTCCAGTGCCCATGTAAAAACCCAAATCTTCTGTTTTTACGACTGGCATATTGAAGAGAGCAATGTGAAATCGATCTCTAAAAATGGACATTTTGAATTTGGCTTTAAATTGCGGTTCGTCGAAACACGGAAATGCTGATCTTGCGTGTGTCGGCTCGAAATGCGTAGTTGCCAAATACCTAGCAATTTTTTAAACGTTTATTTTACGTGCGTTAACCCTAAGACGCACAAGTCTGAGCCTCGGAGGCCCAATCAGTATGTAAACATTTTAATGTAAATAGGTACCTTACGCGGAAACTTTATTGTTACATCTGGCGCCCAACGTGGGGCGTAACAGTGTAGCAGGTTGCGGTTAGTAACTTTAATAACTTCTAGTTATTTCCGTTTGTGAATTTTTAAACAAATGGCGCCCCAGAAGCCCGGATGCACGCATTATACAGGGTTAGAAATTTGTTGCTATTACCTTTTCTCTCCGTCTTTATTCATATAACTAGAAATATAAAATCCTTTAGGTTCACGGCCTAATTTTGTGATATATCTTAAGTTAAGAGTGTAATTGTTCCTTTTTCTAAATTTATCCTTAAGTTCTATGTAAAGTTGTTGGCCTCCTAAATACTCTAATAGTCTTGATACCCGTAAATTATGTCCTTTACGATCTTGGACCATCTATTAAAAATTAAATTTAAATACGGCAAATAAATAATTTTTAAAATTGTTTACCTTATCTGTTATTGTAAGGTTTTTACTGTGCAAAACTATAAATTGGGTGTCTTTTTCTACATGAAATTCGATAGACACTTGACCTAAAAATTGAAAGAAAGGGAAGTTAGCGAGGGAAAGAACGAGGGCTTTTCAAGTGCTTCTAGTAAAAGCTCGTAATTAATGATACTCGAGCAAGTTCTCCAACTCAACATATTCACAAAACAAGCTTTTTTTCAAACATACTCGTTTTTAGGTCAACAATAGTATTACGAAAAGTTTTTGAACTAATATGGTTAGCGGTTCAAGGGTTCTCGGGGAGAAGCTCAACTTTTCACCTACAACTGCGGCATTTTCAGAGGATAAAATGACATTCCGTGCAGTAATGGTCGAAGTGTACGTACCGGTAGTTACTGAGCTACCACATGCACCATGCCTTTCGACCTTTTGACCACGACCCATTTGCCCAACAACCTTTCGTACTAATGAGGCTGACTGGTAAAAAGCCTGGCACATGAACAAAAAATATTTTTGCCAGTCGTTCGGCCTGTTCTCATTTTGTCTCCAGCTCAGCACTGTAATTACCCAATTTATTCCCAGTGGTTTACCGATGTTGAATGCGTCTATTCCGACACTTGCAAAGCAAAGCAAGTAAAAGTTAATTGGATGCAACCTCACTACCCCCGTACGTCAAAAGGTGCGGGTCTTTGAGTACGGCCTCCCTTTACGTCGGCGTCACGGATATACATAAACTTAGGAGTACTGTTTAAGAGTAGAAGTGGAGCGCTATATTAGCCACTTACATAAGCCTTCAACCAGAGAATAAATGAGAGAAAAGGGGAGACCATCTGGGAATTAATTTATCTCTTCTACAAAACCTCTTCAAATTAAATGTAATTTCGACCCTCATATGCGTCATATTTGGAACAGCTTGTTACTGTCTTTTCCGATGGGTTATTCCCGAAGAGGTCAAGAAGACATTTTGGGAAATTCGCTCATGAGATAAATTTAGAACATCTCAAATTGGATAGAATTTTGATCGGTGTATTGAAATCTTTCTGTTGGGTTATATTATTGGGAGTTCGCATACTTGTTCTCCATTAGATAGAAATGGTGGGCATGGAGAGCATCCGAAAGTTGAAGAAAGCTTGGTCGACGTCGAATAAATTTGAAGATGTCGTTTGTTATAGAAAAAATGTAGTAACGTACCTTTAACTTCGAGTGTTGTAAGGTTAGGATGTATAGTAATATTATATCGCGTGGGAACAACAAAATTTGGCAAACGAATATTATTCCATGGAAAAATTTGGCCGTTTGTAGCACGCGGAACAAACGCTTTAGTTTCATTCCAATCGTCGTCTACGTAATTTGGAGGTTTAATTCCGGCACAACTACAGTCTGAAAAAAGTTTACGATTGAGGATGGGTCGGTGTGGAGGAATTGGATAACTTACCGCTTTGTGGACCCGTGTAGGCGATGATAACGGAAGCAGTAAAAAGTAGAGCAAAAACGATAGTGGCGATGCAAAGCGCTCGTTTTTGTGAACACGCCGCAACCCCATTATTTTCGTACAAACTCTTTTTGGTCGGTCCGGCAGGGCTTTCGGTTCCTGCAACACCGCCTACGTCACAGGCGTTACAAATAAGTGACGATGATTGACAGATGGAATGAGTGATATGTGGTGTATAAAGTGTACCTGTAAGAAACGCAACATCGTCAACATCTTGATCGCTCATTACTGATGGACCGCGTCTCCAAACAACTGCTTCGACGTTACGTGGACCGGTTACAATGGAAACCTTTATCAAAGGTTCTCTGTTACTACCCTCCACAATC
This sequence comes from Malthinus flaveolus, assembly GCA_950108345.1. Lineage (NCBI taxonomy): Eukaryota > Metazoa > Arthropoda > Insecta > Coleoptera > Cantharidae > Malthinus > Malthinus flaveolus. The sequence goes on from OX467290.1 coordinate 14,742,790, forward strand.
GCGATAGATATTCCTTTACTAAATACTTTAACGACACTACACCCACGCTAAACTTTAAAGCTACCCGAAATCAACGCATAACCAAAAACGAGATTAAAAGTGAGGAAACATTTTGTATTTTACGTAAGCACATTTTGACGAATTAATATAATAGCATTTGACGCGTTAGGCGCACGAAGCTTTATTCCATCATTATTGAGTGCTACCGGAACCCGGAGTTCGGCACAAAAAGAAATTTTATGCGCGCATGTCTTCTTACGGAAGGAGAGAAAGTTCGATAGATACGTGCGCCGAGACGCTTCAAATTTGATTGGTTAAAAAAGTATTCGGCACGTGTTTTACCAATTTCACGAAATTTGATAAGCAAATAATTTTCATGCATAAGAATGTGCGCTCGTGCAATTTTTAAACGAAAAAAGTAAAAAAATACGTACAAGTTGGGGAAAAGCTGTGTTAGGTGAGCGACCAACTGCACAAGAGAATCTCAAAAGCTGAATGCACAGTGCACAGCGACGTTTTTTTAAAAGATAAAAACAATTTAAAATACCTTGTGTGTGTATATTGCCGTTTTGAGTTTGCTTAAATTTTCCAATGGGTTCCATCTTTATAACGTCGGTTTGTTCGCGACTAGGTGTCGGCGAATTTTGAGGCATTTTAATCAATTAAATCGTAAATCATAATAAGAACAAAAGTTTTAGCGATATCTAGAACGAATCTTCTTAAGGCATACCATCTAGATATCTATAACTAATTCTATAATACTAAAATGGATCTAATGGTTGATCGTGTCAATAACTTATGAATCGACCGACTTTGATACACATGCCAATTCGAAGGATGATTCGCTTCAAATACCTTTTCGCTCAAATTCTCCGCGCCTTCCTTAATCCTCTTTAAAAACAAATCACATCACTTGTCAATTAAACAACTTATAGGTGTACCAATCTGTATATGCGCGGTACGAACTACGAAATAAAAAGTCTCCGACTCTAGAGCTTTAGAGTATGCGTCGTGGCCTTTATTCTTTCCAACGGATACATTTTATCTAACTCCGAGGACTCCGACCGTAAATGACAGATGCAGTATTGATTTTCGATTACCAAATGTATTTTAATAACATTTCGTCTCTCAACGACCCTCGTTCAATTTTAAGGGTGCTTCCCCAATTTTCGCACCACTACGCTAACTTTTATAGTTATCGATCTTCTATTTTCTCGTTTCTCGATTGCGCAAGACTTTACCTTCATCATCTCTATGAATGGATTATTTTGCCACAAGTGTCTATCTTCGATACTACATTCGTTCTTAAGGGTTATCGTTTTCTACAACCCACTTTTCCACGTTCAATTTGAACCTGACCTACATGTGCGCCGGATAATCTGTTGCTCTTTTTTCGTAATCCATACATATTAGACTTTGAACGACTTTAAGCTATTTAAAAGCTTAGCCAATATTTACTGTTCATCTTGCAATTTTTTTCCTCTCTTTAAGCTTTAAATCAAAATGATATTAGGTAAGTCGGAGCTTTCAAAGCAACGTTTCAAAACTACATTACAAAAAGTATAAGCATTTATGTGTGCAAATGCTTCCTATATAAAGAGTATACGTAGTCCTTCTGAAGGTGGTGTAGAAGGGTCTGTCTAAAAGCCTAATTTTATTCAAAACTGAGTAATTGAAAAAAATACTAAAATGCTTTCTACTACAGGCTACTTACAGGTGTGAGATTTTATAGGCGAATCAAACGTGAACCAAATGGTGAGACCGAGAGGATGAATTCCTCAAGAGAAACAAAACTGCTTGATGCTTGGTGGAAACAATTATTCATTTCATCTTAAACATTTTAATTAAATAATGTTTGTTACAAGATATGCTCGATCCCTTCTCATTAAATAGTTGCTCTCATTTTATTTCGATAATTCGGCCCTGGTGTAGTAGATATTCATTTTAATATAAAAATATACTCCTAATAATAGGCAGCACGCTGTACATTACAACTTACGCCGTTGCCTATAATGCAAGGCTTTTATCCGAAGTAGTTTGGGTGAAATCTGCATTATAGAATGCGAAGTTTGCAAGTTTGGACAGCAGATGTTGTGTTACTCCCTTCAGATATTTCATGTCATAGCTGTGTCGCTAAAAATGGCAAAATATTACAAATTTGCGAACTTTTTACGCTTGTATTTCGGATACCATTAGGTCTACAGAGGCCGTTATGTTCTCAAATTGTAGAGTATTTATTCTACTTTTAAAAAGTATTGATAGATATTTGTCGAAAATTTAGTCCTTAAGGGTACAAATTAGCAAAAACTGAAAATCCGTGACATTGCTGTGTCGCTAAAAATGACAAAATATTACAAATTTGCAAACTTTGTACGCTTGTATTTCGGATACCATTCGGTCTACAGAAGCAGTTATGTTCTCAAATTGTAGAACATTTAGTCTACTTTTAAAAAGTATTGATTAGTGTTTAGTCCTTAAGGGTAAAAATTAACAAAAACTGAAAATATTAAAAAATTTGCGGCTTCTTGGATTTTTGACAGTCGGAGGTCCGACAAGGGCGAAAACTTGAACTTACTCGGTCATAAACAAAATAGAAAAAACTCAAACTACCCCATTTGATGCAAGGTAGGGAATTTAAAATTAGTGAACTACTGGAAAAAGAAAATTTAGGGAATCATCACCAGCCGATTAAAAACGATTGAATAATTTGTAACAAAATAAATTGTACAAATGAACGATACAATTGAAGCCTGAAAAGATTTTTTTAAATTGCTAATGACTCTAATCAGACAAAACTGATATAAGGAAATTGAATTCAGTCGCCTTAAGTTGCTAAACAACTAGCAGCTAACGCGTGTTTGTTAGAATTAACTCAAATCCCAAATTAACTGAAATGCCTTTAGCTAATCAAAATAAAATAAAAACTAAAAGGAAATTATACACTTTTTAGTCGTATCAAATCCCACGCTAACCGGGCGTCTAATTTAATTTAAATTAGTTCAAAATGTTTCCTTATAGCTAAGTGCTAATAATAATTATTAAATAGTAATACGATTAGACGGTCACCTAAGAAATTGAATTTGAAATATCAAATCACTTAGTTGAGTTACATTAGTTTTGAGAAACTAATCGGGGTTTTAATTTAATTTCAATTATTTCGAAATGTTGAACATCTAATAGAGAGCCAAGGGCTAAAATTATTAGCTTTATCACATAAGAAATTTGATGTTAAATACCAAATCACTTGGTTCAGTTAGCCGAGTTTGTTGAAATTTAATCGAGGGTTCATTTCAAAACGGTCATTGATTTTCGTCAAGTGCCGACAGAAGCCATCGAATTAAATATTAAATACCCAATTAATTCTAATATCACAAGTGACCTGGGAGAAGAAATTGTAAATAAAAAAAATATGTTGAAGTACATATATTATATAACAATATAACTTTATTAAAAAATAGATTTTTAAAGTGTTGCAATTAGTGATTATATTGGAGACAATGAACGTTTTTCTGAACTCAAAAGCTCTGGATGCCATACATCGACAATGAGAACTAATCTCACACTTGCTCCATTGTGCCAAACTTCATGTTCAAAACTATCATCAAAAATCAACACTTTACCTTCTTGCCAAGAACTAAAAAAAAAAGTCAAAAAAAAAAAAAAGTAAAAAACATTTTTACCGAATTTCTTCTCCGACACGAAGGAAAGTTTTGGAAGGAACTATAAGGCCTAAATGAATGCGTAGTCTGCAGTTAGTGGGGCCACAGTGTTGCCAAACATGAGTGCCCGGGTGCATGACACTAAATTTAACTTGACCTCGCTTACATCCTACAGCATCAGGTAACGATTCGATTATTTTACAAGTTTCCGGACACAGCTTACAATTTCGTTGATTTTTATTCCCTCTAGCAAACAATTCAAACTGTTTCCAATCACCCCTATCACGTAAATTTTCCGATTCGGACAAAAAATACCCTTCCTTACTTAAAACTGACAACCCTTCATTACGAATTGTTTGCCAATTACTTTCCAATTTATTTAAAAATTTAACGTATCTAGTCTCTTCTTTTTTCCACCAGGGTTTCCCTTTCAATCTATTTACGTTGTACAAAGAGCGTTGGTACTTTGAGAGAAATAGTTGGTTTTTAACGCCCTCTTCGTAAACCTTAAAACGACAACAACTAAAATTATAATTAACAACTTCAACGTAAACTTACTCACTTCTAACGCCTCGGAATTTTTTCCTAGGCGAGTTAAAGCATCACCTAAATGAAAAAAAAATCTCCCATCGATAACTCCGGGTTGTTTAGTATTTAAGCCCCGTTTCAAATAGTCAGCTCCTTCCTCGAAATTATTATCGTTCGTTTTTAGGATAAATCCATAGTGGACTAGCGCGTAACCATCGTTAGGCCACTTAGTGAGGGTGTCTTTGATAATTTTGCGAGCTTCTTCGATTCTTAAAAAAGGAAAATTATTCTGGCAATTTTTAATGTTTTACAACTCTTTACTTATTTATTGTCAAATAAGTCACGGCTAAGTTGTTTCTAAATTTTATTTCGACAGGAAACTTTTCTATGAGCAGTTGGTGCACGGAAATAGCCTGGACGTGCAATCCTGAAGAGAAAGTAAGAAGTTAAATAGTCACATCGTGCCACCAAAACAGACTGGCGCTTATATAAAACACGGGCAGCCGTATAATTATTCAAATCGTGTAGTTTTATTTTAAAAATTCGACCCAATAAGAGCTCTGTCTTCAAATATTTTTTAATGAAAAAAAGGGAAAAATTTTCCCTAATTGTTATCATTTTCGTTCCAAGGATTGTCCATAGTTGCCTCTCGAAAGGCAAGGGCAAACCAATGAGAGAACAATTTAAAGAAGATTTGGAGGGCGTTTTCGACGCTTCTTAGTGGATTAGTGCACCTAATCAAACGACTATCCGTGGTTTACATTACCGCGAATTTTATTTGGATGTCGCTGATAGCAGGACAGTACGTTGCACGTGTACTTACCTCTAAAACGCATGCGATCGATGCATCTTTCAGCTGATATTCTAAATAAATAATCCGGTACATCTAAAGCCTTAAGAACCTCTTGGTATGTTGAAATTGCTTCGTTTAAAAATCTGTTGCTTCTTTTTTTTTCTGCTAAAATATCCAACGATTGTGCTTTGCCGTATATAGCTCTAGGAGAGTAAGGATGGCTCTCTAAGATTTTGTTAAATATTGTTAAGGCATAAGCTGCATCCTATACGTGCAAAGTATTATTTAAAAGAAAAATCAAAAAATGTTATAAAAAATATTCAATTGTTAGTAAATCTGGCGTAACGAATTTTTAAAATGGAGGCCATCGGACGCATGTGCATTGAGATTTCAGCCAGTCCGAAGTTCTAGGCAGATCTTCGAGTTTCTCCTAGAAAATTACTAGTGTATTAATTGTGTATACTTAAAAATATCAGTACTGGTAGACTGGTTCGTGTGTACAATGGTATACGGCTTCCCTAAAAACTTGACCCTGCAACCTGCAGATTGACACGTCTGTAGATTTTACGAGAGAGAGGCCATTCAAAAGGCCTTCAAAAGGCCACTGGATGGGATGAAAAAGCAGTAACTTAACATTCTGATTCGGCCTTTCAGACTGAGATTGCCGAAATTCTCTTTAACAAATCAACAGGCCATTCTAATCTGGCAGTGGTGAAGAGGCTGTGACGCTGTATCTGGCGTCCAATTTTGATGTACTGCTGTACTAGGTTGGTTTAAAAGGAACAAAGGGAACGAGGTAAGCGGTTCTGGCTACTGGGAGTACTGGGCTACTGGCTAGATACAGTACCGATATCAAACCAAAATGCGCACGCGTCTAGAGGCTTTAAACGGTTTGAAACTGCAGCAGAAACAAACCTAATAATAAGCTCAACTTAAGTAAATGAAACAAACTCTAAAAAGACTCGACGAAAGATGATTTTTTTTCATAAAGAAATGTGTAAGTACAAGATAAATATCGATCCGTTATCTAAAATAATTTACTATTCTGTTAACAATCAAAATCACACAAATAACAAACAAAACAAGGAATCTGTTGACTTTTTTTTTAAATCCATCTTATTCCTAACAAAAAATTTAAGTTATTTCGAAATTAAATTAAACTTAAAATTGAAATATTTCGACTTACTTGATTCAATCTTTTAGTGGCTTTATCTAAATCTTCTTTAAAAGTCCAATCGTACGGACTCGTTATATTACTAAAAGGATATATACTTTGAGCACCAGAACGTTGTGGAGAAATATCGTTTTCCGAATCGCTTTCCGATACTTCGTCTGGATAAACTTTAACTCCTAGGAAAAATTCAAAAATATCATTCAAAAATACTTCAAAAATACTTAAACTAACAATATTTGACAAATGGTTATAATAATTATAATTAAGCAACTAATAATTACGTTTCCAAGCATCAAAATCTTCTTCTTTATCTTCCTCCATTTCATAATCCTCCTCTACTTCGGACTCATTTTCGCTATGGTAAAGTCTCCCATATTTAGCTTCAAGACGTTTTAATAAATCTTCGTTTATCTCATCTTCTTCTTCTTCCGGCTCTTCCTCTTCTTCCAGCCCTTCTTCTTCTTCTTCCACTGCCTCATCTTCCTCTACTTCTTCCTCCTGTTCGTATTCTGCATCGTCTTCATCTTCAAGATCGTCAAAACTTTCTTCTTCATAATCGTCAGATTTAAGTCGCTCTTCTTTAGATAACCATTCGGGCGACAACGTATTAAAGTCATATTTCGCTTGAAGTTCTTCGTAAATTTTTGTTTGAACCGATTCTTCAGCCTCGCTGTCGTATTCTTCAGAATAGTCTGATAATTTATGCATACTTTTGAACGAAAACTATACCTCGTGTTTAAACAAAGCGCAAATCCATTGCGGAGTGCAACATACAATTCAAATATCACGAGAGACCCGTGGTCGAAACGAGTTAGGAGAAAGCGCCCCCCTTTCAGTTTTGTTTCGCTCGCTTTACATTAGTAACAATGCAAATTCACTTCGTGTAAACACTTTAAAAAATCGCTTAATACCTTCTTCCTCGTTAACAATATCCTGTTCCACTTCTTCAAAATTTGGAGGCGATACTATCGTATTTCGACGAGATAGGTCTATATTTTGAGGTTCTTGACTAACGTCACTAGGCGATTCGTCTTCTACATATCGAAAGAAATCGATTTAAAAAGAGGAAAAAGACTGGTGTGAATGCGGAGATAACTTAAAATTTTATGATCAGACATTCGAACTTTTTCTGTTTTCGAATTATCTAATCCTATTATAAGCTAAAACCATCTAAAACAACAAGATCGGGAAATGCTAGTATTTAAGTTAGTTGCTTAAAGTCGATTCATTTAATGGCGAAATTGCGAGGCTAGCGCCACGAGGCCTTAATAATAACTGAATCAACTTTATTTATTAACAAATGAAAGCGAATTGGTAGTAACAAATTCTTTAGTAATAAAATTGAAGAGAAGCATGCTACAACTATATACCAACCAGCCTTCCACTTCCGAATGAGAACGACGTAAGCGACAACCAATAGTGCCAATCCAACACCAAACTTTACCACCACTGTAACACAGGTATTTAAAAAATCTACTTGCACTTCCTAACCTATTACCTAATCAATGTTTAATTCATTAACCATTTGTCAAATAAAGTAGAAAAAACCCTTTCCCTTACACTAACGTAAAATGCTTACCATTCGAATTTTCTTTATCTTCAGAAAGTTCTTCTTTACTCGAAGTCTCACCAACACCATTAGTTTCTTCTAACGGAATCTAGAAAAAAACGCAAATGTTAAAATATTTTTCAACACAACACTCTTTGATTACTTCGTCTTCTTCTTCTTCTTCTTCTTCTTCTTCTTCTTCTTCTTCTTCCTTGTCATCTTTCATTTCAATTTTATCTTCGATAGAAGAATCACCGTCTTCAAGATCTTGAATAGTTTCCTCTTCTTGCAAATCGTCCCTTTTGGATTTATCATCTTCTTCACTATCATTAGAAAGATTAGTATCTTCACTTTCAACAGTATTATCGCGAGCGTTCGATTCTTCGTCTGTTTCTTGGACTGTCGATTCTTCATTTTCTACAGTTTCATCATCAGTGTACGACTCTTCAAATTCGGCAGTTTCTTCTTGTATAACCGACTCATCATTTTCGGCAGTTTCTTCTTTGGTATTTGAGTCTTCATTTTCGGCAGTTTCATCTTCGTTGTAAGATTCTTCTTCTTCTACAGTTTTATCTTGCACTGTCGATTCTTCATCCTCGACCGTCTCGTCTTGGATAATCGACTCATCATCTTCGGCAGTTTCGTCTTGATTTATCGATTGTTCATCTTCGACGGTTTCGTCTTGAGTTGCCGATTCTTCATCTTCGGCTGTTTCGTCTTGAGTCACAGATTCTTCATCTTCGGCAGTTTCGTCTTGAATGGTCGATTCGTCATCTTGGAGACTATCGCCAGTTTCTTCGTACTCAACAGCATAGTATATTTCTTCTTCTTCTTCCTCTTCTTCTTCAGATAAGTGTTCTTGTTCTTCTTCGGATTCTTCGTGTGCGTCTTCTTCTAAATGGTCGTCGTCGTCTTCTAAATAGTCCTCTTCATCTTCTAAATGTTCAGAGTTTAAATCGGAATGCAAATCGTGACTTTCTGAAGTTCTATCGACCCAACCTTCGAATAGCTGTGCGATATGAGATTCTGTATGTACTGCATCAACTGGTTAAAAAATATTAGTTCGTTGCATTGGGGGAGATTTTAAATTACTTACGGTCTGTAAGACCACGGTGCTCCGTTATAATTAGTCCAATTATGGCAGTTAAAACGCTTAAAAGTATAAAAAAAAAAAATTTTGCGCATAAGCCCCCACCAGTCGAAACTTCTTTTTGTACGTGAATATTTGTATCGTCCGTAACGATTGGTAGTATTTGCTGTCTTTGTTGTTGAGGAATTATCTCTGGTCCATCGTCTAAAGAAAATGATACTGTTCATTATACGAAGTAGTAGGTTGATCTATTTTTAAGTAAATTATAATCCTACAAAACCTGCCACTTGCTAAATTTATAATTTTGAAATAATTCCACTTGCCTTTTCTTTTCTTTTTTTCACGTCGTTTTCTTGCTTGTATATCGCCAGACATTTTCCCAAAAAAATTTAATAATCAATTACGGCGAAAACATAAGACTTTGCTTGTACTATTTTTGGCAAAAATAAGCGTAAAATTCGCAGTACACTTTACTAATAAGACAATCGCGATTTAAACTTAGAATCGTGTCTATTTGACGAAAATTCACGATCTAAAATAAAACAAAAAAAATTATAAATGCATTATGTAAGGTTTAAGTTAGTCAAAAATCTAGTTCCGACCATAACGAAAAAATTTTTTTTCTAAATACATCACAGGGTTTCACTTCACCGTTCTATTACACGGTTGACTTTTTTCCTTTTTCTTTAAGAGACTAACTATTTCGGCTAACTATTTTTTTATTTTTTTACGCCGCAACAAAAGTTCAGAAAAGAAAGAAGCAAAGCTCTAGCAGCGTTCCATGCCCTAGCGAGCTTCAAAAAGTCCAAAAAAACAAAATAGAATAGCCATATTACCCTCTGCGTTCACTCCAGAAAAATGTGGACTAGAACAACACTCCGCATAGCATGTCCTCAGAGTAGGAACAACTTTCAAACACCTCCAGAACTGCCCTCTTTCCAAAAGGACCAGACCAGAGTTTCAAAATCTTAAACCTTGCAAACCAAAATAGACAAATAGAGCACTTAACCTTGAGATGTGGAAAATGGGTATAGAATCTCAAGAGCTACTCAGGTGAAAGTGCAAATGCGTTAAAGCTGATTTACTTTGCAACCCTCTTTGTTTATGTGGTGATTAGCCATCGTGGTCAGAGCTCTCTTTCTGTGTAAGAGTAATTTTGAACGAAAATGTTAGAAACTTTTGTTACTCCATATTTTATTCATGTATTTCTGTTAATTATGCTAAAGTAGTACCTTATTAATAATGTGAATGCCAAAACGGATTAAATTCATTATTAATTCATGTATTGGTAGCAAAGCTATCGATAAAAATAATTTAAAATTTTAGAAAATGCTACTAAAAATCATCTAATTGAAGACGTAGAGGCGGAAAATCTGATTTTGTAAATATAACCTTTTAGTTTTGATTTTTGATCAACGTTTCTTGAGGAGGATTTAGCTCAAAATAAGACTAAGATACGTCGATAAAAAACCGATGAAATTCCCCTTTTCTTTTACGCTGAATAGAAGAGTAGTAATATTTTACCCCATAAAAAACTGTGCGTGAGTCCACAATAAGTTTGCCTTAAACACAAAAAACTAAAACTATTGATTCAAATGTTACAGGCTAAAAAGTGGCCCGGTCGCCATCTTTAGAGTATGGCGGCTCCGCATGTATTGCGCCTATGTTTTCAACGCTTAAAATTATTAATTCGCGCTAAAAATGCATGTGAAAGTTCTAGTCTTCTGTACTAATTACTAATTAATTGTTACACCAGGTGTAGAGGTGTTGCAGTCACACAGGTGTGGAAAGAAACGCCCTGTAAACGTATTACCATATACAATAATTGTTTTTTTAAATTAAGACAAAAACACTCAAGTAGGTTATTTAGGTCCCTACAAAGTCAAAATTATTTATGAATAAAAAAAGTTTAAAAAACAATTAAAAAATCAAAAAGTTAAATTTTTTTCGAAAAATTATCATTTTATTATTATCAAATTATGACAATAAATTTTAAATCCTTTTACTAACAATTGTGGGGAGGTAGTTGGTGTCCCTTCTTGATCTATATGTATGAGGGGTGAATTTCGGCAATCGTGGGAAATGAAACTTTGAGGCCGTCACACGTCGTGGTGCAGCCACGCGACTGAGCGAATTCCACGGTAAATGGGGTAGTACGGTAGGTCTATAGTAAGTATATAAAAATTATAATTTTTTTAAACAAACTATTAATAATGTAAGAAAGCACTAATTGTTTAAGTTTTTTCACTACGTCACTTTTTGTAATTAAAAACAACATCGAGTGGTTTACGTTATATACACGTTTAAAAAACCATTTTCTTATTTATCTCAAAGATAACATACGGAACCAAAGGGTGTCACGAAGGTATTATAGTACGGTGTTTTTATGAATGAACGTGAGAGAAGGACAAAATGATAGAGGGTTAAATGAGAGCGAGGGAGAAAGTATTTCGTTCGTGTGTGTGTGGACGGCGTAAGTGGGGATGAGGGTGGGGGTTAAAACGTGCCCGAACGGCGCTAGAACAGTCGTCAAATCAACAGGCCAAGAAACATTCAAAAACATTCACTACACACGTACGAACGTCGTCTTGACCGTCGTCTGACACGCGTTTGTTTCCGTTACCGTCTTCTCGGCAAGTGTCATAACGACGCCTTCGCGATATTTACCAATAACATGGATTACACTTCTCCACATAACAGCGCATTACACTGGGGTTATTCGACCAACAATCCTGGATCTTCTTGGACACCTTCAAAGTCGGCCAAAAGACCTCTGTCCGAAAGTGATGACTGCGAAGAGATTTTTTCCGAAGAATCATCAAAAGAGCAGTAAGTAAACTATTATATAATATGAGACTTATTGTTATTGTAATGAAACAACAAATCAGATTTTCACCTACTCGCGAATAAGTGAAAATCTGATTTGCTGTTTCATTACAATAAGCTTATTGATTTTCATCATGTATCTCCCACAATCGTCGAATTATTAATAGTCGACTCTTTGGTAAACAATAAATTATTTTTTAAGACGAGCTTCTCCCGGCGATTCCGATAGTTGTCAAATGCTATCGCGTAAAAAACGAAGAGGCGTAATCGAGAAAAAAAGGAGAGACCGCATAAATACTTCATTATCTGAATTGAAACGATTGGTTCCAAGTGCATTCGAAAAACAAGGCTCGGCGAAACTCGAAAAAGCAGAAATTTTACAAATGACCGTTGATCATTTAAAAATGATCCATTCTAAAGGTGAGTCTACTCTTATCTTTATTCCACTTGTTGTTCTTTCCCTTCCATACCGCGGCGGTAAAATTCGAGACTTACAACGGAAATGAGTTACTTGAGCCCGTTGTAAAGCCGAATTTGCAAACTTTTGGTACCGATATACGAAAGTAACGCTCTTATTTGTTATTTAGGTTTGGACGTGTTGACCTACGACCCTCACAAATACGCCATGGATTATCACGGAATGGGCTTTCGTGAATGCGTGGCGGAAGTCGTGAGATATTTAGAAAGAATTGAAGGCCTGGACATACAGAATCCTTTACGACTCCGTTTAACGTCACATCTTCAATGTTGCGCAGCTCAACGCGAGCTAGCCACGAAACAAGCAACACCAACGCCTCCTTGGACTTACTCAACGCCACAACCATATCCTCCACTCAATTCTCTTCCACCGTCTCCGGTATCTAACCACGGCCCTATAGGGAATTTGGGAATTCATCAACAGCCAACTTCTAGTCTCCACCATCAAAATATGCACGAATTAACGCCTTTCGATATAAGTACGTCGTGTGCACCGACAATACCGTCATCTTCTGACGTTTCTGCACGTTTAGCGCCAGTTACGACAGTTTTAACGCCGGTTACGACGGCGACGTCTCCGCCTTTAGGCTACAATCCGCATCAGTATCAACCTAATGGTTTCAACGTTCCAACTTCGAGTCACCACCAGAATTACAACCAAAATAATAGCGCCTCGCAAGGGATGAAACCTTATCGACCGTGGGGTGCTGAAGTGGCTTATTAAGTGAGTTTTAACTTAACACCTTATAGTGCCTCTAATGAGTGGAGTTTTTTAGTCATTTTCGTACCTTATAAGTAACTTATATATATTATTATAGAAATGCTTATTGTAAATAGAAAATTTAGTTTAGGGGAAAATTTATTTTTTATATATTTGTTTCACACGATCTCACTCGAGCCGAATATGTGAAAGTTAATGTGATTTTTAGCTGCTTTGCAATAAATTATTAAACTAACAGTGCTTGAGTGTAGTTTAATTCTGAAGTATTAATATCTCCGAGGTAGTCTCGTCTCCATTCTTCAAGGAAGAGAGGGATCTGTAAGAGTAAGAGTCTGGACTTACGAAAACTAATTAACAAAGCCTTAAGGGAACTCGAAAGAGAAATTGTAAACTCGTTAGCAGTTTCCTCTCTTGCCTTACAATTTTTCGAAAGTTTTTTTTTCAATTAAAACGTATTGCTCCTATGGAAAAAGGTTCAACGCATGTCTGTACCGTGGTGTTTTTTTACATTTTTTGTCAGTATTCGTAAAAATGCCTTTTATAAAGTTGGTCATTTTACGCATTTTATACTCAACTTTGATTTTAACGGATATCGATAAGAAATTTAAAAAAAAACACATAAAGACGGACATACATTGAATCTTTTTCTATAAGAAAAAGTTTCAATTGAAAAAAAAATCCCTTGGAAAAATTTTATGGCAAGAGCGGAGACTGCATCGGATATATTCTTAAACGTTCGCTATACTACGCTAGCGAGTTTACAATTTCACTTTCGAGACCCCTTATAAAGACAATTACTGCGTCGAAGGGCACGTTAAGCCGTCTGTTCGAGTTAACCTGTAATTGGGGTAAATTTGAGAGTAATTGGGGTTGATTCGTCTATAACTTACATAAATATGGTCTGTATTGGCACGTATTTATAAGAAGAGCGGAACCAATTGGACAAAGCTCCCAAAAGCCGTTATAAAAAACCAGCATTTGGGGTTTGGGGGCTTTGCAAAGTTGGAATTTAAAAATCGATATTGGTGCAACCGCACGCAGTTTGAAAAGCATACATTTTGTAACAAAAACTTTTTTGGCCACGACCAACTTGTAAAACTGGTACTGAGACATGCAAATCTCTAGTTACTAAATTTGCAACCCTTATTTCCTTGCAGCTAAATTTTTCATTTATTTATAAACCTGTTCTTATAACACTGAAGTTTTCGAAGCGTAAAAAAATAACAAACAATAACATCTCACGCGTTTCCGCACTTTATTAAAAAAAAATAAAAAACGGGTTATTTTTGAAAAATAATTGGTAAGAGGTGTTTGCACGTGTAAAATATTAAATGGGGGTAAGTAAATATGGAAATTTAAAAAAATGAAATTTTAACTTACCAAAATTAATTTTATGTAAAATAATAGAAATGTAAATAATGATTTATCTATTCACTCAGTATAGGGTTGTAAGGATATGAGCGACTCCGTTAGGGTGGCAGAACGTGGGAATTGGTCGGGCAACCGACTCTCATAAACAGCGTCCGGCCTAACAACGCACGCTAGAGGGGCAGCACTTTGTCCCGTACACCGGTACCATAGACCTGTTACTCTTGATACCGTAAAATTTTCAAAAACATCAAAAATTAATAAACAAAAAATGTACAGTAAGAGGGTGGATTGGGTATCTCTTGTTACTAAACTAAAAGAAGTTGCAAAAAAATTTCCGGGATTTAACAATCTCTTCAGGTACAAAATTTCTTTAAAAAGACCACTTTCAGATTTAACCCTTCCGTATGTTGGTCTACAGACTACGGTATATGTACGATGTACGGTTCTTCTCCCTTCGATTATATAAAAGATTCATTTGTTATAAAACCTGCTGCCGTATCTATAGGTATCACATGTTATTTATTAGATTAGGTTATTACTTTACCTTTCTAATAGTTGGCCCACAATCAATTCAACAAGTTTTTTTTTAATTTTTCACCCCTTTCAAATCACACCCTTTCAGAACTTTTAACTTCTAGACTCGAAGTGTTGGAAAACCAGGAAACCCATTTTTAAATTAAAACTTGAATAAAGCATTTTTGATATCCCCGTTATGGAAATTTCTGCCTATTTGGGCGTCTTCAGACAGGGAACTGATGCTCTACTGAGTAAAGTAAATCAAAGAACAAGGGGATTTTTTCTAGCTTTTATTTGAGATATTCGATCAGTAGTAAAAGGACATCACATACTCCCCTTAAACATGCCCAAGATATAACTAATAAATTAATTTGTACGAAACAAAACATTTCCAGTTGAGCACTCATTTCGTTTTACAAATGTGTGTCCAATCAAATTAACGCCCTATGTCTTATGAACAGATTATTGGACACACGGGCCACTGCATCTCGAAGATAGCCGTAACAATTAGCAACTTACTGCATTATATGCTTAAATTGAGGTTGACTTGAACAAAAGTAGCTAAACTGCAACTATGTACTTGTTTTCTCGGGATTGATTTAGACGAGCCGTTTTTATTTTATTTTTGCGAGTCTGTTCAATTATTGGAGTTATTAGGAAAGTAAAGGGTGTATAATATTGTATATGTTTGACGATAGGGGAAAAATTAATGAGTTTTCAATATTTCAAGTAATGACTTCCGCGTGTAAATCAGTTTACCATCAGACAAATCACCTATGGCACCTGTACAGGAGTACAAATCAATTTTAGTAGTATCTAGTTAAGTTTAAAGTACTTCACTCAAATTGGTTGTAAATTACTTAGGTATGCTTTATGTTTATAGACAGAGACAGAAAGATACAACTTCTGATTTCAAAAAAATTAAAAAAATGGTAGAGCCCGCTGTGGGCACTTCGCACTTGTTGAAACACTTTAAATAAATTTAAATATCGCGCTTTTTTCACGTAAGTCTCTGCAATGCGATAGGAAGGAATCATCGCAGTCTAACTAAAAAGTAAGTCGCGTGGCCAGAAGTTTTAAAGAACCTGGAACTTACCTAAGAAAATGAGGGCAAGGACCTGCAATTACAACTACTCGAAACCTTGTAATTTTTGTAATATCGTCTTGAACAATGAGACGACGACAGGATGATCGGGATGAGAAGGAAGGCCTCCCTTCTAACTACAGTTGTCGCCTCCTTATATTTATTGAATTGATTTGCTATCAGTATTTCGCTATAATTAGTAAGTACAGTACGTTTATCACTCGTCTCGCGTCCAGTACGGCTCAAATTCCATATTATGTACAATAATCTCCGAGACTCCTTCTGGTAAGTGTGGCTTTCGATACAAAGTGCTTAGCATTTTGTTTTATATATTTTACCTAAGTTCAAAATTCGTAAAGGCGAATGAGTAATAACTGTATACAATTAGCAAAAACTTTTTGTGGATTATCGATCTTGGCATAAAGTACTCTACATATATATATTATTTTTCAATAGAAAGTATTATAAATGCGCTATTCTGGTCATGTGCCAGACCGTATACAAGGAAACAAAGAATTCAAAACCAACGTGTGCTTAACACGCGTCGTTGTAATTACGGCTAAACTCTTGGGTTGCGTCCTTTGTCGTCGATTTACTATTTATCTCGTTCTAAAAGAGCCAGCCTAATTCTTTATTCTTTTCAAGTAATTCGATAATGACCCCCCTTATGTAAAATAGAGTAAGAAATAATTTAAAAAAATATATTTTTTGGAAAAACAAACAAAACTAACCCATCTCGACTCTCGTTAAGTTTGTTTTCCGGGTTTTTTCCTCTGGGAGTAGAATAATTTGGATATTGACCAGTGGTCAAGTTTGAAGTGTTTTATGTTAACAGCTAAACAAACTTGCGGGCCGATTTATAATTATTATAAAACATTTGTATACGAAATTAAGTGAGCAAAGTTTAATCTTTGGTTGGGGGAAGTTGCATAATAATAGACACGTTATAAGTGTGGGAGTGTAATGGACACTGGTCAATATATTTACAAAACTTAATCGACCTTTTGTGCAGCATCTGCCCTCTTCGTGGATCATAAATTTCGACTCCGTAAAGTGGAAAATGATTTAATATTTTCGAAGTTGCACTTAAAAGTTACTTTACGTACAACAATATAAATTATAACATAACGATATGTTAACCGCATTTAAAATCCAACCATTACTAATCGAAATTTAAATTGTAGTAATTAAAACGTATTGTACTTTCGTGAATTACTATAAATTCAAATGTCAAAAGCTCGTCAAAAAAAACCTTACTATCAAATGAACATTTAAATAAACCCTTCTACTGTATACAATAAGTTATATAATATAAACGCATTAAAGAAGGGGGAATTTGTTAATTTCGTTTAGTTACACGACCTTACCTTAAAGGGAGTTTAAAAACTTTAGCATTGTTTCAATTACACGCTCATCGATTGAAATGTAAAATTATACCTTACTAAACTACAGGGAGCCTAAAGCCGTTTACGGCCACTACACAAATAATTAAAATATAAATTATGTAGGTACATCAAATTTCCTAAAAATTACATCTTTTAGGCTTTTTATTCAAAACAACGGTTTAGATGCTAGAGCGGAGAGCGCGTTAAAGTTTAACAAAAGTTCGGAACTCGGCCCAAAAAACTTTTTTTTTTAGTTTATCGCTTACAACTTGAAAACTACGCACTATTAGACAAAAATATTCCTATATAAAATTAAAGTACATTAAATGTCCTACAAATGATCTTTGTTGAGTTTTTTCTTCAGTTACGGCGCTAGAGCGCGTGAAAGTTTAACAAAAATTTCAAAATCGACCAAAAAAGGTGATTTTCTAGTTTACCATCCATAACTCGAAAACTAGGCACTTTTAGACAAAAGTGTTCCTATAAAAAAATAAAGTATATTAAATTACCTAACTATTTTATCCGTTATGTTTTTTTATCAGACAAACAGTTTAGGCGCTAGAGCGCGTTAAACTTTGACAAAACTTCCAAAATCGACTAAAAAGTGACTTTTTTAGTTTACCGTCCATAACTTGAAAACTACACTTTTAGACAAAAGTGCTCCTAAAGCACAATAAATTTCCTAAAACTTTTATCAGTTAGGTTTTTTAATCAGAGAAACAGTTTAGACGCTACAAGCGTGAAATTTTGACAGAAATTCTACAATCGACTAAAAAGTGATTTTTTAGTTTACCGTCTATAACTTGAAAACTAGGCACTTTTAGACAAAAGTGTTCCTATACAGTGTGTCCCCGGATAGACTGCACGATAGGTGTAAATGACCAAAATTTTTGGAATTTCATTTTGATGTTTTGGAATTCCGCCCTGCTTAGTCTGAAAAGAGTTTTAAGGATATTTTGAGTTTTTAAAAATAAAGGGGGCCATGACAATTGGGAAAAATCTATTTACTGGTCAGGTAAAGTGCCTTTTTGGTCAATAATACGGCAAAATTTTATTGACAAAAGTTGTTCAGCATATGAAATTATGGCGCTGTGCAACATTTCAAGAAGATCGCCACTCTTTTATCAAATCGGTTTTCTTTTTGTTTTTTGGTAAATACAAAAATTGTAGGTTGTTTGAAATTACATTGAATGGAAAGAAAATTTCTCAAACTAATTTTTAATAAAATAACGGAATTTAATAACAATCAATTATTAAGTTATTCTATTTGACGTCCTCCAAGATCGGCACATTTTTCTACTCGAACTCGAAACTCTTCATATACTTTTCTTATTGCACTTCGATTAATTTCGGCAATAGCATCCCTGATTTTTTGTTTCAACAAGTCAACGTTATCCTGAAGATCATATGCATATACTATTTGCTTTAAATACCCCCACAAGAAAAAGTCTAAAGGGGTCAAATCAGGCGATCTCGCTGGCCAATGAATTGGACCATATCGTCCAATCCACCTTTCAGGAAAGTGCTCATTCAATAAATTTGTAATAAGGCGACTTGAATGTGCTGGACACCCGTCTTGTTGAAAGTAAAAATTTTCCAAACCGACGTCTTCCATCGCAGGTAAAAAGAAGTTTTCAATCATATCTCTATACGAGTGTTGGTTTAAAGTTGTGTCAAAAAAGTATGGGCCAATGATTTTATCGTATGTTATTGCACACCACACATTCACTTTTTTGTAACGTTGACTATTAGTTACTATACGAAAATGTGGGTTCTCATAAGACCAATATCTACAATTTTGAGAAGATACCACGCCATTAGTTGTGAATGTCGATTCATCCGAAAAAATTATATTTTAAAAAAAATATCTGTCGTTCAAAATTTTTTCCCCGGCCCATAAACAAAACAGCAGTCGTTGAGCATCATCTCCATCTTCTAATTTATGAATGAACGAGGGTTTAAATGGTAATATTTTGTTTTCTTTCAGAATTCTTTGTATGTTGTTTTACTGATTGACAACTGATTAGAGCGTTTTCTCAAAGACAGTCGGTGGTTAGTGTTCACGGATTCTCTTACCAACAGTGTAGCAGCATCTTCGTGATCCCGAACAAACTTCTTTCTCTTCAAATTCAGCACACTGCCGGTTTCTGTAAACTTATTTACCAGATTTTTTATCCCATTAACCGAAATTGTTACCATGGGAAATCGCTCTTGAAACATATCAATTACACGACCATAAGATGTTCCTCCCAGTCCGTAACACTGTATTAGGAAAACACGCTGTTCCAGAGTCAACATTTTTAATTCAGAAAACTGTAGCGAAAGAATAACTGAGAAACTACTTAGATAAGTAATAGATTTCAAAAGTTTAATCTAAGATAATGACAGCTAAGTAATTTTTTGTTTTACTTTATCAGTACCTACCTACCTGATTTAAGGAGATTTTTCGTTTACATATCCAAAGAAAACCGATTTAATAAAAGGGTAGCGATCTTCTTGAAATGTTGTACAATGCCATAATTTCATATGCTGAACAACTTTTGTCAATAAAATTTTGCCGTATTATTGACCAAAAAGGCACTTTACCTGACCAGTAAATAGATTTTTCCCAATTGTCATGGCCCCTTTATTTTTAAAAACTCAAAATATGCTTAAAACTCTTTTCAGACTAAGCAGGGCGGAATTCCAAAACATCAAAATGAAATTCCAAAAATTTTGGTCATTTACACCTATCGTGCAGTCTATCCGGGGATAGGTGGAACACGGGCGATCTCGCTTATTAGTGATTTTATCAAAATTGTTACTCTTTGTAAAAGTTTTTGCTTGTTACAAATCTGATATTCATAGTTTCATTTCTGCTGATTTTTATACAGGGTGGTCTTTATTAGCGTTTCTCTACAATTATACATCAGTAAACTACTCTTATTTTCAGAGGAAAATAAAAAAGTAATAACAAAAAATTATTCCTACGCCGATTGCTTATTCAGATATAAAATTTGAAACCGATACGGCACTTTTCATATTTTCAAAAATTTCGATGTAACGATGTTTCAAGCTGCGCATTTTGAATTTCGCCAAGGAATTGTAAAGATGTATGAATGTAAGGAGCAGTTATATTGAGTAGTAATTATTTTTTTTATTTTTTTTTTATTTGTGTATTTTACGTCCGCATCAACTACTGTGGTTATTAGCAGACGGGAGTAGTAATTATTATTTATTTGTTTGTTTGGATCTCTAATAAAAAAATTTTATGAAATTGTTAATAAAAAAAAAAAAAAAAAGTTGAAATCGTTTAAAAATATTAAAAGTACCGCATCGTTTTCAAATTTTATATTTGAATAAAACATGAGCGTACGAATAATTTTTTGTTATGAAATTTTTATTTTTCTCTTCAAAATTTTCTTAGTTTACTAGTGTATAATTTTTGACAAACGCTAATAAAAACCACCCTGTATAAAAATCCGAAGAAATAAAATTGTGAATATTAATTTTGGAACATGCAAAAACTTTTACAAAGAGTAACGTTTTTTGATAAAATCACTAATAAGCGAGATCGCCCGTGTTCCACCTATCCCCGGACACACTGTATAAAAATAAAGTAATACATTAAATTTCCTAAGAATTTTATTGGTTATGTTTTTTTTCAAACCAACACTTTAGGCGCCAGAGCGCGTTATTAAAGTGAGACAAAAAAGCCAAAATCGACCAAAAAATTTATTTTTTTAGTTTATCGCTTACAACTTGAAAACTACGCACTATTAGACAAAAATATTCCTATATAAAAATAAAGTACATTAAATGTCCTACAAATGATCTCTGTTAAGTTTTTTCTTCAGGCTAACAGTTTAGGCGCTAGAGCGCATTAAAACTAGACAAAATTCCAAAGTCGACCAAAAAACTAATTGTTTTAGTTTATCGCTTATAACTCTAAAACTACGCAATTATGAGAAAAATGTCTCTATACAAAACTAAAGCACATTAAATTCCCTACAAATTATGTTTTTTTATTTTTTTTTGTTAGTTAGAAGCCGGTCCTGTAACCACCAGCTAAACACGTGAGGTGCCGGAAGCTCTTCAAAAAATGTGTAGCACCAGTAGCACTCAAATAGCGAAGAAAAGAAGAAAGATTATATACACGAGGTATATAATCAAAACAGTGTGGATAGGTGTTAACCCTACAATGCTATAAGAGGGCCTGGGCAACTCTAAAACCCCCCGAGCCGACAATTTTTAGCGCGCCTCTGATTAAATTAGTTAGAAATTGAGAGGGCAAAGATGAGAAATCAATCAATCGGCTATTAAATTTATTTCTAGTTAGGGTTGAATTTATAGCAATGAAATATGTAATTTCTATTGAATTTTAAGTGTCATTCAACTGATAAATCGTTAGGGCATGATCCGTTATTTTTAATTCAAAACTAATTGGTGATGTATCGTTGCAAATTCAGTGACATCAAATAGAAAAATTGTATTGATAATAAACGAGTATACACTAAACTTTTGGAAAGGAAATCAAATTATAGAACCCCCCAATTTCATTACCTTCTCCAAGTTAATTTAATTAATAATTTAAATTGTGTATCTTACCTTACATTCGAGAATAATCTTCGTAAACTCACTCCGTACGTTGTCTTACAAAATATGATCACAGTTTAATTGAAAAAATGATGAAATACGTTTATTTTCAAATTAAATTTAATTAAATTTTTTGCTGTCAAACGCTGTCATTAAAAAAAATTTGATAACTTTTAATACGATTAAAATCACCAAATGGTACAACTAGCGTTATCTAGTGCATTTTAGTAAAAGTTAACGACAATTTCTGTAACAGCGCACTAAATTCAAATTTAAACTACAGCGAATTACATATAGATATTAAAAAGATTTTCATTTAAATAAATTGGCAAGTTTATTTATTTTACTAATAAATTATCACAAACAAATGACTAATCTGACGAATATTCGTGTATAATCTACTCTGATCAACTACGGATAAAACTCGGCATTTTAAAAACTCCAATCGAAGCACCATAAAAGAGCATGAACGCCGTAACGCAGACTCCGGCAAAAACCACGGTTCCAGTTGACGCACGTTCATTTTTTGTATTAATAGGTTCTAAATATTTCGAATTATCTAAAACACATAGGTAATTAGTTTTGCATTTTAAGTTTTTCGAAATTAACATACTTGGGGTGTCTGGAAAATACGTTTGTGTCATGTGACTAACAAACTTAAGTAAATTGGTTTGTGTTTTTAGTTGAATTTGTATGTAAGAGTCTGGCAACGACATATTTAAAGCTACTACTAAATGAGCATACACTAACGCATCTAAAGAAGTAGGAAAGTTTCCTAGAAAATAAACGCGACCATCGTCCAATAATCTCGCAAAGTCTTCCAAGCATATTACCGCTCGTTCCTTCAACTAAAAAAGCAACAATCAGCCACACATTTAGCAAATAGTTCGGGTTAAACACTACCACTCATTTACTCACATTAGACATGACCATATCGGAATTTTGTGTTCCTAGCATATCTTGAAAGTGTTGATCGGCAATTCCTCGCATCTTTTTGAGATAAATTTTGGATAATGGAAAAGGTACGACATTAGTATACCACGGCTTTATTACATATTCGTAATTAGAGTCGCTTACCCAACTTTTAAAATAAAATTAATTTAGCAAAAACGCATTTCCAAAAAAATACGTACCATTCGAAATGAAATGGAAGACAAAAAAATTCTTTAAAATACTTTTTGTACGCTTGAAGTCGTCCTACTTGATCTGCATTTAATCGTTTGTCGACATACCTAGGGCACTAAAAATTATTATTATAAACAAAATACAATAGTACAAAATAAACCTACCTTTTTAAATATTTCCTTTTGGATCGCTTCAGCGTTTGTAAAAGTCTTTTTATCAGTCTTTAGGCTAGGAATTTCGGCCCATTGTGGAATATTTGCGTGTTTTGTGGTAAAAGTTAGTTTATTTATTTTAAGTAAAGTCTAGAAGTTATTTTTGTGTGTGAATACTTTTTAAACTTCAAACCGTGGCCAAAAACTTACCAGAAGCTCGACACAGTCGGGATCTACGGAAGGCGCTCCAAAGTCGTTTTCCCAAACTCTCAACACCAACGGAGGAGACATCGTAACGATACTTTTCTATTTTATAAAATACTTATGAATCGTACGGTTCATTTTTAACACCATGCAGTAGTAACCGAATAATCGGTAATCAAATTCCAATTATAGTTTTTGACAGTCGACAGTGACGTAAACAAAGTGCTGGGAAGGCGAGAGGCGGGGGATTTAAAAATGAGATGTTCGTAAATCGAAAAGTTGGAATATTAATTGAAAGTTACGTTTTAACTTATAATTTTAATTAGTTTTTGATATATCTTTTGACAGTTTGGGTAAATTTCGTTATAAGATAAATGCTTAAATATGCGATTTGTTTGGTTAGTTATTTTTATTTTTTTGTTGTGGCGTAAACGAAGCTGTGCGTTTGCGAGACTGCGACTCTCATCTTCACTTCGCTAGTGTAAATGTGGCTCGACATAAGATGATGAGGGTTGGTAATGGTTAATATCTGCGTCCTGTGGGTGTTATGTTTATCGACTATGTTATTTCTCATCAATTAAAAATAAAGGTAATTAGTATTTTTTTTCAAAAAGCTCCGCGTAATTAGTATTTACGAAGTTTAATTACATAATTTTCGGAGATTTGAGTCAATAATCTTTTGTTTTGTGTGTGTATGACAGCTTCGTGTTTATTTACACTTTGATGTATGACATTTGGTGTGGTTTCGATTTTAACGAATTATTTAATGTCCTCTCTTCAAAACGGTTGCTTTAAAGGTTCTCTTGTATTACGTGGAAGTTAATACTCTTTTTGTTTTTTTTAGTTTCCTTCGAGGCATGGATGGAGGCCATGCTTTATCTACACAAAGTACTAGAAGAAATGAGTTACTGATGCATAAATTTGCCTCCAAAATAAGTGTTTTTTTAAAGTAACTTCGTTAAAATACATCTTAAAGAGTTGAAATGAGTATTTTCAAGTTCCACACTTTTCGATATGATTATAGCAAAATATAAATCGAAAAATATAAATATTAGTATTAATAGAGAATCGTATAATATAACAAAGATGTCTTCGAATACGGAAGTTCGAAAGGTGCCTAAGAAACGTAAATTTGACTTATCCGAATTAGAAGATATCGATAATGTCTCGTATGTACCTGTTTCTGTTGTACAGAGTACTTTATCCGTGCCTCCACAAGTTGCCGCAGTCGACTATTCATGCTCTGTGCGATCCAAAGACGAAGCCGTTGTTTGTAAACAGTTTGATATTGACCTTAGTGAGTGGTGTGATCATCGTGTGCTAGCTAAACAAGGTGATTGGTATTACCCTGGAGTCATACGTCAAGCTACAAGCAACAACGTAAGTTTTCTCATTTAGTATTACTTTAAATTATTAATTTCAAAAACGCATAAAGTTGAACCACAAAACTGACAAATGTGGTAGATCTACTTCCTGTTGGTAATAGTTACAATTTATTATCCGTTAACCAGTGAAGTAGCAATTTAATGGTTTTAAAGTTACAAGTTTCCATTCGTTTCCAAGTCATTGGGTTGGTAGAGACGGTACTATTAACTGGCCTACCAGACCTCCGCATTTAGCACCTTGTGACTTCTTTCCGTTAGGCCCGCTCACCTGAAGAATAAAAGTTACAAAAACCACCACTCAAATATTAATTCTTAGAGAGGAAAATATTTCACAGTGTTGGTTAATTAATAGTCCAAGAACTAGCAAACATACCACTTGATGTCTGCAAAACTGCTGGTTTGAGAAAAAAAACCTAAGAGGCTTAATTTGCAGGAAATTGAATGTACAGTAGACAGACAATATCGCGATATTATGGAAGAATAAAATAAATGAAATGGCTATCAGTTATAAGCTAGTTTGATGGTATCTAAAAGCAGCAGTAATGGAAGGGGGTGTTACTCAGTAAGTGTGCGCGCCAGGGTATTCTCAATTTTCACTACTACGAACATCTTTAAGCAACTAACAGCTTGTTCGTAATCTGGCGACTCATGTTCTTATCTCGTTCAACCCCTCCACTTATTTTATTCTTCCATGGGCGATATAGTGAATGAAGTGATTCACTATTCCAACTGTTCGCTATTTCAAAAGTATATTTACAATTTATAACTGTATTAACAGCAACATAAACCATCTTCGTTTGAAATTTTCACATCCGAATGTAATTTTCCATTCTCTGACGTTGGATGTATTTTCAGTTTCATCATTTTCTTCAATAATATCATTACTCCAACTTCTTATTACTCATTGATTACTCTAGATTCTACATAGTGCTAATTTTTTCACACTTGTTCACTATTTATTAGAATGGAAATGTAAAATATTTTTTGTTCACTAAACCGAGCTGTTCACTATATTGATAGGTCATTATATCGCGAGTCTACTGTACTTTATTTTTCAATAAGAACATTTTTCTCTAAAACTGTATAGTTTTCGAGTTATAAGCGATAAACCAAAAAATATCAGTGTTCTTGGGCGATTTTGGAACTTTTGTCAAATTTTAATGCGCTCTAGCGCCTAAACTGTTTGTTTAAAGAAAAACCTAACAGCGATCATTTGTAGGAAATTTAATGTACTTTATTTTTCTATAGAGACACTTTTGTCTAATAGTGTGTAGTTTTCAAGTTATAAGCGATAAGCCTAAAAATTAGTTTTTTGGTCGATTTTAGAATTTTTGTCGAACTTTAACGCGCTCTAGCGCCTAAACTGTTGGTCTCATAAAAAACGTGACGTATAAAATATTTTAGAAATTTAATGTACTTTATTTTTCTATAAGAACATTTTCCTCATAAGGTGCGTAGTTTTCGAGTTATAAGCGGTAAACTTAAAAAATCAGTTTTTTGGTGGATTTTGGCATTTTTTTCTAAATTTAACGCGCTCTAGCGCCTAAACTGTTTGTCTGATGAAAACACGTAACGGATAAAATATTTAGGAAATTGAATGTACTTTATTTTTCTGTAAAACTGCGTAGTTTTGAGTTATAAGCGATAATCTATAAAAATCAGTTTTTGGGGTCGATTTTGGAATTTTTATCAAACTTTAACGCCCTCTAGCGCCTAAACTGTTCGTCTGAAAAAAAAACGTAATGGATAACATTTATAGGAAATTTAATGTACTTTATTTTTATATAGGAACACTTTTGTTTAAAAGTGCCTAGTTTTCGAGTTATGGACGGTAACTAAAAAAATCACTTTTTAGTCGATTTTGAAATTTTTGTCAAACTTTAACGTGCTCTAGCGCCTAGCCTAGACCGTTTGTCTATAGAAAAAGTAGGAAAGTCGATGTAGTTTATTTTTATATAGAACAACTTTTCTCAAAAAGTGCGTAATTTTGAAGTTATAAGTGAAAAACTGAAAAAATAGCAAAAACCCATCTTTCAGAGCCTCCCCTGCTGCTATTTAGAAGTGGCAGACGGTCGATTGTATTACCATTTGCAATATTCTTTCAGTCTGCTGTCTGCATTGCCAAAAATGTACTATTTGTTATAGTATATTTGCACGCTGCCTCTCAACCAACTCACGCACTAAAAAGTAATAAATCTTTGAAATAATATCTAGTGGTATATTTGCTAGCTCTTGGACTATAATGTTGTAACGTATTTTTACGATAGGCCGGGATATTGTTATAAAAAAATTGAGGTATTTAGCATTTGAATGTTCATTATGATAATTCTATTTATTTCGGTGTGAAAATCCTTGTCCATTTAGTGGGAAATGAGCAATTCGAAAACCATTAAATTCCAGGATTGAACTTTAATGTAATTGTGCGTTAATTTTGCCCAGGCGGCAGCTTGATGGAGCGCTTACGCTTTTTGAGAAAATAACTAAATTTGCCCGCGCCTAATACATGTAACTAAACTTGTCAATTCGCGATACCTGTAAGAACGCTAGTTGTACTCCACTCGACCGACGTCGAATGGAGTTTGTTTTACAATATTTGTGCCGGTTATAAACTATTTTTAAATAAATCAGTTTCCGTAAATACATGATTGCAATTGTGCAGCACAAAGGTTTAACCCTTATATCTCTTACACACTACAAGATAACATATGGTTTATTTTTAAATTTTCTTTCTTAAGTTTATTTATTTAAAGGAAAGTGCTTTTTAATCAAGCTTCAGTTTATAATTATTAATCTCTTCCAGTTGATGGTAGAGTTCGATGGTCGTGAAGGGAAATTGGTGTCTTTTCCCGACGTTTTGGCTGCCGAATGTTACGATGTGATAGGCGACGCTAGTCCTTCTGTAGTTCAATTATCGTTAGGAACTAGAGTGTGTGTGAGACACGATCAAGCGGTGTTCGTCGAAGGAGTGTTGTGTAGTATACTAGAAGGACAACCGATTCGTTTTGCAGTCGCCGTATTAGGCGATTCTCCCCACGAAATAACAGTTAAAAGAGCGGACTTAAGACTATTAAGACCACCCTGGTGGGACGAACTTCAAAATTGTAAAGAAGCGTTACAACTTCACGATGTACTACCCATGTTACAAACGGATTATTTTCGCAACTCCACCATCTCTCCTCCACCTGTTGCAGTTTGTGTGCCATTGTCAAATGGAAAACATTACGACGATTTCTGCGAAAGTGAAGACGAATTAAGAAGAGAAGACATAATGTTTCCTACCGAAGCCGACGGTTCGAAGTTATCGGGAAGTAGTAAACGTAGTAGTATGCAAAGTCGCGCAAGTTCTTCTAGTAGCATTACTCTCAGATCTCAACCAACGACACCGCGTAGCCAAGCTGCGACTCCTCACAAGTATAAAAAGGGAGACGTAGTCGCCAATCCTAATGGCATCAGGAAAAAATTTAATGGAAAACAGTGGCGACGGTTGTGTTCTAAAGAAGGTTGTTCGAAAGAATCGCAAAGACGAGGTTACTGCTCCCGACATTTAAGTCTTAAAGGTAATTGTTTAAGAAGTGGTCCGTCATTTCCACGTTCGAGTAGTAAGGGTGAAGGAGAAGATACTTCGCGTGACTCTGAAACTTCGCCAAATTGTAGCGAACGTCGTACGGCAGGTCGTTTCGATCAAGATGAGACAGAAGCTGCTAATATGTTAGGTAAGCAATTCTTTTGTTATTCAAATTCAGTCAAAAAACGGTTAATTGTTAGATAGTACAGTCTTGTCAAAAGATTTTAGGGTCAAACAGAGTTGCAAGAATTTTTGGGTTTAAACTATGGAGTGATGGTTCAGTGTTACGACGCTGGACGTCGTGGTGGTTAAGTGATACGACGATGGACTACACAACTAAAAACTCTTGGGTTCAAATCCCAGACCTACCATGTAGACTTGGAATTTTTTCAACATTTGATTGCACTCTGCCCTTGACTTTGAGTACACGAGTACATAACTTATGATAATAATAGGCGGTTGGAAGTCAATATCTTCAGTACAATACCATAGCTCACGTCGGACATATGCACAGAGTCGGACTGGTTAATCTGCGGGCCCCCGGCTAGCTTCAGATTCCTCAGATTATTTTTTAATGCTCATCTATTCATTCCATCTGTTCATTAAGGCGAGTTTTTTAAAGGGACGTGCTCTCGTGAGAATCCTAGCTAGTTTCTCCGCTTTTTAATTTAGACGCGAGTCCAATTTCGGGCCCCTGTTGTGCGGGCCAGTACAGTGGGTATACAAAATGAAATTAAAAATTCTTTACAATATGTACATCATGTACGATCTCTTATCGTACGTCTGCATTTACTAGACATCACAGACAAAGAATTATTTCTAATAAAGAAGAGCCTCCTACGTCATCCACGGTATGACTTCACCACTGCGACTGTTACACTGGGATTGAGTTTAGTACACAGAAGATGTAGGGTTTTGGGGGGAGCGGGGGGGTGTACTTCAAAGTAATGTCTGTACTACTCATTGTGTTATTTTGGGTGACCTGTTCAGCGCCTATTATTAAATGGACGAATAAACAAATAAAATACCTTTATGTTGAGTTATTGTTGGGTAGGGATATAAGCTGTTGGTATTGGTTGTACATATTAGGGAACTGAAGCATTTGCTTTAAACTTCGTGGATATTTTTTGTTTTACTTTTTGTAATTTGTTTATTTTTTATCGTACTTTAGTTTCGCTTGGAAGTTCGCGTTCTGATACGCCCGCATTTTCTCCCAACTGTCAAGAATCGTCGCCTTTGACGATGCAATCTCCAATAACGGTTGGGTCGAGGCAGAACGTTTTCATGCCGATTAGTAACCATTCTCATGGACTACTTAAACATACTTCTCCGGTACTTCCTGGCTACAATATTCCATCTACTTATCATCAACCAGTTATAAGGTGCTTAAAAGGAAGATTTGATTTCTGTTACTTAATTTTAAATCAATTTTAGGCCGGAACTCGTTAGACCGGTCCAAGGAGGTACTAGTGTTATAAGAATTTCGCCGAATCCACGTCAGTGGAATTCTACTAATGAGCAACCGAGTGTTATATTACAACACGCTTTAACGACTCCATCAAATCAAAATGGAGGCGACCCCGAGAACATACATCTTTCGACGAGTATCTACTGTGTGTTGCCACAAACCGAAGATAAGAATTTAATGATCATCAAAAGCGATTGTAAGGTGACAAACGACGATAAAGTAGAAAGCAACCAACAATCATTTCAAACTCTTCCACCACGACAGGTTAGTAAAAAATTGACTGCAATCTATAAAGTATATTTTGACGTTATTATTGTGTAGCCGACAACTCAAAATGATGTTTATCAAGAAACATCTACAATACGTTTAGCTACAAATGATACTATTAAAAAAGTACCTACGAGTGGAGCAAGTCTATTACCAGTAATAGTTCATCCAACACAATTAGTACCAGTTTTACCGGCAGCCACCCAAACCGTATTAAAACGTGTCGTGCAAACTCCGATTTCGACGATAACGCAATCATCCTCGTCTCCAGTCATAATTAAATCCGAACAAGGTTTTTTAATATTTAAATTAATATTTATATCCGGACTAATGATAAACTTTCAGCAGCACACACACCATCGACACAAACTCAGTTTGAAATTCAACCGGAAGCTTCGATACCACTCATGACTTCGGCGGCTCCTACGGTATCGTCTCAAAACGCCGTTCAAAACTCCCAATCCCACTCCACTTTTGTTATTCCGTGGCATTCGATTGTTCCACTTTTAACCGAGTCTGGCCCACTTTCTCCACCGCCCGAAGAACTATCTCCTCCACTATCGGCTCCATTTTTAACAAGTGTCAACTCGCAGTGTACTAAAATCTTAGAAATCGAAGACGAAGACAATCCCGAGCCTATACCGATAACGACAGAAGACGACGACGATGTTTTCGAACCAGAACCTACCGAGCCTATTTGTAGTACCGAGTCTGCTTTCATGAATAAGCGCAGAAGTCAATCTCTCAGCGCTTTGCCAAATAATACGAAGGATACAAACATATCCAAGGTAATAATATGTGATCAACCGTGTTACATAAACCTATTTCTCATTTTGCAGAATAAAGAACGTATAAGACGACCGATGAACGCTTTCATGATATTCTCGAAAAGACATAGAGGTTTAGTACATCAACGACATCCCAACCAAGACAATAGGACTGTTTCTAAGATTCTCGGAGAGTGGTGGTATGCTCTGGGGCATGAAGAGAAAAAGAAATATCACGAACTTGCCTCAGAAGTTAAAGAGGCTCATTTCAAAGCACATCCAGAATGGAAGTGGTAAGTTTAAAACTTTATACTACTGTGTTCGCCTGACAGGGTACTTCTTGAACTGTGTTAAGTTCTCAAAAGTTCTAGGGGATTCTAAAAAGTTATATTTCAGTTTAAAATGTTTTTGAAAGTCAAAGCGGTCTAAGAAGTTCTTGAAGCCCGTGGAGCTTTCTCAAAAGTTCTGTTTATTTGAGAGATATTGAACTATCAAAAGCTTTAGAAAGTTAAAGGTTTTAAAAAATCACGTGGAGAGATTTAAAGAATGTTGATAGTTTCAAACAGTTCTAAAAGGTGGTAGGGAGTTTTAGTCAGTTCTAAACTGTGGTAAATCGTTCTAGAAAGTACTAAAAGGTAGTAAATCGTTCTAGAAAGTTCTAAAATGTACTAAATCGTTCTAAAGGGTACTAAATCATTCTAGAGAGTTCTAAAAAGCACTATTCGTTCTAGAACGTTCTAAAGTGTACCAAATCGTTCTGGAAACTTCTAAAAGATACTAAATCGTTCTAGAACGTTGTAAAAGGTACTCGATCGTTCTAGAAAGTTCTTGAGAACCCTAGAACACTACAAAATTTTACTAGTTTCTATGAGTCAAAAGTTGTTGCAAAAGTTCATGAAGGTTTTAGAGCGTTGTAGAAAGTTCTTGGAGGCCCTACAGTGCTGAAACACAACCAAAATGAGTTTCACTTTATTACGAATACTTTTTCTTAAACAGGTGTAGTAAAGATAGAAGAAAGTCTTCTACCGGTTCGGGTCGTTCCAAGTTGAATTCAACAGGTGGAGATAGTGTAGAAACTGGCGATGTGCCAATAAGTCCTAAAACTCCGTGCACACCATCATCTACAGAAACTGTATCGCGTCCGCCAATATTACAAGAAAAAGATGTTGCAGGCGATATATCGGACGACGACCAAATGGTCATATGCGAAGAGCCGACACCCGAAATTGATTTAAAGTGTAAAGAAAAAGTTACGAACTCTGATTCCGATGGTCAAAGCGATTTAGAAACGACTGTCGAAAATCATGTGTACTTGAAACATCGTTACAGTCCTTTGTCTTCGAACAACAGCTCGGAAATAACTTGTCGTCCAAAGCCGATAAAGGCTAGGTTATCAGAATCAAACACAAAATTCCACACTACAAATGCTTCTACAGTTTTGAACTATCCTTATCATTCTCCAGTCAATCCATCGGGCGTTAGTGGTTTTCAACCTACGGGTGGTGCTTTTAAAACAATGCCAATTTCGCCCAAAGTTGTCAAAATGGAAAGTTACGAAAATATGGAATCACCAAAATGGACGGGGAATTTATTTATAGCGACCCCCAAGCCGGAATCTAACAATAGTAATGTAGCGCCGGCAAAAACTTCTGAAAACGGAATTCAATGGCTGTCTTCGTCCGTTTCTCAAAACAGTAATGTCATAACAAAACCTACGACAACTTTGGCAATTTTAAAACCACAAATTAAATCGAACGTTATTCAAGTTGGAGATTGTTCAAATAATTCAAATCAAATGCAAGCTCAGCCCGTAACTTTGACTTTATTAAATAGTTCTTTAAACGGTCAACCGACCACTTTTTGCCTTTCGAGCAACTCGGAACGATCGCATCCAGTTTTAGTGGTTTCTACGGCGTCTGACGTTCAGTATCTATACATGCAACAACCGTCTTTTCAAATTCCAACAACCAATAATGTGGCTTTACAACCGCTACAAATAGTACCTAAAACGACGATGCCTCAGTCGGTTATAGTTAACCAATCTCAAAGTAGAACTATAAACCAGAATTCTTCCGTCTTTTCCAGCAATACTTCAACTGCCAGTAAGTAACGACACCTTCGGTTGAAGAAAATTGTGTATTGAGTATTGACGAATTTTAGGTACTCCGACTTCTAATGCCGAGCCTAGCAAACAATTTAAACTCGCTCCTACGCCCGCACAATTAGGAAAAGCGCCTTTACAAAGAAGACAATCAATGGGTAAATATTAAACGAACTGTAATTTAATTAATTACTATTTTAATTAGCATTAGGACTTCCGTCTAGTAACTGTACTGTGACTTCCGTGACTTCCGAAAATTTACAAGTACAAGTAATAGAAAATAGTAATCAAGTTCAACAACCACTTACATCTCCTTCTGCGAAGAAGAGTTTTTTTAAGAAAAATGTTGAAGACGGAATGGATAGGTATGTTTTTTACAAATGGTCGATATGTTTTTTTTTACTTATGTAATTTAAGAGTTTTGGAACAAGTGAACTTTGAAAAAAAATTTTCTTCGTTGCCACAATTTAAGCCCGACGAGTGCCAATCTCCTAGTGCTATCGCACTTCCATCTAGTCCTCGTGTTTTTTCAAATTATCACAAAAAAAGAAATGTAACTCCGAGTCATCGGTCTTCTGTCGATGAGGATAGCGAAGTCGATACACCATTATCTTCGGGCCTAAAGTCCATGTCTAGTGCAAGAATTATTGGACATACTTTTTTTGGCCCGGATTTTAATATTGAAACTATAAAAGGTAAGTTCTCGGCTTCTTTAAAGTTTTGGTGGAGTCGTTGGTTTTGTGGTTCTATTTTTTTTTTAAATTTGGAGCGGTTTTTGTGGGTTAATTGGGCACTGTATAGTGTATATACATACCTCCATTATATTAATCGGTTCTTGTTTATAATCTGATCATATTGGACATTTTGATAGGAAGTAGGGAAAGTAGCCATATAGTGTCGCATACTAAAAGTCCGCTTCTTCCATGTAGATAAATATTTTTCAGGAAATTGTGCACTACATTGTAGTGGGCGACCTTTTTTTGGCCTTTTTGTGGGTTATTAAATTTCCAACCTGGTGGCCGCCGTTTTCTAGGTATACTGGTGAAAACCTAAGCTCATACAGTATTTATGAGGACTTTTAGTATGTTAAGCTACACGACTAACTCCGCATGTTGTTTTTTCGCTATTCTTAGGATATTTTTAAATGAAAAACTTTCTTTTACGCCTCAGAGGCAGGTAGGGTTGCTCTTTTGTATTTTGTTGCGATAATTTGATACCAACTTTGACTCAATCGACGTTTTTGTAGGTATGTTAAAGTATAATTTTATAGATTTTACGGAATTAGGAGAAGCAAATTCACCTAGAACTCCTAAAACGCCTGGAACGGGTAGAGAAACTGAAAAAGGTCATAGAAGAATGCTAGAACAACGTCGTCTGTTAGTCATGCAACTATTTCAAGAACATACCTTCTTTCCATCGACACAGGCCACGACTACTTTCCAAGCTTTACATCCTGAAATATTTCCAAATAAAACAAGTTTACAATTGAAAATTCGCGAAGTTCGCCAAAAATTGATGGCTCAAAATGTTCAATTGCCTCTTAGTGCTAGTAATTTAAGTAGTCCGCTTACTCCGACCGAAGCTACTCGAGTGTCTTCGAGTAGTTAGTTTTTTAAATGTGCAATAAGCTGTCTTCCTTTATATTAGATAAATTTTATTTTTAATTACACATTATATTGTCTTTTTAAATAATTAGCGGAATATCGTGTTAAATATCATTTTAAATTCTAATAGTGTTAAGTGTATCGAATTTTATCTTTTCTTTTCTTTTTTAACTAAATTGTGTAAATACTTTTTATTTGTATATTTTATGTATAAAGTAATATTAATATTTTAATTGTAAATAATTTTTTAACAATTTTATTTTAAATTTTACACTTTCATGGCGCACTTAATGTTTTAAGGTTATTTAACCATTTTTTTAAATTGTGAACAAATTATATTTTTTTCACTACTAGTTTTAAGACGTACCCAATAACTGCAAATTAAATAATATCTTATACAAACTTTACTAATATATAAACGGTTAAATTATAGGAATAAATGTGGTAGTAGTGAAAAAACTAATATATAAACCGTGGTTGAGAAAACTATTACGCCTCACACTCTTATATCCCTTTGGATTTATTACATGTTCGGCTATAAAACTTTTTTTCTCAACCTCTGTATACATTTAGTTACCATTTTTATATTCTATTTGTATCTCAAAAAGTACTAACTTTTTTTTAAACTTTAAAATTACCTACAAATTAACCAAGATAAGGCCATAAGTAATGTTATACTATTTTTAATTTTAAATATAAAACCAAACTCTTATAACTCTCACGTATTGTATATTTAAATGTAGTTTTGATGATAATTTGTTATCAAAAGTAAGTTTAAATATAGGGTACCACTGCGAGCCTCGGTTAGACATTTTGAGAATGGTTTAAAATAAATTTGGCACTATTTTTACAAGGGCGTAATGGAATGAGACAAAATAATTTGGATGTTTTACAACTCCAGTAATGTAGTAACTACAAGTTTTAAAATTTTTGTTTTTAATTTTCCTACACTGCTAACCTGTGCTCATCGTGGCACACCTCGTACAATACGAACTTTAATATCATGCAACTAGAAAATAAGTGGAAGGGTTGAACGCGCGAAGAACATGAAGCGCCTGGCAAAGAACAAGCTGTCAGTTGAATAAAGAAGTTTTGAGAATTTTGTAGTAGGGAAGAGTGAGAGTACCCTGGCGTACTTGAACGCGCACGCTTACTGAGTAACACCTCCTTCCATTATTGATACTTCACTTTTAAATACCCACAAACTAGCTTATAGCCATTCCACTTATTTTATAGTTCCATGTTTAATATAATATTTGAAGTAAGTACTACTTTGTGTCAATTAGTATAGTGAAGCAAATTTGAAAATACTTACGGACAGAGTATATAACTGAACGAAAGCCTTAAGAACAACAGACGTAGTCACGTTAGTTGCTGCATAACAATGAACTAATTTAAATAGTCACAATTGTGTCGTCCATCGTTTTGCATCGACTACCGTTGCGACTTAAATCATGACTTCCAACGTTTAATTAATGTATTTGAATCGAATTTTTGGATAGTATTGTTGTAAACAATTGTTATCATAATAAAAGAAAGTCTGTTGAATAAGTTTTTGCTCAAACCGTTCGTGAGTCAGTCGTATACTTGGATCGACCGACCAAATTAAACGTTTTTATGTTAAAAACAAAAAGTAATAGTATAGAAAAGTAGTTTGTCCGTGTTAATTATTCTAAAATCGAAGGAAGTTTCCCTAATGGGCTTTTACTCGAGTTGTTAAATTGTGATTTTTGAAATTTTAAATGGTTGCACAGTTATTGTAAACTCCATGTTTTTGCAAAAATAGTTTTCTAAATCGCAATAATTTTCAAAGTTTTGCCGTATTTAAATGTTTTGTACAGGGTGTTTGTTGGATATTAAAGTTTGTTACTTGGATGAAAGTACAAAACTGGTTTTTGTTGAAAAAATTGATTCTGTGGCTTCATTTCACCTTGTATATATATTTTTTTAATTGTTTCGAATCGAGAGTATTTTTAATTCTTAGACCAAACTAATTATAGTTTTTTTTATTTTAAGGGTATTTTGCAAAATAGTTTTAAATAGCAATTTATTTTTTAAAACTTTTTTAGGTGTGTTTTACAAATTCTACTTGTTCTAATATAATATTATATTGGACTGTTCTTAAACAATTAGAGAAAAAAAAGTCTATTGGTATTTAAAAAAATTATTAAATTAAATTCACTGTAAAATAACTGCAAATAAAATTGCCACTATTGTATATAATATAAATAGAGATACAATTGTTTTAAAAAATATTTCTAGATAACAAACTACTGTAATTTTTAGTTCTTATCTACTGTGATTCAAGGATTAAAAGTTTCTGAAAAATTGTACAGACCTCAACTTATCACAAGAAATGTTTACTACTGTATCAATTTTTGTGATTTACATTCTAACTCACTTTTATCGGTTGTGTAGTTAAATATATAACAAAAGGTTGTACGTTGTACCTATCGAGACTTATTTTCGAATAACTAGATAATTTTATTTGTATTACACGTTAACCCGACGAATTTTTATTTTAGGAGCCGTTCCTAAGAGTAATATTAAAAAACTTTAACAAAAATGTTTTTTATATGTGGACCAATTTTAAGCCGCATATTATAATTGCTCTCTACTGAAACACTTTTGTGTTTGATTTGCGAAAAATTAATAAATCGAATGCCTTATCAATCAAATTTACGTGAATTCGTTGGGAGAAATCGTATTGAAATTTTTTGTAATGTTATTTTACTATAATAATTAGACATTGATCTCGTTGGTAATTGTTAATGCTCATATGTAAAGTATAGTTAAAGCTTATTTTTATTTTTATTACTTGTAGTAACGAACGATTCGAATCATGGAAAAATCATTAGCTTGACAATTATTGAACTTGTTGTTACGACTTGTTTGTTAGTACAAATAAATACGTACTAATATAATTTTAACATAATTTTTAATTCCAGATAAAATTGTATTATTATTATTTTTTTTAACTACATAGGTTGCCTTGATGTTACTTAGCAAAATATCGTTAGTGGCTTCTTTTAGGAAACCAATTCGCAAAATCGTTTTTAATCAAATTTCTAGTTGTTAAAATATTTATCATTTTGTTAATGTATAATTAATAGAAATAAAACAATAAGTATATTCACAAGTAATATTTAGTGAAGCTAATTTTGTACCTCTTGTCGGTTTTGCTTTTTATTAAAAAAAAGTGTATTAAGCTTAGCACGTCTTATTCTATCGTCTTAGTTATTTTAAAAGTGTGAAAAAGTTTTTAATACAAATAAAGAATCGTAACACACAATACCATTTTATTTATCTTCTACTGTAAGATCTGAGGATTTTAGAATTTTATTTCCCCTTTTTAAAAGTAATACCAGCCTAAAATATTACTCTTTGCATTGATGCTCTCCTGGTACAAGATCTGAGGATTATAGAATTTTATTCACACTCAAGAGGCAAGAAAAGTCTAAAAATATGGCTCTTGGCATTGATGCTCTCCTGGTACAAGATCTGAGAATTTTTAATTTAATTTTCCAAAAGGTAAGTTTTGGGATTTTGGTGTAGGTATTGATAAAACCATTACATTAAAGTATTTTTAGTATAAACTTTTATTGCGAGATATTAAATAATTAATAAAAATGATTTATTCCATAGTAGCACCAAGAAGAGATTTATCCTCTCTTTTTTTACGTCGTTCACATTTAGGACAAGGTTTGGTCGAGTTTAAGCAAGCGCTATGAAAAACGGCGTTACAAATATTGCACTGAAATCCAAAATTATTAATTTCAAAAAATCGACGACGTTTTCTACACTTACCCTATAAACATTTTCGATATCGAATGGATATAAAATTTTCAACTTGTTGCACACTTCGCAAATAAAGCCTTTTTGGCTACACAACCAACAGCTTTGTACGTGTTCTCGTCCAAATTTAACTACTTTCCGTAAATATCCTACTAATGTGCCACTACGTATTTCAAATAAATCCTACAATTTAAGTACCACAATATAAATTACTAAGAGCTCCAATAAAATTACCTCTATTGAATACTGATGCACATGCTTATATAAATAGTCTTTTCCTTCCATCAACTGCTGCAATTCTTCTATAACCGGTTCTCGACAAGTATACAAATAGTCGCGCAGAAAATTAAGTTGTATTCTTAATAATTGCAGGGTGGACATTTCGTTCGCCATGGTATATATTAAACCATTCAAAACCTAAAAATAATCTTTATAACATCCCGTTTACCCAAAATCTAAATACAAACCCGTAAATCGACAGTTGGTACATTTTTAACTTCGTTTATATAGTTAAAACTTTTTTGAGACACTTCGTACATTTTAAAATCCCAATTATGTATAATACGAGCTGGTATTAAAATAGGATCACTACTCATACAGTTACAACAATAGTACTTCGCAGTGAACCCACATACTCTGAAACAAACAATATTTAATTACAAAGCCCAACAAACTTTTCATGTATTAGGTCCTTTAATGCACAATTTTGCTACCTACAAATTACATCAATTTCCTACAAATTATACAGGGTGTAAACTTGAATCGTGATCATAGGATTTAACATGGGAAGTTCTGTAAATATTGGCTCCCCTAATTATTTTACAGCAAAGTACTAAATAACAATTTTTTAAAGAATAAGAAGCTTCTTCTGATACAGTTATAAGATTTTTAATTAATTCAGCCGTTTTCGAGAAAATGAAGGAAAATTATTCAGTTAATAACTGTTTCTCGCGTTAGCCTTGATTTTGACGCACGTCAGATTTTCAATTTGTCAAGGAATGTACACGCCGGGATAGTACCGATTGGTTTAAAATTCTCCACCTCCTATTTTATAATTTTAGTTGGCATATTTCCGTCAGACTTGTTTGGTTGGCGTAGCTGTATTTGAAATGGATTATCAAGGCTAACGCGAGAAATGGAAATTATCTGAATAATTTTTCTTCATTTTCTCGAAAACGGCTGAATTAATTAAAAATCTTATAACTGTATCAGAAGAAGCTTCTTACTCTTTAAAAAATTGTTATTTAGTACTTTGCTGTAAAATAATTAGGGGAGCCAATATTTACAGAACTTTATTTTCCCATGTTAAATCCTATGATCACGATTCAAGTTTACACCCTGTATGTTAGATTTTTTCTTGAGGCAAACAGTTCGAGCGCGTTAAAGTTGAACAAAAATTATAGACATTATTTGTAGAAAATTTGATGTGGTTTATTATAAAAGGGAGAAACCGAAAAAAGAGCAAGAACTCGCTGTTCTCAAGCCTCCCCTAAGTTAATGCTGTCACTTAGGAGTGGCAGACGGTTGGTTTAATTACTCATTTGAAATGTTAATAAAATTTTAGAAGCAGTCAACTTTGCCACTCTAGAGGTCTACCCTGTATTTTACTTAAAGCCTAGCTAGTGATGGTTGTTGCTTCAAAATGTTTTAAAAGAATGTGTGAAAGAGAAATAATTACTTTGGTTTTGGAGATAAACTCAACGGCTCCTTACAACCTGCACAGTTGTAATTTTGCCAATTTAATCCACGTTCAGTTGCTATTTTACCAATAAATAATTCAAGACTAGTCTCGGTGGAAGTTTCGTCCTCGATCGATGTAGTAGGCGTTTCGTCGTCCTAAGAAAAACAAATTTATAACAAAAGTCTCAATTTTGTAATATCGAGCATACCTTTTCGACTTCGTTCACAATTTGGTCCTCTTCTTTTTTTTCTAGATTTTGCCAAACTAGTTTCAAGTCCGGAGTTTTAATATAGGCGCCTCCTAACAAATTGTAACTCTCTATGAGAGCATTATAACTCGATTCCGTAACCTTTGCACTTTCTAAGCTATTTATAGGAACTTCATCGCTCGAGTTCAATGTTTCAATTTCTACTTTTTCCTGCACTTCAGAAAAAGACCATCCCGTTCTGGTATTTAAAGAATTTCCTAAATTAGACTCTACATTAAGATTAGAAACTTCGGTTTTGATTTCTTCCGCTTTCGTTACTTCGCCGACTTTGGTATCTTCGACGACAGGTTCTAAATGTAATTTTAAATTTTCTTCCACCGTGTGTTTGGCTAGTATTATTCGCAAGGCTTCGTCTTCATTTAATATTGAACCGATTCCGGAACCGTAAGAACTATACGACACCGCTGAACTAAGAGAAACCGTATCGGAATTCTGTCCCTCTGATACGAAGGGAATCGATTGTGCTACATCCACGGCAGTTGCTACCTAAAGTATTTTAAGCAAAATAAAAAATGCAAAGAAAGTCGAGACGCTTACCGGACACGCTCTTAAAGTAGGAGACCATATTCCGGCCAAAACTAAACTATCCAACTGCCAGGTATTGAGCAAACTAGAGTTCGAAGGTAAGGAGAAACTCGAAAAAGTTTCCACGCCTTCGATCAACCTTTGAGCCACTTCTAATAATTCCGAGTCCCGAACGTACGCTTCGGTGTTGTAGTATGGTTTTAAAGCCGACGTGTCCTGCCTCATGGTCGATATGTACGACGAAAGGAGGCAGTCATTTAAAGCTAAACGAATCCAAGCTCTACACTGGCCGATTTCCGTCGTGATTTGTGACAGACTTGTGATCTAAAAATGAGAGCACTAGATTAAGGGTGGGTAAGATAATCGATTGTTTATTTCCAGAATCAAATTATCGATTATATAACAGTCGATCGATTGATTATTTTGCTCAGAGTTAACTGACCGGTGAAAAAGTTCTTTGTTCCTATATATGGAAATTTTTTTGTTTCTATGCAATAAACCACTTTCACAACCCAAACTATAAGATTTAAAATGAAAAGCGTTTACCTGATCTATAATTTGCCTATGGGAAATGACGAGTAAGGGCGCCCAAAAACTAGGGTCGGGTTTTTTATCGATATCGGCAATGGCCCTACGTGCTCGATACACCAACGTATCCTTAAGTCCGTGTAACAGCATAGCCTCTATTATAGAGCACAAATTAGTCAAAGCTTCCTTCATTTGAATAGTATCGAAGGATATACTTTCGTCGACATTATATAATTGGATTTCTTTAACACTGTTCGATAACTGAGTAGTAATGGATCTTTTAATTAAAGTTTCTTTTTTGTTAGTGACACTTCTAACACTTTTAATCAACGCGTTCATTGTTCCGACTGTTTAAGTTTGAACTTATTTAAAATATTAATAGTCTCTCTACCGGCAATTCCCGGTCTTATAATTTTAAAGACGTTACTGTACGACAAGTCGACAACAGTAGAAGCGCTGCGATTAAAATCGTCAATTCCTAGAACTCCACCATCGAACACTCCCGATATTTTACCCCACAAACTTTCGAACTCTTCGATCTTCACCGAACTCTGCCAGTTACTCACATTAGCACTTGTGAGAGCAATGGGACCATTTAAACCAATCGCGACTTTGCGAATAAAAGAATAATCTGGAATACGAATACCAACTTTACCAAAAGAAGTTAACGATTTGTGCAATTTATTCGCGCAGTTTAATACAAGCGTTACCGGTCCTGGTAGGAGCGACGAAAGTAAGTTTTCAGGCAAGTGACTAACTACGGCCCACTTTTCAATGTCCGTTACTTTTCCAACACATATTGCCAACGGTTTATTTTCATTACGCGCTTTAATTGCGTATAGTTTGTTAATTGCATCCACATTAGTTGCACAACATGCTAAACCATACACGGTGTCGGTAGGTACAGCGATGATATGTCCACCTTGCAATAGTTCGATCGCTAAAGATTCAGCACTTATATTGTCAGTAGAGATACGTAAAGCCATAGAAGAAATATGTGCGTTTGTTATTATCTGATGGAAGTACTTTGTTGAACGTAAGATCATTTATATCCATAGAATATTTCAAACTTGTAACTCGCAGTTTTAGAAAAAAATTCTTTTTCGTAGATTTAAACTGTAACTATAAGTACTTAATTAATTATTAAGCAAATAAAACGATAAGCACTTACATATCTCCAAGGGTTTGGTAAAAATTTGGTGTCACGTTCGATTTGTCATTGGAAGAGTTTTGAGGTTATATTTACCAATTATTGAATGTGTCTAAAATAGTAGTAGATTCGGAGCGGTGAAATAAGAGTATACTACGGCACTTTAAAATTATTTTAAATAATATGACTTTTTCGTAAGTGTTGAAGCCAATGCTTTCAAAATATAAAAAAGATACGATCATTCCCTCATTTAAAATTATAAAGGGTGTTCAACTTGAAATTATAAATTTAATCTCACTTCCGGTTTAACCAGAAGTCAAAATATAAAATGTTTGGTATAACTAGAAAGATAATTTTACAATCTTTCGAACAACTTAAATGTACAAGATGTCGTATTTAAAATAAAAACGCAAAATCCATTTCCGGTTAAACTGGAAGTAAATATATAAAGTGTTTAGTATCATTAAGCAGATAATTATACATTATTTTGTGGGGAGTTGGCCATGGGTTGGACGAAGGAGAACCCATGGCAATGAATATAAACAGCAGTAAATAATGCAAATTTATGAAGTAAATTAATATGGCAAATTGCAATTATAAAAAATCAATTTTTAAAATTTTAAGCTTCAAAAAACTTGCAAAAAAGGGTGAATTCCCGAGCCTTAAGGGTTTGTCAGTATATGGAGAATTTGAAAGTTTTATTAGATAAAAATTCGGATGAGCAAATTAAATGGAATATATTTAGCAGTTTTTATTAATATACTAAAGATATCGATTAAATTGCTTTTATGTACGTTAAGTATAAATTTTTATATAACAATCTACTACTAAATTTAGGCAACGCATCACAAATGTAAATAAAAAAATTTACTTAATTAACCACAGAACTAAAGTGTTTTTATTTACAAATAATTTAACATTAAATTCAACAAAAGTTGTACTTGTAATCAACATAAATGAAATAAAAAATAGCCCCATATCGATGGCCGCAACTCAATACTTCAGAGTATTATAGAGAAGACGACTCACGAAGAGAAACGATAAGCTTCTCCCCATCTGTCGTCGGTAAGCTGCATTAATTTCGGCCATTAATATAGTGAATCATAAAAGGTGTGATATTAACTAACATCAATTATAATTCGAAAGGTGAATATAACTCGAAAGAAGCGACTAACACGCGATCTAAATTAGTGATTCTCAACTTTACCTTTTATTGCACAGATATGGAAGGTTGGAAATACTTTTAACGTTGAAAATCTTTAATTTAGACAGTGGCATCATCAAATTGTAAGTATTTTTACATAAATTCCTACAGTTTCGACGGAAACGATCAAGTTACGAATAAAAAATTTTTATAGCAACTACTCTTTCGTATCATGATATAATAATACACACATATTATGTTTTATGGAATGGTAATAGGGCGTAAGTGAACCGCTATAACTAATTTAAAGTGTTTAAATATCATTTTTACCACTGCACACGGTAACGTAACATTATAAACCTTTATTTTGAAAGGAAACACCCACATTAATAGATAATTTCCTAAATGAACATTAGCAACTAGAAATATGGCCGATTAAAGTTCGGCGTAAAGTGTTAATTAACATAATGCTTTTAACGTAAATCGGGGCTTTCGTTAATTTGCTTCTTTATACGTAGCAAAATTGAAGTGTACCACTGATCCAAGCGAGAAACTGAGTCGTACTCAATTACGGCCTCGGTGTAAGACTCTGCATTTTGTTCTTCTATATGTTCCATTAACGTCTTCAATAACTTATATTCGCGCGAGTCTTGAAACGCTGGATACATTTGTGTGTAGCGTTCTAAAGCGTGTTGAGCGTTTAATAAGTCTACACATAAATGACAAAGGGCGGCACGAAATAAATATTCCTTAGCGCTGTATTTTAACAGAGAGCTCTCTAAAGACGAAAGCGCCACTTGTTCATATATTTCGATGGCTTTTTGATAATTTTCAAGTTGCGCCGCAAATTGCGCAACTTTTAACAAACATTTATTAGCGGACGAATTACTTTCCTCGCCTCGAAAATAGTCGGCGGCTTGTTCGTAGTGTTGCATCGCATTCTCTAAATTGATGGCGTCCGTTTCGAACATTTCGGCGATGGTCTGATGATGTTTCGCGGCCATCGTAAAACGCCCCATATCAGTGTAAATTTCGATCGCCTTTAGAAAGCAGTTTACCCCTTCTAAAATCAAATCGTTAGCGAGGGAGTTAATTAACGATGTCACTTACCGTTAACGTCGGACTTTTTGTAACAGTTAGCAGCGTCTACGTAGTTGGAAGCTGCGTCGTGTCGTGAACCAGCTTTGGAGTGAAGGTTCGCCGCCTCGCAGAAGGCACTGCCGGCTTGCGTCCAATGCTTTCCCATTTTAAATAAATTCGCGGCTCGTTGGTAACATTCCACTGCATCTTCCACTTTGGTTGAACCACTACGAAGGTAATTAAAATATTAATTAACATATTTTTCTCCACTTAATATTTTGACTCACCCGAACAATGAACCGAAGAAACCTTTAGACGAAGATAATTTCTTCTCTGCTTCGGCGATTAGTTGTTGAGCTTTTTGCTCATTTGAAGCCATTGTTTACGTCAAA
Source organism: Malthinus flaveolus (assembly GCA_950108345.1). Taxonomy (NCBI): domain Eukaryota; kingdom Metazoa; phylum Arthropoda; class Insecta; order Coleoptera; family Cantharidae; genus Malthinus; species Malthinus flaveolus. The sequence continues at coordinate 14,787,739 of OX467290.1, forward strand.
ATATTTATTAACAAATTAAAATGATCAATCATTACTACAAAGGCCTGTCAGAAATCACTTTATTAGTAATATTGATAAAGTAGTTCCCAACTACGCCGCTAGTGTAAAACACCAACACCAAATATACAAAGTATAGTATACACGTGTATAGGATGTTGCAAAATTTTAGCTACAAAGTGTTTCGAATGTCAAATACTATTAAATTAAATTCCAAGTTCAAAGATATCGAACCTTAAAGGCAAACTAAATAAAAATACTATTTATTTATTAGAAAATAAAGGTTAAAATAATAATAATTTTACAAAAGTGCATGTTCCAAAGAAAGAAAAACTTTAAATTTACTTTCACTTCTCTGTAATCGGCAAATTTATTTATTTATTTATCACCAAAATTTGATTCGTAGACTATAGACATTTGTAAAACAACGCGTTTAAGTCCCTTTTGTAGTTTCGACTCTCGAAAACAAAAATTGCATCCTTTTGTTCCTGGCAGAGTAGGTCCAGATAAACATCCATACAGATTCTATTTAATGCAAGTCCTAAATTTTTTATTTATTTCCAAAAACCGCTTAAAAAGGCAGTGGCGTAGCAAGCATAACTGGCGCCTGGAGCATGATGCCTTGTTTGGAGCCCCCCTCCTTCAGCGCCCTCGTAAAATATATACTTCTGTATCATGAGTAGAGACAAATTAAATAGTGCCGTAAATTTTGTATTGTTCAAGGCCAAACGGCTTAAAGTGAAGTTCTAGAATTTTAGTAGCGATTGATAATGGTGTCTTTAAAATGGAGGTAAGAAAATTAAAAATTAAATTTATGAGGACCATTTGATGCCCCCATGCGAGTGGCGCCCGGGTCATGACAGACCCCTTTCCCCCTCCCCTCGCTACGTAACTGTAGAAAGAAATTGTTAATATTGCACTAATTATTAGCTTTATGGTATACGGTAAACGGCTGCGGCAACTCGAGACAAATGTGTGCGCGTTTAACCGGGGATTAACAATGACTAGAGGTAGCTTACAGAGTAGAGCACTCGGTGCAACATCGTTGCTCGGACCACTTCATAGCTAGACGACGAAATGAAGATGAACGTAAAGTGAGAGTCGAGGGTTTTCATATTGCGCTGACCTATAAACGAGAGCATGCTCGAATACTCAGTTATAGTACTTTTATTTATTACATACTCCAATGAGAGGTAATGAAAAATGACAAGGTAAGGCTTGCCAGGTTAAACATTGACAACGATGGGGATCGTATCCAAGTCTCTCAAAGGGCTCTATAACGGTTAAAAAATTTCGAGTCGTTGGTAATCCCCGTGTGTAAACTTGTAGTAACTTAATAAGTAAAACTTAATAAGTAGGGCACGTTTAAATTGAATAATTTAATTGCCGTATATAAAAGCTAATATCTATTTTATAAATGTAAGATGATTGGTACATATTATAATAGTATTATTGATTGATTAATAAGATCATAACTGCTATCATTCATGTTAGTTACCATTATTCATTATTGTTATATTGTTAATCATTTTGATTATATGAGTGTACAGTCACCTCTATGAGTAGTTTGTGCTTTGAAGTGTGAACATCGCGGAAGCTTATTGTAAAATCATTGAGTTTTTCTTAGTTAATTAATTATATTAATCGGTAATGACAGGTAATCTGGAAATCTCGAAGTAGATGGGGTATGGAGTTTAAGTCATGGCAACTGTCATTAACAGGTTATCCGGAAAGCTTGAAGTAGGTGCCGCTTGTGAAAATTTTATATTTCGTTAATCGATTTAGATTTTTAAAAACAAAAAAACAAATATTAAAGTTTATTTTATTTCGAACAAGTGACAATAACAACGGTTACAAAACGAATGATTATAAAAGCTTGAAAATGTAATATTATGAAATGCATAATGTCTTTCCTAAAACTAATAATAAGCAAAAAGAAGCGATAGCGAAAAGTATATAATTATGGAAAAAGCAAAAGCAGCATTTATAACGTGAATGTGGCCATGTAAGCCACTGTTATATAGCTGTCAATCGTAGTTTGTTTGTACCCAATTTTTTTTATAAAAGTCTCGTTATTCCCAATTACTTTTGCTTTTCTATTTCTCCATTTGTCTTTTAACCTTTCTACACCCCACGCACCATATTTTTTAACCATTTTATTAAAAACAGTTTTTAAATAATTCAAATTTCAAAATGTATAGCTGTCATAATAATAATAGCGACTCCAACCCCTGTCTGGCTCCGCCACGCGGACCGCGGAAACAAAATTGGACATCCCCGTATAGCTGTCATAATATTCACAGATGACAGTGACTCCAACCACTAACCCCGCCACGTGGGAGCAATATCAGACATAAATGTACCTGCCATTAGTATTATTTTTTGTTTTTCCTCACATAAACAAAAATAATTTTGAATCAAAATCTCATCAATCAATATATTAGCTAAGTTTCAAATTTTATTACCTATCGCATCGTATAATAACGCCTAATAAAGTTTCAAATTTGAATTTAAATTGCAGCGCTAATCCTATTGGTTCTACTAAATACGATCTCAGCGCCATCTTATATTAGCCAACTTTAAGTTACATTTTCGAAGCTCGAGTCCGAATACCGGGCATTACCGTGTATTTTTCCACCATGACACATACACCGACGTAATTCAATATCAAAATTGCATAAATAATGATTTTACGTTATCTTACGCAACACATACTTACTGTAAATAAATAGAATTCTGCGGTGTGTTTTTACTTCCACTGTCAGCTGGTTAGTATTTTTTGACAGTTTGGTGTCGTCATTCGTCAATTGGATTTAGTTACAAAAATGGAGGTTTTTAATGCGAAACTAATATTATGTTTTTTAAACAAAGCATCAATCACGCGTTAATATTTGTTTAATAATCGTATTATTAATTTTAGTATCTGTGAGGCTCATAGAAAAGTATTGACAATGGAGGTCGTGTATTGTTTATGTGGAAAACCTTATGATCCGACCCAGCTTATGATACAGTGCGATGCATGTAAAGATTGGTTTCACGGAAGGTAAACGTGATATTCTTTCTAGTTTTAAAATTACCATTTTGACTTTTTTAGTTGTTGCAATTTTCAAGAGTACACCACCATTGAAATAGAGAAGTTTCATTGTCCGAGATGTACTCCAATTTGCGGACCAACTATATGTAAGTTTACTGATCGAAATGTTGTAGAAGGATATTTTTATAACCTCATCGATCATTTTAGATAAGCCGTATCTCAATTGGCATAGACACGATTATTGGGACGATAATGCGTCGTTGAAATTGGTTCAAACGGGTACTCCCGTTTTCGTTAGAGAATTGAGGGCTAGACATTTTGGTAGTGAAGAAGATGTCGTCATACGTATGAATAGTCAACAACTCACCGAAGCGACGCTTGAACAGCAAGGTTTTAATAACCCCATCGTAATCGATAATAAGGAAGGATTAGATATGACTATCCCTGCGGATAATTTTAGTTTATACGATGTGGAAGCTTTCATTGGAGGTGACTTTGAGCTCGACGTCATCGACGTTACTCGTCAAACCGATATTAAAATGAAGTTAAGCAATTACGTCGCTTATTACAATAGTTTAAACCGCAGTCGAATTTTTAATGTCGTTAGTTTGGAGTTTTCGAACACAGCGTAAGTGGTATTATATCGAAACTTAATTAAATAACCCACGTGTATCGTTTTAGTCTATCTCGTTTAGTGGAAGCTCCGGCAATTGCTCGAAAATTAGATTGGGCTAATACTATGTGGCCGGAAAGTTACGAGCTACCATCACCCCAAGTACAAAAGTACTGTCTCATGAGCGTTAAAGATTCTTATACAGATTTCCATGTCGATTTTGGTGGAACTAGTGTTTGGTATCACATTCTTCATGGAGAAAAGATATTTTATTTTATTAGACCCACTCCGGCTAATTTGACCTTGTATCAACAATGGATGTCTGCAAGTAACCAAAGTGAAACGTTTTTTGGAGATCAGGTATGGAGAAGTTTTTTAAATATACAGTGTGTTAGACACTATAGCCGTAAGAAACTAATGGAGCTTATAAACATCTGAAAGGTTTGCGATCGATGGTTCCCCCACTGCCATTCTTGAAGGTTTCTCTTTGTTCCTGATGTTGAGGGGGGAGATTGACTCTTGGGTTATAATCGTAGCAAGTATCGTCTCTATCATGTCAATGACTTGAATATGAATGGAAACTTCTAATTCTAAAGTCATTAAATTCTGGGCTTTTACAAGTTTTTTGCACAATTTAACAATTCCGTCAAAGGCAATTTTATTATTCAATCATATATGGAGTAATACATTTTTTTTTAAATTTCAACCTCCCTATGGTACCATAGCAATGTTTGTTAAGATTTCAGCAGTGGGATAGGCAATCGAAGAAACTGTTCTTTTACATACTTCTTGAATTATAGGTGGATAGCTGTTACAAATGCACTTTACATCAAGGTCAAACTATGTTTATTCCAACCGGTTGGATACATGCCGTTCTAACACCAATGGACTCGTTAGTTTTTGGAGGAAATTTTTTGCATAGTCTTAATATTCCGATGCAATTACAGTAAGTTGCTTTGAAATTAAACTGCCTCATTTGCGTCTTATTTTTTCTTTTAGAATCTACGATATAGAAAAGAAGATTAAAACTATCGAAAAATTTCGTTACCCCCATTTTGAAACGATAAATTGGTTTGCCGCTCAAAAACTCTACGAAGAAATAAAAGAATTGAATGCAACTGAAAAGAGATGTCCGGCGTCGTTTTTGTTAACTTTAAAGTCTCTTTTATCGTCTTTAAAGCAATGGAATATAGAAAAAGATGTAAATTTTTGTTTTATGCGAGTTTTAAAATATTTATTTATTCGTTCTAGTACAATACGACAACTAGAAATCAGATACCGGGCCCAACTAATTCTTCTAAGTTGATAAAAGATATTTCTAAGGAAATCAGACTTGCCGAACGTTACATTAATACACTTAACCCTCCTAAACCCGAACGAGAATCTAAACGCAAACGAAAAAAACCATTCAATAGAGATTTTGTCGATTATCCCATATCACCAAGAGGATCTCAAGATGTACGTATGGGTCAATCGTAAAGCTTAAATAAATTTAATAGTTAATTTATATTGTAACTCTGTTTTAAAGAGCTATTTAATAGTCTTGTGTCTTCTAGTATTGTTTGGAAACCAAACCCACCTACAATCAACACCCACCGGTTAAGTTAACGTTACCTAAACCAGTAATGTATCCGTATCAAAATTTATCGTCCAGCAAACCTTATTCACCGAGCGATGTTTTCTCCAACGACGAATGGAGTTCGTACGATTTTGTCCGTCCCGAGAAAACGACTGCAGTACATAGAGGTGGAGCGATATTAAAATTTAAATTAGGGTAATTTAAATTTGATTTTATTTAAAACTCTTTGACGTAAATAAAATTGAATTTAGAACCAAAGATTTTTATACAAACCAGAATAACCAAGAATTGGAAACTATAAATGAGATTATTTCGTCGACGAGTAAATCGATTTACGATTTTCACGACGATAGTGAAAAAGAAGAGGGGGCTTTAACAATTGACGAAAGTCATAAAAAGACTAGAAAGAAAACTACTACAAAGAATTCTCCCAAAGCAAAATCATCGAGTAAGAAGTTAATTTTGTGTTGAATTTCAATTTTTATTGGAAATTTTTTTTCAGCTACTTGGTGTATAAAGAATAAGAAAACTAAAACCGAATTAAGTGGAAATAGTAAAGGCGAATTGCCTAAAAATGGAATTGAATCTTTGATAAAAGCATCGGCATTTACACACAAAGTTGTCGAGTATGTATAGTTTGTTAACAGCTTTAGATAACGATAATCGGATCTGATTCTAAGTCTAAGTCTAAGTCTAGGTCTAAGTCTAGATTTGCCGTATTGTTGATAGCATGTTTGACACTATTATTCATTGCTTTTCTCGTAATTGTATCTATTAATTACTCTCGACTCTCGTTGTTCTTCAAGACTCCTATAATGCCAGATATTGTTTAAATATTGGTAAAAGAAATGATTAAAATGGAATCTATAACGCTCTGTTCAAATCAAAGAATTACATCTTGTGAATCATACCTCCTATCGAGGATGGTTTGTGATTGTGAGCTCTTAAAATAGCCTCATTTCTATTTATTTATTAGTAATTGTGTTCGACTTGTTTTGTAGCAAAGAGGCTGGTAGAACGTCTCCTTCAACTGAAGATGCCATAGCAGGTATGTTGTCGATTAGCCAAATGTACGTACCTGGTCGAAATCAAGCTCGAAATCCCCGTAAGTCAAACTCTGATGACTCCCTACCATTTGATGAAGAAAATGTAAATAATGTTCATCAAGATCAAGATTACAGTAAGCATTTTTTTTTGTGCATAACCGAAGGAATTCTATTTTATTTATTATGCCATAGGCGGACTAGGTGCTCGCCCACCTTATAATAATGTAGAGGGTAGTTATTTAAGTTTATTTACGTTTTAGTCTACCCGTCGTTGGATAATTCGGACGATGAAGAAGTTCATATTTTCAAACCTCGAGGTCGTTCTAAAATTGACGAAGCTTGGAATCCTAAAGCTCGTGTCGGACCATTGCTTCCCAAAGTGAATAGGCCGACTAGAGAAGGAACTAAGAAGCAAGCCGTCGAAAAAGTATTGGAAGCTGCTGCAGCTAAACGAGCAGGCGAATCTCCCGAAAAGGCTAGTACCGAGTTTGTTTTAAAGTCCGGGCGTTTAAATTTTGTTCATATTTTTAGAGTCCCAAAAGACAGTATAGAAGAAAGAAGGTTAAACCTAAAACTGTTAAATTGTTACCGACTCCGGCAATTAGTACGAACGTGATTCCGAGTACTCCGATCCCTGGTATTATAATTCTCATTTTGTCATTTCTTTTTATAACAACAATTTTTTTTGTTGCAGTTATAAATCATTTTAGGCAGCGTAAGGGTATGAAAACCGTTAAACAACGCCTGGGGAAAATATTGAAAATTCATAAAATGATATATTAAGATTTAAAATATAATTTTACCTCATTTATGGCATCTTATGATTGGAAACTTAAAAGTATTTTGCCACAAAACACAATTATACCGAATCGAGAAGCTTCCCCTTTCTGTTAATTGTAGCATTGGGAAGCTCGACAAATGTGGTCGGAACGTGCAAATAATTGTTTTGAACGTGTATAAAAATTTAAACGACTCGAATTCTTATAAATTAATTCGTTTTGGCGTTCCGAATACAGACGGTAAAAAGGTACATTTCTTCATTACCATAATTTTTAAGCTCCTATTTAAATCGGGTGATCAGTTAGTTGTTTTATCATTTTGTTGCCTTTAGAAGCAATTGTTTAAGTTATGCCCCAAGAAGGCTTCGTGGAGAGGATGTAGTTCGATTTCTAAGATACACTTTTAGTTTCCACAATTGTACTGTTGATTCCGATTCCTCATTAGACTTCCTTATACTTAGCAAAATAAATATTACTGTACTAGTTGTCGAGACTTATTTTTGGTGATGCCTTACTCGTTAGAGAATAAAGTCCGTGGCCACCTGCTATATTCGTGATAACTGTGATGTATACACTATATGAATGTTGTCTGTTAGTTGGATTATGATCTCTTAATTGTTGTTGGTTCGAATATTTAAAAAGGAAAATCGTTGACAATAACGAGGAAAAACTCAACTCGTATGTTTTACTTAAAGTAACTTTTCTTTAAGGGAGGTATATTGGAAAAGTAATAAAAAATGGTACTGAAAAATGAACCTTTGTAACTTATACATTGCTGTATGTTTAAATAATGGAATTGGTATATTATGTCAAGTGTTTTTCTTGCTCACTAATTGCATTCCTCATATATATAATTGTGTTTTAAATGTTTTAAATAGATATATATATTTTAGCGGTATGTAAATTATTTGTGATTAATTATAATTAAGTTTTTTTTATTTCACACGCATTTAATAAATTATTTAACTCTCCTTCTGTTGTAGTTTTTCTCCTCTTATTTTCTCGCCCAACTCAACTGCCACAACAAAGCTAATAAAACAACACCGGCCTATTTAGATATTATCAAGAATTAGTAAATCTTTGTATACAAAAAGGTTTTCTAAAATCCGCTATAAGAAAATTGACACGCTTTGGTCCCCTATCCTGATACCTATAGGGTCTCGTTAGTCTCTAAATTCTTAAATTTGGCTCGAGGGCTTTTAAGGTACACACTTAACGTATGAATGATGAAATGTTGACTCATTGAAGTCATCATCATCATTGAAGTCGGACCTGGGGTGCTTATCCCCCCCCAAACACCATCTCTTTTGGATATTGTAAATAAAAACAATACCTAGAGAAAATTTCGATGGTAATCTTCAATCACTGAAATTCCAATTAAAGTAATTTCGAATTTGGCGCTAGTATCCGATATAGCTACCTTTAAGTTGGTAGCACTTAGAGATGATCATGCGCTTGTTTTATGTGTAGTAAAGTAATGTCAATGGTCAAATTAAGTTCTTTATCGGTAAATTGTAATTGCAGTCTATTCCGAAATAGTAAATCGGTCGTTAAAAATAAAAAAATAATGTAAGTAAATCTCTTTTGAGGCGAAGAAAAACTTTGATCGTTTCGGTTTTACATGTATTAGTGATAAAGTTTTGAGGTGACATTTAGCAAAGTTTTATCTTATTTGATGTTAAAATGGCAGCCTTACCACGCAGAATTATTAAAGAAACCCAACGCTTATTACAAGAACCAGTTCCGGGCATAAGTGCAGTACCGGACGAAAGCAACGCTCGCTATTTTCACGTGATAGTAACAGGACCCGAAGATTCACCTTTTGAAGGAGGTTTATTTAAATTAGAATTATTTTTACCCGAAGACTATCCTATGTCGGCACCAAAAGTACGCTTTATAACAAAAATTTATCATCCAAATATCGATAGACTGGGGCGAATATGTTTAGATATTTTGAAAGATAAATGGAGTCCTGCTCTTCAAATTCGTACGGTATTATTATCAATTCAAGCACTTTTAAGTGCGCCCAATCCTGATGATCCTTTGGCTAACGACGTAGCTGAATTATGGAAAGTAAATGAAGCCGAAGCGATTCGTCATGCCAAAGATTGGACTCGTAGATTTGCAATGGATAACTAAATTTTTTTATATTCAAAATTGATTCTTCATTATGAGTGTTCTACTTTTTGTATTTTTAATCGGAAAATCGGGGGTGTACAACAAATGTCGATAATAGTGGGAGAATTGTAGAACGTTTATATTTGTCGAATCTTACGATTTAAATTTAGTAAGGGCAAACATTTTATATAAATAGTATAGATTCAGTTCCAGTGTTTTAATTGGTAATTTTTGAAAAATGGAAAAGCTAAGGTTTGTGGGTGTAAATATTGTATACATAATACTTTTAGTTGTCTTTTTTTTTCAAATTTATATGGAGTAAATAATTGATTTTTGTCTGTTTGTAACACTAAAAGAATGTACATTGCTCAAAATTGGTTAACTAATGTGCCCTTATTGTCTTTTCAAAAATTATTAATTTAATTCGCTTAATTCGACGATAATCCCAGTGAGCAACAATTATTTATTTTAAATTAGTCGATGCTAAACTGTAAAAAAATTAATTTCATTTTGCTTTTTCTATTATTCGAAACTTAGTCAAACGTCAGTTATAAGAAGGCCTAATAATTGACGCTTGGCTTTTATTACGTTTTTATTCAAAAAGTCTTATTTGTTTTTCGATCTATTACTATACTCCTTGGTCGAAAATGTATACAGTGACTCATTTTAAGAACTAGACAGCCACGGGAGGTGAAACGTGCAAGACGGGTCAATCCATAGGCGTGTGTATTGGGATTGACCCGTCTTGCACGCTTCACCTCCCGTGGCTGTCTAGTTCTTAAAATGAGTCTCCGTATACATTTTCGACTAAGGAGTATATGTACCAATTATTTTATTAAATCAAGGCATCATCGATCAAACTGCATATTTTTGTTAGCAGTTTTTGGCACTGATTATGGCATTCTGCTGCACTAGGTGTTGATAATAGTATGCTGTAAATATGGTATGTAAGGCTTTTTACAGAATAAATTTGTTAGATTACAAATAAAGTCTTATCAGTTACATTCGAGCTGGCCTTCTTCTCCCGAACCTCTACCTACGTATTATATAGTGGAGCCTCGAGCTCGCCAATCAAACCATACAAATCTGTTATGCACAAGTAATTAATTCCTTTAACGTACTTGATCACCCGTTAAATCTTATTCCTCGAGCTATATTTATACTAAATTTAAAACTAAAGAAGAAAAAGCAGTAATATATTCTGATTGCACTAAAGATGTCATTAAAATGGTTAGGGCATTACTTATAGTAAATGAAATTACGGATTTTATATTAAATTTTTTTAACGCAAAGACCGACTAATATTAATTGTGAACATCAAACGAGCTTGTTATTGATGCTGATTTTAAATTTCTCAAAGTAAAACGCCTAGAATGCAGACAACATGCAGTCCTCGTGTGTATTGGTAGTTGCATAAAGCTCTGGCGGTGTGCTAGTTTTTGCTGAATAAATATTGTGCAAAGTGAACCATAAAAGCTGGTCGTAGAGAGTTTACATTGTTTGAACGTTTCCAGCATTACTGAGGCACTAAAATAAAGTTTTACGAATAATGCTATCAATTAAAAGATAATAAAAATGATTAAAAATTACCAAAAATTACACTTACACTATACTAGCGGTTCTCAAAGTTATATGTCGGAATTTCTCGAATATTGAGGAGCCCTTACCATACCAATATTTTACAGCCTTAATAATGTATTTTTTCCCTTATATGGGTTTCTTGGAAATGCTCTTTGCACTTAGATTGGGCCGACCTTTGTACATTCTGGTTGTATTTGGGTACCTCCATCTCCATAGTAATGTTTGCTCGAGAAAGACCCACAATTCTGTCTGCTCGAAGAAGGCTCGCAGTTCTGTCTGGTCGAGAAAGGCTATAAGTCTGCAAAGCTTGGATGGATCCTTTTTATATCCATTAGGCTCGGATAAATAAAATCTATAGTACATTGTCCCAGTGCCACACGCTTATTGTGTAGGATTTTGTTGAGCGGGCAGCGGCCCATCACTGGGCTTATCACCGTTCTATTATGTATCTGCAGACATAGCAAAATTTTAGCTTTTACTGAGCACAGTAGTGTTTCCAGTCAGAGTTTAGGAATTGCTTTTGATGAAACGGTAAGGATCTCAGAAGCAGATTCAGGGCCACAGAAGGTGTTCTTACAGCTAGCCTGTCTATTTGATTTCGTTTTCTTCAACCTTTTACCCTCTTATTTTGGCTTTTACTGGGCATGACTCCTTTATAAAGGGTCGCGCCTGAGTGTTTAGTGTTTCCTGTTGCTATAGTAATCTCAAAAGCAGGTTCAAAGTCACTAAAGGTGCTCTCACAGCTAGCCACTCCCAGTATCTTGTTTCCTTTCCTCCAACCTTCAAACTACTTCAAACCATCTATAACCAAAGCCCATTTATATCAGACTCCCAGAGTGAGTAGGCACGATTGAGACAAAATTTAGTTTCAAATTCCCTGTGGTACAGAGATATTAGAGTGAATAAGATGTTGCAATAGACATCCATAGTAAGTCGAAGCTTTAATATAAAATTATGTACTTTTGAACGGTAGGTATACTATTTGTAAAGGACCACACAGAATAAGCATTGTTATTCAGGCAGAAAGTTCAGTTTTTACCTTCCTATTCTAAAATCCTTTTTCGTTAAGCTGGTAATACAAATATATCTACCTATTTGCCGTCATAAATCTTTTCACAATATTAACAATAGTATCACAATAGTAACAATCAAAAGAACAACGGAAAAGGTTATCCAAACTTCAAAATTAGAGACGATAATGGTAAAAATTGGGCATTAAATACTACACAAACGTTTTCCATGTTTTTATTCCTTTCTCTGTTGCTCTTACAAAGGTATTCAAATAATATTTCGACTACGCCGCTCAATTTTTAACTAAGCTCTGGGAGTCTTATATAAATTAACTTTGCTATACTTAGTACTTAGTAGTATACTTGTAACTTAGTAGATTTTGACTTCTACTGGGAATGGTTCTTTTATAGAGTCGTGTCTGTTTAGTTGCTGTAGTAATCCCAAAAGCAGGTTCGAGGCTGCTGAAAATGCTTTCACAGCTAGTCAGTCCGGTATCTTGTTTCGTTTCCTCCAACCTTCAAACCCGTTCTAGTGCTCCCAGCAGGCTTAGGGCCACTGAAGGTGCTCTCATAGCTATCCCGTCCCCTTCAAACCACCTTATGATAGAGCATTTTGCTACTCTATAAGCGGTTTCAGAAAACCCTTATAAATACATAAACATTGTAGGTACAGCCACACTAAAATGTATTGGACTAGTACCCAATACTAGTGTAAGTAAGTGGTAACTTTTTTTTTCGTATAAATTTTAGCAGATAATTACTTAAAAATCGCGAGTGCTATAACTAGAAAACATCCCATTTGTAATTCGTAAAAATTGCAGGCAAAGTAATCATCAAACAAACTATAGTCATAGAATAATGACGATCTTTGCGGTGTACATCTATGAGACGCTGAGGTATGTTAAAGCAAATTTAACTTCTTTTAACCTTCAAAACAGATGGCACGGTTATAGCACGAGGTTTGGTAACAACTTGCAATTTGAGCAACACAGACTCACAATTTTTGAGAGGAGTCCGTGTTATACTGGTGCCATCCTGTATAACAATCTGCCTCGGCGTTTCAAAGAACAGAGCACTAGAGTATTTTTGTTAATGTTGAGAGAGTTTCTCCTGGAGAATGTTTTCTACTCTCTCGAAGAATTCTTTAATCATGCATTTTAAACACAATGTATTGATCTATGTATCTATTTTTGACGTGCCTTATATTTTTTGATCTCTTGGATGAATAAATATTATTATTATTATTATAGTGGCCAATAATTATTGCCCCGACTGTACCTAGTCTCATGAAACCATAAAAGAATTAAATAAGTGGAAGAGATGAACAAGGTAAGAACATAAAGCCGCCAACCTAAGCTAGCCTATAACAATTCGACTTATTTTATTCTTCCATGCATGGAACCCACTTTGAGAACAGTAATTCTCTCAAGGATCAACACCGTGGAAGAATAAAATAAGTGGAATGGTTATAAGATAGTTTGAGGGTATCTAAAAACAGAAAGGGGCGTTACTCAGTAAGTGTGCGCGAACGAGTACGCCAAGGTACTCTCAATTTTCCCTACTAGAGCTTGTACAAGCTAGAAATGGGATTGAGGCAGGTTCTCCCGCCAACTACTTACTTTGCAAGCGTCCAATCAGTACAGAGAGTGAAGTTCAGGTGCGCACTAATAGAAGTTTTACCTTAAGTTATTTGCAAAGAGTACCTGCTCGCCACTGATTGACAGTTCACAAAAGCAGCTTTATGGCTTACTAGCTGTCACAATAATAGTGGACCAATCAATTCCTTTAAAAGAATTGTATCATTCTTCTTATAAACATTACCCAACTGGTCCAGCGGCAGGCCTACCTCTAGAAATTACAAACCACTCAAGATCGGAGCAGCACAAAATTATTCTGTACTTTCATATTCGAGCAGGTCGTAAAATAGTATGTGGCTTGCAAGCTTGCATCAATAACCATTTGAACTAAAATACGTCACAATCCCATTTCTAGCTTGTACAAGCTCTGAGCTTGTTCGTACCCTAGCGGCTTCATGTTCTGACCTCGTTCAACCCTTGCACTTATTTTTTTCTTCTGTGAACAATACAATGATGTAATTCACTACGGCTAGTTTTGTCGATTCTCACTCTTTACCATTACCCATATTCAGTGAAGTTGCTTGATAAAATTAGAATTTGCTAAGCTCTCATAATGCCAAAACAATAATTGAAGATTGTCAATGTCAACCTTAAATTGTATTTTAATACACAAATTAGATAACTAGATTTATTTTAAAAAAATACAAAAAGCTTTAAATATTTTATTCAAGACAACATTACAACCAACATCTATCGAACTTTTGTAGATTGATATAATGACAAGTAATGAAACCAAAGAAAACATAAAGTGCCAAGTCTGAGTGAATACTTAAATTTACATTTAAAATTTTTTAAATAAGGTAACATAATAAAATAAAGATCAAACTCAGACTGGAAAATAAGATACTCGAATAATTCATCATAAATGGCAAAAGATTATATTACAAGAGTCGATTCATACTATAATGATGATGGAAAAATATTGGTTTGTGCAACTCTGAAAATTAAAGGAGTGTTAGTTAAGAAAACAAACAATAATTTTCAAATGTACGAATTTTATAAAAAAGTAATGCAAATGTGCATTAATAAATTTTGTAAAATTCTTCCTATTTAGCAAAGATACATACACCAATTTGAAAATTCAACAGATTGGCTCTAGCACTTGCAATTAGTTAACATAAAACCATTGCTCGTTAGTCCGGCACACACCAAGCAATAAATAAATTGAAGTGCCGGATTATCGAGTTGGCCCAGTTTTAAAAATGAAGACACTCACCTATTTTTGAGAACTCTGGTTGCTGGATTTACTATCGCGTAAACTAGCCGAACGACGCCTCTTAATTTCCTCACGCCTGCGTGCCTTCGATTCCTTCTTACGTTGTGCTAATAGTTTGGCATAATTATCTGCTTGTTCCTTACGTTTCAAGCAACGCTTCTTTTTCAAAGCCAAACGATGGCGTTTACGCTATACAAATAAAACAAAAATCACTACCCTTAAAATGTTGTACAACAAAAACAAATGTCACTAAACGCTCAGAAATTCAACAAAAAAGTGTTTAATCTCATAGCTCTTAGTTAATTGTGTACCACAACACTTGAACGCTACATAAGTCAATGTGACTAAGCAACTGCCTGAGTGTGGTTGGGTAAAACAGTTTAGTACTCACTTGCAAAACTGCCGGAGTGATCAAGCGTTGAATTTTAGGAGCCTTATATTTTTGCTTCTTGCCGTCCTTGACTTGTAATGGACGTTTAACGACATACTGTCTAACATCATCTTCTTTGCTCAAATTGAACAATTTGCGGATTCTCGAAGCACGCTTAGGGCCGAGTCTGCGAGGAATGGTATTATCTGTTAAGCCAGGGATTTCTTGCTCTCCCTTCTTGACAATCGTCAAAGCTAACACACTCAAATTAGCATCTACAATACATCCACGAACAGACTTCCGTTTACGTTCGCCGGTACGACGAGGTCTGTAGCAAGAATGACCTTTGGAAAGCAACAAGCGAACACGACCTAAAACGAAACTTATAAACTCACGAACACGAATAAAACTAGTTGTTTACCGTTGGTTAAAACACCTTGTTTCATTGGAAAACCTTGTTTGTCATTTCCACCGGTTATGCGTAAAACGTAACCTTTCCATTCGTCTCCTAATGGGCTCGCCTCTACTTCGGCACCCATTCTCTTTTCATAAAAGATGCGAACTTTGTGTTCATCGACCACTTCGAACAGCTTTTGGCACCCCGTAGCGGGGAATGAGACGTTGAGCTAAAAAAAAATATCAAAGACATTTTTAAGTTAATTAATGTTAATTTTGACATTTTATTGTATTCAAAATTACTAGGCGATTAAAATCAATACGTAAGGCGTGTAAAAATGTGTAAAAATCGGCATAAAAATAATAAAAGATAGTAATCACAAAAATATTCATCTTCGATTATTTGATTAATCCGGAGATAATACAAACATTTTTTCCAATCTATCGGTAATTTACTAACAAAATTAGTAGATAGTTTAAATATTTTTGATTATTTCATATATTTTTTATTTAGTATCAAAAAGTAATTAGTATCTTACCTTCATCGTAACTACACGATTAAACTTCCACGAGGTTTACTCACTAAAAGGACTCGATCGAATGCAAATGTTACTAAATGGCACTAGGCTGACAGTACTGTTTAGTAATAAAAATCACCAACCGAATACCAACATTTTTAGTTACATACAAAAATAACTAGTAACTATTGATTGAACCAGTGGCGTTTCTTAATAAATTTATAAAACTAATTTCTTTTTAAACTAGGTATTCAGGGGCATAGCATAGGTAAATGAGGTTAACAACGTAAAAAAATTTAATGACTTGTAAATTTAAATTTAATACAGAAAAAATAATACTGAAGCCCAAACTAATAAAATTAAAAAATTATTAGCTGGAACGTGGTGGGTGGTGGGTACTTGTTAAGCAAGTTTAATCCCTGCTGATTAATTACGAAATCTTCTACTACAACCCCTCTCATAAAAAAGCGCTTAACCGCGTACAAAGTTAAAAAATAAACCAAAAATATCCAAAGTCGTTTCTACAGTAAAGTTAGTTGTTTTACATCAACCCACAAGGGAAGGCAAAGCACCAAGCAACACCTAAGAAGTCTAGAGTTGCCAAAGGTTTGATTTTAATTTTCCATAAGTCAGAAGTGTCTTAATGTTATCTCCACTTCTAGTTTGTGTAGTTGTCTATATGGTTTTGGGCCACCAGATGACTAGAGACCATATGAGAGCTCTATAACAAATTATAGGTCTAATAATTACAGTGTAAAGGAATCCAGACGGCGACTTGGGGAGAAATACTCCAGTCTTACACCCTTGATCTGGATTTGGATTATTAGGGAGGGGGCAAGTTCTCTGCACTTAGACCACTTAATAAGACTTCAAGCAGCCTCCCCATGCCTATCAGATCTCAAGTCATCCTACTTTTAGGATAAACTCCAGAATTCTGGTGGGAGGGGTGTTGCTTATTCTGACCATGTCGAGCCAGAAGTTTCCCAATACGAATCTTCTTATCGGCGTTAGGGCTGGACAGTAACAAAGTACATGTTCTGCGGTTTCGTATTCTAGTTCGTATCAACGATGTATGGGATTATCTACCAATCCCAGAGTGTTAAGATGTTTGTTGTTTGTATAATATACATATGACAGTGTCCCGCGAGTGTTCTGTCCTACACCCTGCTATATGCTCTAAGACACTACCACAATGCCGGTTTGGCTTTTAGATTTATATTTTCACGCTCAAATATCGCTCATTTCGCTTGCAAGAGAAGTGTGAGTGGAACCAGCGCCTTTCAAGACCTGGAACAATTAATATTTTAGAGGCCCTTCAAAATTTGAATAAAGTTGTGAGCAAACAGGCCCAGATTTACTTTTGAGAGGGTCCTAAGGTCCTACACCCATCTGATAGGCACTCTGACTGCTACTCTACATTATTTAAATCTTTCTATTTTTTGAACTTCTTGTAGATTACAGAATTACCGAGCCTCTCTTAAACCGCGGCCCTAGGCTTTAGCCTAATGGTAAATCTAGACCTACCAATTTTAATACGAAATTATTTTACAAAAATCTTAAGATTGATGGGTTTCAAATAAAAATGAATTTTTAAAAGTCCGAACTTGCTTTAACTCTTGGGCTCGAGACGCTCAAATGCTCAACGTCCTTGGCCAGTGCGCGCCTGCTTTGTGGCTACTTTTCAGAATAAAATTAATTCTACAATTAGAAAAGCTCAGGAAGGATTAGATGGGTGATGCCAATGCGGTGTTAATAAAAACTCCTAATAAATATTTCTGTACTTTCCTGGGTGGGCGATGGGGTGGCAGAATTTTTGAGGTGGGCTACCGGCGCCCCTGCCTTCTGCTTACTCCTAGCGCCGCTTTCGAACCAATTTCATTTTGGTCAATTTGGGAGTGTTGTAATTTAATTAAAATACCATACACGTTACGCCATCTTACAACGAGCAGTTAAATAGTTGTAGTGAAGTTCAGAACCAATTAGTTGGAGTTTGTTTTTATCGCAAGTATTTGTCATAAAAAAAGAGAGGATGTTAAGGAAATGGTGGTGTCAGTAATTGTGATCGTATTCTTGACGTTTAGTTGTAAATATTGGAGTGTATTATTTTAAAGGAAGTGCAATAATAAAAAGGTACGACCCCCCATTATTTAAAAAAGGATATACCTTATAAAAAATTAGTAAATAATGTTTATTTATTTAACCAACAAATCAAAATTGCTTTTGACGCATTACTTATTAGGTCAGATGTGTAAATATAGTGGAAATAGTTATTTAATTTGTTTAAATTAGTTGTAAAACGTTTATATAATTGACAAGTTTTTGTTTTTAAGTTGTGAGGGTAGGACTTCAGTTGTTGCTAATATTTTTTGCTCTACCGATATTTCCGGTAGTTACTTCTCGTAAGCACGTAAGGTAGAAGTCATACAAATGTTTTCATTCGAAGATTACAAGTAACAAAAGTATCGAGGATACATAATCGTTCACTTAAGTGAGTCGTATGGTTTTGAATTGCTTAAATTTCAATGTCACTCATTTTATTGCTACCCATATAAGTAACCTTGTGAGTGTAATTGTTATGTATAATAATAAAATTAACCTATATGGTTTATGTAATTTTATTATTGAATACTCACAAGGTTTAACAGTAAACGATTTTATTATTTTGGTTTTGTTTTGTTTTAATTAACTTCTAATTACACGGTTCGGTTCATTAACTTCCTTATCGTTACTAAATTTATCATTCGCTGTTTTTTTTTCTTAAATTCGAACAAACGTAATTTTAATTTTAGAAATTTCCTTAGGAGAAATTTATGTTAATTTCATTTAAAAGCATACATCATAATGTATTCCATTTTAAAAGTGAGATTTTATTATTTAATTTGACACAGTAAGACTTTCAATTAATTTAATAATAAAGTTGTTGGTTATTTTTAATTATTATGGTTTTCAGATTATGTCAAGATGTTCCTAAAGTGTGATTACTATATCTAAGCGTAATGACAAGTCAAAATCTACATAGTTCGTCCATAACTCAGGTTGGTAATTCATCACATCCTTCCAACGTTTTCTCTAAGACTATTATTCAATTGCTACAATGAATGTTTAACTACTAATTTCCTCAATAAATCAAAATTATTTTATACGAAAAAGTACATATAAGACTCTTTAAACTAAAATTTTAAAATAATATAATATGCGTGTCCATTTAATAGGACCTTTTGTCGTCTTTTAGAGATATCAACCTGTAGCTGTAGTAGGTCCTTATCAAGAACCTA
Source organism: Malthinus flaveolus (assembly GCA_950108345.1). Lineage (NCBI taxonomy): Eukaryota > Metazoa > Arthropoda > Insecta > Coleoptera > Cantharidae > Malthinus > Malthinus flaveolus. The sequence continues at coordinate 14,806,908 of OX467290.1, forward strand.
ACAACCAATGGAATAATTCACATGCAACTTCCGGAACGCCACCCACAGTGCCTGCACGAGGAATCAAAAGAAATACCCCTAGTGACTGCTCTCATGTACATGACGCAAATATTAGAGTTTTACCAGAAGTTTGGGTAAGTTGAATCGCCTATCATGAACTCTGTAACAAAAATACTTCAAAGCTCGCCATATTAACTAGAAATTTATATTTTAAATCTACAGGATGATTCGTAAATAATGCGTAGAAATTGCAAGGGTGGTTCGTTGTCGAAAATGAGAGGGGAACCTTTCTACAGCGTATCCCTGGACCGGAAAAAATTTTATTTTTGATGTCTCAAAAAACCTGCTTATTTTCAAACTCCAGTAACTCAGATTATTTTTTGTTCATTTCTACAATAAATGAAATATTCGTAATTTAAATTTCAAAGTTATTGTTTACTAGTACAGGTAGTTTAGTTTTTATCTGAATGGATACTATCATTTGTTGCACCATAACTTTATCTTTCTATTGATACCATTAGTTTTCCTGTAGGAAAGTACAGTCGGGTCCGGTTATAACGAGCTATGCTTATAGCGAGATCTCGGTTTTAGCGAGTAATTTCTCATGGCACGAAAAATTCGCCATTTAACTCAATACATTTTGAGCTCTGATACAACGAGCTCAGACATAAGACATAACGAGCAGATCTGTTATAGCGAGCATTTTTCCCTTGCCAAACACGGTCAAAATGCGGAATAGCATCACTTATAACGAGCAATTTCTAATACTTGAAAAACGTTCTTAACACTTTTGCGGCCAAGCTACAATTTGAAAAAAATGATCAAATCCTACCCTACATCTACTACTACCCTACTACCCTATATCGTATTTTAACTTCTATACTCTTGTACAATATCACTACATAAAATCTTCAAACTCTGTTAGCAAGTATATCCAGTGGGGCTCTAGCGGTCATGTGTATATGGTAAAAAGCGTATAATGTCGGTCATATAGCCTGGCTGGACGTTTAAAATGTAAAATACCCGGCGGTCACTGCCTGTACGGAACATCATAGCAGCGGTCACTAGTGACCGCCCTGGCCGCGAAAGTGTTAACTGGTGCGATTATTTCCTTCATTGTGGAAGATTTGATAATTTATTGGACGGTTAGCTTCTACAATAAAGCACGATAATGATAACAAACTTATTGTAACTCGCCGTGTAACTCCTCGTAAGCGATTTTAAACGTATATATCACATACATTCGTCATTGGTCATTGTTTCTTGTTGCTTAGTGTTACTCTACCCTGATCAAGTCTAAACACAGTAGATAATAATTAATAAATCCGTTATAACTAAGATCTTTTACAACGAGCGCTCGGATATAACGGACTTATTTTGTTGGCACTAGCTTGCTCTTTATAACCGGACCCGACTGTAATGAGCTAAACTTTGAGAAAACGTTCAAGAACATGTTATTCCCTATAGCCAGTTATGCATGTTAACACATGGTATGTAATACCATTTTGTTTAAGAATTTAGGTTTTTTTCATTTTGTTTTAATATGTATTGTGTATGTACAGCCACAGGAATATTTATTGGGCACTAATAGTCAGTGGTGACGTTCTTCTTTTCATATACGTTTTAGCAGAGAATGACATAAAATTCGAGAGTGCCGTAGCTGTGGTAGAACAGCCAACGGTTTACCGTTACGCCCAACATGATTTCCTATTATTTATGAATCACCAGGTATAGTTTAGTGACTATTATAACTTTATAGCCTTTCAACCTTGAATTTAATGATGTACAATTAGCCAATTTACGCATTTATATGCGTTATAATTAAATTTTCTAATTTGCGTTACATATTATTTTAGCTCATTGCTTTCCCCTACAAAAAAATTATATGGGGCGTTTTAAACAGAATGGGTCATAGATGACTTGACTAGAAGGGATACTTAAACTAACCTTTCAAGTTTATTTAGCTCTAAATTTTTTGTTTGGAACAATTTGGTAAATTTGAGGTTATTTTCTGAAAGAGAATTAAAAAGGGCAAATATAAGGTACTCTTAGTTTGTGCGCGTAAATACAACCGTTTGTCTTAAATGTCGTATTAAAGTTTTGGGTTGGCGTTGCGACGTGTAATTATCGAGTATCTTTGCGACTTCGTAGCCAGATGTGTTTCTCGAGGGTGATAATACGAATCTCGAATCTCTCATAATTCAATTTCTTCAAGTAGAACACCGTGTATATTTTTAGTTCATTAAAGAGCGCGTTGTTTCCAAAAAATCAAGTTCTGTTGTGGTTTGTTAGGTTCTGAGTCGTTGTCAAAATTGTTTGTTAAGTTGGTAGCCTTTGTGTGATGTTAATTAGTATTTTTGTTTTCAGACAAATTCAACCCATGATCAAATACGACATTCGAATAGCAACCTTATACATGAATGCAATTTACTAATAGCACCTTGCAACAACATGAATTCAAATACAGACAGCAGTATTAAAAACCACATGGGGGGTAATGTTCACGACATTAATGTTAATCGAGTACAAAGTCCAGTTGCTAGAACTGACATAAAATGGATATCTATGCCGTAAGTACCGTAATTACCTGTACCAGTAAGCGGAAAAACAGAGATGATTTTTTTACTGCTTCCAATCTGCGTTTGTTGTGTGCGATGATGGAGGCCACTGCTACTACCTCCTCTATTTCGTATTTTTTTAAATTATTCATTTCATAAAAGACCATTTTTTAAATTTCGAATTTTTTACTACTTTTCCCTTATTCGGCGTATCGATCTCGCAAACTGCGAGCTTAAATATCCACATCGGTCGGTTCAATGGACCAGTTTACAAACAAGTTTACAAAATGCAAGTGGTGCATTTACCCAATGAGTTACCATTATTATAAAATGAGCGCCGCTCTACCTCACCAATAATACTTGAATTTGTGACATTCCAAGTAAGTCATCCAGTAGATAGCCGACGGTACGTCATACCCAAGCCATCCGTCTAGAATAGTCTAGGTCTAGATCACTCATTGATTTACTTTTGCACTCTCTTATAGTAGTACAAGAGCTAGCAAACCACTTGGGACTATTCCAAAGATATTCATTATTTTTATTTAAAAGTTTTTTCCATTGGTCCGGGCAAAAACCTAAGAGACAATTTGTAGGAAATGTACTTATTTTTCTCTAAAAGTGCGTAGTTTTGGAGTTATAAGCGATAAACTAAAAAAGTCAGTTTTTTGGCCGATTTTGGAATTTTTGTCAAACTTTAACGCGCTCTAGCGCCGAAACCGTTCGTCTAAAGAAAAACCTAAAAGATACAATTTGTTGGAAATGTAATATACTTTATTTTTCTATAGGAACGCTTTTCTCTAAAGCTACTGTAACGCGCTCAATATAGCCCGGCAGACGAGTGTTTTTATATTTGCTACGGAAAATACTTTTAAATAAAAATAATGAATATTTAGAATAATAGCAAGTAACGTTTGCTAGCTCTTGGACTATTACGTTGAGTCACAAATTGCTCACGCATTTTTTTTTGTGGTTTCCAGGTGGTTTCACGGTAAGATATCTAGAGAACAAGCGGAACAACTTCTACAGCCTAGAATAGACGGTTTGTTTTTAGTAAGAGAGTCTACAAATTTTCCAGGCGACTATACTCTATGTGTTTGTTTCCAAAACAAAGTAGAACATTATAGAGTAAAATACCACGACAGAAATCTCACCATAGACGATGAAGAATTTTTTGAAAATTTAGAAAAATTAATAGAACACTACCAGTTGGACGCCGATGGTTTATGTACAAAACTCGTTAAATGTTTACCTAAAGAAGTTAAAGAAATTATTTCTAATTCGCATGATAACGATTTGTTCGTTATTGCTGAAGGCGATTTAGAGGTAGTAATTTGAAGTTTTCTCAGAAAACTTTTCTAAAAGTTCCAATTTTAGATTTGTGAGCCGATCGGTAAAGGAGAATTTGGTGAAGTTATGTTGGGGAAATGGAAAAAACAAGCCGTAGCCGTGAAAGTTCTAAAAGATTCCAGCGAAGCCGAAGCCATTCTCATGAAGTCGGTTCTTTTTAATGGCTTATTTACACGAGGGTACTAAATGTGACTTTTGCAGATCGTTACACCACGAAAATCTGGTAAATTTACTAGGAGTCGTAAGAAGAAAAGATCAAGTTTTGTTGGTGACAGAATATATGAGTAAAGGAAGTCTCGTCGATTATTTAAGATCGAGGGGGCGATTGCACGTGACGAAACGAGATCAGATTAATTTTGCGTTTCATACTTGCGCAGGAATGGAGTATTTAGAGCAAATGCACGTAATACACAGAGATTTAGCCGCTCGAAACGTACTGATTGCGGAAAATGGAGTGGCTAAAGTATCCGATTTTGGTTTGGCGAGAAACGAAAAAAATACATGTTTGGAATCGGCAAAATTACCCATTAAATGGACGGCTCCTGAAGCTTTAAAATTAAATGTGAGACTTTAGTTTTTGTTTAAATCTTTTTCAATTTCTTAATTTTTAGAAATTTTCCAACAAATCCGATATGTGGAGCTTCGGTATTTTACTGTGGGAGATTTATTCGTTTGGCAGAGTGCCTTATCCAAGAATAGTAAGTTTTAGTTAACTTGTTACCTTATTTTTACCATTAAATCGTTTTTAGCCTCTTGCAGATGTTGTTAAACATGTCGAGAAGGGCTACAAAATGGAAGCTCCAGAAGGGAGTCCATCAGAAGTCTACGAAATAATGAGACAGGTAAACCATGTTTTTAATACGTTTCTAAGTTCTTAAGATTCTAAATGAGATTCTAAACCGGTACAGGCTGTAGTTTCAGCTTTTGAATTAATATTCAATTAATTAGCACTTCGAACCTACGTGGTCTACATACTTGAAGCATGAGGTGATTATAATTCCACTGCAATCTTGTAAAGATAATGAATATCTACCAGCTTCTTAAATATGACTCATAATTTATAAACGGTAATTCTACAAATGCCACACATACCTTAGAGCCTTAGCAAAAGGATGAATTACAAAAACTATACTAGAAGTTTGTAATAGAACATGTTGGTGTTCAACCTTAAATTCACGTGGAAGCTCAAAAGCGGTGCATTTTTTGGATGGGCAACAAGAGACCTTTTTATGTTTCTCCAACATGAAGGATCTTAAGTCCGCTATTGAATTTACTAAAAGTGAAAAGTTATGGCATAAAAAGACCGTGGTCCTCTGACTTTGGGCACCTGCAATGTTGCCTGAAATTTCTAGTTTTAAACAAAAACAAATATTTCTTAAGCTATCAACGAACGAAATTAATTGCTCTAGATTTTGGGTTGTTACAGAATTGCAAACGTTTACAAAAAGCCCAACCAGTATTGGCACATTGCACACCCAAAGTGGTGTGCGGTGATACGAACGGACGTGAAAAAAACGTCATATCCTAAAAACGGTGCACTTTTTAGATGTGCAACAAGAAGCCCCTTTTCTCTTTATCTAGCATGGGGGGGGGGGGTCTTAATTGTACTATTCAATTGCCTCCAAGTGAAAAATGAAAAAGTTATAACTAAAGGGACGTGGTCCTTTGGTTTACCCCATCTGGGTATTTTAAAAATTTTAAAAATACTAAAACGTGTCTCTCAACCAGTGGAATACTACGGGGAGTAGTATTCCTTACGGGGGGGGGGGGGTCTTTCTAGCTTAAAACACCATTGTATGTTGAAGTTTTTTCACCAAGGAACTGTTTGAAATTCGATGGAGGGACTTTTCTTAAGCACCACAGCACAGAGCAGTTGAATTTGTTGGAATAAAATTAATGATTTTTGCCATATATTGAATGATTTCTTAGGGATGTTGTTTAAATTTTTTTTGTATTATAGGCGTGGGATTTGAATCCAGACAATCGACCGACTTTCAAAGATGTCAAAGTGAAATTACAAGTTTTAAAACAAACAACGACGTTGTGAGATATAGCAAATATAGCGTTAAATATTGTTTGAGAGGATGTTGTATGAAGTGAAGTGCACATTTGTATAATTATAATCTTATAAATTAACTAAATCACGTTTAGAGTGTAAGTCGAGTTTTGATGTTTTTTATGGTCGTAACAATAATTCTAAATTGCTCAGGAGTAAGAAAGGAATTTTTATGATTATTTTTTTAAGTGCAAACAAAGTATTGTTTATTATTGTAGAGCGTTAATTTGAAGTTTTCAAAAATATTGGTGTGGTTTAACATAAAAACAATGTACCCTACTTTTGTAATATAAAATATTAATATTTATTTAATTTTTTTGTAGGGATAGTCTATTAAATAGTCGTACTTAAAACCTAGTAGATCTTTGGCTTTTTATTTGTTTTCAAAATAATGGTCAAAATTGATTTAAAAGGTGTATATGTGATAGAAACACATTAATTTCATTTAACTATTAATTAGTGTCTACACACAAATGTTATAACCAGTCATTCATTTTATTCTATTTTTATGTTTTTTTAAGTGTTCGCCTATATGTGAATATTTCATTTATTCGTGTTCCATTTGTATTCATCGAGAATTGCGTCAATCAAATTTGTTATAAATAAATCGATAAACAGTACCTACTCTTGTTTTCTTTCGTTTCCATAACAAAATGTTCACCTTGAAATAAAAACACATTTGTCAACGTTATGCTTTAATTGTACAAATTAATTTTTGTCAATGTTCTTGTACAAATATACATTAAAAATAAAAAACAAAGTAGTAATGGAAATAAACAGTTTTTAAATATGGAACACATTTGGTGTTCATTGTTTAAGAAAGTGCACTTGAGTTAAACATCTTGTAATTCTCCAGGCAATTCGTTCTTTGGATGCTTATTTTGAAAATGCTGCTTGTACGTTTTAGGATCCGGCATCTGTGCCTATAAGTTTACAAGTAACATTAGATAATTCTAACACGAATTTAAACGACAACCAAAATGCTTACCTTACAAACGTGGCAAACGTGCACTAATGCCTTTTGAGCTGCCTTTTTTTGGGTATTGGCATTGTGACCCTGTTGTTTCTTTTGCTTCGCTGATTTTTCTTGAGCTTTAGCTTGCGACTGAAGTTTTTGTTGTCCTCTAGCCATATCTATAGCATGTAATCAAACACACCTGAAACACCGAAAAATATAGTTAAATAAACCCCAACATAAGTGTACTTTTACATTTACGCAGAAAAGTAACAATGTGACACTAACCTAAAATCTCAACATACTACTCGACTATATCTAACCTACAACCTACTAAATAAATACGTACGCGAGCGAAGTAATTACCTTTCTTTTAAACAGGCCAAATACTTCATTTATTAATACAAGAACACTAAATTAAATTTTTGGTCAGTCAAACCGACAAATTTCCTGCACACACACAACACGGCGAGAATCTAATGACACTTCCGTTCCGTTACAGATTCCGTTATGATTACTCTTAGGTTAATTATCTCCTTACAGGTACATTATATTTAAGTAGCGTAAATTAACTTGATTATTATCTGATAAAAAATCTTATAGTGGGAAGATCGGAAGACCGTTTAATTTTAATCTGAGTCTCTAGTTACGCACTGAGTTAACGCGCTACATCGACGCTTTTTTCTGACGTTTAATGTGTATCGGATGTGTATAATTTGTGACAATACGTAATTATCTTATATGTCGTTTTACGTAAAGTAATGTACATATTATTAATATATTTATTTATAACGACATAGGACAATAAGTTGATAATACGATTTTTATATTTGAAATATTACGCGTATTGCGCCATAGTACTGTTCCGAAACGTAGATGGCACCAACTAACCAACAACACATTGCACTCTAAAATCTCAAACCTCAAACTGTCTCTGTGAACTGTCTGGTCTGTCGATGGTCTGTCGTATGAGACAGACAAGCACTAGTCTATTATCGAGAAAGTTGTTCGAATCGCTTAAAATTAAAATGGCAAAGTATAATATCGTAATGGTCCGCCACGGCGAATCCGAATGGAATCAAAAAAACTTATTTTGTGGATGGTACGACGCTAATTTAAGTGAAAAAGGTAAGTACAAAAACATTTGCCCTTTATGACCTTCACCGCTCTTCAAATTTAAAAGGATAGTTTTATTTAAAATTGGTTTCGTTTTAGGGAAAGAGGAAGCATTAGCTGCCGGTAAGGCTTTAAAAGATGCCGGTTATAAACTCGATTTGGCGTATACGTCTGTTTTAACCCGGGCTCAAAATACTCTCCAAACAATTTTGGAACAAATCGGCCAAACGGACATTTCGGTGACAAAAACTTGGCGTTTAAATGAAAGACATTATGGCGGTTTAACTGGATTAAATAAAGCGGAGACTGCCGCTAAATATGGCGAAGAACAGGTTGCAATTTGGCGTAGAAGTTTCGACATTCCACCACCACCGATGGAGGAAAGTCATTCTTATTACGAACAAATCGTGAAAGATACTCGTTACGCCGATGGGCCTAAGCTCGAGGAGTTTCCAAAATTTGAGTCTCTCAAGTTGACCATTGAAAGAACTTTACCGTTTTGGAACGACACCATCGTTCCACAGATAAAAGCTGGAAAATCGATTTTGATCGCTGCTCACGGCAACAGTTTGCGTGGAATCGTTAAGCATTTAGATGGTTTAACGGACGAACAAATTATGGGATTGAATTTACCCACCGGTATTCCGTTCGTGTACTCGTTGGACGAAAATTTGAAACCGATACCTAATGGTAGTTTACAGTTTCTCGGGGATCCTGAAACCGTTAAGAAGGCAATGGAAGCGGTTGCCGCTCAAGGAAAAGCTAAATAATTCAAATAATGTTCGTTTAAGTTATTTCCCAGTGTTGTACAGTTTTCTTTTTTGTTATAGAAAAATTTAAAATTATTTATTGAAATACAGATTTAGGCATATTGTTTCAAGTACAATTTTGTCGTTATTTAGAGATTGAGAAGAACGTCACTAGTGTCTTATCTTAACTCAATAATGGCATAATAGTTTTACGAAAGTAACGGAAGCGTTTAAATAAATCATAAGAGTGCAGTTAACGTAAGCGTTTAAATATACTTGGGTAGTTAATCAAACTAAATTGGAAAAAAGCGGTTTTGAACATCGCACTTCAGCGCCCTCAACTTGGCAGTAACTAAGATTAGGGGGTGGTACTGTATTGTTTTTCTTCGCCTTGCCAATTGTAGACAAGAGTCTAACGACCTGCTAGAGGATCGGCGAATATTTACGAATTCAAGCCGATTCAGGCGTCCGAATGTGTATTTACTTTCCCGCACCAAGTGAAGAATTTGAATTCATAATGATTGTAATTACCTATGTAATTAAGTACCCACTATAATAAAATTCGGTAAAATTTAAAAAGGTGAGATTTTCTTCCTTTACGTGCATATCGTGTTCACTACTATAATGATGTAGAATTTCTTTACGAAGAAATTGTTTCTTGCACATTGAACACTTTAAAAACTTATTTATTTTCCAATTTTTATTTTTTCGACAATCTAATTTTAAATGCCGAATTAAGGTAAATTTAGTATTATAGTTATTTTCACAATGAAAACATATAAAATGATTTTGAAGAGGCATCTCGCATCTCATGTATGTTCTGAACGTGTCTTACAAGATTAGATTTTTGGGAAAACGGCTTTTTGCACGTAGAGCATATGAAATTTTCCATTATCCAAGAGTCAAAAATTTTGCTAAGTATTATTTATACCGAGAATACCGAATAATAAATTGTAGACTTACTAAAGTTAATGAATAATGAAGATCTAATTTGAGCCGGACCAAGGTATTTGACACAGAAACATCTAGTGGTGTAGCCGGATTTGAACCAAGAACCTTTAGATTTGCATTAAACTGTTTTACCCGCTCGACCACCCTGGTCTCTGAAGATCTAATTAAACTGGCATATACTATTACAAATCGCGCTTTAGAAGAAAATCTATAAGTTTCACTTTTTTTTCGTGATTTGGTTGAGACTGCGAAAGAAGAAAGAAGATCAAAAAATTACGTGGCGCCGTATCGTTATTTCTTTTTAGATTAATAAATTTATAATATATTGTTAATACCACGGTGTAAATGGCGGGGCTAGCGGCAAACGTAACAACCTTATCTAAAAATGCATCTCTAATTTTGGATTGAGGCGAGCTAGGCCCTCTGACTAGGAATTGTGCTTTTGGCAAATAGGTTCCAAATGGTGACTGGAGACTGTGGACGTTTCCTGTTATCTCTCTTGCTCGCCGACTTTTTTTACAGACCTTTTTTTCTTAGGGGCACTCATCCAAGTACTATTAAAATATATTTTTGTTCTTAGTAGTAAATTAGTTTTTAACTTTTAGAACCTAGCAAAAGCATTTCAATTTCGCTTCTGACATCCATAACTAATCATAAAGTCGGCTAGCGGGAGAGATAACAGGAAAGGACCGCGAGACTGTTTCCAAGATATTACCTCCTAACCGGGTTGAACTGTGGGGACGTTCGAACTGCCAACACTTATCCCTATTTTAATCAATGGGTTTTTAATTGTTACAGGATATTATTCAAGAGCAAGAAGAACAAAAATGAGAGATTGGAACATGATACGCTTTAATACAGAACACGCCGAAAATCATTCCTATTTTTTATTTTGATTTTAACACAATTTTTAATCATCTATAATAGATCTCAATACAACAAATGAGTGTTAGCGCACAGGCAATAAAAAAATTGATGATTGCCTGTGCGCTAACACTCATTTGATGTGTTGAAATGTATTAAAAATTGCCTTAAAATAAATAATCGGTGTGTTACTAGCCTTATTTTACCCTTGTGGAAGATAAGCATGTTAGCCAATTGCAATCGAGAGAAATGTCAAAGGTCAAAGCGTGTAGAAAAAGGTTTCTAACCTAAAGGTTATGTGGATGTTAAAAATTAAAAAGTCCAGACTTCAGATAACTTCCAGCTCTCCTTCAAATGCTTCAAATCGCATAATGGATACTTACAAATAACTACCGAGTTGATAAAGTGACAAAAGTTGTAGCCCTATTTATCTGTTTATTGATTTGGTATTATAACCTATTAAAAATAGAACAAACTGAATACGACGATCATTTACAAACGGAATTGAAAGTGTATCAAACAGTAACTGTGGTAAAGGAGCCAATGAAAACTACAAATAGCAACGAAATTAAGCCAGTAATCGACAAAACTGATGTTGAGAAAAGTGCATTATTTAGTTATACAAATTTATAATTATTCAAGAGCTTAATTAATAAATTTAGGTAATAGTACTGCTCGTTATTTTAATATTTGGGTATTTATACTTTTCTCTAAGTTGTAGATTGCAGCAGAAAAATGCGAAAAGACCACCTGCCCGAGTTACTTGCATTACGAGCATTTATGTGAACGAAACTACCACACCACCTTCACAAAGCGACTCGTCATCGAGAAGGCCTTAGATAGAACGTGTTGCAGAAATGAACTACCAGCCTACTTCTCGAGCAAAACTACAGGTAAGTCTCAAAATTTGGGACCAATTAATATCCATACCGCTGTGCCTATTTCCTATTAGACTTACATTCAAGAGCCGGCTTCTCACTTTTATAAATAACGGTGTTTTTCTGTAATCAAAAAAGCTTCGAATAGAAGATATACTGCCGAACCTCCGTTGTTTATAAATCTGCAGTCGTGCAATCGCTTTATAATTTACGTCTACTTAATTAAGGCTCTACTGCACCACTTGCCCGGTATAGGGAAAAATAACGTAAACGCGGCCTAGCTTTTCGGTCTCAATTTTGGATTTGAAGTATCGCTCGAATTTTTTATCTATAGAATTTGATGTGCTCTTTTCTTGTGTCAAACTTTCGTTTCAAAAAAATGCGTAGATTTTTTGTTATTAATAAAAAACTGTTTTTACTAGACCTCACTTTTAAGCTCGACAAATTCAAATTTCATCTTAATTTTTATATCAAAGTGTACAAAAATTAAGTCTCCATTCTTGTGACAGTTCCGTTTTTATTAGAAATAATTCGTTTTCGATCAAATTTGATATAAACAAAATGATTTCTGGTAATTTTAGTCGAACCAATGCAAATTTCTATCTCATTTTTTAGCCACATATTTTAATTTGAAGCGTTTCTCGCAATTTTAATGGATTTATACTACATTTATCTATTGAGATCCGATGTTAAATTCCTTTAAAACTCATTTATTATTTAATTATTAATTAAAAACCCTAAAACATAATTTTCAGATTTTGTCCCTCGGTCTCCTTCTTTTCTCCTGAAATATGGCAGACATGAAGAACAGGATCATCTGCATCGATACCTATTCTTACTTTTTTTTCAACTTGCAGGGTTTTAATTAAAATCAATAAAAACAAAATTAATAACAGAGAAATTTTTAACTTTTGAGTGTAAACTTGACACAAATTTTAACATCTGGCATCCCTTTAGCTCATAATATAAATTTTTGTACAAAGGTGGGTCATAAAGCAATTACGATAGACCAAACACTTTTGTAATCCTTTTGCTAGGTACCTGCCACAATAAGGTGTCGAAGTGAAATTATCTTTCTTATTTTCGACGACTTCGAGAAAAATTATTTTTTGTAAAATTTAATTTCTTCACGTTTCTGGTCTCTCTAAATTCAAAAATGAAAAAAATGAGTTACTTAGAAAAATTCTGCCAGGCTGTGGATGGATGGACATGGTGTTTGTGTAACGCTATGAAACAAAAACTAACTAAAGCAGTTAAGACAATTTTGATGAAATTAGCTTAGCTTTTATACAAAATGGATACAGGGTGGTTCAAGATGCGGAGGTTATTTTGGTGGTATTTTAGAAAATTTTTACCCGTAATAGTTATACGTACTAGGCTATAGAAGTTACCTAGTTGACATCATCCCTAATCAAAAAAATATCCTTTCGGTCGTCCTCTTTTGTATTAGTTTTTGTAACTTTACAGATAAAATGAATATTATAAAAATTTATTAACAGAAATATACAGGGTGTATCGACTCGACTTAGACAAGACATAAGGCTTGCAGCTCTTTCAAAAACAAACATTTATTTTATTTAAACTTTTCCGATTTAGGCCCAAGCTAATCTTGGAGTCAGAGTTAACTCCACGATCAACCTAAGTCAACAACTAATTCTGAGTTAAATAGAAATATATTTGACTCTAGAAAATGGGCGGGTTAACCCTGAACCAAGAGCCTAAAGGCTAACCTAAGCTAACCTAATCCCCTAATCCCCGCTAAGATCTAACCTTATATTCAGATCGTGGAGTTAACTCTGACTCCGAGATTATTTCGTTTTATACAACTGGGCCTTAGAGTATCGTATCCGAAATTTTTAAGAATTGCTCTTTTATTTTAGAACTTTCAGCAACGCGGAAAACATTTCTGAAAACTGTGTATTTTTTTATGCAACTCTTACATTAAGGGCCGCAAAACTGAAAAATTTGATTTTCGAAACCGCACCAATTTTTGAAAGAACAAAAAATGTCAGTTTGTCCAATACCGTTGTACCAATCAATATTTATCATTTAGATCAAGAAAGTTAGTGGAGACTTCTTCTTGTTTAACCGCTAGAGGAAGTTGATTCTAAAAAATGTTGTAATCAAATTCTATTCCTATCAACTATTATTTTTTCATTGACTTCGTCTACTTTTGATGTGGGATGTGGCCATAATAGGACTTTTTTGTACGCGTTGAAAATATATGAAAAAATATTTTCCATTTAAACCGGAAGTTAAAATTTTATATGTTTGGTAGCATTTGACAGCCAATCGTCGGTATTTAGTCAACTTTGGTGCTTTAAAAGTAGTCAATTTAGAAATTATTTTAAAAATCGACTATATCAAAACTAAAGCTCTCTATTTTGCTTATATGTAGAGGTAGATTCCTATTTTTAGATTTTTATAATATAGTATAATAATTATTATCTCCAAGAAGTTATAATAAAAACTAGAAAATGGGCTAATCGTTATACTGGTATTATACGGGTAGGTTGGCAGTAAAAATTTGAAAAGGTATTTTTAAAATTAGGGCCCATGTGTGCTAACTTATAACCGAGTATAAATAGTGTGGGTCAAAATTTTCCGAAATGCGTCCAAAATAACCCCCTTATTTTGGGCCACTTTATATTGAATTCGTTTAAAAGTTTATTTTGTTGATGAAATTTTGTTAAAGTGGCCGAAACCAAATTTCAACAAAATCGTTTTAGTAGTTTTTATTTGACGGAGTTAGGTACATACACAGTACACACTCATCCTCCCCAACAGACATTTTCTAAAGGCTCGTGTCCACTAGCAAGCAACTTGTGATAGATTTTTCAGACACTGCTTGCGTAGCCGTGTACACACAATTTACGTTTTTATCGAATTTACTCTACACAAATTACTATAGCAAGTAGCTTTTGTGGTTTCAAGTGTACACGTCTTTATAGAAATATATCTCCGGCTATAGAAAGAAGCAGGTAGTATGCCTACCATAAAAATCATCGATTTCCAAAGAGCTTATACATCTTTGGGAATTATTTTTTAAAAGCAATGACAATTTACGGTGCCAAATATTTATTTGTATACAGGCTCTCGTTTGCACAAAAGAATATACAGGTCGACCGCCGAGAGGAAAAAAAAAGTTGAACCTCGCGCAGAACTTCTGAGCAATATGTCTTCGCTTCATATCGTATATACTCGTTTCTTAAACCAATTAGAACCCCTGGTTAATACTACCTTGTATTTCCTAAAAATACCAGTGGCGTGGAGCGCAAGAGTGTCACTGCTCATAATAATAAATTATTACAATCACTTTTGAAATAATAAAAAAGAATTCACGTTTTATTAGGTACCTACTCTAAATAAAAAAATAATTAATATTTACAATTTTAAACTAAAACAGATAAGTATATACAAAATAATACAGATTTTAACTTAATTTAATCATTTCTAAATCCAATATCATCAGTGTCGCTATCGCTCTCGTTTTCACTTACATGTATGATTAAATCGTCCACCTTATCAACGTGAACTTCGTTTTGCCACAATTCTTCTTCTACTTTTTTAACACTGGCACAAACTTTATTGCAGTCCTCGACATTTATTTGTGCAAATCTCTCTTCTGCAAGACGCTGAACATCGTTTAATTTAAATGTTACATTTGCTGCAGCTACATAGTTTTTAATATTTGCCCACATTAACTCGATAGGGTTTAGTTCCGGGTGATAAGGAGGCAATCTTAGCACTGTATGGCCATGTGCTTCTAAAGACTCGTGTCCACTAGCAAGCAACTTGTGATAGATTTTTCAGACACTGCTTGCGTAGCCGTGTACACACAATTTACGTTTTTATCGAATTTACTCTACACAAATTACTATAGCAAGTAGCTTTTGTGGTTTCAAGTGTACACGTCTTTATAGAAATATATCTCCGGCTATAGAAAGAAGCAGGTAGTATACCTACCATAAAAATCATCGATTTCTAAAGAGCTTACACATCTTTGGGAATTATCTTTTAAAAGTGTTTACAAACCAAAAAGCAATGACAATTTACGGTGCCAAATATTTATTTGTATACAGGCGCTCGTTTGCACAAAAGAATATAATTATAGTGTACCCACCTATAATGCAGAAATATAATTTAAACTTTGGGAATGGTTTTTGTTTGTTAAAAATTTATGAAATAGGTAAGTGTGTACAAAGCAAATAGAAAGTCATAGACGAAATAGAAAAATAGAAAAGACTTTGTAATTCTAAAAGGTTTTTGTATGAGTGTACCGTTAATTTTGGGAAGACATTTATTTAATCCCCTACAATCCATTTGCACACAAATTTTGTATAGGTATACGTCAATTTACTAAGAATTACCAAATTCAAATTTGAAAATAAAGTTGAAGTCAAATTGGAATGAGTTTTAGTTGTGTTGCATATTTCGTATCATACGTTTCAACTACAGCTTCTAAGTGTTTTTTCGTTTTTATGTGCTATTTTTCTTTCAAACAAATCAGTCTTTATCAAGACTATACAGTGTATATTTACTTTTGAGCAGTAAGTTAAAAATCTTTTTATTTTTTAAATCATAACCGTGCATTTCCACTACGTATATTATTTGTTTCTACACATCGTGTAAAAAAAGAAACGCACGGTGAAAATTTTAATTTAGTCCGTAATAATTACTATACATATTTTCATGTTACTAATATACACATTGTTTTTAATTGTGGAGTAAACGAAATTGATTTGCAGATCAAGTCTTCCTACACGTCTTTATCGTAGCAAAATGTCGGTCCAAAGAAGTGTTGCTGCTGCGGTTGTGGTGTCTGTCATAAAAAAAAGGCAACGTGAAAGGGCTAATAAACAAAGAAAAATCTGGGTAAGAAAGTGGATTCAGCGGAGGTGTACTCTAGGGGTTAACGAAAGGTTATTGAGTGAATTAAGAATTGAAGATCCTCAACAACTCAAAAATTTTCTTCGCATGTCAGTAGAAGATTTTGATTTTTTACTAAACTTGGTAAAATCCAAAATTAAAAAACAAGACACAAAAATGCGAGCAGCTATTAGCCCAAGTGAGCGTTTGTCATTAACTCTTCGATTCTTAGCAACAGGTAAGTCAATAATTACTAATAAAATAATAAAATCAATTTTATGTTTAGAAAAATATAATAAAAAAGTATAATGTGCAATTAATTCATTACAATAATAATAGATGATTAAATTAAAAGTTTAGGAAAATATAACAGTATGCTATTATTCCAGGAGACTCCTATCATTCCCTGATGTATTTATATCGTATCCCGGTGTGTACAATTGCACGGATTGTTCCGGAATGTTGCAATGCGATCTGCGAGGTTGTAGAAGATACTTATTTAAAGGTATGTTTTTATTTTTTAGTTGATTCACCTTTACATACTTGATGAAGATGAATAACTGCTTCCATAAGGAGATGTTAGTGGAGTGGATGTCGTTAAAGTTATTAAAGAATCGGCTTCCTCCATATCTTCATTCGATATATTTAAAATATCCTTTTGTATTAACAATTTCAATTTTCTTTTGAGCTTGTCAGAATGTAACCCTCGCAGTTCACATGCAACATAATCACCAAATGTTTGATACTCGTCTAAAGGTCTATCCATAACTTTCATAGCCTTGGCGAGTATGATATCATCTTCGGTACATTGTTTACTTCGTTTTGATGCTTTTTTTGAGGTGCTCTGAACTGCGATATCTTCCCTTTGGCTTACAGATTGCTTCTCGGGTAGTTCTTCTTGCGATTGACCTTCTGAAATATCTTCCAACTGTGTCTGAAACGAAATAAATTTTTAATATAGGTTTTTTTTAGATGCCAAACATCCAAGAAAGCTGGCTAAAAATTTCAAAAGACTTTGAAGACCTCTGGAATTTTCCACATTGTGTGGGAGCTTTAGACGGCAAACACATTACAATGCAAGCTCCACCTTGCAGTGGAAGTTACTATTTCAATTACAAAGGCACGCATAGTGTAGTTTTAATGGGCTTAGCTGATGCGACATACAAATTCATCTATGTTAATATTGGCTGCAACGGTAGAGTTTCAGATGGTGGTGTTTTTAACAGATGTAATTTATATGAGGCTTTAGAAAACAAAACGGTAAATATGATACCTGCAAAACCACTACAGGGAAGGCAAAAGTTATCACCATATGTTATTGTGGCAGATGATGCGTTTGCCATGAAACCGTATTTGCTTAAACCATATCCCTTCAGAAATCAGCCAGAAGCAAATCGCGTATTTAATTATCGATTGTCCCGAGCAAGGAGGATCATTGAAAATGTCTTCGGAATAATTGCGAACCGCTTTCGTGTCTTGAGAAAGCCGATACAACTTTGCCCTGATAAAGTGGTAACAATTGTTAGAGCAATATGTGTATTGCATAATTTTTTAATCACAAGAAATACATCCAGACTTAGTTATGCACCAGCAGGGACGTGCGATACTGAAAACAATGATGGAACGATAACAAATGGTTCTTGGCGAGAAGAAGGTTTCCCACATAATAATTTACTGCCGAACTTATCGTAATAAATATCCAACCAGGTTGGGCTAGTTAAATTTAATGCAATATTCTTTGCGAAAATAAATTTATGTAATTGCTGCTGCTTTGGTGTTTGTCGTGATTTACTGTGGGTTGTAATTAAGTAGTAACTAAACTTATTTTTATTTTAGAGAGAAATATTTGAAGCCGACAATTGTGTAGAGGCATAGACAAATAAAATCGAGGATGTGACGACACAATTTATTTTATCATGTCGTCGGGTCTAGGAAAACAAAAAGAAAGAAAAAAACAGTACCTGTCGTAAAGAGAGGACGTCAATAATAATTTCGACAAATAGAAGAAAATATATACGTTTCCCTTTTTTTTTCGTGATTTTGTTGAGACCGCGAAAGAAGAAAGATCGAAAAATTATGTGGCGCCTTTTTATGAGTGTATCGTTATTTCTTTTTAGATTAATAAATTTGTAATATATTGTGAATACAACGGCTCAAACCGCGGAGCTAGCGGCAAACGTAACAACCTTATCTAAAAATGCACCTCTAATTTTGGATTGAGGCGAGCTAGGCCCTCTGACTAGGAATAATAAATTAAAACGTTTAAAATAGCTTTTGGTAAATAGGTTCCAAATGGTACTAAATTAATAGTTGACAATAAAAACTGGAGTTTGGATACCTAATGATTAGTCTAATATAAAAGTGAGTAGAAGGCAACTTTTTTAAATTGCTTCGTATTTAACCTGTTTCAGTGTCTGTTTAGTAACGCTTCGTCGACGACGGGATCTCTCTTTATGTCGCTTTGGCGGTTTATCTTTTCCTCGATGGAAACAGCCAACAGGGTGGGAATGTAGAAGCGTTCGAGCTCCAACACTTAATAGGTTTGTTTATCTGTGCTCCAAACTGCCCAGAGTATGGTACGTGTGACATAGTTAGAGCAGAAAAGGCAGGACAAACAAACGCTTTAAATGTTCTCGTTTTACTCCGAGCAGATCGGAGCAGACACGTAAACAACGCTTATTACTAATTTAATTGATGGTTTTTAATTGTTACAGGAAATTATTCGAGAGCAAGAAGAACAAAAATGAGAGCTTGGAACATGATACGCTTTAATACAGAACACACCGAAAACCATTCATATCGTTTAGAAACTTACACATTCTAGAACAATTAATTATAAGTTATATTACTTTAGATTAGTCTCGTGGTTCGTGGTAGAGAACGAACTAGTTCATCAAAAAGAGCCGTTCATTTTATTAGTTCGTTCGTGAACTAAAACTTAAATGAAAGAGAATTCAAATTGTGAGCTGCTGCTAACAGGAGACGGGAGTGCTATCGCCTACCGCAACTGTTGTATCGGCTCATTGCAAATGCAATGCGTTCAATCATTCTTCGTGTTCATTATTTGTTATGAAAACCAATGTTTAAGTTTTTAATTATCTAATACACTAATGCCTAATATTTTTTGTAATTTGATTAGTTTTTCAAAATCATAAATAAATTTAATACCTATTACAATTTTAGCAGTAAAATCATTATTCGTTAAAAATCAGAAACACAGAAGCACATTTTATTTTTAATGAATGATCCATTATTAAATACTCTATGGGTAGTGCCCATCGCGGAGAATATCTAATCTAATAATAAATAAGCAACGAGTGAATGTAAAGTAAATTATTGTATCGTTTGCATATTCAGGAGACTGATTTGTCGACTCGTTCGTTTCATTCGCGTAAAAGAATTGTTCTTTTTATTAGTTCGTTCGCGAACTACCCATCTAGTTCGTGGTCTATATTTAATTAATTTTTTGTTGTTAATAGCGGTTTTCTTGTTTCACTACTAATCAAGAGCTGCAGCATTGTTTATGCATCAAAACCTATATTTATAGATTAGTTTATTAATTACTTAAAACTATTATTTTTGTATAAACTAAATTAGAATAGCCATTTGCACTAATTTTGTCAGTTCGATTGCTGACAGCTGTTTCGATACACTGTATGATCTTCGGAGCGA
This sequence comes from Malthinus flaveolus, assembly GCA_950108345.1. Classification (NCBI taxonomy): domain Eukaryota; kingdom Metazoa; phylum Arthropoda; class Insecta; order Coleoptera; family Cantharidae; genus Malthinus; species Malthinus flaveolus. The sequence goes on from OX467290.1 coordinate 14,826,923, forward strand.
GTTTTTAACTGCAAATGGCAAATGGCTATTCTAAGTTAGTTTATACAAAAATCAATCTCGATTTGCACAAAGTAAAAGCCAAATCTATTCAATACTAAAACTATTATGCCTTTTTCGTGCAATATTGGTCACTTTATAAGTTTAATAATGTGCAAGTCGAAAATTTATTAAAATTGCAACTTTTTACGCCTACCAATACATAGGCAACACTCTTTACTCTCCCACTACATTGTAAATTTTGAATCGACGATAGAAATTTGCCGAGTGGGGTGGTCACATGACCACCAAAAGTTTATATAAGGCCGAGTTTCGGCATTAGTCTAGATCGTTATCTCTACTTTCAATCAGCTTCGGAGAGAAAAATTTAAGCTTCCTCGTGTGAAAAATCAACTTCAACTTTTTGAATTTTTTTTTCTTGGAAGTTGTTAGTGGCATTGTTCTGAATATCTTTACCGATTTTTGGATCATTTGTTCGAATATTAATGCGGGAAATTAAGTTTTTAAAAATCGATTATTTATTTGTACCACAACAATTATAACGCCGTATTTTCGCTTTGAAGACGCTGTAAATTAATTCGTGTCTTCTCTAAACTTATTCAATTTTAAGTCTCGCATAATATTAGCATTCAGAAATTTATTCTCATTCGTACAAACTGACAAACCAACCTTTTGCAGTTATTTAATAACCGAACTGAAAGTACTACTTTAATTTACAAAATTAAAATATCTGCTAGCACTTAAAAACTTAATACATATACACTTTTCCGAATGTGTAACGTTAAATTTGTAACGCTTTTTCAGGCTTTTCTTTAGCCGTATTTTTCGATTTTCTTAATAAGAAGAAATAATGCTAGTGACAAATAGGTTATAAAGTTCCAAACATAAATTTAATTTCGCAATTTATAAACGTTTGCACCGCCATCTATTAGGAACAAAAGCAACTAACTTAATAAAATGAAATACCTGTAATTATTTCCGTAGTTAGTTGCTTCGGTTCCTAGTAGATGGCACTGCAAACGCTTGCACTTGCGCCACATGATGTACACTGTACTAGTGTTGGGCATAATCGATATGTTGGTACTCGAATGATTAGTATCAGGCCCGGTCCATAGCATAGGGAAACTTGTGTCATCGGAATATGGTTTGCGACATGGAAAGCTCAAAAGTGAGACTGTTGGAAGATGTCACTACAAACTAATTTGCAGAGATCTGCAGCAGTTCTCTCTCTCTTCCCTCTTCTTTTATATACTCCTTCCACACAAATGTTGAAAGCGTTTGAATATTTGAATATTCAGCATCTTTGATAAAACTGTTAAATTACCGGATTGAGTAACTTATATTTAATTTTAAGTTCCAAGTTCTGTGTTTTATTAAAGAATTATAACTATTTTTTATTGGTAAGTAAAGTAGCTCTGTATTTAATAATATTTATATTACTTTACAACGTATAAAATTACTAATTATGCAATTTTATTTTAGCTGGAGCAAATTAAAAATAGTGACCTAACATTATAAATTCAACAATGTGGTTTGATGTAAAATACTTTTAAGAAGAACAATATTTTGTTTACCATAATTCCATAACATTATGTTCCTGCAAACTGAAAAGCCGAGGTGAACTGTCGTAATACATAACGTAACATCTAAGACTCAAAAGAAAAAATCTATCGTACCTTATGACCTAGAGATAAGTATTGGATATTTTTTAGAGCAACAAATTATATTGAACGTACTTAATTCAGTTAAAGATTGTGTTCTTTTGAAGTTAATGAGTGAATGAGTGTACGATTAGATAATCACATAAATATGTACAGTGTTCCTATATTAGTTCTTTAGAACTCCAAATTAAGATTATTTGATTCTTACTCCAAGTTACATTAAATTTTTTCTTATTCATAATAGTAATAGTGCAATATAGTATGCTAACAGTGATCGACTTAGAAAAAATTTACCATTTGTATCTATTTATTTGTTGAATTGCCTATTTGCCAATAGCGAGGCGTACACGAGCGGGTTATCTGTCATATATCTGATAACCAGATTTGTAAAGATATTGGTGTGTTAATGGTTAGCCACGAGCCAGATATGGCACGGTAAGAATTTCGTACGAATTCAATCTGCAAGTTCTGACTTGTCGTTAAAATCTCACTGTTAGTGGGTATGCTAAAATATTAGTTTTATTTTTTATTACTATCATGTGTGATCGGACAAAACTGTCAGCCAGATTTCTCAGCTTACCTAAAATACCACGAGTCAGATTAAATACGTCTGAAATGTCGAATTTTTCTCCACTAAAGAACAGATTTGATACCTCAAAACAACCATGAACATCGAATGCGCGTACTTGCTATTATGGTTAGTGGACATCGTAAGATTTAGTTCGTCCGAACCGAAACTGTCAAATCAAATTACTACATATCTGATCTGCACGGATAATCCGCTTGTGTATGCCTCGCTAATGGAAGTTACTGTAGGCACTTATTATAAAGGTTAAGTTAAATTGTGTATTAGAGTACTAGAGTATTAGAGTAGACTAACTAAGTTGCATTTTTGATGTGCCAATTTATAGCGATGTCAGTATTTGCTTTATTTTTAGAAAATTTAGTTACAGGTAACAATTATCTTGTTAAGTAGATAAATTTTGTAACATCAACATTTAATTTATATCAATTATTTTGTATTTACAGAGTATACAAGTTAGTGTAAAAAGCTAAATGTTCTTTGTTGGCATTTAGAATACACTGTAAAATTTTATTGAAATAAAATATTTATTTTTAAACTGTTATGTTTTATTTATCTTATAAAGGATTTTAAAAATCATTTTGAATAAAATGGCCTAAAGTAAACGTTTAAATTTCCCGCCTTTTAAAAACGTTTAAATTTCCCGCCTTTTCAAAGCTCAAAAGTGAGACTGTTGATAGATGGCTCTGAAACTCGGACATAAATTTTAACATTGTATGATGCTTCCTGTTTACTAGTGTTCCGTGATTAGTATAATCGAATGATCTCTCGTATCTCGTAGTTTAAATGTTCGTCGCTCGTTGGTACTCGAATGACGGATTGAGTCGAATGATATATCGTATTTCCGTATTTCGTATTATAAGTCTACACACACAGTTGTTGTAAACCTTTATAAATTGAAACTCAAAATTTTTTTATTGGAAAAAAGGAAAAAACTATTATGAATTACATAAAAATTTATATTCATAAAAATTAAAAACATTTTTTGCGAAGTCCGAAATAATCTATCGTCCTCAACGACTGAAACGAGTGAAAAACCGAAATCATTCGAGTGGCGACGACAACATCTCGAGATATCTCGAGTGGTTTTCATAATCGAATGAATCGATTATTTTCATTCGAATGATCCAGATCCCACCACTACACTGTACACATGGTTGTTGCTAATAATAAACTACAATGCCAAATATTAATTCATTTTTGTCCATGTATTTATTAATTGAATTTCTTAAATTCAAGAAAAATACGTCTCATTAACAAGAAATTCGGTTTATTAAGTTGTGGTTTGCTGTGCATTGTATGATTGTGTTCAATTTTCAATTTTAAAGAGAATATTGTGAGATTGAGGTTAGCTTTGATTAGGAATATTTTACTCCCTTATGTAAACCTAATCTTATATAAATATTATGTAGCTTTGGAAGGAAGATTTACTGTTTTTTGTTCTTACAGGACAAAACTGACAGTTTGGAGCGTCCCTGTATGTAAATACACCTAATGGAAAATGCCTTTCGAGAGGGAAATCTAATCTTTGACTATTTTTGAGGGTCTTAATAAGTCTAGTACCTACTTTGGTCACATACGTACTTATTTGTAACGTCGAAACGTATTTGTATACAAAAATCCAGTCTTGTAGGAATATTTGACAAAACCTTTTATGTTAGAATAAAGATTATAAAAAATAGCAATTATTTGAAGAGTGCTCATTAGGACGACTAAATGCTAAGCATATGAAGTGCTAAGGCAATGTGGTTTCATTCGTAGGATTACTGGAAGAACTTACAGCTTGCACTTGTACTATTTCGTTATCAATGTTTAACATCAGCTTCGGAGAGAAATTGAAGGTTTGCTCGTGTGAAAAATCAACTTGCGTTTTTGAAATTTTTTTTCTTGTAAGTTGTTGGTAACATTCTTCTGAACATCTTTAGCGAATCTTTGGAATCATTTGGTGGAATATTAAATGCAGGAAATCAAATTTCATAAAAAAAACTTGTACTCGACTTCCTAAAAAATATTATTTAAGAACTCGAAAGGTAAATAACAATGTCATTGTAAAAAGAGCTAAGAATAGCACCCTTATTTAATCCATTTATTTAGTAGTTAGAAATCTCTAATTTTAGACAGAAGCATTGAGAATACCCCAACAAGCTACCTGAAGATGAACAACTAGTTATGATTTAAACACGCATATTCACATATGCAAATACAGATATTGAAGATGTTTTACTAAATAGTTCCGTTTAAAGTAGAAGAGACTTGTATTCGAAAGGGTAAATGTAATTTCCTTGCCGCTACTCAAATTTAACCACAACCACTTACTGTTGTTTGTTATGCTACCCAATTAACGACATACTAAGCACTACCAAAGTGTTGGTAGTCAAGTGCAACGACTCGCGCCACATTGGCTCGTTGGCTGATAACATTGAGGTTAGTTTGAATTGGGGTTATTTTTCTTGTTTGTACACTGTATCGTACATTTAATTAAAAAAGGTAGCCTCAGAAATTTATACTGGTAATTTATTCAGCGGATCAATGTCTGGTTGGTACTTCCTCAATCTTAATCATACATAACAACTCGGGGTTATTTTGGACATGGTGTAATTTGTGGATATGCTTGCTCCGGAACTTACGGACTTACGGTTGCTGAAAATGTACCATATAGTTGCTACTTCAGGATAGAACTATACGCAGATTGATGGAGCTCGACAAAGAGTATAAAGACTTCAAGGTTGGTTTACGAATATTAGTTTGTCCGTGTAATCAATTCGTTATTCAAGAACCTGGAGACGCAGATAAAATTTGTACTTTCGTCTAAAGGAAAAATGTCAAGGTTGACGTGTTTGTAGAAATTAACTTTACGGTCTTTCCCTTATGAAAGTGTTTGAAAAGTAGGCTTAAAGCAGATCGTGGAAATGCGATGTAGTGGAATTTGTCTGTTTGTTATCGATCAAAATGGAATACCTCTAAAGCGATTCAATTCTATTAACAGGTTCTGTAACCTCGCTACAATCTTGGCAAAGTATTGGTAACGCATATTTCAATTTTTTAAGTGATGCACGAAATTATAATTTTGTAAATTAAAGTTCTTTCAGTTCGATAATAACTACATAAAGGTTGGCTTTCCAGTTTAAATAAATGAGGAGAATTGCCGAATGCCAATATACGAGACATAAAATTGAACAGAAAATGAGGACTTTGCTTGTAATACTTTGGTCAGTTTTTAAACAAAAGAAATGGTTAATTCTTTTTTAGAAAAGAGAAGACGACTTAAATATTTGCGTTCAACAGGGATAGTCCGGTGAAATTAGACGATATTCGCACGAAATTATAATTTTGTAAATTAAAGTTCTTTCAGTTTGATAATTTAATAACTACAAAAAGGTTGGTTTTCCAGTTTAAATAAATGAGAAGAATTGCCGAATGCCAGAAAAATAAAATAGTAAAAAGTGGATATTATCAAAGAATGTAAAAACCAAAGTAGTACTCGAGGAAAATAAGATATTAAGTAAAGATAACTCTTTCACTTTTATATTGTTAGCATTTTAGCATTGACTCAAGGGTATGTTTATGTGGAGCCTTGGAGCTTGTGCACATAAAGTGATTTCGTTTATTTTCGTAGTACAAGTTTCTATGTAGATGTAATGCGCTGACGTAGCATCGACATCAACATATCTGTGCTTACATTAGGCCGATCACATGCTTATACGAATTGCAGCACCTGTATTTTTATGGCAACTCTCATACCAATCGCAAGCATGATGAGTTGATTAGACATGTCATCAACAAATTTGATACGACTGCATGTTTCAATTTCGAGCAATATTTGTCGTTTGAACTGTGTTTAGTGTGTATTGTGTGGGATTTAAAAAAATGCTTTATTTATTTTCCTTAAAATATTCTCTTTTCGTGCTAAATTGAATCAAGTAGTACTGATAATCTAGTATTGAGACACACGTAACCATTTAAGCGACATATCGTATAAATATGTGATCGACTTTAGTTTGTAACTTTTCAGTTTGCAATTAAAATTTTGCAACTCCCGATTCTGCTAGTAATTTGATCAGCTCGTCGAGTGCCACCTAATATGTAAAAGTCGAGGTTTGTTAAAATTCCAACTTTGTACGCCTACCAATACATAGGCAACACTTGTTGCACATGTAAGTAATTTTGAACTTAGGCTGGTCACGCACGGGGGTTCATCTTAACACAATTTTTAATCGTCTATAATTAATAGATCTCAATACAACAAATGAGTGTTAGCGCACAGGCAATAATAAATTGATGATTGCCTGTGCGCTAACACTCTTTGGTGTGTTGAAATAAATTAAAAATTGCGTTAAAATAATTAGTCGGGTGTGTTACTAGCCTTATTTTACCCTTGTGGAAGGAGGCGTGGCATGTGAGCCATTTTTCTAACCTAACCTTATTTATTTAGTTTATTTTAGTTAGTTTATTTATGGTCCAGAGAACTTCCAGCTCTTCTACAAATCGCATAATGGATACTTACAAATAACTACCGAGTTGACAAAGTGACAAAAGTTATAGCGGTATTTATCTGTTCATTGATTTGGTATTATAACCAATTATAAATTATAACGGAAGCAAATTGTTGTTTGTAACCGTGTTCTTAAAATTATTATCGTTTCAGTGCAATTTTTTTAAGCGACGTTTTTGGAGCCGCAGATTTACTTATTTAACTCGTGACGGCGATTACGAAAAACTACAGCTGTTTAAACAGCACCGTGGTACCATCGAACAATGTTGAATCCACTTGACGGTGTACGTTTCTTATCTTTTGCGAAAACTTCAAAATTTGCCAAAGAACTATATGCAGATTGATGGAGCTCGACAAAGAGTATAAAGACTTTAAAGTAGGTTTACGAATATTAGTTTGTCCGTGTAATCAATTCGTTATTCAAGAACCTGGAGACTCGGATAAAATTTAGTAGCAAGAAATCTCTAATTTTAGACAGAAGAATTGAGAATATCCCAATTTACCTACGTGATTGAAATATCTCTACACAAAATATTGTATATATGCTTTACAAGATGGTTTAGTTTAAAATAGGAGATAACTTGTATTTAAAGGGGTAAACATTAATTCATATTAGTTGATTTTAAATCAAGAAAAAGTATTTTCAATGTAGAAATTGGATGTTAGTTTTACGCCTAAGTGCAGGCGTAAAACTAATTCCACCCCGAACGTGGAATTACCTATATGTTAGGTGCATTGAAACTTTTTTCTCTTTGGTATGATCGTATTTTATACTTTTCTTATTTTAGAAATTAGAATTCCGAAAGGCGTAAGAAGCTATACAACTATTTGGATATTACAGTCATGCTACGCCTGAAACTTGTGATGATTGATGAATGAAGAAAAACAAATTTTCTCCTTTAAAGTTTTTTCATATGTGTGTGGATGTTGGGGTTGATTTGCAACATATTATAATTATAATTTACTCTTGAACTACCCCTCTTCTGATAAACTAGATTTAGTTATTAGAAAAATTAATATTGTTAATTACTGTGGTAACAGTTTTAGTTTCAATGTTTCTCTTTTCAATTTGTGAATAAAACGTTTTGCTCATGAAAAATGAAAATTTAAATTAGTAAATAGTAATTGATAATAAATTATTTATAGATTTTGTGCTTCTAAGGACACCTAAAGATCCTAACTGAGCTCGCTTAGTCTAGTGTAAAGAGTTCGTAAATTTGTTAAATTGCTTCTAGTTAAAGTGGTTTTCTTGTTTTACTATTAAAAATTAGTAGTTGCAGCATTGTTTATATGTTTATGTATTAAAATTTATAATTATAACATTAGTTTATTAATTAGTTAAAAGTATTATGTATTATTCCTTCTATATTGACCACTTTCTAAGTTGAAATAATGTAAAAGTCGAAATTTGTTAAAACTCCAACTTTTTACGCCCACTAATACATAGGCAACACTTGTTACTCACCCACTACATTATAAATTTTAAACTACCATAGAAATTTATAGAGTGGGGTGGTCACATGACCACCAAAAGTTTATATAAGGCCGAGTTTTGCCATTCAAAAATTTTGTAATCTCCACGTCAAATCAGCTTCGAAGAGAAAATTTTCGGTTTGCTCGTGTGAAAAATCAACTTCAACTTTATGAATTTTTTTTTCTTGGAAGTTGTTAGAGGCATTGTTCTGAATATCTTAAGCGACTTTTGGATCATTTCGTCCAATATTAATGCATGAAATTAAGTTTTTAAAAATCAATTATTTATTCGTACCACATTATTAATTAACTCGGCATTCTTGTTTGGAAGGTTCTTGGCGCTTCTTAAGACGCTGTTATTTTTCTCTTCCGAGGAGAATTTAATTTTAAATTTATTTTTGTCTTATAATTATTTTTATTGTATATTCGTATATTGAATGTATGTAAATTACGTTGAAAAAAATAAACGATAGAAAACAATAATTTCTTTTATTATAAGCTACCCTATTTACAAGCAAAATCCTCATTTTCGGACTAGATAGTTGGAAAGCAAAAGGGTGATAGGGTTTTGGAAATAAATTTTTATTTACAAAGATACTTTTTGATCAAAAAAACATTTCAAATCCTATAAGCGATAACGCATCGTTTCATAACATAATGGCAATGCTTTTAAAATTCGTTTAAATAAATATTTCTCTTTAATTTATTTCGTTTACCTTATCCACCTTCTGCTCTCCTACTACCTAGCCGGAAAATTGTAAATTTTAAAAGCAACTTTCGAAAAAATGGTTCTTAAAGGTTCGAATTACGCAATTTTGAAGGTGCGATTCATTACCCCTACTGGCGGCAAACATCCTTGTATAATTTTAGCGCGCTTGCTCTTCTAGTTTGGAAGGTATTCGACTTTTAAGATATTTTAACTTTTATAATTTTTAAAATTTTGGGTGCTATGTTGAATATCTTTTAAACTAGACGACCAGCAGCGCCCAAATTTACCAAGTATATTCCTCGATAGTAGGGCTAAAGATTCGCACCCTCAGAATAGTATAATTTCGATATTTTAAAACTAGGTTTTTATAAATTTTCTTTAAATTTTACAATTTTTGGACAAGGTAGTATAGGAGAGTAGAAGTGCGATAAGGTAATCGAATTAAATTAGAGAGAAATATTTATTTAAAATAATTTTAAAGGCACTGACAATATGTTATGAAACGAGGCGTTATCGCTTAAAAGATTAGCGTTTTAATATTCAAAAATATTGGTATTTTAATTTAAAATTTGTTTCGACCACCTTATCGCTCTTCTGCTCTCCTACTACCTAGCCCGAAAATTGTAAAATTTAAAAGAAATTTTTAAAAATGGATTTCTTAAAAGCCGGAATTACGAAATTTTGAGGGTGCGATTCTTTAGCCCTATTAGCGGCAAATATTCTTGTATAATTTGGGCGCTCCTGCTCCTCTAGTTTAGAAGATATTCAACTTTTAAATTATTTTGAATTTTATAAATCTTGAAATTTTATGCTTAATGTCGAATATCTTCTAAACTAGAGGAGCAGGAGCGCCCAAATTATACAAGAATATTTGCTGCTAGTAGGGCTAAGGAATCGCACCCTCAAAATTGCGTAATTCCGGCTTTTAAGAAATCCATTTTTAAAAATTTCTTTTAAATTTTACAATTTTCGGGCCAGGTAGTAGGAGAGCAGAAGAGCGATAAGGTGGTCGAAATAAATGAAAGAGAAATATTTATTTAAATGCTCGTGCTATTATGTTACGCAACGAGGCTTTATCGCTTAAAAGATAAGCGTTTTAATATTCAAAAATATTGGTATTTTAATTTAAAATTTGTTTCGACCACCTTATCGCCCTTCTGCTCTCCTACTACCTAGCCCGAAAATTGTAAAATTTAAAAGAAATTTTTTAAAATGGATTTTTTAATAGCCGGAGTTACGCAATTTTGAGGGTGCGATTCTTTAGTCCTATTAGCAGCAAATATTCTTGTATAATTTGGGCACTCCAGCTCCTCTAGTTTAGAAGATATTCAACTTTTAAATAATTGTAAATTTTATAAATCTTGAAATTTTATGCTTAATGTCGAATATCTTCTAAACTAGAGGAGCAGGAGTGCCCAAATTATACAAGAATATTTGCTGCTAGTAGGGCTAAGGAATCGCACCCTCAAAATTGCGTAATTCCGGCTTTTAAGAAATCCATTTTTAAAAATTTCTTTTAAATTTTACAATTTTCGGGCCAGGTAGTAGGAGAGCAGAAGAGCGATAAGGTGGTCGAAATAAATAGAAGAGAAATATTTATTTAAATGCTCGTGCTATTATGTTACGCAACGAGGCTTTATCGCTGAAAAGATAAGCGTTTTAATATTCAAAAATATTGGTATTTTAATTTAAAATTTGTTTCGACCACCTTATCGCCCTTCTGCTCTCCTACTACCTAGCCCGAAAATTGTAAAATTTAAAAGAAATTTTTTAAAATGGATTTTTTAATAGCCGGAGTTACGCAATTTTGAGGGTGCGATTCTTTAGTCCTATTAGCAGCAAATATTCTTGTATAATTTGGGCACTCCAGCTCCTCTAGTTTAGAAGATATTCAACTTTTAAATAATTGTGAATTTTATAAATCTTGAAATTTTATGCTTAATGTCGAATATCTTCTAAACTAGAGGAGCAGGAGTGCCCAAATTATACAAGAATATTTGCTGCTAGTAGGGCTAAGGAATCGCACCCTCAAAATTGCGTAATTCCGGCTTTTAAGAAATCCATTTTTAAAAATTTCTTTTAAATTTTACAATTTTCGGGCCAGGTAGTAGGAGAGCAGAAGAGCGATAAGGTGGTCGAAATAAATGGAAGAGAAATATTTATTTAAATGCTCGTGCTATTATGTTACGCAACGAGGCTTTATCGCTGAAAAGATAAGCGTTTTAATATTCAAAAATATTGGTATTTTAATTTAAAATTTGTTTCGACCACCTTATCGCCCTTCTGCTCTCCTACTACCTAGCCCGAAAATTGTAAAATTTAAAAGAAATTTTTTAAAATGGATTTTTTAATAGCCGGAGTTACGCAATTTTGAGGGTGCGATTCTTTAGTCCTATTAGCAGCAAATATTCTTGTATAATTTGGGCACTCCAGCTCCTCTAGTTTAGAAGATATTCAACTTTTAAATAATTGTGAATTTTATAAATCTTGAAATTTTATGCTTAATGTCGAATATCTTCTAAACTAGAGGAGCAGGAGTGCCCAAATTATACAAGAATATTTGCTGCTAGTAGGGCTAAGGAATCGCACCCTCAAAATTGCGTAATTCCGGCTTTTAAGAAATCCATTTTTAAAAATTTCTTTTAAATTTTACAATTTTCGGGCCAGGTAGTAGGAGAGCAGAAGAGCGATAAGGTGGTCGAAATAAATGGAAGAGAAATATTTATTTAAATGCTCGTGCTATTATGTTACGCAACGAGGCTTTATCGCTGAAAAGATAAGCGTTTTATTATTCAAAAATATTGGTATTTTAATTTAAAATTTGTTTCGACCACCTTATCGCCCTTCTGCTCTCCTACTACCTAGCCCGAAAATTGTAAAATTTAAAAGAAATTTTTTAAAATGGATTTTTTAATAGCCGGAGTTACGCAATTTTGAGGGTGCGATTCTTTAGTCCTATTAGCAGCAAATATTCTTGTATAATTTGGGCACTCCAGCTCCTCTAGTTTAGAAGATATTCAACTTTTAAATAATTGTGAATTTTATAAATCTTGAAATTTTATGCTTAATGTCGAATATCTTCTAAACTAGAGGAGCAGGAGTGCCCAAATTATACAAGAATATTTGCTGCTAGTAGGGCTAAGGAATCGCACCCTCAAAATTGCGTAATTCCGGCTTTTAAGAAATCCATTTTTAAAAATTTCTTTTAAATTTTACAATTTTCGGGCCAGGTAGTAGGAGAGCAGAAGAGCGATAAGGTGGTCGAAATAAATGGAAGAGAAATATTTATTTAAATGCTCGTGCTATTATGTTACGCAACGAGGCTTTATCGCTGAAAAGATAAGCGTTTTAATATTCAAAAATATTGGTATTTTAATTTAAAATTTGTTTCGACCACCTTATCGCCCTTCTGCTCTCCTACTACCTAGCCCGAAAATTGTAAAATTTAAAAGAAATTTTTTAAAATGGATTTTTTAATAGCCGGAGTTACGCAATTTTGAGGGTGCGATTCTTTAGTCCTATTAGCAGCAAATATTCTTGTATAATTTGGGCACTCCAGCTCCTCTAGTTTAGAAGATATTCAACTTTTAAATAATTGTGAATTTTATAAATCTTGAAATTTTATGCTTAATGTCGAATATCTTCTAAACTAGAGGAGCAGGAGTGCCCAAATTATACAAGAATATTTGCTGCTAGTAGGGCTAAGGAATCGCACCCTCAAAATTGCGTAATTCCGGCTTTTAAGAAATCCATTTTTAAAAATTTCTTTTAAATTTTACAATTTTCGGGCCAGGTAGTAGGAGAGCAGAAGAGCGATAAGGTGGTCGAAATAAATGGAAGAGAAATATTTATTTAAATGCTCGTGCTATTATGTTACGCAACGAGGCTTTATCGCTGAAAAGATAAGCGTTTTAATATTCAAAAATATTGGTATTTTAATTTAAAATTTGTTTCGACCACCTTATCGCCCTTCTGCTCTCCTACTACCTAGCCCGAAAATTGTAAAATTTAAAAGAAATTTTTAAAAATGGATTTTTTAATAGCCGGAGTTACGCAATTTTGAGGGTGCGATTCTTTAGTCCTATTAGCAGCAAATATTCTTGTATAATTTGGGCACTCCCGCTCCTCTAGTTTAGAAGATATTCAACTTTTAAATAATTTTGAATTTTATAAATCTTGAAATTTTATGCTTAATGTCGAATATCTTCTAAACTAGAGGAGCAGGAGCGCCCAAATTATACAAGAATATTTGCTGCTAGTAGGGCTAAGGAATCGCACCCTCAAAATTGCGTAATTCCGGCTTTTAAGAAATCCATTTTTAAAAATTTCTTTTAAATTTTACAATTTTCGGGCCAGGTAGTAGGAGAGCAGAAGAGCGATAAGGTGGTCGAAATAAATGAAAGAGAAATATTTATTTAAATGCTCGTGCTATTATGTTACGCAACGAGGCTTTATCGCTTAAAAGATAAGCGTTTTAATATTCAAAAATATTGGTATTTTAATTTAAAATTTGTTTCGACCACCTTATCGCCCTTCTGCTCTCCTACTACCTAGCCCGAAAATTGTAAAATTTAAAAGAAATTTTTTAAAATGGATTTTTTAATAGCCGGAGTTACGCAATTTTGAGGGTGCGATTCTTTAGTCCTATTAGCAGCAAATATTCTTGTATAATTTGGGCACTCCAGCTCCTCTAGTTTAGAAGATATTCAACTTTTAAATAATTGTGAATTTTATAAATCTTGAAATTTTATGCTTAATGTCGAATATCTTCTAAACTAGAGGAGCAGGAGTGCCCAAATTATACAAGAATATTTGCTGCTAGTAGGGCTAAGGAATCGCACCCTCAAAATTGCGTAATTCCGGCTTTTAAGAAATCCATTTTTAAAAATTTCTTTTAAATTTTACAATTTTCGGGCCAGGTAGTAGGAGAGCAGAAGAGCGATAAGGTGGTCGAAATAAATGGAAGAGAAATATTTATTTAAATGCTCGTGCTATTATGTTACGCAACGAGGCTTTATCGCTGAAAAGATAAGCGTTTTAATATTCAAAAATATTGGTATTTTAATTTAAAATTTGTTTCGACCACCTTATCGCCCTTCTGCTCTCCTACTACCTAGCCCGAAAATTGTAAAATTTAAAAGAAATTTTTTAAAATGGATTTTTTAATAGCCGGAGTTACGCAATTTTGAGGGTGCGATTCTTTAGTCCTATTAGCAGCAAATATTCTTGTATAATTTGGGCACTCCAGCTCCTCTAGTTTAGAAGATATTCAACTTTTAAATAATTGTGAATTTTATAAATCTTGAAATTTTATGCTTAATGTCGAATATCTTCTAAACTAGAGGAGCAGGAGTGCCCAAATTATACAAGAATATTTGCTGCTAGTAGGGCTAAGGAATCGCACCCTCAAAATTGCGTAATTCCGGCTTTTAAGAAATCCATTTTTAAAAATTTCTTTTAAATTTTACAATTTTCGGGCCAGGTAGTAGGAGAGCAGAAGAGCGATAAGGTGGTCGAAATAAATGGAAGAGAAATATTTATTTAAATGCTCGTGCTATTATGTTACGCAACGAGGCTTTATCGCTGAAAAGATAAGCGTTTTAATATTCAAAAATATTGGTATTTTAATTTAAAATTTGTTTCGACCACCTTATCGCCCTTCTGCTCTCCTACTACCTAGCCCGAAAATTGTAAAATTTAAAAGAAATTTTTTAAAATGGATTTTTTAACCCAGATATCCCTGTCGTCCTACAGGTAGGACGCCTAATATAACTTATTATTGAGAATGCAACACTTTATGCACAGTCTTGCCATCTTCAGGTAATATCTTGAAACGTTTATTCTATCACGTGTTTCTATTATTTGTGAGTATTTACTTAAATTTGTGCGAATTAAAATACTTTGAAATAGTGCGAAAATGAGTTGTTGTGACCTAAATTTTGTCAGGTAAGATTTCTTATTCAAGATTTTAGTTTTATTAACATTTTATTGCATATATCAAAACTTTATAGTTCATTATATAAATTTCTCGTGTATCTAACCTAAAAATATTTGTTTGATATATAGTTTATTTGAGATAAATTGCATAGTCCTAAATGTAGGACATTAGGAAGTCGAACTACTGGTTCTTTCACTTGAACATAATTACAACTTATTTTCATTTTTAGAGGTTTCACATTACACGAAGCACTTGCAATGATTGAAGATGATAATTTTAACTATCCCGAAGCGGACCTCATATTGTTACCTCCAGATGATGCTGCCGAGACAGATGAGGACTCCGGCGATGAAAATAAAATGTCTCCTGATAATTTACCATCAAAGCAGTTGCAAGCTCTCGCAGAGATCCAAATTCCAGCTACACAATCTGATGATGGCTTTGACGAAGAAGACAATGTTCCCCTAGCAAACCTTTGCAAACAAAAAGCGAAAATTAACCGTGTCTATCGATGGACATCTGGTGATATACCACACGACGCAAAAAAGGAATTTACAAATAAGGATGAGGTACCTGATGAACAAGCAAGTGAGGAAGAAAGCCCTCTTAGTTTGTTTTACCAGTTTTTTGATGACGATGTCTTCGCGTTATTGATACGGGAATCGAATAATTATTCTTTAAAAAAAAATAAAGTTAACAAAAACGTTACAATTGAGGAAATGAGAGCTTTTGTCGGAATATTTATTCTCAGCGGATATGTGCCTTTACCTCGCAGAAAATTATATTGGGAAAAAGATTTGGATACCCACAATCCACTTGTTGCACAAGCGCTTTCCCGAGATCGATTTGATTATATAATGAAGGTTTTCCATATGGTTGACAATGACCACTTGGATAAATCCGACAAATTTGCAAAAATTAGACCTCTATTTGAATTGCTCAACAGAAATTTTCTTAAGTACGCTGGCATTGAAGAAAACCATAGCGTAGATGAAGCCATGGTGCCCTATTTTGGGCGTCATGGCTGCAAACAATTTATAAAGGGTAAGCCAATAAGATGGGGCTACAAACTTTGGGTTGGTACAACTCGCAGCGGTTATATAAATTGGTTTGAGCCCTACCAAGGTGCATCCACACACTTATCTCTTGAATATAAAGACTATGGAGTGGGAGCCGGTGTTGTGCTTACTTATGTTGCTGCTCTTAGAAGGAAGTGGAAACATGCAAATTTCCATTTATTTTTCGATAATTTTTTTAGCAGCTTACCTTTGACGGAATGCTTGTCTGATCAAAATATTAGAGGAACGGGTACAATAAGGAGTAACAGGATACCAAGAAACCCTTTGAAACCGCACAACGAACTCAAGAAATTGCCTAGAGGTACCCACGATTCTCGTATAGAAAACGATAAAGGTATCACTATTCTAAGTTGGAATGATAACAGTGTAGTGTCTTTGTGTTCCAATGCTGTCGGAGTGAACCCAATCCGTCAGGTTAAACGATATTCTCAACGAGAAAAAAAGTCGATTACTGTACCACAACCTTACATGATACAGCTTTACAATTTGAATATGAGAGGGGTTGACAGATCCGATCAGAATATTAGTCTATATAGATGCGGAATTAGAGGGAAAAAGTGGTATTTTCCCCTTTTTACTCATTGTATTGACATGTGCATTCAAAATGCATGGCAAATCCACAAAATCAATGGAGGATCCTTGGACCATCTAGCTTTTCGCAGGCACGTGGCTCAGTCAATTCTGAAAACTAATTGTAAAGTTTCAAAGTCCAGTTCAACGGGACGGCCAAGTCAAAGAGAAAACCAAGACTCAAAATTTGACAGAATGGATCATTTCATTATCCCCATGGAAAAACAATTAAAATGTCGTCAATGTCATATGAAAACAACAACTAAATGTAGGAAATGTGATGTCGGGGTACACGTGCGTTGTTTTTTACAATACCACACCAAATAGTATTTCAAGATCCTAACGTCCTATGTAAAGGACCGCCCTTTTTTTCAAAACAGAATGTATTTAAAATTTTTTTTTTGTTTCAACTGTTTATTTTAGTAAAAATTAACTTGTTTGTGAAATAAAAATAATAAGTTTATAATTTCTTGTATGTTCAGGAATATCTGGGTTAATAGCCGGAGTTACGCAATTTTGAGGGTGCGATTCTTTAGTCCTATTAGCAGCAAATATTCTTGTATAATTTGGGCACTCCAGCTCCTCTAGTTTAGAAGATATTCAACTTTTAAATAATTGTGAATTTTATAAATCTTGAAATTTTATGCTTAATGTCGAATATCTTCTAAACTAGAGGAGCAGGAGTGCCCAAATTATACAAGAATATTTGCTGCTAGTAGGGCTAAGGAATCGCACCCTCAAAATTGCGTAATTCCGGCTTTTAAGAAATCCATTTTTAAAAATTTCTTTTAAATTTTACAATTTTCGGGCCAGGTAGTAGGAGAGCAGAAGAGCGATAAGGTGGTCGAAATAAATGGAAGAGAAATATTTATTTAAATGCTCGTGCTATTATGTTACGCAACGAGGCTTTATCGCTGAAAAGATAAGCGTTTTAATATTCAAAAATATTGGTATTTTAATTTAAAATTTGTTTCGACCACCTTATCGCCCTTCTGCTCTCCTACTACCTAGCCCGAAAATTGTAAAATTTAAAAGAAATTTTTAAAAATGGATTTTTTAATAGCCGGAGTTACGCAATTTTGAGGGTGCGATTCTTTAGTCCTATTAGCAGCAAATATTCTTGTATAATTTGGGCACTCCCGCTTTTCTAGTTTAGAAGATATTCAACTTTTAAATAATTTTGAATTTTATAAATCTTGAAATTTTATGCTTAATGTCGAATATCTTCTAAACTAGAGGAGCAGGAGCGCCCAAATTATACAAGAATATTTGCTGCTAGTAGGGCTAAGGAATCGCACCCTCAAAATTGCGTAATTCCGGCTTTTAAGAAATCCATTTTTAAAAATTTCTTTTAAATTTTACAATTTTCGGGCCAGGTAGTAGGAGAGCAGAAGAGCGATAAGGTGGTCGAAATAAATGAAAGAGAAATATTTATTTAAATGCTCGTGCTATTATGTTACGCAACGAGGCTTTATCGCTTAAAAGATAAGCGTTTTAATATTCAAAAATATTGGTATTTTAATTTAAAATTTGTTTCGACCACCTTATCGCCCTTCTGCTCTCCTACTACCTAGCCCGAAAATTGTAAAATTTAAAAGAAATTTTTTAAAATGGATTTTTTAATAGCCGGAGTTACGCAATTTTGAGGGTGCGATTCTTTAGTCCTATTAGCAGCAAATATTCTTGTATAATTTGGGCACTCCAGCTCCTCTAGTTTAGAAGATATTCAACTTTTAAATAATTGTGAATTTTATAAATCTTGAAATTTTATGCTTAATGTCGAATATCTTCTAAACTAGAGGAGCAGGAGTGCCCAAATTATACAAGAATATTTGCTGCTAGTAGGGCTAAGGAATCGCACCCTCAAAATTGCGTAATTCCGGCTTTTAAGAAATCCATTTTTAAAAATTTCTTTTAAATTTTACAATTTTCGGGCCAGGTAGTAGGAGAGCAGAAGAGCGATAAGGTGGTCGAAATAAATGGAAGAGAAATATTTATTTAAATGCTCGTGCTATTATGTTACGCAACGAGGCTTTATCGCTGAAAAGATAAGCGTTTTAATATTCAAAAATATTGGTATTTTAATTTAAAATTTGTTTCGACCACCTTATCGCCCTTCTGCTCTCCTACTACCTAGCCCGAAAATTGTAAAATTTAAAAGAAATTTTTTAAAATGGATTTTTTAATAGCCGGAGTTACGCAATTTTGAGGGTGCGATTCTTTAGTCCTATTAGCAGCAAATATTCTTGTATAATTTGGGCACTCCAGCTCCTCTAGTTTAGAAGATATTCAACTTTTAAATAATTGTGAATTTTATAAATCTTGAAATTTTATGCTTAATGTCGAATATCTTCTAAACTAGAGGAGCAGGAGTGCCCAAATTATACAAGAATATTTGCTGCTAGTAGGGCTAAGGAATCGCACCCTCAAAATTGCGTAATTCCGGCTTTTAAGAAATCCATTTTTAAAAATTTCTTTTAAATTTTACAATTTTCGGGCCAGGTAGTAGGAGAGCAGAAGAGCGATAAGGTGGTCGAAATAAATGGAAGAGAAATATTTATTTAAATGCTCGTGCTATTATGTTACGCAACGAGGCTTTATCGCTGAAAAGATAAGCGTTTTAATATTCAAAAATATTGGTATTTTAATTTAAAATTTGTTTCGACCACCTTATCGCCCTTCTGCTCTCCTACTACCTAGCCCGAAAATTGTAAAATTTAAAAGAAATTTTTAAAAATGGATTTTTTAATAGCCGGAGTTACGCAATTTTGAGGGTGCGATTCTTTAGTCCTATTAGCAGCAAATATTCTTGTATAATTTGGGCACTCCCGCTTTTCTAGTTTAGAAGATATTCAACTTTTAAATAATTTTGAATTTTATAAATCTTGAAATTTTATGCTTAATGTCGAATATCTTCTAAACTAGAGGAGCAGGAGCGCCCAAATTATACAAGAATATTTGCTGCTAGTAGGGCTAAGGAATCGCACCCTCAAAATTGCGTAATTCCGGCTTTTAAGAAATCCATTTTTAAAAATTTCTTTTAAATTTTACAATTTTCGGGCCAGGTAGTAGGAGAGCAGAAGAGCGATAAGGTGGTCGAAATAAATGAAAGAGAAATATTTATTTAAATGCTCGTGCTATTATGTTACGCAACGAGGCTTTATCGCTTAAAAGATAAGCGTTTTAATATTCAAAAATATTGGTATTTTAATTTAAAATTTGTTTCGACCACCTTATCGCCCTTCTGCTCTCCTACTACCTAGCCCGAAAATTGTAAAATTTAAAAGAAATTTTTTAAAATGGATTTTTTAATAGCCGGAGTTACGCAATTTTGAGGGTGCGATTCTTTAGTCCTATTAGCAGCAAATATTCTTGTATAATTTGGGCACTCCAGCTCCTCTAGTTTAGAAGATATTCAACTTTTAAATAATTGTGAATTTTATAAATCTTGAAATTTTATGCTTAATGTCGAATATCTTCTAAACTAGAGGAGCAGGAGTGCCCAAATTATACAAGAATATTTGCTGCTAGTAGGGCTAAGGAATCGCACCCTCAAAATTGCGTAATTCCGGCTTTTAAGAAATCCATTTTTAAAAATTTCTTTTAAATTTTACAATTTTCGGGCCAGGTAGTAGGAGAGCAGAAGAGCGATAAGGTGGTCGAAATAAATGGAAGAGAAATATTTATTTAAATGCTCGTGCTATTATGTTACGCAACGAGGCTTTATCGCTGAAAAGATAAGCGTTTTAATATTCAAAAATATTGGTATTTTAATTTAAAATTTGTTTCGACCACCTTATCGCCCTTCTGCTCTCCTACTACCTAGCCCGAAAATTGTAAAATTTAAAAGAAATTTTTTAAAATGGATTTTTTAATAGCCGGAGTTACGCAATTTTGAGGGTGCGATTCTTTAGTCCTATTAGCAGCAAATATTCTTGTATAATTTGGGCACTCCAGCTCCTCTAGTTTAGAAGTTATTCAACTTTTAAATAATTGTGAATTTTATAAATCTTGAAATTTTATGCTTAATGTCGAATATCTTCTAAACTAGAGGAGCAGGAGTGCCCAAATTATACAAGAATATTTGCTGCTAGTAGGGCTAAGGAATCGCACCCTCAAAATTGCGTAATTCCGACTTTTAAGAAATCCATTTTTAAAAATTTCTTTTAAATTTTACAATTTTCGGGCCAGGTAGTAGGAGAGCAGAAGAGCGATAAGGTGGTCGAAATAAATGGAAGAGAAATATTTATTTAAATGCTCGTGCTATTATGTTACGCAACGAGGCTTTATCGCTGAAAAGATAAGCGTTTTAATATTCAAAAATATTGGTATTTTAATTTAAAATTTGTTTCGACCACCTTATCGCCCTTCTGCTCTCCTACTACCTAGCCCGAAAATTGTAAAATTTAAAAGAAATTTTTAAAAATGGATTTTTTAATAGCCGGAGTTACGCAATTTTGAGGGTGCGATTCTTTAGTCCTATTAGCAGCAAATATTCTTGTATAATTTGGGCACTCCAGCTCCTCTAGTTTAGAAGATATTCAACTTTTAAATAATTGTGAATTTTATAAATCTTGAAATTTTATGCTTAATGTCGAATATCTTCTAAACTAGAGGAGCAGGAGTGCCCAAATTATACAAGAATATTTGCTGCTAGTAGGGCTAAGGAATCGCACCCTCAAAATTGCGTAATTCCGGCTTTTAAGAAATCCATTTTTAAAAATTTCTTTTAAATTTTACAATTTTCGGGCCAGGTAGTAGGAGAGCAGAAGAGCGATAAGGTGGTCGAAATAAATGGAAGAGAAATATTTATTTAAATGCTCGTGCTATTATGTTACGCAACGAGGCTTTATCGCTGAAAAGATAAGCGTTTTAATATTCAAAAATATTGGTATTTTAATTTAAAATTTGTTTCGACCACCTTATCGCCCTTCTGCTCTCCTACTACCTAGCCCGAAAATTGTAAAATTTAAAAGAAATTTTTTAAAATGGATTTTTTAATAGCCGGAGTTACGCAATTTTGAGGGTGCGATTCTTTAGTCCTATTAGCAGCAAATATTCTTGTATAATTTGGGCACTCCAGCTCCTCTAGTTTAGAAGATATTCAACTTTTAAATAATTGTGAATTTTATAAATCTTGAAATTTTATGCTTAATGTCGAATATCTTCTAAACTAGAGGAGCAGGAGTGCCCAAATTATACAAGAATATTTGCTGCTAGTAGGGCTAAGGAATCGCACCCTTAAAATTGCGTAATTCCGGCTTTTAAGAAATCCATTTTTAAAAATTTCTTTTAAATTTTACAATTTTCGGGCCAGGTAGTAGGAGAGCAGAAGAGCGATAAGGTGGTCGAAATAAATGGAAGAGAAATATTTATTTAAATGCTCGTGCTATTATGTTACGCAACGAGGCTTTATCGCTGAAAAGATAAGCGTTTTAATATTCAAAAATATTGGTATTTTAATTTAAAATTTGTTTCGACCACCTTATCGCCCTTCTGCTCTCCTACTACCTAGCCCGAAAATTGTAAAATTTAAAAGAAATTTTTAAAAATGGATTTTTTAATAGCCGGAGTTACGCAATTTTGAGGGTGCGATTCTTTAGTCCTATTAGCAGCAAATATTCATGTATAATTTGGGCACTCCCGCTCCTCTAGTTTAGAAGATATTCAACTTTTAAATAATTTTGAATTTTATAAATCTTGAAATTTTATGCTTAATGTCGAATATCTTCTAAACTAGAGGAGCAGGAGCGCCCAAATTATACAAGAATATTTGCTGCTAGTAGGGCTAAGGAATCGCACCCTCAAAATTGCGTAATTCCGGCTTTTAAGAAATCCATTTTTAAAAATTTCTTTTAAATTTTACAATTTTCGGGCCAGGTAGTAGGAGAGCAGAAGAGCGATAAGGTGGTCGAAATAAATGAAAGAGAAATATTTATTTAAATGCTCGTGCTATTATGTTACGCAACGAGGCTTTATCGCTTAAAAGATAAGCGTTTTAATATTCAAAAATATTGGTATTTTAATTTAAAATTTGTTTCGACCACCTTATCGCCCTTCTGCTCTCCTACTACCTAGCCCGAAAATTGTAAAATTTAAAAGAAATTTTTTAAAATGGATTTTTTAATAGCCGGAGTTACGCAATTTTGAGGGTGCGATTCTTTAGTCCTATTAGCAGCAAATATTCTTGTATAATTTGGGCACTCCAGCTCCTCTAGTTTAGAAGATATTCAACTTTTAAATAATTGTGAATTTTATAAATCTTGAAATTTTATGCTTAATGTCGAATATCTTCTAAACTAGAGGAGCAGGAGTGCCCAAATTATACAAGAATATTTGCTGCTAGTAGGGCTAAGGAATCGCATCCTCAAAATTGCGTAATTCCGGCTTTTAAGAAATCCATTTTTAAAAATTTCTTTTAAATTTTACAATTTTCGGGCCAGGTAGTAGGAGAGCAGAAGAGCGATAAGGTGGTCGAAATAAATGGAAGAGAAATATTTATTTAAATGCTCGTGCTATTATGTTACGCAACGAGGCTTTATCGCTGAAAAGATAAGCGTTTTAATATTCAAAAATATTGGTATTTTAATTTAAAATTTGTTTTGACCACCTTATCGCCCTTCTGCTCTCCTACTACCTAGCCCGAAAATTGTAAAATTTAAAAGAAATTTTTAAAAATGGATTTTTTAATAGCCGGAGTTACGCAATTTTGAGGGTGCGATTCTTTAGTCCTATTAGCAGCAAATATTCTTGTATAATTTGGGCACTCCAGCTCCTCTAGTTTAGAAGATATTCAACTTTTAAATAATTGTGAATTTTATAAATCTTGAAATTTTATGCTTAATGTCGAATATCTTCTAAACTAGAGGAGCAGGAGTGCCCAAATTATACAAGAATATTTGCTGCTAGTAGGGCTAAGGAATCGCACCCTCAAAATTGCGTAATTCCGGCTTTTAAGAAATCCATTTTTAAAAATTTCTTTTAAATTTTACAATTTTCGGGCCAGGTAGTAGGAGAGCAGAAGAGCGATAAGGTGGTCGAAATAAATGGAAGAGAAATATTTATTTAAATGCTCGTGCTATTATGTTACGCAACGAGGCTTTATCGCTGAAAAGATAAGCGTTTTAATATTCAAAAATATTGGTATTTTAATTTAAAATTTGTTTCGACCACCTTATCGCCCTTCTGCTCTCCTACTACCTAGCCCGAAAATTGTAAAATTTAAAAGAAATTTTTTAAAATGGATTTTTTAATAGCCGGAGTTACGCAATTTTGAGGGTGCGATTCTTTAGTCCTATTAGCAGCAAATATTCTTGTATAATTTGGGCACTCCAGCTCCTCTAGTTTAGAAGATATTCAACTTTTAAATAATTGTGAATTTTATAAATCTTGAAATTTTATGCTTAATGTCGAATATCTTCTAAACTAGAGGAGCAGGAGTGCCCAAATTATACAAGAATATTTGCTGCTAGTAGGGCTAAGGAATCGCACCCTTAAAATTGCGTAATTCCGGCTTTTAAGAAATCCATTTTTAAAAATTTCTTTTAAATTTTACAATTTTCGGGCCAGGTAGTAGGAGAGCAGAAGAGCGATAAGGTGGTCGAAATAAATGGAAGAGAAATATTTATTTAAATGCTCGTGCTATTATGTTACGCAACGAGGCTTTATCGCTGAAAAGATAAGCGTTTTAATATTCAAAAATATTGGTATTTTAATTTAAAATTTGTTTCGACCACCTTATCGCCCTTCTGCTCTCCTACTACCTAGCCCGAAAATTGTAAAATTTAAAAGAAATTTTTAAAAATGGATTTTTTAATAGCCGGAGTTACGCAATTTTGAGGGTGCGATTCTTTAGTCCTATTAGCAGCAAATATTCATGTATAATTTGGGCACTCCCGCTCCTCTAGTTTAGAAGATATTCAACTTTTAAATAATTTTGAATTTTATAAATCTTGAAATTTTATGCTTAATGTCGAATATCTTCTAAACTAGAGGAGCAGGAGCGCCCAAATTATACAAGAATATTTGCTGCTAGTAGGGCTAAGGAATCGCACCCTCAAAATTGCGTAATTCCGGCTTTTAAGAAATCCATTTTTAAAAATTTCTTTTAAATTTTACAATTTTCGGGCCAGGTAGTAGGAGAGCAGAAGAGCGATAAGGTGGTCGAAATAAATGAAAGAGAAATATTTATTTAAATGCTCGTGCTATTATGTTACGCAACGAGGCTTTATCGCTTAAAAGATAAGCGTTTTAATATTCAAAAATATTGGTATTTTAATTTAAAATTTGTTTCGACCACCTTATCGCCCTTCTGCTCTCCTACTACCTAGCCCGAAAATTGTAAAATTTAAAAGAAATTTTTTAAAATGGATTTTTTAATAGCCGGAGTTACGCAATTTTGAGGGTGCGATTCTTTAGTCCTATTAGCAGCAAATATTCTTGTATAATTTGGGCACTCCAGCTCCTCTAGTTTAGAAGATATTCAACTTTTAAATAATTGTGAATTTTATAAATCTTGAAATTTTATGCTTAATGTCGAATATCTTCTAAACTAGAGGAGCAGGAGTGCCCAAATTATACAAGAATATTTGCTGCTAGTAGGGCTAAGGAATCGCATCCTCAAAATTGCGTAATTCCGGCTTTTAAGAAATCCATTTTTAAAAATTTCTTTTAAATTTTACAATTTTCGGGCCAGGTAGTAGGAGAGCAGAAGAGCGATAAGGTGGTCGAAATAAATGGAAGAGAAATATTTATTTAAATGCTCGTGCTATTATGTTACGCAACGAGGCTTTATCGCTGAAAAGATAAGCGTTTTAATATTCAAAAATATTGGTATTTTAATTTAAAATTTGTTTCGACCACCTTATCGCCCTTCTGCTCTCCTACTACCTAGCCCGAAAATTGTAAAATTTAAAAGAAATTTTTAAAAATGGATTTTTTAATAGCCGGAGTTACGCAATTTTGAGGGTGCGATTCTTTAGTCCTATTAGCAGCAAATATTCTTGTATAATTTGGGCACTCCCGCTTTTCTAGTTTAGAAGATATTCAACTTTTAAATAATTTTGAATTTTATAAATCTTGAAATTTTATGCTTAATGTCGAATATCTTCTAAACTAGAGGAGCAGGAGCGCCCAAATTATACAAGAATATTTGCTGCTAGTAGGGCTAAGGAATCGCACCCTCAAAATTGCGTAATTCCGGCTTTTAAGAAATCCATTTTTAAAAATTTCTTTTAAATTTTACAATTTTCGGGCCAGGTAGTAGGAGAGCAGAAGAGCGATAAGGTGGTCGAAATAAATGAAAGAGAAATATTTATTTAAATGCTCGTGCTATTATGTTACGCAACGAGGCTTTATCGCTTAAAAGATAAGCGTTTTAATATTCAAAAATATTGGTATTTTAATTTAAAATTTGTTTCGACCACCTTATCGCCCTTCTGCTCTCCTACTACCTAGCCCGAAAATTGTAAAATTTAAAAGAAATTTTTTAAAATGGATTTTTTAATAGCCGGAGTTACGCAATTTTGAGGGTGCGATTCTTTAGTCCTATTAGCAGCAAATATTCTTGTATAATTTGGGCACTCCAGCTCCTCTAGTTTAGAAGATATTCAACTTTTAAATAATTGTGAATTTTATAAATCTTGAAATTTTATGCTTAATGTCGAATATCTTCTAAACTAGAGGAGCAGGAGTGCCCAAATTATACAAGAATATTTGCTGCTAGTAGGGCTAAGGAATCGCACCCTCAAAATTGCGTAATTCCGGCTTTTAAGAAATCCATTTTTAAAAATTTCTTTTAAATTTTACAATTTTCGGGCCAGGTAGTAGGAGAGCAGAAGAGCGATAAGGTGGTCGAAATAAATGGAAGAGAAATATTTATTTAAATGCTCGTGCTATTATGTTACGCAACGAGGCTTTATCGCTGAAAAGATAAGCGTTTTAATATTCAAAAATATTGGTATTTTAATTTAAAATTTGTTTCGACCACCTTATCGCCCTTCTGCTCTCCTACTACCTAGCCCGAAAATTGTAAAATTTAAAAGAAATTTTTTAAAATGAATTTTTTAATAGCCAGAGTTACGCAATTTTGAGGGTGCTATTCTTTAGTCCCATTAGCAGCAAATATTCTTGTATAATTTGGGCACTCCCGCTCCTCTAGTTTAGAAGATATTCAACTTTTAAATTATTTTTAATTTTATAAATCTTGAAATTTTATACTTTATGTCGAATATCTTCTAAACTAGAGGAGCAGGAGCGCCTAAATTATACAAGAATATTTGCTGCTAGTAGGGCTAAAGAATCGCACCCTCAAAATTGCGTAATTCCGGCTTTTAAGAAATCCATTTTTTAAAATTTTTCTTTTAAATTTTACAATTTTCGGGCCAGGTAGTAAGAGAGCAGAAGGGCGATAAGGTGGTCGAAATAAATAAATTAAAGAGAAAATATCAGCGATAACGCCTCGTCTCATAACATATGGTCAGTGCCTTTAAAATTCGCTTAAATAAATATTTCTCTTTAATTTATTTCGATTACCTTATCGCACTTCTGCTCTCCTACTACCTTGTCCGAAAATTGTAAAATTTGACGGAAAGTTTTAAAATCCTAGTTTAAAAAAAATCGAAATTATGAAATTTTGAGGGTGAAAATCTTTAGCTCTACTATCGGGGAATATACTTGTTAAATTTGGGAGCTGCTGGTAGACTAGTTCAGAAGATATTCAACATAAAACACAAAATTTGAAAATTTATAAAAGTTAAAATATCTTAAAAATCGAATATCTTCTAAACTAGAAGACCAGCAGCCCCCAAATTTAACAAGTATGTTCCCCGATAGTAGGGCTAACGATTCGCGCCCTCAGAATTGCATAATTTCGATTTTTTAAAACTAGGATTTTAAAAATTTTCTTTAAATTTTACAATTTTTAGACAAGGTAGTAAGAGAGCAGAAGGGCGATAAGATGGTCGAAACAAATTTTGAATTAAAATACCAATATTTTTGAATATTAAAACGCTTATCTTTTAAGCGATAACGCCTTGTTGCGTAACATTATAGCACGAGCATTTAAAGAAATATTTCTCTTTAATTTATTTCGACCACCTTATCGCCCTTCTGCTCTCCTACTACCTAGCCCGAAAATTGTAAAATTTGAAAGAAACTTTTAAAAACCTAGAATTATAAAAATCGAAATTATGCAATTCTGAGGGTGCAAATCTTTAGCTTTACTATCGGGGAATATACTTGTAAAATTTGGGGGCTGCTGGTCTTCTAGTTTAGAAGATATTCGACTTTTAAGATATTTTAACTTTTATAAATTTTCAAATTTTGTGTTTTATGTTGAATATCTTCTGAACTAGAGGACCAGCAGCCCCCAAACCTAACAAGTATATTCCCCGATAGTAGAGCTAAAGATTTGCACCCTCAGAATTGCATAATTTCGATTTTTTAAAAACTAGGTTTTTAAAAGTTTCTTTCAAATTTTACAATTTTCGGGCTAGGTAGTAGGAGAGCAGAAGGGCGATAAGGTGGTCGAAATAAATTAAAGAGTAATATTTATTTAAACGAATTTTAAAAGCATTGCGATATCTGCGATAACGCCTCGTTTCATAACATATTGTCAGTGCTTTTAAAATTCGTTTAAATAAATATTTCTCTTTAATTTATTTCGATTACCTTATCGCACTTCTGCTCTCCTACTACCTTGTCCGAAAATTGTAAAATTTGACGGAAATTTTTAAAATCCTAGTTTTAAAAAAAATCGAAATTGTGAAATTTTGAGGGTGAAAATCTTTAGCTCTACTATCGGGGAATATACTTGTTAAATTTGGGGGCTGCTGGTCCACTTGTTCAGAAGATATTCAACATAAAACACAAAATTTGAAAATTTATAATTTATACAGGCTGTATCAAATTTCGTGTTAAGTACAGGGATCTCGCTTAATAGCGTAGATAGAAAGTTGGTTAAATGGACAAAAACGATCCTCGAGTTATGCCTACACTAAATCAAAAAACCAAATTTTCCCCCTCCATAACGTTTCTGAAATATGGCGGAAAATAGCGAAATTTGCATTTTTAATTTTTGGCTCTAAAATCGTTATTTGTAAAAATTTTTAGAAACTGAAAAGACTTTTTCAAAGGAACTTTTTCTGCTCTTTCAGACGATGTCAACGAATTTTCGCTATCATTATTACTTTACTGTATATTGATACCAACTTTTGTTTTTCATATGGGAGCCATTTAAAAATTTTATGCCATCGGATAGAGAAAAAAATGCTGATTTCAAAAATGTATAATATGTCTATAAAATTTTTGATAAAAAAATCACCATAAATAACCTAAATAATTATAAGTAAATTTCTATAAACATTTGCAGGAAAACAAATGAAGCACATATAAATTGTTTTTTATAAAACATATTCAATTGTTTTTCACGGATATTGCTATTTATAAATTAAAATTCAGTTTTAAATAAAATATTCTATTATTTTAATTTTGAATTTATTATTTGTGGTTAGTTTATGGACATGTTATACATTTTTGAAATCAGCATTTTTTTCTCTATCCGATGGCATAAAATTTTTAAATGGCTCCCATATGAAAAACAAAAGTTGGTATCAATATACAGTAAAGTAATAATGATAGCGAAAATTCGTTGACATCGTCTGAAAGAGCAGAAAAAGTTCCTTTGAAAAAGTCTTTTCAGTTTCTAAAAATTTTTACAAATAACGATTTTAGAGCCAAAAATTAAAAATGCAAATTTCGCTATTTTCCGCCATATTTCAGAAACGTTATGGAGGGGGTAAATTTTGTTTTTTGATTTAGTGTAGGCATAACTCGAGGATCGTTTTTGTCCATTTAACCAACTCTCTATCTACGCTAATAAGCGAGATCCCTGTACTTAACACGAAATTTGATACAGCCTGTATAAACTAGGTTTTTAAAAGTTTCTTTCAAATTTTACAATTTTCGGGCTAGGTAGTAGGAGAGCAGAAGGGCGATAAGGTGGTCGAAATAAATTAAAGAGTAATATTTATTTAAACGAATTTTAAAAGCATTGCGATATCTGCGATAACGCCTCGTCTCATAACATATTGTCAGTGCCTTTAAAATTCGCTTAAATAAATATTTCTCTTTAATTTATTTCGATTACCTTATCGCACTTCTGCTCTCCTACTACCTTGTCCGAAAATTGTAAAATTTGACGGAAATTTTTAAAATCCTAGTTTTAAAAAAATCGAAATTATGCAATTTTGAGGGTGCAAATCTTTAGCTCTACTATCGGGGAATATACTTGTAAAATTTGGGGGCTGCTGGTCCTCTAGTTTAGAAGATATTCGACTTTTAAGATATATCAACTTTTATAAATTTTCAAATTTTGTGTTTTATGTTGAATATCTTCTGAACTGGAGGACAAGCAGCCCCCAAACCTAACAAGTATATTCCCCGATAGTAGAGCTAAAGATTTGCACCCTCAGAATTGCATAATTTCGATTTTTTTAAAACTAGGTTTTTAAAAGTTTCTTTCAAATTTTACAATTTTCGGGCTAGGTAGTAGGAGAGCAGAAGGGCGATAAGGTAACCGAAATAAATTAAAGAGAAATATTTATTTAAATGAATTTTAAAGGCACTGACAATATTTTATGAAACGAGGCGTTATCGCTGATATCGCAATGCTTTTAAAATTCGTTTAAATAAACATTTCTTTTTAATTTATTTCGACCACCTTATCGTCCTTCTGCTCTCCTACTACCTAGCCCGAAAACGAGAACTTTGCTTGTAAATAGGGTAGCTTATAATAAAAGAAATTATTGCTTTCTATCGTTTATTTTTTTCAACGTAATTTACATACATACAATAATAATTATAAGCCAAAAATAAATTTAAAAATAAATTCTTCTCAGAAGAGAGAAATAACAGCGTCTTAAGAAGCGCCAAACACCTTCCAAACAAGAATGCAGAGTTAATTAATATTGTGGTAGGTACGAATAAGTAATTGATTTTTAAAAACTTAATTTCCCACATTAATATTCGGCCAAATGATCCAAAAGTCTGTAAAGATATTCAAAACAATGCCTTTAACAACTTTCAAGAAAAAAAATATTCAAAAAGTTGTAGTTGATTTTTCACACGAGCAAACCAAAAATTTTCTCTTCGAAGCTGATTTGAAGTAGAGATAAAAAATATTGTGAATGCCGAAACTCGGCCTTATATAAACTTTTGGTGGTCATGTGACCACCCCACTCTGTAAATTTCTATGATAGTTTAAAATTTATAATGTAGTGGGTGCCTACATGTAAGTGTTGCCTATGTATTAGTAGGCGTACAAAATTGGAGTTTTAACAAATTTTGACTTTTACATTATTTCAACTTAGAAAGCCGTCAATATAGAAGGAAAAATACACAATACTTTTAAGTAATTAATAAACTTATGTTATAATTATAAATTTTAATACATAAACATATAAACAATGCTGCAACTACTGATTTATAATTTATAATAAATAGTAAAACAAGAAAACCCACTTTAACAAATTTGCTCCTTAATACACTGGATTGAGCTCGGTTAGGCCCTTTAGGTGTTCTTATAAGCACAAAATCGATAAATAATTTATTATCAATTACTATTTACTAATTTAAATTTTCATTTTTCATGAGCAAAACGTTTCATTCACAAATTGAAACGAGAATCATTGAAACTAAAACTGTTACCACAGTAATTAACAATATTAATTTTTCTAATAACTAAATCTAGTTTATCAGAAGAAGAGTTAATTATAATATTACATATTTGCTTTAAAAGACTTAACAATTATTAAGATTTGTTACAATAACATTATAACTAATATTAGCCTGCTGTAGAACAATCAAAGTGCAGGACCTTCAAAAAAATTAAATAGTTTCGAAATTTTACATAATTCTTGTAGGTGTCTAATGAAGATTGTCCTAAAAGTTCCGATAAATCAGAAATGAGCTTTAGAAATGACCTCTGATTATCTCTAAGAATCTTCAAACAGAAATCTTGTTCTATTGTTATGTTCCAAACCGCATTGTTATGTTCCAAACCAGCTTACCAATGCTCTTTAACGAATTAGGAAAATTTC
The DNA here is from genome assembly GCA_950108345.1 of Malthinus flaveolus. NCBI lineage: Eukaryota > Metazoa > Arthropoda > Insecta > Coleoptera > Cantharidae > Malthinus > Malthinus flaveolus. The sequence goes on from OX467290.1 coordinate 14,858,523, forward strand.
AAGTAAACATTCCTATATTTAGAAAATATTTAGTTTGTTGTTGGAAACGTAATCTAAAAATCGCAATTAAAATACATTTTTTTAAAATAACTTTTCTTAAAGTTGAGACAGCCGTAATCTAAGAGACACACGCAGTCTTCTTTCTCCGTAAGTAGCTGAACAAGTTACTTCCACAAGAAAGTTGAGACAGCCGTAATCTAAGAGACACACGCAGTCTTCTTTCTCCGCAAGTAGCTGAACAAGTTACTTCCACAAGAAAGTTGAGACAGCCGTAATCTAAGAGACACACGCAGTCTTCTTTCTCCGCAAGTAGCTGAACAAGTTACTTCCACAAGAAAGTTGATAGTAGCCTGTTTGGTCCGCGGGAGACGTCTCCTACCCGGTAAATATACCGAGCGTTCCCCTATCCGCCACCTGGGGACGCGCTCTCTAGGGGTTACAGGCTCCCCGAGAGAAAAAAAATGAGACTAACCGTAATCTAAAAAACACATGCAGTCTTTTTACTCCGAAAGTAGCTGAATAACTTACTTCCACAAGAAAGTTGAGACTAGCCGTAATCTAAGAGACACGCGCAGCCTTTTCTTAAGGAAGATATTTGACAATATTCTGTTTATCGCTTGCTTAATCGCTTGTAGTAAAATGGAAATTACTCTATCCTCTTCACAAACTCCCTGAAGTGGACCCTACCTGCAAATAAACATAAGAATCATTACCAAATGTAAAGAACTGTACAGTAAATGCGTGTGTACCTTTATTAATTCTTGTAGTCCTTTTGCCATGATAGCTCGTTCACTGTTTCTTTATCTTTCCCCTAGCTCAAACTTGCTGGTAGGTGTCTCAACTTCACGGTTCTCTAGAAATAAAATGACTATATGTAGAAGACTGTTGTAATAAAATTGAAAGACCTAAAAGTTTTGATTAGAAGTTCTTTTAGGAGAAATAATAAATGTTGAAATTTATTCTCTTATTTGAGACACAATCCAGGGTGTAGGCAAATCCACAGGTTAGTTTTTAATTTTTATTAGTCGCAATTGTTTGTTTCAGGTATTAGGGTTTGTTTACGTTTGTTTAGCTATTTTCAGCGGTGGTTTACATCCCCGTAATAGGTTAGTTTTATAAGGTTATTACGTTACAAATTATAAAGCTGGCCAATTTTCTACAATATATATGCAGTAATATCGAGGTCTAACAGTATTTTTGGTTTCAGAAATTTGTTGTAGATATCTGCAGTTAGTTTTGTGTAAAATTAGATAAAGTGGTGTATTCGTTTTACATTATTTTTTTATCGGATTTTGTGAAAATTCACATATTTTGGGAAGATTGATATTTTTGTCTGTAAAAGGTCCATTTTAACGCTCATGCAATTTGCTCATTCAAATCGATTCATTATAACTGGGTTCCGAGGTAAAAATCTAATTGTAACGTAAATCCTACTGGACTAGAAAAATACGAAATGAAATTATTTCGTACCTCTTTTTTGGCATTATTTAACATTACGATGCAAAAATGCAAAAAATTAAATATTTATTAAATACTCCTCAGATATATTGTACTTGAAATACAAACATTGTAAAATAAAATCAAAATTTTGAAATATTACCTTTAATTTCTTCAAAGAGGCCTTCATTATTGCAAAAAAATCACATTTAAGTTCAAATAATTACCGACTAATAATAATAGTAATTTAATAATTATTAGAAACAGGTCAGAACTTGTTAGACGCGTGAAATAAATACAAAATTTAAAAAATATGTTTGAGTTCTTATGACACTAGAATTTTTCAAATATTTTTCCCGTCACCTGCGACCTGCGACCACTTTTTATTAAAATAATGATTTCCAAAAGTGGGCTCCTTATAATGTATTCTTACCGGAGTGCAAAAACGAATAACCCGTTGTCTTGAAACTTCCTTCGGGTGGTCATCCTGGAGCCTTGGAGTCTTCCCCGCTTCACCATACGACCCACTTATCTATAAATATTCACTAAATTAACCAAACCTGTAATTATAAATGAAAACATTTAGCGTGTTTTATAATTGCACTCTTTGTTCGAGTAAAAGTTGTTCGAACAAGTTTGAATCTGCTCGACCAGGATCAAATCTGTCATCTGTCTTGACAATTTGCTATTTTTAAATGCAATTTTAAATTTTGAGGTTATGTTGCGAGGTATGTGGAACAGGATCTATACGCACCACCTAGCCACTCGGTGCACCAAGTTTATGTTCGAACAGGCTGTTCGAGCAGAAATCTTCCATTTAAAAACGCGATCTCATTTGTTCGAACTGCATTAAAAAACGCAACTTTGACGTTCGAGTACTCGAACAGTTGTTTGAGCAATTATAAAACACTCTAATAACCAAATCAATGAACAGATAAATACGTCTACAACTTTTGTCACTTTGTTCAACTCGGTAGTTATTTGTAAGTATCCATTATGCGATTTGTAGGAGAGCTGGAAGTTCTCTGGACCATAAATAAACTAACTAAAATAAACTAAATATCTAAATAAATAAGGTTAGGTTAGAAAAATGGCTAACATGCCACGCCTCCTTCCACAAGGGTCAAATAAGGCTAGTAACACAGCCACTAATTCTTTTAACGCACTTTTTAATTTTTAATATATTTCAACACATCAAATGAGCGTCAGCGCACAGGCAATCATCAATTTTTTTATTGCCTGTGCGCTAACACTCATTTGTTGTATTGAAATCTATTATAGACTATTAAAAATTGTGTTAAAATCAAGCGCCGTGCGCAGTGGCGTAGCTTGAAGTCAAGACGCTGGGTTGCAAAAGTTGAACAGCGCCTTTTGAATGCAACGTATATTACCAGTGGCGGCTGGTGAGTCTTTGGTTGAGAAGGTCGAAGTCTAATTTTGATTGTCTCATAAAAATATATAGCGCCGCAGGCAAAAATTTTGGATTGTTCAAGGTCAAAATGCTTAAAATGAAGTACAAAAATTTTAGTAGCTGTTAGTAATGTCCCAAAAGAGGGTGTTTCACCAAAACAAAACAATATTCTTTTGTCTTTTGATATTGTTTGAGGCTTGGGGGCGACGCTCCTCACCAGTCGCCACTGTATATTTCGCTTTAATAAAAGTCCAAGAGGTATACGTATTTTGCAGGGTGATTGAAATTCGTCGTGAAGCATGGGGATCGCGCTTACCTGAAGAGCTAAGGAAACTAGAAACCGTAGATTAAATTCTGCTGAAGACTAGAATTCAAAACAGATAAAATTTATTTATTTATAGGAGCTTTATTCATGCGTTAGAAATTGTAAATCAAGAGTCTAAATACCTATAATAATATGTATTTTTGTATTTTATTATTACTCTTATTATTTATTTTTACTCAGCCATAAGGCACTTGGCGCCTACGATGCCTCGGCGCCGGGTTGCGCCGCAACCCCGATAGCTACGCCACTGGCCGTGCGAAACGAACCCTAGGTAGAAATTACTTACATATGCAACCCATCGTACAATGCTGTATTTACGGTTGACGCAACTGATGGTTTGATCGAATAGTAAATTGAGTTATCCGTGAATTAATTTTCAAATATTATATACACTAGGGTATCAATTGTTATTTTAAATGTGTGTAGTTGTAATTGGTTACTTCCATGCTACCGGATATGGCGTGCCCGGGTTCAATTCCCGGGGGGTGATGTGATTGACTTTTTCTCCTTAAAACTCGATTTCACACTACTAAGTGATTAATTTAGGGTTGTTTAACTACACACATTTAAAATATTAAATTGAGCGTTAAGTCTCTCAAAATACAAACTAAATTGAGTATTAATAAGAAGTTTATTGTTCTTACAGCCGTTTTCCGTTTTCCAGGCCGCATTTGATTACTTTTCATCAATTCCTTGTATTCATTGGCATCTAAAAGCAAAAAATCTAAATCAGCTCTCCCACTTGTAAAAATTAAAATGTTAAATCGATGCATGCCAATGACGTCTAAACGCCTAAACTTATCAAGTCCTAATTTGGACCATAAGTAGTGTTCAATGGGCTAAAGCTACTCGTACAACTCGTCTTAAATCAACCAATCTATAAGCATGTTTAGTAAATACGATACATTTGTAATCACACTATGTTACATCACGGCTCTGGATGTCAATTAACTTCCATTAAAGGTTGGCGTTTACGAGACAGAAGATAACTATCGCTTACTACCTCACACTCATGGTGCATTATAGACGGTACCAGCCGATCTGTTTGGCTGGAGATCCCCCAAACTAAAAAGATTTTTCTGTTTTTTTTACTTTTCAAATCTACGAAGACCAATTTGGGCCCGGAAATAAGTTTCAAGTCAATCGATTAATTATTTTTAAAAATACAGCGGTTTGAAAATCATCTCAAAATTGTTGTGTAAATTTTCTTAACATTTGATTTTTTCTGAAGCGATTTCAATGTCGTAAGGCTATAACCTTCCGTATTTAAAAGACTAAATTGCAAAATTTGAAACTTGAATTTTTACTCGAAAAAATCGAAAGGTTAACCCAGGGGTCGGCAAAGTGAGGCTCCAGAACCGCATGCGGCTCTTTGGCTCCTTGAGTGCAACTCTGGCACAAATATCCACAGACCCGGGCAGGCGTATCGAGCCGAAGGAATAGACCCCCACACACGTACACTACGAAGCGACAATATCACGCGCCACTTCAGGCTGTCGCGCCGTGCAGAAAAATCTCATGATAAACTGCGCTGCAAAACCGTTACCTTACCTAAAGTGTACGTATGTGGGGGTGACTTGACGGTCGGTTGACGACTGCGAGGTACGCGGCGCGGGTAATTTACTGAAGGTCTAAAATTATAATTAAGGTTTACTAAATTAAAAAACAGATTTGGCTCTCAGAATTTTTTTGAATCGTTGTAATGTACATATTTGGCTCTTTGGCCAATAAGTTTGCCGACCACTGGGTTAACCCCTTACGATTTTTTTAGGGCAAAAAAATGAAGGTTGTAGAAATGCATTTTTGACGTGGAATATCGTAAGGCTATAGCCTAGGCTATAACCTTCCGTATTTAAAAGACTAAATTGCCAAATTTACGATTTCAAAAAAGAAAAAATCATTCAAATCCGTTCATTATAACTGGGTTCCATCATTTTACGTTTATATCGTCTAATTGCACCGAACTATCCCTGTTGAACTAAAATATTCAAGTCGTCTTCTCTTTTCTAAAAAAGAATTAACCATTTATTTCTTTTCTTTAAAAACTGGCCAAAGTATTACACGCAAGGTCCTCATTTTCTGTTCAATTTTATGTCTCACATATTGGCATTCGGCAATTCTTCTCATTTATTTAAACTGGGAAACCAACCTTTTTGTAGTTCAAACTGAAAAAACTTTAATTTACAAAATTATAATTTCGTGCGACACTTAAAAAATTGAAATATACGTTACCAATACTTTGTCAAGATTGTAACGAGGTTACAGAACCTGTTAATAGAATTGAATCGCTATAGAGGTATTCCATTTTGATTGATAACAAACAGACAAATTCCACTTAATTGCATTTCCACGATTTGCTTTAAGCCTACTTTTCAAACACTTTCATAAAGGATGAGCATTAAGACCGTAAAGTTAGTTTCTTCAAACACGTCAAACTTGACATTTTTCCTTTAGACGAAAGTACAAATTGTATCTGCGTCTCCAGGTTCTTGTATAACGAATTGATTACACGAACAAGCTAATATTTGTAAACCAACCTTAAAAAGTCTTTATACTCTTTGTCGAGCTCCACATCTTTATTCGGCATAATTTTTCTTTATTTCGAAGCGACGTTTACAATGAGAGAAACATGCCTTTTGTACTTTTTGAGCGACACGGTTTAACCTTTTAGAATATCGGCACTAAATTAGTAAACTTATTTGGCTTTTTCACTATTTTTGGGGCTTTCTTTATATTACTTATTATTCGATTTTTAGGTTAAACTTGGTTAAACTTTTCACGTGTTAACGTTATGGCAACAAACTAATGTTTTTACACATCCCCTGCGTTCGGGGAGCTCGCTATTAGTACTACCCTGCGTTCGGGGAGCTCGCTATTAGTACTAATAGCACGATTTTGCCGTTCGGGGAGCTCGCTTTCAACGCTATGAAAGCTTTCGTGACGTCACTGTTCCAGTACGTAAACTTATGGGTCAAACGCTAAAAGTCTCCCCGAACGCACAGTAACACGTCATAATAGCGTGTGGTGCTAATAGCGTGAAAGCGAGCTCCCCGAACGCACCCCTAATAGCACGATTTTGCCGTTCGGGGAGCTCGCTTTCAACGCTATGAAAGCTTTCGTGACGTCACTGTTCCAGTACCCCTGCGTTCGGGGAGCTCGCTATTAGTACTAATAGCACGATTTTGCCGTTCGGGGAGCTCGCTTTCAACGCTATGAAAGCTTTCGTGACGTCACTGTTCCAGTACGTAAACTTATGGGTCAAACGCTAAAAGCCTCCCCGAACGCACAGTAATACGTCATAATAGCGTGTGGTGCTAATAGCGTGAAAGCGAGCTCCCCGAACGCACCCTACGTAAACTTATGGGTCAAACGCTAAAAGCCTCCCCGAACGCACAGTAATACGTCATAATAGCGTGTGGTGCTAATAGCGTGAAAGCGAGCTCCCCGAACGCACCCATCATATGGTCGGCGGCCATGTTTATGACGACAACACTTTGCCAGTCTATTTCTTCTGTAACTAATGAATCTTTTTCATGTACTTTGTCGGCAAGTTCGCAATTTCTGCACTGCAATTTTTACGAATTACAAATGGGATGTTTTATAGTCATAGCACTCTCGATTTTTATGCTATTATCTGCTAAAATGTATATTTATGAAAAGAAGAAAGTTACTACTTACTAGTGCCCAGTGCCCAATACATTTTAGTGTGGCTGTACCTACGGGCTACGGGTAAGCGATTCAACAGGAATAGGTACTACCATATTAAATAGGTTCGTTCCAATAAGGAGTTCTGTTGGAGAGCAACAATGCAAAGAGCTGCTTTTATTGCTTCTTAAAAATGTAACTAAAATTTAGGAGTCCTCAGAGCTTGTAGTAATGCTACGTTCAGATACCGTCGTATCGGCAGTACGGCGTTTTCTGTACTAACCAATCAGAACGCAGAATACGATTTGAGATATTCAAGGACGACCGCGTGAGCACGACGCTGCGTTGACGACGAACAGTTCATCTGGTTGAACTTTCGACGTCGTCGTTTCAGCGTTGTGAGGTTATGTTTGTTGTTTTTAAATTTTTTTAAATATCTTTCAAGTTACTGTTATCAATATTCAATTCCGAAAGAAGATTATGAACTATTTCGATTTTTATTGTATTATTCACCCATACTCTTCTTTTCGTTTTTTTGTTTTATTTAAATTTTTATATAAATAAGCGCAAATTAATAACGAAAACTTATCCATTTTGTTTAACCATGTTTTACTGAAAATATTACCAGTTTTATAGTAGTTGTTAACTCCTTAACTTAAAGATACACACGAGTGAATTTGTATTTGCCGCCTGCATACATCGCCATGACGCTGCACTGCAAAAACGTCGAAAATAGTTACCAAAAATCCGGCGTTGTGGCGTTTTGACGTTATAGCTGCGCGCAGTCGAAACGACGGTATCTAAACGTACCATAAAGGTCCTAACTCACCTATCAGCACAGCATAGGAACGCCGACTGATCGTCACCGGCAAATTTTATTTCTTTACCTGTATTTAAATGTAAGCGCGCCCACCTAACAGCATCGACACAGCACCGACAAGGCACCTCAACGCCTCAACCACCGGATATTTCTCCGAAAGAATATTTTGCGGGTGACGTGCTTGTGATGTGCTGATGTCGTACACTCACTTAACAGCACATTTCGCTTAGTTGCAACTTACAATCAGTGGAGTATATGCAGGAGCCGGGCTTGTGGCGCAAATTTTAATAATGCGCAAATTTTGGGAATTGCAAATACACATTTAAAATTTAAGGGGTGTCGATAGGCACATCAAATCGTTTTTTTCTCTTTAAAACTTTATTTTTAAGCAAAAAATAACGTGTGATACATCATTCGATTCGTATCACTGTCCTCTAACTTCCGATCATAATTATTAAAACAAAAGAAGTTAATTGTAAAGTTTATTAAAGAAAAGCTAGTTTTTAAATCTTGTTTTTCTCATAATTCGTTGAATTATTGAAATTTTTAATTGAAATTGCGTATAGTACATTAACTTATCATTATAATGCTGCCTATCATTTCTGTTTAATTATAAACTTATTAGATTGTCGGAAACGATTGTTTTTATTAAAAGCTTTCCAGGGGCCAAGTTTTTCAATGAATGCACGTTTATTTGTTTATACTGTAACTTGAAAGCATCATCAACATATATATAAATTTTGATTAGAAAAAATTTAAATTTGCTATAAAAATTTTAGAATATAAAACGTTACTCCTAGCGATAAATAAAGTACGGAAAATTATAATTTCTCTTTACTACTTTTTGAGTAGAATAGGCCGAGAATAACTTTATTTTTTTATTTATACTAATATTATAGCATTGTAATTCTTAATTATCCAATATCTTCTTTTTTGGCGTTTATCATTCCCTTCTTCGTCTAATGATAGAGCAATCATAGCTAGTTCTAAATTTGAAAACCGGAACATATTCTATGCACACGAATCTATACCTACTTCTACAAACAAAATGCAACTGCAATAAAGATGTGAGTGTGCCGGTACTGCGGTGGTGCTGATCCCGTGCTGAGGCGTTAGATGAACGCACGCACGACCGTCGAGTTGACCACTCGGCGGTGCTGTGACGATGCTTGTCGGGTGCTGTGCTGATAGGTGAGTTACGACCTTAAGAGAGCATCACTGGAAAGAGCAATATTTTAAGGCTTGATTGCATTGCGTCAAGTAAAAGTAAAATTTCAAGTGCAAGTAAAATTTAGAAATCCTCAGATCTTCTATGAGGATAGCATCAATGCAAAGAACAATAATTTTAAACTCGTCTTGCTTTTTTAAAATGTAAATAAAATTTAGAAATCCTCACAGATTTTGTATGAGGAAACAAGGAAAGCATCAATGGAAAGAGCAATATTCTTAGGTTTGTCTTACTTCAAACAACCCAATTAAGTTTACACGAAAACTGTAAAATTAACTTCCTCTTTAAGACACGTCCTATCGAGCTAAGAATAAAAACAGAATGCATATTTACACATATTATATTGCAATGCAAATTTAATACAAATAGATTTCACAAGATTAGAAATGACTTAAAGGACAAAAATGGAAAAAATAAATAGATAGATACGTAGGTAACCTTTTTTACATTGCAACAAATAGAAGCATAAATAACATCACAGAATTCCAGAGCTGCCTTTACATAGCACTAAATTAATCGATTTTTATTTATATTAGTATTTTGATTCGTTTTACGATTAGCCGTTCTAAATGTGATGTAAAATTTTTTTAATACAATTCAAATTTACTTTAATAAATATTTTATCGACAATTTCACTCAATTAACTATATATATTCTTATATAAAATATATACACATACAGAATATATTACATAATTTTTGTTTTACGTAAGATACTCTGTATACCTACCGTAACGACTTAAAATCAACAGATTGACAAGATATATACGAGAATTTAAAATTCGGTATTTCATATACACGAGACTAAGTAAAAATCTGCACAATAATTAGCACTAACACTTTTCTTTCACCGCACTATTCTCATTATTATTATCGTTATTTTTCAAAATGACTACAAATATACAAACGATTTGAAACACGAAACGAAATGACACAAACGATAATAACAAAGAGTGTTTTTCTAATAATTTACTTGAGCTTTCATTATTTATCAACCAAATTCAAACAAATTCGTTGGTGTTGGTACTGGTTAGAGGTTCTTGAGCCTAAAACAAAACAAAATAGAACTTGTAACCGACTTTAACAATTACAATAACTTATAAATGGTATGAAAAAATCAACAAGAATAAGTGTTAACCACTTACCATTTTTTCATTATCACGATGCGTGTAACAAAAAAAAATTATGAACGAATTTTGAATGATATTACAGATAATTGTGTACTTTTCTAAACTATATACAGTGTGTCCGGGGATAGGTGGAACACGGGCGATCTCGCTTATTAGTGATTTTCCAAAAAAATGTTACTTATTCTAAAAGTTTTTGCTTGTTCCAAAATTAATAGTCACAATTTCATTTTTGCAGATTTTTATACAGGGTGGTCTTTATTAGCGTTTCTCTAAAATTATACATCAGTAAACTACTCTTATTTTAAGAGGAAAATAAAAAAGTCATAACAAAAAATTATTTCTACGCCGATTTCTTATTCAGATATAAAATTTGAAACCGATACGGCACTTTTCATTTTTTTTTAAATTTCGATGTAACGATGTTTCAAGCTGCGTATTTTGAATTTCGCCAAAGAATTGTAAGGAGCAGTTATATTAAGTAGTAATTATTATTTATTTCTTTGTTTTGATCTCTAATAAATTTTTTTATGAAAATGGTGAAATCGTTTAAAAATATTAAAAGTACCGCATCGTTTTCAAATTGTATATTTGAATAAAACATGAGTGTACGAATAATTTTTTGTTATAAATTCTTGATTTTTCTCTTCAAAATTTTCCTACTTTACTAGGATATAATTTTAGAGAAACGCTAATAAAAACCACCCTGTACAAAAATCTGCAGAAATGAAATTGTGAATATTAATTTTGGAACAAGCAAAAACTTTTACAAAGAGCAACATTTTTTGATAAAATCACTAATAAGCGAGATCGCCCGTGTTTCACCTCTCCCCGGACACACTGTATAAATCGGCTATTTGTGTTCTATATATCTATAGAATTAGTAAAAAGTAAAAAAATCAGGAATCGCGTTTAAGGAGGTTGGTGACCCGGCGATAGGTATGCTATGGAGTGTCTCCGAGCCTTTATGTACCGACTAGTTGGAAATAAATTTTCTCGCTAGTCTTTATTTTCAAAATAAGACGCCATTCCACCAATTAAAATATTGCTAATAAACGAAAGAAAATTATGGTAAATAAAAAATTCTAATTAATTAATTCTAATACGTTGCAAATGAACCCCAACATACACACATATGTGAAAAAACTTTAAATGAGAAAATTTGTTTTCCACCAAACGCCTCGGGACTCGAACCCAAGACTTTGCTATTTCCGGTAGCACGCCTATACCAAATACGCCAGGCGGTCAACATAATTTTCCTAGCAATCCTATTTGGTATAGGCGTGCTACCGGAAATAGCAAAGTCTTGGGTTCGATTCCCGAGGCGTTTGGTGGAAAACAAATTTTCTCATTTAAAGTTTTTTCACATATGTGTGTATGTTGGGGTTCATTTGCAACGTATTAGAATTATCTAATTAATTAACCCTAAAAATTTAAAAATTTGTAATTCTAATTAATGTTCAGATTGGCGTCCATTATTGAATGTTCTTAAGAATCATTATATCAAATCCATTCATCAGAACGTAAGTTTAGGATTTTTTGTTCCAAATTAAAGTTACTAAACAAACGTATTTTGAAGTGCGGTTATCCAATTCATGTTCCAATAAACTAGATAACGATAAGGACTGAAAACATTTTTAAAAAACTGTCCAGTCGTTGTCGATTTTGACATTCTATATCAAATATAAACTTTTTTGTCGCTGCATTCTCGTTAGGTTTGCTTCTTAGGCCGCGTTTACACATGCGAGAAATTTCAGATACTCTCAGACTCTCGGATAAAGCTACAGCTTAATGTAAACTGGACTCTAAGTGCGAGAGAACTCGCTTCCAATGCACATTTACAGTATTGCAAGCGATTTCCGCAAGACTTCCTAGAGTGTTCTCGCATTTAAGGTCCAATTTGCATTAAAGTCGTTACTAAAAATGACAGTCTGTCTAATATTTCTCGAATGTGAAAACAATTTAGAGGGCTGTAACTTGTTACTTGTTAGGGATGCAACTTTAAATCAAGGTATATCAAATTCGCCTGTATAATTTTTGCTACTTCAATCGGATACACCCTCGGATTGCTTTCAAAGCGGTATATAAGGAGAAATAACATTGTAAATCACTTATTTGCTTCTACAAGAACGGTAGTTGGTCTTACTAAAAAGTAATTTAAATATTTTAAAAATTCAAAAATACAAGCTGCCATGACGTCAAATTTTAATAACCTGGTTATCAATAATTTATTACTTTACGTCATTCAGCTTTGCTGAAGCTATACCTTTTGAATTGCTATTGTATTAATATTAATTCAATAAATTTATTATTATTATTATTATTATTTTACTTCAAACATTAATAACAAGAAAAGGTTCTACTACGAAGTAGAACAATGAAAACTAGGTTTTTATTGTGAAATGTAAAAACATTTTTAATACTTCGCTTTTCCAAAATTTTTTGAATTTTGAAAATATTTATACTTTTTAGTTATTTATTAAAAAAGAAGTTAATTAAGAAGTACGTATAATATTGTACCAGGAGACTCAGAACAATTCTCTTTTGATAGATACTTTTACTGTTCTTGTAGAAGCAACTGGCGAGCAGCAAGCTGCAAATAAGTGATTTACAATGTCATTTTTTTCTCCCTATGTACCGCTTTGAAAGCAATCACACGGTATAAGTAGGTACTGTTTATTTCTCGATATTCCGGAACGACTTCTTGGCTTTACTTACGCTACGCCGGTTGAAAAGAAAAATAAACTAAACTTGCAGAGCCATCTTTTAGGCATTTGTTCAAAATTGTACCTGGAAGAATTAAAGAGGTAAAATTTTGAACAAATGCCCAAGGTGGCTTTGTAAGTTTAATTTATGGCCATTTTCAACCGGCTTAGCGTAAGTAAAGCCAGGAAGTCCTTTTGGAATATCGAGAAATAAACAGTATGTAGATACTACAAAAATTTCGGACCCGTATCCTTATTGTAATTAGTATGGTCCCAGTTACCAATGCCACCGACCTCCTTAAATACGTCCACAAGAAGTACGAAAAGTTCGATCCGCTTTGTTAATGGAATGAAAACGTCATTTCTGGGTGGATAATGGCGTTTAGTCACGTTTTACGGGACTAAAAGTATCAAAGAAAAATTATCCCGTACGTAAGCTAAATAAGAGTATTATGTAGTTTCAAACAAAGGTAAAACTAAGTTAATCAATTATTGGCTTCTTAGCGTTCTTCTCCAACAGCCCTAATAAATTTTCCGTTTCTTCTAGCACGCTTGTATCTATTTTACGCATAATCCGTTCGATTACAAATTTTATCCCAGAGAAAGAAATTACTATTTCGTTTTCCCAAACCCCAAACCTATTCGCAAAATCTTTAAGTTTTGGTAATTTTTGTATTGGAAGCTTCGATAACTTGAAATTGAACCTCAAACTAGAGGTGCAACTCCAAATCCAAATTTTTCTCGAAGCATTGTAGTTTTAGTACGAATTATTAAAAATTTGAATTTTCTAACAAAAATTAGGATTAACTTTTTATTAGTCCCCATTGTAAGTATAAAACTTTTAAGTCCGGTAGTGAGCTGATTAGTGACATCAGGGTGGTTAAATGCAGCAATCGAGTGTGTTTGTTAAATCATCGGTTAAAATTGTACAACTATGAGCAGCCGCACACTACAGACAGTCGGTAATCCTCAAAATAGTCGGTTACAATGCTCAGTATAGATTCTAAGCCCGTCATTTTAGCCGGTCGTGTGCGGTGCTACATAAGAATCTGTACTGAGCATTCTAACCGACTATTTTGACGATCACCAACTGTCTGTAGTGTGCGGCAGGCTTAAGGGTTCTAATACGATTTTTTAATTGTTGGTTATTTGTTGATCGCGACAGGCTAATGGTGTAAAACAATGAAAATGAAATGAAAATTTTCATTGTTTTATTGATTCAGAAGTAAATTTGAAATCGATCGAATTATAAATTTATAAAATAAGATGATGGTTTAGCCACAAAATGAAGCACGTATGCGTAAAAATAAAAACTAAGCAGTTTGAACTTGTGAAGTATTATTACATTAATGCAACAATGCAAGCGCACATTACAATTATTTATGTCTAAATATATTAAGTCTATTAGAAATACGAGGTCTGCCAACGACGCAGGAGTGGAAGACTACGTTAGTATTTTGAAACTATTTTAATATGTTGCGTAAGAGAGGTGAAGAAGGATTACTACACGAAATGGTCGAGAATACCGACAAATCCAGAAGACTGAAACGAGCCGATAACTCTACATTATTTGTATTTGGTAGATACCTATCTGAATAGTTATACGACGAGTGTTCTTTTTTGAGTGTCCCCCATAAAAATGGCGATCACCCCTTTATAATAATAAACCTTTTCTCAAAATCTATCGACTTTGTATCCACATAACTTACAATCAAAGGACTAGAACTTGTAGAAGAATACTTTAAGGCGTCAATATGTATAAGAGATGGGGTGTTTCATTAAGAAACGAGTTTCGAGCGTTTTCGAACAACGCCTATTATGAGCCGCGTCGAGAAAGTGGAATACATTAGAAATCATGGGACGTAATCCTCTACCTCCTCACTATTGCTGGACCCCGTACATAATACAACTATAGAAAAGTATCGAAAGAAAAGACAATTCACAAATTCACGTAAGTTGGCACAGTATAGTAACATACATGATTACAAAAATATGAGTTAGTATATTATGTTAATCAATTAGGTAATACTGATGGACAGGAAATTTTTCGCCTTTTTTTAAATTTTTTGAGCACATAGATTTTATAAAACGTCAACTCAATACACTTAACGCTACAAAAGAATTAATTTAACGCTTTTTGGTCTCGACCAGACATTAAATTAATTCGTTTTACGGTCCATTTATGTAAAAGAAAATGTTGTAATCAACACAGTTTATCTTTTAGTACTCGACATACATTTTCTTAAAGAGAGTATAAAATGGACAGATTATCTAGAGGTAATATTATTATAATCTAAAGTTAGAGCCCTCACCTCTTCCCCTACAGTACTAGGATACATTCGTGTAGGTTGGAACGTATTTTTTTCTAACGAAAATTGATCTTCAGTAGTTTTACGGTAAACAGGATTATCAAAGTTCATCGAAGTCCTGTTACGATGTACGTAATTTCGATAAACTACATAAATCAACTGAAAATAATAAAATTTTAATACATTTCGATTTATAAATAAGTAATACCTATAACTTACCCCGCTCAATACCAAAAAGATGATTGCGGCTACGACTATTCCAATAATAACGATTAAGCTCGAGTTCGCATTTTCTGCTACCGAATTTACGACTGTTTTTGTGGGAGTGGCTAAGAAAAAATTAGACGTTTACAAAAATAAAATTTAAATTTTTTTATCGTTAATATTGCACATTCGGTTTATCGACGGTGATGTACGAAGCATTGCCTACCGGCGATCAAGTTTGTAACTTTGTAACTAAATCTGGAGACCTACTGTATAAGCCTAAGCCGGTCAGACTTTACTAATCTTAAAGTGTCTCACAAATAAATCACAAATCCTAATTGAGTCTTTAAACCACTTAATTAACAATTATTATAATTATTATTTAATTTAATAAAAACAGTCGACTCGCAAATAATTTGGCAATTCTAATAGTGTAATAGTAAGGATGATAGAAATTGTAAATAAATAAAGTTTAGTTTGTACCAGTTTCGAGGCATTTCTACTTAAATTTCTAATTGATTTTTTGAGCATTTCAAAACGCTAGTTCAATTCGACTTTATTCGGCACAACGGATCTAAACAATACAAAATATTTGGTTATCTATTGCTCGATGTGAATATGAATTTGGTCACGATACGACGCAGAAACAAACTTTAAACGTCACATCACACTCGAATGAACCGAGTTTTACAATTTAAAAATTACGTAGTAAACGAATAAATGTAGGTAGGTATTTGAAAAAATTGTTGTTGGTTTACTCCTACGACGACATCCTCGAGATGGCGATTTCGACCGTATAAGGTCTCTTCGAACGAGCAGTAACCGCCGTGGTAAGTAAACCAAACAGACATCGTGTGCGCGAGATAAACTACTCTTTACATTACTCTAATTCGCCGGTGATCTAGTATAGTGCAAAAGTTACTTTGTCCTGACCGTGTATTTAGAGATTAATGTAAAAAATAGTAAAAAAAATGCGATAAACTCGCCATAAAACACATAACTAACACGAAATTTGTTAATTTTTTAGTGCTTAAAAACCACACCCAAGTTTGCAATAATAATATATCGTCGGATAAAATAAAATAAAAATAAAGTAGCGACACAAAAAATGTTAATAAGCAAATTATCGAGGACGCAACACCATCCCGTATAAAATCAAAATACTTACTTAAAGTTGGCACGGTTATATTATTACTTATTTGTGATTTCATATTATGTTCTTTGTGAACTGCCTCTTTTATAGAATTTGAAGTAATGTTTTCTGTTAAATTAATGAGAAAACAAATTAATGTAATTTGAATTTACAGTAATCGTTTTAAAATACAAAGGTCGTTAACTGATAAGTTGCTATTATTTAATAACAAACAAAATGCAGGATGATTCGTAAAGAGTGTGGTTGATTGGTGCAATTACGTTTCTGAACAAAAGACCGGTTACGTTTCTTTTAGCCTCAAGCTCCCGGTATCCGGCTAATTTTTCGGATATCCGATTTGATATTTGATCGAAGATCACAAAAGTAAGATAGAAACGTTTCTTTCGACGAGGCGTTTGGGAATTACACAATAACGCCAATAACCTTTGAGAGCCGAATTAAAACACCAAAATGAACAATTTTAGCCAATAAATGCGTGTCCAAAAATGTACAGGATGTTAAAGAAAAGTAAAAAGAGATTGACTTTCACGTTTTTTTCTGTTCCTCTACTTCTTCGTTTTATACCTATACTAGCAGGGCCCGTGGGCTACGCCACACGCCTCTTCATGTACCTAAGGGCTCTTTCTAGTTTGCAAAACCTAATAATAATAATAACTCCTAGTAGTATAAATATGAGATATGAGATAAAAAAAGATTCCGAAATTGTGGCATGCGACGTACCTATCCTTATTATTGCTTAAGTTTTGGGGTGGGTGTTTTAAAGAGGTTCTTAGTAAGAAAGAACTATTTTGATAGGCTGTGCTGAATGGCAATACTCTACATTTACGTGCGAATTAAAAAATTTGCACAGCAGAGAAAAATATGGAACAACCCATTGATTATCTAAAGTTTATTATAGCCGTCTGTGTGATGGTAGTAGTCTGTAACATGACCGCCGTCGGTTGAAGATCTCTTGCAATGTTTTGAGTAGCCATCTTCTCCCGTTTGTGTGTCTTGAATAAATTTCTGCGGGTATCATCTACAACCCTACACAATGATATACCTGTCCATGAATTTTAAAAGTGGGCATTGCTGTTAATTTAGAGCAGTGGTCGCCAAACTACAGCCAGTAGGCCGGATCCGGCCCTCCCAACGAAGTTTATCCGGCCTATATTTTATTAAAAATATATTTTACGGGATGTATGAAGTTTCGTGTTAAGTACAGGGATCTCGCTTATTAGTATAGATATAAGAATTGGCTTAATGAGCAAAAATGATTCTAGAGTTATAGCTACACTAAATCAAGAACCAAAACTTACACCCTTCTTAATATTTCAGAAATATGGCCGAAAATAACAAAATTGGGGTTTTTAATTTTGGCTCTAAAATCGTTATTTGGAAAAAGTTTTAAAAACTGAAAATACTTTCTTATGAGAACTTTTCCTGCTCTTTCAGATGATGGCAATAAATTTTTAATTTCATAGTACCAAAATATGTTAAGCAATTCCTAGTCGATCTAAGTTTTGTTGACCTTTAAAGTCCAAAAGTTTTAGCCTGCGGCACTGGGGGTACTCATGAAAAATGCTTGGATATAGGTGTGTAGGTGAAGTATAAAGAACACTAAACGCGAAGTAAATAAAACTAAAACTACTTATCTAAAAGTTCGTAAAACGAAATAGGTACGTTAAAAAAAATTTAATGAAAAATACGGCAAATAAAGTGCAAAAACCAAATCAAACAATAATTAAATAAAAATATAAATATTGCGCGAAGTTGTCGGCTAAGGGTCTTTTCGAAAACTGAAAGTTTTTGTTATAACAGTAGTTGGGAGTTGGGATACTTATTTTTGGAGTATGTTATGGTTTATGGTACATTTGTTAAAGTAAAATTTTAAATATGAATCGATTTCAAGCATAAAAGAATAGTTATTGGCCATTAATAGTTATTTATAGCTTAACGTATAGGTTTGCATTTTTTTAAATGTTGATTTTAATGAGGATTTGAGATTTTTGTGAATTTCTAAGGCCCTAGTAGACATATCGTAAAAATAGATAGCTTACTTTAAGCGCGCAATTTTTATCTATATGTGAAAGTAAGAATGAAAAAAATTGGCTGAGTGGTTCACGAGTTATTAAGTAACGTACATACAAACGAACTATTTTATACAGGGTGAACCAGACCACCGTTATCAGGCTTTTTTTTTCAAGAACGGTTAGTCGTAGAGAGTTGGGTCAAAAAAATTTATAGCAAAAGCAAAAAAGTTGAGTGGTTCGCGAGATATTAAGTAACGTACATACAATTTAACTATTTTATATATTACTACAGCGCTCAGAAGCAAATTGTTCCCCCGGAAAATATACCAACTAAATTTAAAAACTTGGGGGGGGGGGGGTAAAACTTTTATCCAATCACGTCAAGAAAGTATGTACAGTCAGTGGTAGAAGTGGAGAAAGTTATTACACATTTCGAAACTAAAGCGACACCGGTCACGCCTTCCCAGGGGCACAGTTTGCTTCTGCCAACAGTAGTTATAGTATTAGTAGAAGTATAGATAAGTTGAAATGCAAAATGTGTAGGTCCTCCATCAGTTATCAGTAGCGTTCGACAGGCATGGGTTGGTTCATTACCCTACTACTTTCTACGCTAATATCTTTATTGCAGAAATCAGATTTTGTAATTCCTAGTTCTTCGACTACAATCGAATTTTACGTTTTTGAGATAAATGCAATTGAAAATTGAACTTCACACAATTAGTAATGTTGCTTATAATTTGAGATTTTTGTTAGTTTCTTTTCGAAATACTTCTTTAAAATGAAAATGAAATCAGAATATGGATGTATTGGCAAATATTGCTTATTTTGTTTTAATAATGAACTGCGCCATTGGCGGAAAAGCACCGATAGAAGAAATACTGTGCAGCCGTTTTTAGGCCAATTACATGATATTGCACCAAATAAGAACTGAAGTGTGCAGCGGTATGTAACAAGTCAACAAGTGCTCAATACTTTTTTTAAATTCCCAAATTCTAAAAAGCACGCAATTAATTTAGTAATGTCACGTTATTTTGTATTTTGACGAGGCACACTATTTACAAACCATCCTCCTACGTACTAGTACTGGTAGTTTGTTAAATTCAATAAAAAGGTTAGGACCGTGCACTCTCTACAGTGTTACTTTACGCATTTTATATAAATCTTAGTGCCTATCTAACCGAGATGTGCTCGTCACGTTTCAAACCAAATTTGTAAGATATGATTTCTAAAGATCATTATTTTTCTAAATCCGTATAGTATAGATTCCTTGCATAAAGAGAAAATTAATTTTGATTGTGTTAGAGTTTCGAAAAATTTAATTTGAAACGTGTTTAATTAAACGTGTTAGTGTTAAATGATTAATTTCTACACATCTCTATCAAACCGAGTTTTGCAGTCTAAGTCCAATATAAAAAAGCGCTAACAAGGCCAAATGAGATTTTTAAATTCTGTACTCACTCGTCGTATCTATAACCTCCGATTGAGTCGATATTGTATAATCAGAATGTGTCACAGAATATGGAGTTGTAACATTCTCGGCTAAATAAATATACAAAAAATCAAAAAAATGAGCTTACCTACTAACTTAAAAACAAAAAATAATAATTAGCGACAGTATTATAATAGTACGGGAGCAAAGGGAAAACTTATACCTCAATGACTTCAGTCAGATAATTTGGAGGCAAAACAAAACGATCATTTATATTGCTAAGAACATACGGATATTTCCAGATACCAAAACCACTTGTCAAGTGTCCGAGCAATCGAGCGTTCATCCCTATCCCCCCCCTTTAAGAGTAATATACTTTTGGAATTCCATCCTAATTCGGCCTCTTGGACCTACTATAAGTATTGATGCAGTGAATAAACAGTAACAACGCATTTTTTTAAGATGCAGCCGCTTTTCATTTTTTTGGAAAACGCCCGTTTTCCACGCGTCACTTTCGCAATTTACTCATCCACAGTTAAGTCGCAAGACTTCATTCTGTATGTGCAGTTTACTTTACTAGTAATTTTCCTGTTAAACTTGTTATTGTGCATTTAGATTTATTTATTAAATAAAAGTGAATTTTCTAGGTTCCATTCGTATAAGTTATCAATGTCGGATTGCAGAGCAGCACAATCGTCAATTGATCTTATTTGTTGCCAAACTTTAACATCGTCCGCGAACAATTCACAGATTCACAGTATGATCCCTGTATCCTCTGCGGTACATCATTTATAAACAATAAAAACAGTAAGTTCATTATAAGAAAACCTCAAAGTTAATTCTAGAATGTTGGCAAAAGATGGCGGAAGAAGTTCTCAAAGCATCTTCTACGGCTCTAAACCTACTTTTGCATTCCCTACGACTTCGTCAAAATGAACCTTTGGAATGAAGCCTAAAGGAGTACACGAAGCACTAGAACTCTGAATAAAAAAGTTCATAAACACTTTATCTCGATGTTTTTATGTCAATATCTCAAAAACGGAAAGAAATTGACTTTTTATTAACTTTTTTATTCAGAATTACCTCTAGAACACACAGTGTAAATTTGTCGGTTTTACCTCAAGACTGAGAGAACGTATAAAGTATAAAGAAACCACAGGTCAAGTAAAAGCCAAAATCAAGTCTTAGCTGAACACATGTTAGAACGGTATAGGCCTACTGACGGGCCACTGACCCCTCGATCAAATCTTACGTACATTACACAGGCGTACGAGAAGATCCTACATCTAGACGCTGCAGATAAAAAAACGAATCTTTCCAACACATATTTTATGCACATGTCCAGCTTTTGGGGCACTAATGTCGTCTACCCTGAACTCTGCTTATCCATAACTGCTAGATATACAAAAGATCTATCTAAGTAGGATCGTGACCATTTTCGAGGAGACAGGATTGCCGACAAACCACAACACGACCAGGACGTACAAAGAGTACTCTGGCCTAAGTTTAAGGTACCTGTTCCAGAAAACCCGTGGAGAAATAGAAAAAAAAATTTTTTAAGCAAAAATAATAATAATAGTAAGAATAATATTACAAAAAACACTCGACAAGTGGTTTTGCCGTCTGTAGTGTGTGCCCTTTCAAATCAAAATAGCCGTTCGCTTGCCTCACAAAAAACTCGGCGCAATTCCCCGTGCGCCCTGGGTATCGATAAAAGATTATACTCACTGTCTTGGACACATGCTAAGCCGTTTGCTAACATTTTTAAGCCTTCGGGGCAAGCACACGATATACGCGGTGAGTAGGCGTTGATTTGAGGTGCGGGTAAACACAAATGTGAGCAATGGCCATTTACCGGTTGGCAGTAATTTTCGCCATCCGGTTGACGATACGGGTGGTAAACGTGGATTACCATGGGATTCTGAATCTATCGTTAAAAAATCGTTTTTTAAAACCTTTCAACTTGCTCGAAAAATATTACCATTTCGGTCGCAGTAACGGTTTGAACATCTTTGCCAGTAAATTTATTAGCCTTGAAAACGGCGGCTTTATCCCAATCTGTCCAATAAATCCAATCCTCAAAAGTAGTTATAGAAAAGGGATGCCTTAAAGAATCGGGCGAAAATAAAATAACTCTTCTATTTCTTCCGTTATAATCGCACGCCGAAATCGTATTCAACTTAGCGTCTACCCAATAGACTCGCTTCTTAACTAAATCTAAAGTCAACCCGTTAGGCCATTTAACTTCGTACGACACGATAGTTTGACGATGAGAACCGTCCATTCCCGCTCTTTCGATCTTAGGTTCATTCCCCCAATCGGTCCAAAACATCCATCCTTCGGTAGGATTCAAAGCTATAGCTCTGGGTTCTTCCAAATCGTCCTTGATTAAAACTTTACGCATTTGTCCTTCAAAATTAGCCAACTCTATAGTATTTTTTCCGGTATCTGTCCAATAAATGTGATTATAAATCCAATCGACTGCCAAACCGTCCGTAGTCGTCACGTCGTGATCGATCACCACGGACTTTTCGCTTCCTTCGTCGATCGGCGCCTTATAAATTTTTTGATCAGTAACGTCGCTCCAAAATATCATTCCGGTCCTAAATACAAAATCTAAAGCGGTCGCGGAATTAGTTTCGTTTACGATACTAGTCATTTCGTGATGATCTAGCGAAATCTTGCGAATATCGCGCCTACGAGCGAAAAGAAGCGAAGCGTGTCCTTCTGTCGCTTTACATCGTGTTAAATCGCGAGGATCGCGAATATACCCGTGTTGACATTCGCACTTAAAAGTTCCTTTGTCGTTGATGCACATTTGAGAACAACTACCTGGAAGCTCGCACTCGTTTATATCTAAATAGGACAAAGTTAAACACAAATACGGTCGCCAAAAATGTTTCGCTTACCTTTACAAGTTTTGTTATCCACAAGTTTGTAGCCGTTATTGCAGTCACAATAATAGCCGGCTGGAGTATCGACGCATTTTTGCAAGCATCCCCCGTTGTTTTCTATACATTCGTTTTTTCCACATAAATCTCGCGGCTCGTCTTCTCCTTCGGGACAATCTTGGCGTCCGTTACAAACCAAATTCTGAGATATACAATTTCCAGCGCCACAATCGAATTGAGTTTTTAGATCGCACTTTAGTGCCGTTGCGCCACAATCGACTTCATCGCTTCCATCCGCACATTCGGGATGTCCCGAACAATGGGACCTTCCAGAAATACAAGAACGATCTTTACACTGAAACTGGTCGGGGCGACAAGTGATATTTTGACAATAAGTCGGAGATTCGTCCGAACCGTCCGGACAGTCTTTAGCTCCGTCACATAACCAAGCCCGATGAATACACGTTAAACGATCGCTACATTCGTATTCTTGAGACAGACAAATCGACACTGAAGCCGTCGGTTTCGGACAACCCTTAATACAAACCAATTATAGTCAAAATCGAAAAAAAAAATTTCTGACTTACTTGTTCGTCTTTTCCATCGGCACAGTCGTAATCGCCGTCGCATCTCCACCTAGAAGTGATACAATAACTCGACGTACACTGAAATTCGGTCTCCGGGTTACAAGCAACGGCAGGGCAATTTTTTTCATCGGAGTTATCTATACAATCGTTATCTAAATCGCAAACCCATTTTTTCTGTATACACTTCCCATTATCGCACGTAAATTCGTCGGATCTACAAGTCTCATCTATAAAAAAGACGTCAGGTTTAATCGAAAATAATTCGAAAGCAAAACTAACTGCAAGATTTTTCGTCACTTCCGTCGGAACAATCGGGATTATCGTCGCACATCCAAGTTAAAGGAACGCATTCGCCAGGAGCCGATCTGCACGTAAACTCGTCTGTACCGCACACTTTTTGTTCTGCAGTAACAAAATTAAATTGTAAAAAAAATTAATCGCGACGAATAAACTTACGGCACGTATGAAGATCTTCGTCGCTATTATCTGGGCAGTCTTTTTCATTATCGCACTGCCAATGGGCCGGAATACATCTACCATTGCTACACCGAAATTCGTCTTTGGAACACGTTGCTGTTGGAGCGACTGAAAAATAAAAAATAATAATTTAACTACTTAAATTTGAGAGAGAAAAAAAAATAATTGCTCATACTTTTTAGTTTTTATCCGATATATTTATTTATTACTTATTTTACATTATTGCGACTTCAACATTTTACGGCACTTTTTGAAGTTATATATAATTACGTAATAAAATTGTGAAAAGCCTTTTCCATTTAACGGCACCCTTGTATCTTGTATCTTCGATAATTAATATTAATAACTAATAACGAAGTTGTCGATATTGACGGCACGAAATTGGGACAGTGTATCTAATACTTACACCAAAACTTGGTTCTGTCACTATTCGACAAGAAATAGATGATACAAACTAAGTTGAAAAAAATTTAATTAAAAGTCGAAGAGATTATAAAGTTAATGTGGCCTAAGATTAAACAAGATATCAACTTCGTGTTACACACTGTAACTGAAACCGAAAGGCTTAAAACTTTGAATCAACTTAGATGTTTCATTACTATTATCTAAAACTGAAAATGAATAAAGTTATGACAGCTTAAAATGAATTTGTAGGTAGTACGCCTTTGAGTAGTAGGTATTAGTATTAGGTACGAGGAGAATAGAAATTCTCGCAAAAACAATTAAATTGGGCCTTCTTTCAAAAATACATCGTAAGGGCATAATAACAAATTTTCAGTTCGATTTTCGGTATAAATTCGAATCACGTATTCAGAAAAGCAATAATGTGTCCTAATAACCGACGAAAGGTTACAATGGAGACTGCAACACATTTTGGGAATTATCAAAACTCCTCGGAGTTCGAACTAAGTTAAATGACCAAGAGCGACCGTCAATTATGCACACCCCTATAAATAATACCCCAAAATTAAAATTTTAGATCATAAACTCTCGTGTAGGTACTATATACGCTACTACTATATTACTATATTACCTACATATTATATGGATATAATATTAAACTATACAATCGCTTTTTAATGGCAAGTCGTAAACACATCTTGTGGCACAATACAAAAATGGACGATCACTTTTTATACAGAGTGTTTCTGAAAGAATGAGCCACCGTATTATTCTTTTTTATTTCCACAAATGTAATAATAGTATGTTATGCAACCATCATTAATATAACTATGACTTGTAAAAAAGGAATACTTTTTTGATCTGTCACAAGTTCGTGGCAATAATTATTGGCATTGAAAGTTTATTGCTATAAGTCGCGTTTCTATTGGTTATAAATTTGTATCGTAATGAATATCATTAAAGTATAGGTAGGAAATATCGAATGAACTAATTAAAGTATGGTAGTAGAAAATAGATTTTGATCTAATTTACCCTATTTATTAGTAATACACACTGTATACTAATATAGCCCTTTCGAGTGTATCTACTCATCTACTGCATTTGGGTTTAGGAGAATACAAAAGCGCAATAGTAAGATTAGAAACAACACAACAAGTAGCAAGCACAAACAGCGTTCAAATGTGAAGTACGTAACCGATGGTAATAAATATTAGGTAACAGATACATATCATATCGCTTTACAAAGGAGTAAAGACTTATTTAACGCCGATCGTTATTCTTACCCATTGTATTTGTTAGAAGAACCTTAATTTTAATTAAAAGTAATTAACATAGCAAGGAAGTCGTCCATAGGGGAATTGGTTCGTTTTTTACATTTGAAAGAATACAAAAGTTTATTTTAAGTAAGACAATTAGGCTAATAAACTATGGCGTATTAATTGATTCGATAAACACCGATTTCCGTGCCAGCCCGTAAATTATTTTTTGAAGATGTTATTCTATTATAAAGGCCCGTCTAGACGCGACGTCTTGCACAATGTTTTGACTGCACATTTCCAGACGTTGTAGACGGTAAAACGATGATTTTAGAAAAATTGAACCAAGACATGGCCAAATGAGCAAATTTGTATCGTCTTGGCGTAGTGTGCAACTTTGTCGTAGCGTGTGACGGTTAATACCGTATTATCGCAGTTTTATTAGTTGTATCTTGTATAGTCTTTTTATAGAGCTGTATAAAAGTTTTCCTTGTGCATGGAAAGTCGAGTAATCATCAAAACCATCCCCTGCATCACCTTTTACCTTTTACCACGATCCTACACGACGACTACATATTTCTTTTGGCAAGGCGAAGCGAATAATTTGCTAACGATTGACACTTTTCCATATTTTGCGAATCTAAAAATTTACTAAAAATAAGTAAAATGCGACTTCAAATTGGAGCCGTGTGGGCGCAAGAGTTTGCAACGTCTTGACTACGATTAAACGAAAAAAGAAAACTGATGTGCGTCTAGACCGGTCTCAACACTACTCCGTAATCCGTAATATAGGCTATCGACTCGTCAATCGTTAAGACTTATGTTATTTAATAAAATTTTGGAAAATATTAAAATATCTCTGTATCGTAGTAGTGACTGCATAAAAAATTGAATAAAACTGTAGATTGAAGTCAATTTTTAATTAATTAAGAAATCGAATTAATAGTTAAGGTAGGCGTTCATCTATCGGCATCGTACGCATCGGACGAATCGTATTTTTTACGTCGAGTTCGTTCACTTATCAGGATCGTATCAAACGGCTTGTCAGTATTTCCTAGTAACTAGATCTAACAACTAATGATGTGGCTGTGAAAACTGCAAACATTGAAGCCGGGCCGATGCGATTACTATCGTTCATTGCTTGGATTTGTGATGACATCAACCGCACGCATCGTACCATCGTAAACGTTGCTCTCCTGAGCAACTCGATCGGATTTACCGAGATCCGATGCGTACGATGCGATATAATGAACGATGGTTCATTAAAACACGCTAAAGAATCTTTATTTTCGCTGCGTACGATGCCGATAGATGAACGCCTACCTTTATACGCCGATTTAAGTTTTATGGTACGTTTAGATCGTTTAGATACCGTCGTTTCGACTGCGCGCAGCTATAACGTCAAAACGCCACAACGCCGGATTTTTGGTAACTATTTTCGACGTTTTTGCAGTGCAGCGTCATGGCGATGTATGCAGGCGGCAAATACAAATTCACTCGTGTGTATCTTTAAGTTAAGGAGTTAACAACTCTATAAAACTGGTAATATTTTCAGTAAAACATGGTTAAACAAAATGGATAAGTTTTCGTTATTAATTTGCGCTTATTTATATAAAAATTTAAATAAAACAAAAAAACGAAAAGAAGAGTATGGGTGAATAATACAATAAAAATCGAAATAGTTCATAATCTTCTTTCGGAATTGAATATTGATAACAGTAACTTGAAAGATATTTAAAAAAATTTAAAAACAACAAGCATAACCTCACATCGCTGAAACGACGACGTCGAAAGTTCAACCAGATGAACTGTTCGTCGTCAACGCAGCGTCGTGCTCACGCGGTCGTCCTTGAATATCTCAAATCGTATTCTGCGTTCTGATTGGTTAGTACAGAAAAAGCCGTACTGCCGAAACGACGGTATCTCACAGCATGTACACATGAGGGCGTTAGCAAAACGCGCGTAGCCATGTACCTAGGAACAAATGGGATCGTTCACATGCCAACGCGCGCTTTGAACCAACGCGGCGGTTGTAGTTTTCACTTCAACCGCCGCGTTTGCCGCGCGCTTCGAGTTACTAGACTGAGCATTGGAGCGTACACATGTACGCTCCGCCTTGCCTTGTACCTACGGTATAACAACCAAAGACATGTAACCTCTTCTAGCTCCATAGTCGCACTGAAGTAGTAAGAAGTAGTAAGACTGGTTCAACCGCCGCGTTTGCCGCGCGCTTCGAGTTACTAGACTGAGCATTGGAGCGTACACATGTACGCTCCGCCTTGCCTTGTACCTACGGTATAACAACCAAAGACATGTAACCTCTTCTAGCTCCATAGTCGCACTGAAGTAGTAAGAAGTAGTAAGACTGGTTCAACCGCCGCGTTAACGCGGCGTCTAACGTCCTCATGTGTACATGCCCTAAACGTAGCATTAGTGCTTTCGTAAAAGGAAATTTTTTCCAACTAGGGTATTATGTATTAAAAGAATTTCATAAGTTCATAATACGATTGTCGATGCGAAAATTTTTTTTATTCCTATTCCATTTTTAATTTACAAATTAATCAAATTACAAATTGAATTCTAAGCTCCTGCCATTCACTCTTAAATTCGTCTAAATCCTCTTTCCGATAAATTTGTTTTATTATTTCATTAAATTCCATTATTTCAAAATTCGTATTTTTGAGAACAGTTTTATTTTACTTACCTAATAATAAAAATAGTAATTATTTGAACTCATCCGACATATTTTTTAATACTTGGCGACTTAAAAAATTAGATTTAGTGTTTACTCCATTTTCCTCACGAATGACATAAAAGATACAAACATTACGTTTAAGAGCGGCGGAATATTGCATAGTTTAAGGCTTGAAAACGTGCTATCTTTTGGCGAACAAATCAGAAAAACTACTGAATATGAAAGCCTGTAATTTAGCATACATAAAGAAAAAAGTCTGCTCTACAGCTTGAGATACTTTTTAACTCAAAAAAATATACAATTAGTGCCTTTTTTTAACCACAAAGTTGGCCTATTTTTGAACGCCTTACCAATCGAATGTTTGACACAAATTTAAAATAAAAAGTATCTCAAGCTGTTCGTTATAGTCTAATGAACTGTAAACAAACTTTGAAAAACTTTAAATCTTTCTCAATTTTCTACTTTGTTCGCCAAAAGATTTATTTGGAAAAGCGCTAAATGTCCTGATAGTTAGGCAACTCTATATACACGTCTCTTAGACGAACGCCTGTTTTAGTTCAGCAAGTTGCCACAAGAGGGGCACTTAATATTTTGGTGTTAGTAACCAAAAGCGAAAGTCGAATTTTGGGATGGCCAGGTACTCGCATAATATGAACGTCAACAACCTGTCAAAATTTGAAGTAATTTATTACACTGAAGAAATTTGTTTGACTCGAAGCGAATTTTAGTTTCCATCAATGGTTCTCCTTTTTCGTTGACTATTTTTAAATACATACTATTTAGTAAAAGTTTTATATGATCGAAAAAAATTACATTTTGATGAAATTTGATTTCGCCCACTTGAATAAAATCTCATCCACAGGTTAAGCTTTTAAACGAAATCCGTGCAAAACTAACCATAGTAACGCTGTAAAACAAAACGTCTGACAGACATCATTTTGTAATAATTTGACTTTATTAAAGTCGTTGTTGTTAATATGCTAACACTACTTATTTATTCTTTTTAATCCTTCAAATTCATTATTAATTTCTGGGGTATAAAAAATTACACTTTGGTTTTTAAAAATCGGATCTAAAGTTAAGAGCGACGGAATATTGCATAGTTTGAGGCTTGAAAACGTGCAATCTTTTGTCCTACAAATCAGAAAAACTACTGAATATGATAGCCTGTAATTCAGCATATATAAAGAAAAAGGTCTGCTCTACAGCTTGAGATACTTTTGAACTCAAAAACACATATAATTAATGCTTTTTTTTAAACACAAAGTTCGCATATTTTTGGATGTCTATCCATCGTACCACTTTTAGACTACGGGGTGGAAAAAAATTATTATTGACCTCATGTCAATAATAAAAACTGTCAATTACGTTTCTTGAAATATCGGTTTATTTCAAAATATTATTTTGATTTTTGTAAATTGATCAAAAATTTATCATGCGCAACTATTGTGCTTACTTCTCGTTTACCTCAGAAGGCGCCCTTCTTCTACTTTCACTACTTACTTGAAATATAAATAAATACCTCCAGTCGAAACGTCCGTTAAAATTATTTCAAAAAATGCCAATCAATAAAAAAATGAAATTCGGACTACGTGATGTCATTCCTTTAAATTTATTAAACAGTCTGCTGTTGATATCAAATTAAAAACCATTCAGTGCAATTGCTTTTCTTCAACGTAAAAGAGCGGTTACATTTTTAGATTTGAAATTCCGCAATAATTTTTGGTTACTTTCATTGCTACTTTCAATATTTTTTAACGATTTTAACAGTTTTTTATTAACACTTTTATAAATTTTTTTTATTAGCGATTAGAACAAACAAACAAAGAATAATAATTACTACTGAATATAACTGCTACTTACACTCATACATCTTACAAACCCTCGGCCAAATTCAAAAAACGTAGCTTGAAACATCGTTAACTAGATCGAAATTTTTGAAAATATTAAAAGTGTCGTATCGGTTTCAAATTTTATATCTGAATAAGAAATAGGAGTAGGAATAATTTTTTTCTCTTAGTTAGAGTAGTTTACTGATGTATATTTTAGAGAAACACTAATAAAAACCACCCTGTTTAAAAATTTGCAGAAATGAAACTATTACCTAATCTTAGTTTTAAAACAAGTAAAAACTATATTATTATAGATATTCTTTGGTTATACTAACCGACGTATTGAATTTAAAAATTGAAAAAGGTATTTTTATATTAATTTATAAAAGTTCCAGAATGCCACCAAAATTGGCCCTTTATTTTAGACCAGTATCCGCAGTTTGCTCAATGAAGTCCCGTTTTGAGAACCGCGAATTTTACTAGTATCTAGATCGTCGAGTTTGACCCTACAAAATTTGTCAAATTTTTGGAGGGAAGTAGATTTTCATTAGCTTTCATTTTTTACATTTTGAAATTATTATTTAGTTCCGTAGATTTTACATTTTACTATGCCTTACCCATCACACAAAATAGGAAATATTCAAATCCGTAAAGTCTGCTTTTAGAGTTTATGAGGGTACCTATTAAATAATACAATGGTACAAAAAGGGTATAGCATACAATACAGTCGCAAGAATGTAAACGGTAAATACGTCTATCTCTAAAGTAATTCAGGTACAAGTTGGTTTAAATGAAATTATGGTTGCATAGCTTATTTTTTTAACTAGGCGCACCTTTCGTAGCGCCACCTCAGCAGAATATGCTAACTACTCCAATTTACCGCCGGTCTTAACGTGCTTTCCTAATATATTTTAGTACATTTAGGTACGGACAGAGTGCAGGCCGATTCAGATGCAGATTCCGATTCAGAAAGTCGGCGCATGCTGTGTCGGAATCAGATTAGCATGTGGTGGTTATAGTGGAAGCGTTTTTCAGAGTCATTTATCTGTAAATATTGGCTGAAAGTTGGTTACAATCATGGAGCCATCTGAAGACATAGTGTTTTTATTAGTTGCGACTGAAAATGTTGAATTAAAATTAAAGAAAAGTAGAACTTCATGAAATTAACCAATTACGATATAAATTTGGTGAATATCATTACCTTTTTCCCCAATTAAAAAAGGATAGAGAACGATTTTTTGAATATTTGTCCCAAATTTGGGGCTTTAGTAACACTTTTGCAATTTGTGCTTCTGCATTCATTTTTAAACTACACTATGTGTACGCCGATTTCAAACTGAATCGGAAACCTGAACGAATAATTCATTCCGGTAAAGTATCTGACTCGGACACCTGCGCGCTTATTCAGTTTCTTGCTTCAACTATGTCCACTGTCCACTCCCATTGAACAACACAGTTAAATTCTCGCGCCGATTTTCTGAATCTGAATCTGAATCGGCCTGCACTCTGTCCCTACCTTTTGGTAGGTATTTCTGAAAAAAAAAAGTGGCTCAAATTGATCATATTATTAGGCCATGTAACTATGTAAATATTTACACCTTTTTTAACACCCAGTACAAAGACATGTTATAATCAAATACGATAATGACTTTTCGGAGGTCTGAAAAATAAACGCATCAGGAGCACCACAAGATGACATTCTCGGACATACATTATACCTTTAATACACTTGTGACGTTCCTCTGAGGGATTACGTCGATTACATCCAAATAGTAGTATCTAACATTTTTGTAGTTTTGTGGATAATACTAAAGTAATGGCAATAGGAAGAACTCTAATAGAAGCAATAAAAAAACTTGAATTAAATTAAAGGAATATAAGTCGACACACACGAAAGTTACTAACAAACCAATAACACAATATGGACCATCGGTTGTTGTTAATGGAGCAATAGTTCGTATGCAAACAGTGATGTAAAAGACATGAGACTGACTGTATGACGCTATAGACAC
Source organism: Malthinus flaveolus (assembly GCA_950108345.1). Classification (NCBI taxonomy): domain Eukaryota; kingdom Metazoa; phylum Arthropoda; class Insecta; order Coleoptera; family Cantharidae; genus Malthinus; species Malthinus flaveolus. The sequence continues at coordinate 14,890,479 of OX467290.1, forward strand.
CGAACTAAGGTACAATCCTTTATAAAAAGTACATAGATATCTACCTATAATTATTTTTCTCCTATTATCTTTGTTTATATGTAATATTTTTATACCGGATAAAAAACGAAAAATAACTAGTACTACTACGTTATAAAGTGCGACATAAGCTCCATTTTTAACCGAAATTAAATACAAATTAATAACGTTAGATATCTGAAAATTTCATACCTATAATTAATATACATACAACATGTACTAACTGTGTGTTTATTGGGCATCCCGGGTCCCGGGCCCCAGAGCTAAAGCAAGGTCGAGCTGCTCAACAAATTGGCTAATTAAAAAAAAAATTAATTTCCATTGTAACCCCGAACTTTGTCGATGAGCTATTCTGCCAGCGACTTAGCTCAAAGTCGAAGACGGGCAGGGTTCGAGGAAAAAAAATGAAATTAACAGTCGCGGTGAGTGGGAAAAAAATGTTTATTCAAAACAAAAGTAAATAAAATATAATATAAAAAAAACTCTTCTTAAAAGAACCAACAGAAAAAAATTATCTTCTCTTCTTATCTTCACGGGGAAAAAACACGGGAACAGCGGAAGCTTAGGCCCTACTGCGGCTCAGAAGGAACCACAGCAAAACGGCAACCACTCACAGACGAAGAGATGATATCAACTAACGCGGAAGTTTCGATTCCAAAACCACGGCGGAAATCTACCACAAGAAGTTGATACCGATCTAATGCGGAAGCTTAGATTCCACAGCGGCTTAAAAAAACCACTATGGAAAACTACCACAAAAGATCCAACCGAAAATAATGCGGAAGCTTAGATTCCACAGCGACTCAAATAAAACCACTGCGAAAAACTACCACAGAACAAGGGTTGATCGGGATGGTCAGTGTCACTGAAGGGTTGAAAAATGTAAACAAAGTTGGACGGGACAAACGCGGACTCTCAACAAGACAGGACTAGGACTAGGACTGGACTGGACTCGACTCTAAGAATGTTGCACCTCTATTTATAACTTCTCCACCACCGTACACGAACACCAATCAGAGCTTACCTCGTGATGGCGGTACCAGTGGGAATTTCGAAGTTATCTAAATAGAGATCCAAGGGAAAATTCTTAGGGAGATCAAAATTAGGGAAAACTAATATTAGGACCTTGTTTTTGTGAAACTTATTTTTTGGAGACACCGTCAATCGCTACTAACATTGCCCAACTTGATTTTAAGCCGTTTGACCTTTGACCCAGCGCTTTTTTGTTTTTCTTTCTAGCTCATGCTATTTTACCACTACTTTAAAATGCCTACGCTATTATTAGGTACAGGGCACAAAATTAGGTTTGGCTCTGGACGCAGTTTTCTCTTTGTCCGGTTCTGCTCCACGCGGTATCTTAAAATGTATATAACTATTATTCCTCATTTCGTTTAAGAGTGAAGTAATAAATCAATCCACTTTGTCAAAATTTGTTTTATATACCTGCTCTTTTTCCGGTTCTTCATTGTTAAACTGCAGCTTAGTGCGGCAAGCAACAATACGGTTACACCTATAATTTGATTTATTACTTCACTCTTAAACGAAATGGAATATAATGCTTAATTAAATTAATAAACTTATGTATAGGTAGGTACACAGAAAGTAGTGATACGATACGGATTTTAAGGCGAATTAGAGTAAATATTATTAATCCGGCCCAAGTATCTCAATAAAGACGAAAGGCCGCATCCTGGAAATTCCTTCGACGAGTAAAGCGAATTTGTGATTAGCCTTGTCATAAATACAAACAAAATACGTCATAAAAGTAAAAATTCTTGTTTACAATGATAAAGATAACTCATAAACCGTTTCCTCATTACTTAATTGGGAATTATGTCAAACTTATATGACCTACTTAAACGATACGATTAAAATATAATATTTCGCGTAATTTAAATTCGATATACAAATATACATACACAAATAAGATTTCGTTAATATTATAAATAATCAACAGTAAGTAATACCATAAGAGCTTTAAAATTATCGAAAATTTTCTGACATCTGAGTTGTTAACTTTGGCAGTATAAATAATTCGACAGCGCAGCTGGAGGAACATTTTGGAAAAGTTGATACAAAGATGGAAAAAAATTTTCCTGAAATTTTAAAGTTCGAATGGTACCTATTTCGTAAGATTTATTTTATGAATACACAATAAACTTCAGTTAAGGCAATTGAAATGGTTATTAAAACGACATGCATCATAAATTATAATCGTAGTTGCCAATGAAAGGAACAGCAAAAATTGTCGCTGGAATTTCACATTCCTTCCTCAAATACTCGAATTTGATTGGTTGTTATATTATGTAATACGAATAAAATAATCTACTAATTATTAAGCTAAAATGCGCCATTTAATTACAATAGGTATTAAAAATTATTATGGCTATTTGCTATTTATTGTCCCCAGATTGACGTCACTTTTGCATTGAGTCATAATTTCATAGGTATTCTGAACAACTTTTCTCAATAACATTTTGCCATATCGATAACCGAAATTGCACATTTACCTAAACAGAAACTAGATTTTCTTCAATTCCACCTTCATTTTTTAAAACTAAAAATCTGCTTGAGAGTTTTTTCAGATAAAGCGGGGCGGCATCCCAAAACATCAAAACGAGATTCAAAAAGTTTTGATCGATTATAATACTTACCTACTACCTATAAGAAACCCCATCACTTTACACACTGTATAAAAGTGGAATACTTTTTAATGTTTTGGATTTTCTCATTTAAAGTCTTCGTAAATTCCTACCAGTTTTAATTAAACTCGAAAATTTCTTTGACAAATCAAATAATAATGTTTCTTGGAGGGTAAAAATTAACAATCAAATAAATTAATGCGAATTTAACAAGCTAATTACATTGGTCTAAAAAACATTTTTTAGGGAATATTTCTCTTGAATTCTATTTATTTTAACCCCAGCCCCTCTCTCGTAAAACTTGCAGTTTATTTATTTACTTTTATACATATATCAGGCAGAAGAATGTTAAAAAATAACGTTTAGACTTCAAAATTGCAAAAATTTGACATTTAGTCACGAAAATACTCGTTTTTAAAAAAGTAAACACGACTTTAACCTGCAACTGAAATACTGGGTAGGTATATGTGTTTTTTTCTGAACGCACAAGCACACTTAAAAGAAAAGTTTTACATCTACTTTTGCGACTACATTGACAAATCCTCGACCTGTTCCTGTAAATAGTAGATTGTAGAGAGTTGCAACTGAACAGAGTGTAATTTCGATATCAGGAACATCTTTAACGCGCATTAAGCTCACTATACATAATATTCACTTAATTACCACATTTCCGGTTATCAAATTGGCCTAGGAAATTTAATTTGACTCATACAATGTCAAGGTGGTTTTAGTTTTAGGCATTCTACATATTATATTATAATACAATACCTAGGCAGTTTATACATTGCCGTATTACATACAGGATGAATTACACTACGAAGCGAAAAATGAAAATTCGTGTCTGGGATTGGATTGTAAGTGAAAAATGCGAAATAATCTTTTTTTCAGTCGGCCTTGGATTTGGAAATATCAAAGCATGAAATTTTATGAATTTATAATTTTTGTCCGTAAGTTATAAAAATTGCTTTGAAACAAAAGATTTATTTACTAGTTGTTGACAGTTGCTACATAGTATTAATTGATCTTAATTGTGCATACTACACGGTGGAAACTTGAATCTTGATCATAGGATTTAACGTGGGAAAACAAACTTCTGTAAATATTGGCTCCCCTAACTATTTTACAGCAAAGTACCAAATAACAATGTTTTAAAGAATAAGAAGCAAGCTTCTTCTAATACAGTAATAGGATTTTTAATCGATTCAGTCGTTTTCGAGAAAATGCAGGAAAATTATACAGTTAATAACTGTTTCTCGTGTTAGCCTTGATTTTCATTTTTAACGCACATCAGATTATTTTGTTATTTATTTTGTAATAGTAATTTGGAATGGATTATATCAAGGCTAATGCGAGAAATGATTATTAATTAAATAATTTTCCTTAATTTTCTCGAAAACGGCTGAATCAATTAATAATCTTATAACTGTACTTAGAAGAAGCTTCTTATTCTTTAAAAAATTGTTATTTAGTACTTTGCTGTAAAATAGTTAGGGAAGCAAATATTTACAGAAGTTTGTTTTCCCACGTTAAATTGTATGATCAAGATTCAAGTTTCCACCGTGTATACAATTAATATTATACAAATTTTGTCAAGACAGAATTATGAATGCTGTAATTACTTCAAATTGAAAATGAACAAGATTTTGCTGCAGTTTATAATTCAGTGGTTCAACGTCTGTGTAACCGTTACAGTGATTACTATTAGATAACTCGACTAAATAGCCAACTAAGGCTAGTAGCGCACGAACGATTTATTTTAACACCTTTTATGCAATTTTTAATCGTCCGCAATAGATCTCAATACATGAAATGAGTGTTAGCCCACAGGCAATTAAAAATTTATTAGGTATGTGTAAAAAATTGAATCCAGCCCTATTTTGAAAGCGATGCAATTATCGCATACAAAGTAGAATATACTACGATACGTGTTTGAATGAATGAGCGCGCACATGCGGTTATAATCTTTAAAAACAAATACTTTGCATGGTTATTAGTTTTGTTCGGATTTCAGAATCATGCCTTTTGATACGTGATACCGAATTATTTATTTCTGAAATTCTGAAACGGCCGGCGATTTACGATATTAAAATACCGGAATATGCAGACTAAATAATTATAAAACAAAAATTGTGGACAGAGTTGTATAAAATAAGGATATAAAAGGTAAAGATTATTGGGATGTATACCCAAAATCGTTTGCGGCCTTTTTTATTCTTTTTTTTTTAATTAATGCGACAACACAAGCCATTTCATTAAAGTTCATCCTAAGTTAATAGAAATACTAATGATTTATAATCGCCCGAGTGGGAATGCAAATGTTTCAAAAAAAATTTTAATCGTGCAATTTTTAAATTGCAGTTTAAAAAATCGTCCGTACGCTATTAGCCTTAGATTTGAATTTTGAAATACTACAACTTGAAGTTATAACTTGAAATTTTTTTTTAATGTGGTATACCCACAAATTTGACACATCGAAAAATCTAGTGGTGTCAGCGCGCCTCGAACCGAGAACAAGAGAACATCCAGATCTGAATCCGATGATCGGCCCGCTCGGCCACCCTGGCACTTAACTTGAAATTTAATTAAAAAAAGAAAAGTACCCTAATGTAACCTGTGTGACTATAACCTATAACCTTTCTCTGATTTCACAGACCATCGGAGCCATCATCGGCCACTATTACCAATTATCTATCAGCAAATTAAAACGAACTTGCCGGCCAATTTTAAATTTCGACAATCAAAACGTCGCAACAGTTTCTAAAACAATTTTAAACGACTATTTATCGAAAATTTCTAAATCCTTCGAAATAACCGAACGTAAGAAAATATAAATTGTTGAAATTATTTAATTTGAAACTATCAAACTATACAATAACGACGATTATTTAAACTTTAGAATTGCCCTAATCATATTAGAATTTTCGCCAAATAAAAGTTTTATTATAATTTGTCCGTTGCGTTTTCGTAGATCGGCGAAATTGCTTTTCCAATTATTACAATTCTACGCCAACGTTTTAATTATACTTTGTGACCCCGGATCGACTGTATGGTAGTTTCGTTCTGTAACGTTATTTTTAGCTTTTTAACTAAGCTTAAGAGAGGTTACAATAGTGAATAGAGGCCTCCCATAGAAAAGTTAAGTACCTGTGTACCTGTAAGGTTGAAATGTGGGTAACCCTTTTAAAAGCAATGACAATATGACAGGTAGATTTTTAAAAATACTCAAAATTCCCCACATTTCAACCTTACAGGTACACAGGTACTTAACTTTTCTATGGGAGGCCTCTATTCACTATTGTAACCTCTTTTAAAGTTAAAAAGCTAAAAAGAACGTTACAGAACGAAACTACTATACAGTGGTACAGGGTGAATTATATTTCATTTTTCCTATGGGGGTGTCGCTTATTGTAAGAGTTAAATCGGTTAAATAGGAAATGTAGTGAATTAAATAGGAAGTTTATATGGCAAGATGCGCTTCTATGATTGGCTCGTGTAGATTCGGTAAGTAATTGTAGTGCAGAAGCTTGGAGCTTGCAATCTTTTGCACTATTGTTACAAATGGCGTTATTCTAATCCCGCTCCGTAAAGTTCTTTTTGACTTACGCCACCAGCAGAGAGGTTCAATACAATCAATAGAAGAATAGAATATAAAGAGATTATTCATTATTGTACCTCTCTGCTGGTGGTAAAGTTACCGACAACTTTACGGAGCGGGATTACCTTACCAACTAATACCACAGTACCTATATATTATTGTTAGCGCCCGCTATTACTAATTGTAGATACTAAACTGGAAGGGACGTGCTCTGTCAGATCATAGAGTAAATTAATGGTCTTTGGTTAGAGGCTGGAGCAGCAGTGTCTCCCTATCCAAGCTACCTGAGCGGACATCGTCATTTTCCTATTAGTCTTTTGTCTTTTATTAAGTGTTGCGATAATGTGTTATGTTTATGTTGTATGGCAATAAGGTAATGTACTAAATTTGGTGCAGTTTCTAACAATATATTACTACGTAAACCAATAGCGAAACTCTGCATTTTTTGTAATTTTCATGCGCATGTTCCTAAAATACAACCGGTAAAATGACCGCCGTGTGATCAGCTGTTTCTTGTTTAGTGGTTATTTTAACTTTCAACATAAGTTTTACGTTAATTACAACCACCAATATGGCCGCTAGGTTGAAAGTCACAGAATACACATTACAAACATCAAAGGTACCGATAGAGAGTTTCGCTACTGGTTGTAATATATACCTACTCATTATAAATGCCCACACATTGAAAAGACCTAGCTTCTACAATATACTTCCACAACTACTGTCTATGTACATAACGCTTTACTCTTTAAAAACTGATTCTCTAACTCTTAAATCGAGTTCCCCATAGGGAAAATGATATACTGAATGTCCCGGATAAGGATGATAAGCATGGGGATCTCGGAAACTATAAGAGATACAGAAAAAAAGTTGCAATTATCTCTTGTGGTTTTTGAGATATGGTAAAAAATGTCAAAACGTCAAATTCTAATTTTAGTCATAACATTTTTCTGTTTTTTAAAATTTGTAATAACATTCTTTAAGGAACTTTTTATGCTAAATTTCAATATCTATTGTTTTTTTAAACAAATGCCACATTGATTGTCAAATAAGTAAAAGCGCTTTGTTTTATTTAATTCAGTCCAGTATACCTGCAACAGACCATCACTGAGTTTCTTATACAGGGTTTTGCATGACGTACTGTACAAACTTAAGGGGCATTTTTCTGAGGTCAAAATAAGTCGATTTAACGAACTTCCCCTATATACCAAAATGGTTCCTAAGCCCGTGAGGGTGCTTCAAAGTTGAAGAAAATTTTGTCTTTTTCTTTAATAACTCAAAAATGCTTAGTTTGATTTTGATCAAATTTGGTATGTGAACATTTTAATTGAAGTGTTACTTTTTGAAGTTCTCAAAACATCAACTAAAATTCCCTAAGGGTGAAAACTACCCTCACTGTTCGATAAATTTGATTATAACTTTTTGGGGGTAGTTTCAGCTTTTTAAATTTGTTTTGTAAATAAAAGCCTTATTAATTTTTGGACATTTTATGGCTCTTGTAAAAAACTCGTTTTGTGTCTCTAAATGTAATAATTATACATGTTACAATGTTACAGGTTAAAATTGCGATAATACATTTATGCTATGTATGCTTTCTCCCTTACAAAATTTTAAAAAATAAAAACTATCTTAAGTGTTTAAAATGACCACCTTCAGCATCGGTACACTTTGTAGTACGATTAAGAATGGACCGAGTAGCTGCATTTAGTACCTCCGGATTATTCCTTATTTGCTGACATGCTTCAATAATACGCTGCTGCAGTTGAGTTCGAGTACTTATTTGTACTTCGTACACTTAGCTTTTAACATGACCCCACATACCAAATTTGCTCAAAACCAAACTAAGCATTTTTGAGTTATTAAAGAAAAAGACAAAATTTTCTTCAACTTTGAAGCACCCTCACGGGCTTAGGAACCATTTTGGTATATAGGGTAAGTTGGTTAAATCGACTTATTTTGGCCTCAGAAAAATGCCCCTTAAGTTTGTACAGTACGTCATGCAACACCCTGTATATTCCAATATGTGGTATGTCCATGCTCATCATCATCATGCTTATCCGGGAAACCCTGTATGTATAATTCACCCGTAGATCGATCAAAAATTTAGGGGGATAGACTTAACCCTTAAATGGGAAGGGGGTTGTGTGGCACTTCTTCTGAAAGTCCCTTCCCTTCAATTACCTTTACAATAATATGTGATATGGTAATTTGCTAATTTTGGGTTAGTAGTTGGGATGATATTGAGAATCTTAAAGAACGAATTACAGCACTAGAGTTTGTATTGTTGAAGTATTTAGAAATTTTACAGAAAAGTTTCAAAACAAAATTTATTATTCCTTAAATAAATTATGTATACAGTAATTCCTCGTATATTTTATTTTAGATCTTATGTCACGACATGTTTCGGATCTTCTTGAGATCCATCTTCAAGTGTGTAACTACAATAGTGAAAATGGGTTTTTACAAAGTCTTTTTAACTACCTCTACTTACTCGTCATAATATTAAAAGTATCCGGCTGTTTGAAATTTTTTTTCTTTTTTTCCCTAAGTTGGACATTCACAATTTATAAATAATTCTTTAAAAGATTTTTCACAAAATTACAGTTGACAAATTGATGAGATTTGGACGGCCCAATGGTTGAATTAAATTAAATTAAACTAAACTGTGAAGAAATGGCTTGATATTTCTTGACATTGACGCATTGATCTCAAGAAGATCCAAAACATGTCGTGACATAAGATATAAAATAAAATATACGAGAAATTACTGTACATAATTTATTTAAGGAATCATATCCCCGTACGATAAGCAACGATTTCGAAAATTTATTATTGTTTAAGACATAATGGAGAACATTTTAAACAATTCATTAATAATTTTTTTTACCTACCGTACTTCATTTTAAATATCATAAAAACTATTATACTAATACATACACCAAAAACAGCAAATTAACATATTGGTGTAAAGACAATTAAATGGGCTTTAAAAAAAAGTAGCATTCGACCCCCCTTCCCATTTAAAATTTAAGGCTTTAAGTGTACCCCCATCTCGTTGATCTAGGAAGAACTCCATAAAAGTGTCCACCCCCCGGTAATAAAATTGACAGGCCTCGCGAAATTTCAATATTCTACACTAAAACGAATATATTGGAGATGGGCAGTTTTCAAATTGACACCCTGTATAACAATTAATTACTTTAAAACCACGAGAAATGCCAATATAACGTAGAAATTTAATTAGAGCTCGATTTAGTAGTTAGGGATGTAAAATCAAGTAGAAGTTTCAGAAGCTTATATGATAGATGTGTACACTGTACACTGTATATTGTACATAATCCGACGTTTAATGCAAGCGGAGAACCTTGCAACCTTCATTTCCTCATTAAACAATCACCTTTCTTGTTCAAACAAAGCGATTGTTTTAAGTCTCGGGAGCTATACGCTATACAACCCATTTCTACAATTTTTAACTCTTCGTGTGGACGGATTTTAAATTTTCAAATTGGAGTTACGCTGTTACGAATAGTCAGTTCTCCATAAAGTGTTACAATTGTACCTTTTAGTAACATTTTTTCTACTATAGGATGTATCCTCATTTCCTTTTTTTTTTGAACGACTTTCATTATTATTAATAATTTATTAGTCAGCAGTGGCAACAACGCTCGATTTATCGAAAAGCGCGTTCTATTTCTTACTGCCTCATGTGAAAGGATCCCAGGCGTAAAATAAAACGCGCCGCGTAGGGCGTAGCGCGTATCCTACGCTCCATGTGAAACCGGACTAACTGCTCCAACTATGTATGTCTAATGATGGCCATTCACATACAGGCCGCCTTAAGGCGGTAAGTCTTAAGATCATTTTGCGACACACACTTAAAGTACCTATTCACGTACAGGCCGCCTGCAGTTCGGAACTGCAGATCTCGAGATCTGCAGATAAAATTTCACCATACACACGCAGGTCGTCGACAGGCCGCCGGCAGGCCGTGATCTGCAGTCCCGTCAGATCTCACGTGTATGTTGCTAGAACTGTCGATCTCGTCGTACGTCTGGAACTTTAAACGTGTTTGAAAGTTTAATACTAAAATCATGGGAGATACAGCGTTTCTAAGTGAATTTATTGATTTATACCGACAATTTCCATGTTTATGGAAAATTAAAAGTGCATCATATTCCAATAGACGCGAAAAAACGAAAGCTTATGAAAAACTGCTCAACTTTTATAAGACTGTAGACGAGAATGCAACGCTAGATTCTGTTAAAAAAAAAGATAAACAACTTACGAAGTGCCTTCAGAAAAGAACTGAAAAAAGTTAGAAAATCGAAGCTCAACTGACAAAACTGTTGAATTTATCTGTACGTGTATGGTGAGATCGTGAGATCGCCTGCAGTCCCAGAACTGACAGTCCCAGGACTGCAGATCTCATCGTTTAAAAAAACTGAATCATGTGTGGCGCGCTGCGATTTAGATCTTCAGTTCACATCGACAGTCCTGGGACTGCAGGCAAACTGTACGTGAATAGCTACCATTACAGGCCGCCTTGAGTTTCCGACCTTCAGTTTATCGAATCTCTAACAAAACTGCGTGTGTATGTTGAAAATGTGTCGCCGGTTATCTTAAGGCAAATTTTTCACCGAGTTGAAAGATTTCTGTGAGGCTGCAGCATTTTATAGTATGATTGTAGTAGTTTCATACTACACTAGCACAAATATGGGTGACAAAAGTGCTCAGTTTATTGAAAACTTTATTAATATTTATCGCCAGTGTCCTGCTAATAACTTCCTGATAATTTTTAAAGTAACATGCACTATTAGTTTGTTTAACCTTTTTTAACATTTTCATATGCGAAAGAGATTCTCTCTCAAGCAGACAGTCCTTCACCCAAAATCTCTTTCGCATTTTTGTTGGTTCGGATAATAAAATAATTATTACTAAAGCGGCAAGCTTTCTTTTCGACATCACGGGTTGAAATCATCTACCTAACTGGACTGAACCAAAGAAATCTGTGTGTGTGGTAAAATTTGAGGTCGCCTTCAGTCCTTGGCCTGCAGATGTCTGTCGTAAGACCAAGACTGAAGAACTTAACTGAATAATGTATGGCCTCTGTCAGTCCGCGTCTTAAGTCCTGGCCTCACAGTCCTAGGACTGCAGGCGGTCTTTAAGTGAATGGCCACCATAAGACATGGTAAGTTGGAGGAAGTAGGGACTCGGTATAATACCGAGACGTAGGGAGATTCAAGAATACTCTTTAGAATCTTGTAGCGTTTCGTATTGCTCAAAGGGCACGTTGTTTAAGCAATAATAATTAAAATTATCGCAAATCGATACATTAGTATTCTGCAAGCACATCGTAATTAAAATATCCAGACATTATCGTATTAATGTTTTTGAAAAGTTTAAAGGGTCAAAGTCAAAAAATTAATAACTAAACTAAATGAGATACGAATTTCAGTCCGTTGAGTACGCATTAATTATCAGATTTCCTAATCGTCCTAGTCTATTCGAAAAAAAACATCATTGATAGGATATACGAGAAAATATTACGAAACGTACTAATTCATGAAGAATTTCAAAAGTTGAAATAGGAAATTCGATGTTAATTTTTATAGGCCACGCTAATTCTCTCTTTTGTGATTATTTTTTTAAATATAAGCCTAAGCTGGTAATTGGTAATACGACTTTAGTAACCTTATAAACTGTTCCGTAAAACCAATATAATCGATATTTATAGTATTTTTTTTCGATGCTCAAAAATTGAATAGAAAATTATTAATTTTCATTTTGTTATAACAAAATAATAGATACATAGAAACTAAAAACTTAAAACTGGTATCATTGAAAGTCATTTATTTATAATTTTCAATACTGTCTAATTAGTTTAAAGGCATATTTATGTTTACTTACATTATTTATTTATTTATCGGTTGTTTTTAGGTTCGTTCATAATGCCAGATGTCAGGTCATTACTACAGTATTAGCTTTAGGTGTTACCAGCATAGGCATACAGTAAGTACATTTTTAAACGGCGTTGGTAACTTTATGGTAGTTTCGTTCTGTAACGTTCTTTTTAGCTTTTTAACTTTAAAAGAGGTTACAATAGTGAATAGAGGCCTCCCATAGAAAAGTTAAGTACCTGTGTACCTGAAAGGTTGAAATGAAAGAATTTTGAGTATTTTTAAAAATCTACCTGTCATATTGTCATTGCTTTTAAAAGGGTTACCCAGATTTCAACCTTACAGGTACACAGGTACTTAACTTTTCTATGGGAGGCCTCTATTCACTATTGTAACCTCTTTTAAAGTTAAAAAGCTAAAAAGAACGTTACAGAACGAAACTACCATACCACCAGTAGAGAGGTACAATAATGAATAATCTCTTTCTATTCTATTGATTCTATTGAACGTCTCTGCGGGTGGCGTAAGTCAGAAACGCCGTTTAAAAATGTACCTACAGTACATTTAATAAATAAACACAGAAAGAAGAATGTTAATAAAAATCGACATCGAATTCCTTTTGTCAACTATTCCGAACATGCGGTATACCCGTATACCCGTATACCGCATGTTCAGTTTTCAAAGCGGAGCATATAATATCGTGTTTTTTAAATCAAATGGACGCAATGAGTTTCTTATTCGACACGACGCGGGTCCCCTCTTAAACGCGGACCCGAGTTTGCAATGCGCATTCTTAGAAGCCTAAAACTTTCTTCCTATAACTTCCTTAAAATGCAATTTTTCTCAACAATTTTCTAAGATTACCACCCGGTACATTTTAATGGTATACCTACCTAAATTGCTTATAAAATTATTGTCAGCTATATTACACTCCTATAACTTTCATATTTATTAGATACCAGATCGATTTCTATGAAGGTCCTTCTATGGTCGAAAAAATAGCTTACAGGGAATAAGAGATATCCTCTTCGTATAAACTAAAAATAATAAGAAATTTATTTTTTGGAAAAGTTTACCGAACAAAGTGGTTAATTTAATAAAATATTTCGAGAAGATTACATACTAAAAAGTAATAATAAAAAATAGAGAAGCTAAATAATATTCCCGCGTTAGTGGTTGGTTATTTCGGTGCGAAGAAGTGAAAAATTCTTTCATAAACGTAAGATGTTGTATATGGACGTTTTCCCAGGGTATTTAAATCGAAAAAATGTCAAAAAGAGCGACACGAAAGAATGGAACTTAAAATTTTTAAAATATTAAAAAATTCGCGTATATATCAGGTACGAGAAGTTTAAAATTCGCCAAACTTTGTTGCGTAAAAAAAATAGGAAAAGTTAAATGGAAATGAAAACTTTTAGCATCTCCGCTTCTTTTTCATTTTTTCTTAACTAATCCTCGATACGAAAGTCAAATAATTTTAGAAATATCGCGGCAGTCGGAAAGTTTTTATTAACGAGGAAATCGACTTACCATCGACGACTGCGAAAGAGGGTAGAAAGAACGATAAACTCACTACGATTAACACGGCGAATTTTAAAATCAAATTCATTTCACTCAAAATATTTATTCGACTTCACTGTAAGACGGTCGTTTCGATTTTAAAAGCAAATCTCCGAAATGCGCACTCTTAAAGTCTCGATGATAAAATACTTCTCCCCCTCGAACTATCAATTCCATAACGACGTACCCGAGTCGTTCTTACAAACTGCCGGAACGTTCTTAGCTTGGCCTCGTAATGTAGTAAGTGACCCATTGGCGAGCTTCTTCTTGCACACTTTTCCTTTTCTGATGTAACTTCTTGATATATGAAGACGATTTATACAACACACCTGGTGTACACAATTATTCGACACTAGATACAATAATTGCACTGCGTGACCAACTCGAGACTTTTTCGTACGTCTTCAAGCTAATTCTACCAGCCCTCAAAGCATTTAAAAATATGTAGGAAAATAGTATTATCCAACAATCCAGGTGTGAATAGCTGCATATAAATATATTGCAACGATATCATTTTTACCGGATACTGATAGCATTTCACGGAACTGAACAAACACGAGACTGACATGGCACTGATATGTTGAGAGAAACCTTAAGGGTCTAGCGGTTCGGGTCGTCTGTACAGGAAATAATGGAAAATTCATATTTTCTATGATATAGTACATACTTGACAGGTATACCTAGACCAATGTATAATTCTTTTCACGATATTTCGAAATGGCTTCTTGGGTGTACTTACGCTAAGCCGATTAAAAAGACCCATAAATTAAACTTACAAAGCCACCTTCAACATTTTTTGTTCAAAATTTTACCTGGAAGAATTAAAGAAAATAGGTAAAATTGTGCACAAATTAATGTCGAAGGTGGCTTTGTAAGTTTAATTTATGGTCCTTTTAAATCCAGTGTACGGTAAGTTAAGCCAAAAAGTCATTCCGAAATATCGAGAAACAAACAGTACATTTAAATCAGTCATAAATGCCATATTTTTTTCAAACAAAATTTTAGGTATCCTGCATCTGTGACAAGTTTCGAAAATATAAAAAATACAGTCAAAAACGCAGACCAAAAAATGATTAGTATGTAGGTAAAAAAAACATTAACCAATCAATTTTTTTGAAAATGCATACATAATGTTATACATAATTTTATTTTGCATTGGCTAATAAAATGCAATTAAAAGTATTCAAAAATAATATAAGAATAGAATATAGAACTGTCAAATATTTATGGTACGCACATTTTGAAGCTAAACAAGAAGAAGAAAAGAAACCCACAAAGATATTATTAACCCGTATTATAGATTATAGTATGGTAGGTACGCTCCGTAAAGTTGTCGGTAACTTTACCACCAGCAGAGAGGTACAATAATGAATAATCTCTTTCCATTCTATTCTTCTATTGATTGTATTGAACCTCTCTGCTGGTGGCGTAAGTCAAAAAGAACTTTACGGAGCGTACCTACTTTACATTATTTATTTTTAAGATTAACGTGTATAGAAGAAAATACATTTTAGCATTACCTAACTTGCAGGCTGACGCAACTTGCTACGGTGGTTTCAGAGTGTGCTTCCAAGTCCAAGTCCATGAACACAAAAAGGTAATGACCACTTTTAAATTGCATGATGCAAAGCGAAGTAAAAGCGTTTCAAAATACATTTACTTTTAACTTTTCGTATAATAATTATTGTTTATTAACAAGTTTATTAGGGTCTTTCCCGATAATTAAATTATCGATATCTTAATATTCTCGAGTTCGTACCTTCAACCTTCCCGATTTTTCAAAAATTATAAATTAATATCGTTGCACGCGGGTGAGCGCTTCTCTCACCTAGTGTTTTTATTTGTCAATTAACATTTCGATTTATTTAAAAAAAATGAAATTAGCACCGAAGTCTTACTGTTCTTGTGATGAATCGTTCGTTTGTGGTATCAATCGTATTATTTTTGCCTGCAACAACTTTATTACATACTTTATTCGTCAATCCAACCATCTTTTACGTAGACTACAGAACTTCGGTATTCAATTGCCGATTGATAGCACAACTTTATTACAGTTGGTCTTACGCATTCTCCGATGCTAGGGTATTTGATTTGGTTTTACAATTTGTGCAAAACACTGGCTTGGCAATCTGAGTTTTTATTTTGTGGTATTTTCAATTTCCACATTGTCCGTGGCTGTATTCGACGACATAAAAAGAGATTTCAATTTTAAAAAAACACTAAGCAACATATACCTAACCTAAATCAATACGTACAAAAAACACGCATTACTAGTTGTTGACAGTGTCACAAGTCACATAATATTGCTCTTAATTTTTAGTGTAAAAAAAGATACAAATTTTGTCAATTACCTACCTATTAATGCTAATACCTATACTTCAAATTGAAAATGAACAACGTTGCGACTGGCGGTGGACTACTTTCGAAGATGAGCTTGTTGTAAGTTAAAGTAATGGCTGTTCTTTATGTGTAACCGTTACAGTGATTAAATAGAGTTTTCATAGTTCATAGGGCCTACTATAAGTTTTTGGTGGAACTTGAAATTATACCTTTCAAAAGTTTAACCCTCGATATCTCCAAATCCAAGGCCGATCGAAAAAAAAACATTTCACATTTTTCGCCTCCTGGTATAAATCACCCTGTATCTTTTTAAATAGAACAGTTAGCAGTTAAAAGAATTTCCCATTTTTTAGTTTTTCGGCCATATTTAAACAACTGATGAACATCGCACCAAAAGTTTAAAAGCATAGCTCTTTAAAAACTGCACTACTTTCCCCACATTTAACCGATTCTCTAACTCTTAAAATAAGCGAGATCCCCATAGGGAAAATGAAATATAATTCACCCTGTATTGTTTATTTTTCAAAAACCACCTATTGTAAGTAAACAGCTTTGAATTGGTTTAAAGGAAGCCATTATGTTAGGCGTTAGGCGAGTAGCAGTATTAAAAATTCGAAAAAACCTTATGAAAACAGATGAACTATTTATGCTCCTACTACTACGTAAATAGGGACAATCGGAAATTTGAGAACTAAAAATTATTACAACTGAACATTACTTTAATACATATTACAATATAAAATATACATGAGTATATTTTTTAGTAGTATACGACTACTGCTTATACAGCAGTAAAATATACTCGTAAAAAACATAATCCCTTATTACACCTTAGTCAAAATCTGTTTATCCATATACATAAACCTTCTTTACTCACACATCCAAAAGTGAAGTCTACTGTTTCGAAGAGGTTGCGGACGGATTTTTGGTAAATTTTTAAATCGTGCGGAAAGAGGCGATTTGGCAAGGAAATTCGAATGTTTCGAGGTGCGGCTAAAGTCTCGGGCGGTGGAGTGGCGGGCCCGCAACCTGCAGGTCGTCCAATTCTAATAGCTTTTGCGAAGACGCAATTTCGAGGATTCGTAATTTGGCTACGGGGCCAAATCGACGTCGCGCACAACGGAAAATTATAGAAAGAATTCCTAGATTCGCAAAAATGTGTTAATAAACGAAATTAACTTATCATTAATTTGACGCCGATAAAAAAAAGAACCGATTTTTGAGCGAAAAGTATGCGGTACTTGCGCGTGATGATAGACTTCGACAATCTCGACTTTTGAGGTTACGATTTTATAAAAAACCAGCAATTTATACTCGCCCATTACTGCCAAATTATTTAAAACTTCAAAATTAATTCGAGTGTCAAAAATTGACGGTTTGTTAAATTTATTATAATACCGTCAATATTTTCTGAAAAAATAATTGGCTTGACGTTTAAAATGAATATCGACAAACTGGCTATAAGAGCTCTCGAAAAATATGATTTTGAAATGCCACAAAGAGAAGTGATTGGTACGTCAAACCGCAGAAAACTGTTTTGCAGCTTTAAAAGCCGGTAAGGTCTAAAGATAATCACTTGGCAGTTAAAAATGCATTTCCCCACATATTGCATCTTTCCCTACAGATGTCTCCATTCGATGCAACGAAAATATAAACAGATTTGTAAAATACATAGAGTAAAGAAGCCGCCGTTATAGCAAAAGATCGAATATTTTACCGGATCTGAGTTTCTCATAACAGAAAAAGCTCTAATTAGGATCGAAGAGAACCAAAACGAGTCTAGACCCTTTTAGATCCAAAAGTGAGATTTAACATTTTGAAGAAAAGTTTAAGAATGCTTTTTACGTCGTGCGCGACATCGATTTGGCCCCCGAGCCAAATTGAAGGTTTGGACGTTATACGTAAATTTCTGACATGCGTATTTTTGTTTGTTATAAGATAAGCCACATTTTTAATTATTTTTATTGATATTTATTAAATTCGCCTGTTTTGCAGTGAGCTTTCAAGTCGTGAAATCGGACAAATGTCCAAATGATTTTTTTCCTTAAAATTACACGAGTTTTCATATGAGAACGTTTGTCTGTGAACTAATAAATCACCCTGTGTAAAGCTATTTTACATATTATCCACGACGTAAAAAGGCTGACTACCTCGAATATTGTTTTTTAGGTGTTAATTGGCAAGTTTGACGTACAGAACAAGTGTAGAATAAGGTGTTCTGTGCCTGGAGGGCCGAAGGCCCGACGAACGAGGCCCGCAGGGCCGAGATCGAGGTCTTAAGGGGACCGACGCGAAGCCCGGAGGGCCGAGCCCCAGGTTAAGGGCCGTAGGCTCGCGCGAGAGTCTATAGGGCCGAGCGGAGGACCGCTGGGCCGACCTAGACCTATTGGCCCGAAGGGCCAATTTAGCTTTAGTATTATTATATTTCTATTTATATTTAAAATTAAGTTATTTTAGGCATTCAAGTCTTCATGTAGTTTTTTATTTTCTTTCAGGGTGCTAGTAGTGGAGCATCAAGAGACATTTACTAACGTCTATTTGAACTAGCACCCTGCGATTCTGCATTGGAGTGTCACACGATGGGGCTTACGATTTGTACTTCTTTATTACAATTGTTTTTGTCTATGACTTCAAAATAAATCTTTATTATTTTATTTTTTGAAATTTTCGTTATTCTCAGTGAAATTAAAGACTGGTTTTAAATATTACACATATATGGAGGAAAAATTCATTTCAACTCATAGTATTTAAAAAATTTCGCACTGTGACAGGTTTGGAGAATTACTGCCTTGCGCATGAGATTGATGAGATATTTTGATAACTCTAATTTTATCAAGGATGTGGTATCAACTGTGTGGTGAAGACTCCAGTATCTAGCCGATATAATGAGTGAGACGATAATAATAATAATAATAATAATTTATTTTGCCCTTACGGCCTAAAGGCCATTTGACAACGTCGAAATATCGATGAAAACATACAATAAATATTACATAAACAACCGATTCGAATACACAACAACAATAGCAAGATAATAGCACAGTACAAATTAATGGCAACGGTGCGACTTAGTTTAAAACTCTTTTATATCATACAACGATTTGCTCAGTAGAAGTTCTTTTACTTTTTTTTTAAATAGTTTTGGGGGAAACATTCTCCACTCCTCAGGCAGCGAGTTATAGAACTTTACACCGAATGAATTTAGTCCACGCGTCGCTTCCAGACGTTGATACGGTGTAACCAACTGTCTCCTACCCCGGGTGTTATACGGGTGTAGGTCACCGTTGAGTAGGAACCTTCCTCGCTGTTCATGGACAAAAACAACACAGTTAAGGAGGGAAGGTACCCGATAATTTTAGAACTTAAAAATTTTTTTTCTAGCTTATAAAAAACTGATTTTCAGAAATCGATGATGTGCGGAATATTAGCTAGGGCTGTAGTTAATATCTGTGTAATATAAAAGGCATAATCATTATAGTTTAAAAGATAGATTTTTAGATATTCACGGACTTAATATCAGTTTAATTAAATCGGCGTTTAAACCATGTTATAGAGAATCCCTTACTCCAGGGTATGACATATTTAAAATTTTGTTTATTATTTTGATACTTGTACAATTCAACTTTATTAGAGTTGTAATATGTCTCACTAACACAAAAGTAGTCATATTATCTTACCTAATTGCCCAATTTGCTTCAAATTTGGGTAATGGGTTGGTAGTTGGGATGGGTAATTAAAGCTGTACTTATCTAAAATAATTTAGTAAAATATCGCAGAGTAAGTGCGGTAGAGCCCAGAAAAGGATAGAGAAGTACACGAATTTCGGCACTTTACCTGCGATATAAAGGACACAACCCTTCTCGCCCGGGGTCATTTTCTAAGTTTTTGAAGAATTACAACAAAAATGTATTTTATGAGACTACGAGACTTCCAATTTCATATTAAATGAAATTAGATTTCTAGCCTATTTTTTTTTCATTTTTTAAACCTTTATGCTAATTTCATTTATCGTGCTATTTTGATGTATTCTAATGAATCGCATTTTCATACTTTCTTACTGACTAATGACTAAAAGTCTACTCTCAACCGCTAATCAAACTACTCAAAAACAATGATAATAATACAAATATTAAAAAACTGAGCAGATGTTTCAAACGAATAGATTCTATTCTTAAAACTCTTAAAAACAATTAAAGATGATAACTATATGCCTTTGCTACAAACAAGTGCATTGTTTGAAGAGATTTGCAAAGTAATGACAACGTTGTTCAATCAAATCGTCTTTCTAGAAATGTCACTACCAATTATACGGAGAAGTGTTTATACGAGTCTTGTGGCAAAATTTTCTAGTGGAAATTTTATGGTAGAACACACGAAAATGTTGCTATAGAAAAATATGAGGAAATCAAGAAAGTGGAAAGTCTAGTCAAGCGGCTTTTTTATACCTAAAGAATACCCTCACTTATGTTGTAGCCCTGATGGACTAGTGAATGATAATGGATTGGTGGAAGTCAAGAGTTTGTCAAGTGTCAGGGGTTCGATAAGAACCCAAAAAATTAAGGAAAGTTAAAAAAATAAGCAAAACAATATGTGTGTAAAACTTGAGCGGGGTAAATTGTATTTTTAAAAAATTACCAATATTTTTATCAAATTCAAGGCCAATTAAATATATTAGATCGAACTTGTGATTTAATTTTGAGAGATTTAATTTTTTAATTTAATGAGATTAAAGTGCTAGTAGTAAAAATAATCGTGTATACACTACCGTTGCGAAGACTATTATAGACCACGCGTCTTGTAACCCTAGGCGCTTCGCACTTCAGGCTACAATCCTGGCGCTCAATCTATAATAGTACGTATATAAATTAGGAAACGTAAATACATGTATAAAATGATAATTTGATAATAAATACTATAATATGGTATCATTCAGCGTTCTTGGCGTGTGCGTCATTATATATTATCGGGCATAATTCATGAAATACGGAAAAATAAGGGAACCTGACATACATAAAATCAAAAACGTATGTAATTTATTGTATCAACGCACTTCTAATGCCAAGTAACGTTGAGATGAGAGTGGAAACAATAATGAAACTCATAAATTGATGCATGTACGCGCCAAGATTGCTGAATAATACTATAACAACTAGGTAATCTTTGCTATTGGCATAAGTACTTGGCACTTTTACTGTTCTTATACAATGCAACGAAAAGTCGCCACCTGTTTGGTACATACAAAAGATTATGTGTACCTGCTGGTCGATTTTATTTTCTTCATTGTTATCGGTAAAGTTGGCTATTTCTTTTATATTTTATGCTACTTAGCCTTACACGATGTATACGTAGGCTTAAATAAGGCAAGTAAGTTGGGTTGCCTATTTAAAATGTTACGAATTTAGCTAGGGTACCTTCCACCCTTAAGAATATAAACAGAGACGACGGTAAGTATATTAAGCTTTTTGAAAAGCGGTCTGCAGCTCACTCTCGCGCCTACTTTACTGATTATTCGCACACACTTTTTTTGTTTTTTAAGAATTTCGTCTATTAGTGGGCTATTTTCCCAGATCACAATGCCATAGGACATTCGGCTGTGGAAGTTCGCGTAATACGCAGTCAATGCCGACTCGACGGTTCCAATCTGCATCAGCCGACGCACCGAAAACACAGCACTAGACAGTGAGCAGATGAGCGCGCTTATATGTGTATTCCACTTTAAGTTTTGCTGGAAATGAACACCCAAAAACTTTATGTTCTGCCTTGTAGCCTGTTTGCTACAAGTGAAGGTAATACGCTGAGTCTTGTCGCCATTCAGCAGCAGTCCATTTGACGAGAACCACCTGTTTGCTTCCAGGATTGTTGTATCACTCAGCAGGTTTAGCTCCCCCTCGCTCACGCCCTCGTTTAACATGCTTGCATCGTCTGCAAAGAGACACGAAGATAAGCAGCAAATGTTCGGTGCGAGATCGTTAACATATATGAGGAAGAGGACGGGGCCGAGAATGGAGCCCTGCGGTACACCATAAGATAAGGGCCTACTAGAAGATAAGTCTCCTCCAATGGCAACCACCTGTCTTCTGTCTCTCAGGTGTTTACTTTATTGACTTTACTATTATTATTAGCAGCAAAAGTATAAAAATTGAGATATTTAGAAGTTAAGAACGTGATGTTATTGTACCCATTCATAAAAGATACCTACAGCCTACAGCAGCTCATCTATAGCTTCATCTATAATTGATATACAAAACCAATTTTTGAAAGCTTTAAATAAATTTGCAAATTTTAAAAGGAACTTTTCAATTACATATTTACGATTAATTTGCTAAATATTAAAGCAGGTTTCGGACCGCTCGGTAAAAGTGGGGGAGGGGGAGTTCATGGACGTCAATTTATCTGAAATTTTTTATTCGTAGAATAAAATAAACAACTAGTTTGTTTTAAGTGCGCAGTTTTGGCAGTACCTACATACAGGGTGTTAGAATATTCCTTGGCCAACAGCCTACACAAAATTCTTCAGATCAAAATAGCACTACAAGTTCCTATAAGAAAAGGCCTCGCATAAGAAGTAGAAATTTGAATAAATCTCTGCAATAAAAAGCACTTAGCCTAAATAAAATTTTCGCCTAACTTTGTTTAATTTGTTTAATTTTCGATTATTTTTTATACGAAATTAGAAAGATTTAGACAAAATTGTAAAAATAAGGTACTCTTCTTTTAAGTAGATAAAGAAATAGCTTTCAAAAAGTTTTACAATTTTTTCCTAAATTCTAAATAATCAGGTTGCCAAGATTAACTAATAAAAACCAATTTCTTTTCGTTTATTCGATTGCCCTTTATTGCAGATAATTCTTAAAAATTTTCACTTATGTGTGCAAATATTAAACAAATTTCGGTAAGAATTAAAGTAAAGATGACCAAAATTAAAATAAAACGAACTCAACTTTCAGGCCACACAACTTTCTTATTATCGAGATTTCGCCTTTTCGTTATAGGAGCTTCTAGCTTCTAGTGCTATTTTTACCGGCAGAATCATGTGTAGGCTGTTGGGTTAAGAAATATCCTAACACCCTGTATTTTAAAAAATTAATCATTTAAAGACGAAGTCAATTTGTAAACAAAGTAGCAAAAAGGTACCAAAATTGATTTTGTTAGTCGAAAAACAATTTTATAATAGACGTTTATACAACCGTACATATACATGTGTGAATGAGATTGCCTACCGTGTTAAGAAAACGAGCTAACTTGTAACTTGTTTCTCCCACTCCGGTAGGGCAAGAATGCTACCTTTAAAATTTCTAATTTAATTCAATTCGAAAATATAATTAAATCTTATACGTAATTGCGACTGATAACAAATTTAATCCTTGCTGGTGAAGTTAAATGGAACCTCTTGGCAAGATACTTTTACCCCCCAGTCTGTAAAAACAATTGAAATCGATTCATAAATAACTAAAATAAATAAAAAAATTTTTTTATCAAATGCCAAAAATGTACTCCAAACAGTATATGCGTTCAAATTTTTGTAGAACTTTGCGAAACGTTTTGTAGGTAATCATAGTCCGAAGGAACAGGTGGTTTAATCACCGAGGCACCAAAATTATTTTTGGACAAACTAAGATCACTGGCGGTTTTCTGAATCATTTCTTTACAGACCGAAATCCTTCTATCGTGGGCCGTAGGAAGTTTTGAAATGAACCGTATACAGGGTGTCCAGATAATCCATCAGGAAACTTCTAGAGGTGATTAAACAGGTTAAAAGAATGGTAGAAGTTCCTCTAAGAAAAATGTCAAATGTCGGTAATAACAAAGATACAGCTACTCAAAGTTCAATATTTGTATAAAGTTAATTTGTCAAACTTTGAGGTGGATTTTCAGCTAAACGGTTACATATTTATCGATTAGAATAGAGAGTACATCGATTTTCAAAATTTTGACTGCCTTCAAAAATGTATCGTAAATATTGTGATACCTATAAAGACACAAAAGTTAGGTGAGAAATAAATTTTGAGTTTTAGGTAAAGTGCTCTTTGGTAGTACAATAATGAACCACTGTAATGATGGAATGATAAAACTCGATACGCTAAATAAGCATGCCACAAATCAACCTGATTGGCCAAGGATTAAGGGAGTTACATCATAAAGAAAAAACAAAATATTGAACTTTGAGTAGCTGTATCTTTGTTATTACCGAGATTTGACATTTTTCTTAGAGGATCTTCTACCATTCTTTTAACCTGTTTAATCACCTCTAGAAGTTTCCTGAGGGATTATCCGGACACCCTGTATAAAACATCTCTAACTGAGAAGATACGAGAAATAAGAAACTAAGGAAAGCGTAATAGAGCGTTTGAATGCGTTTCGTAGAAATAAGTCCAAGTATATAGATGTAGGAAAGAATAAATAGAAACTAAGACAATAAAGGGTGTCCAGTGTCCACCCTTAAAAGTAAGCAAAACCTCTGAGCTCTTTCTAAAAAAAATTTACCTAATGTTTCACGATAATACAATTTACTTTAACTACGGCCGTCATTGCAGAAAAACGAATTATCTCAATGTTCGCGGATGCTAAAAAGTCTCTCTTTAGTCTTCAGTCAAAATAATCGAGAGAACACTTAAAACGTCATACCTATATTATTTACTACTTAATAATAATAATGTTTGTTTACTAGTATTTCGCACCATGCTAATACCTAAATACGAGTACAATAACACACCCAACCATAAGAAATTATTATAAAAAGTTCCAAATATCTACAACTAACATACTTCGCATTATCAATCAGGGCATATTACTTTTTTTCAAAATTTTCTTCAACGAGATTATACTTCTGGCATTCTTTGCATCTGAACCAAGACAGTTGTACCCCCCCCCCCCCCCAAATGGAATTCCGCCCATATACTTAATATACATTTAAACTAAAATGTTTGCCGTAAATAAAATAACTTACTTGCACATAATGTTACATTTTCGTCCGATCCATCATCACAGTCATTTTCGCCATCGCACATCCATGTGAAAGCGATACATTTTGAATTCGCACATCGAAACTGTCTTTCACTACATCCAGTAGGATCTAAAACGAAAAAAATTGTAGGAATTGAATCAGAAAATTAAGGGACGAAATGTTTTAAAAGAATAAAAGCGTCTTTAACGTCATTATCATGAAAATTATCATTATTATTAAAATAAACTCCGAGCGATGTTTTTTAAATGTATGTTATAATCAACCCTAAATTAATCACTTAATAGTGAGCGATGTGTATAATTTTCAGATTGCGCATCTCCGAATTTGACTTATAAGCACCATCACCAACGGAGAAGTGGAGAAGTACAAAATTGAATAAGTAGTTTAAATTCTTGTGTGTTTACTTAATACCTACTCGTATTCATCAATGATGAATAGAAAAGAGCCCGGATTTATAAGTATTTATAATTTAAAAATAACCGCTCAAAAATGTTTCAAAAGAGGAAAAAAGTTTCAAAAGAGGGAAAGTCTTATTTTCTAGTTCCATGGAATTACAGGTTCTAACGCAAGTTCTGACTCATCCAAATCGTTTACATCTAAAAATGCAACTATTGTGAGATTTTTACGAATGCACCATTCGAAATAAATTAATATCAAGATACGTGACATGTTACAATACGTACGGTGAATTGATAACAAACAGTAAGATATGGGAAATTCAATCAGCCTTTTTAAAATGTTAAAAAGCCAAAATAAAATCCAAACACCTAACCAAACAAACAAATCTAGTTAATGTAGTACTTACTCAAAAAACCAGTGTCTGAATCAGAAGGTTCGTCTTAGCAATTTTCTTTTGCAATTTTGTACTTTTGTACTTTGTGTATACTCATTAAAAGAACTGGACGAACCCAAAAATATCCATGTTTAGGCATTTTAAGTGAAACTTATAAAGATTTACTGACACTACTACACCGTAGCCGGCACAAAATTACAATGAGTATTAGATATATCGTACGGTCAGGTGGGGACGCAAGCATATTTTCAATGATTCATACTCAAAATAGTGCCGAGCTGGTGTAATACTACAATTAAGTAATAAGGGAGCCGAAGTTGTGAAGAATTCCCTATGTGTAAGGGTAAACGATTCCACATGGGGGGGGGGGTATGTATTTTAACTTTCTAGTGTTCGTTTGTCCGAATTAAAGCAAATAAAGCAGGTATACACAGATTTCAACAATTACCTACCTACTTGACTTCTCTATGGAAGGCCCCTATTCACTATTGTAACCTCTCTGCTGGTGGCGTAAGTCACCAAGAACTGCGAAATTACTATATACTATTATGTACTACCTACTTGTTTTTTGTTCCAAATGCAAATTTTACAGGATTATTTTGCATTGACTTATCATTTCCTCACATTCTATTGTTTTCAGTTCTATTAGTGAAATATTATTGAATATAATCAACGGCTATTTTGCAATATACCAATGCGCATGCATTCATTTCCACAAAAACTGGAAGATGGTAAGGTAGGTACATTTGGAAACGGCGTTAGTAACTTTAGCACGAGCACAATAATGAATAATTTCTCTCTATTATATTCTTCTATTTATTCTATTGAACCTCTCTGTGGGTGGCGTAAGTCAGAAACGCCATTTTAAAGTGTCCCAGGTATATCACTAACCAACAATTTAATGTACGGGCTCTCACAAGGGGGGAAGAGGGAGAAATGCTCTTCTCCCAACTTCTAAATAAAAAAAAATCGCAAGTGTTGAAAATCAGATAGCAAATTACAATGACTACAGATTCATACCTGAACCTGATATCTCGTCCTTTAGACAATTCATGGCCTAATTTCAAAAATATACCTATATTATGCTGAGCTTTTGCAACCCCCCTCCTCGCTGATGATTGTAAATTTGTACAAATACCTAGATTTGCAATACAATACACCATCACGACGTATCGAGTATCTTTAATTCTTCTTTTATTCGGCCTACATACTTTTACACATTTCAAAAACCTACCAATCCGTGTGGATAAAAATGAAATTTTACGTTAGAAATACTATGGGAGTAAAAAATATTTTTACTTTAATAAGACTTAATAAGTTTCAATTGGTTTTAAATGGTATCAACTCGAACTAATAAATAAATAAATTGACAATTACGAAGCAGTCGAAATAAATATACGAAGGGAAAATCTATAGACATCGGCGAATAGTTTTATTTACGTTCGAATTTAATTAAATTTATATCAATTATATGACAAATTTAAGTTAACTTGGCAAAGTTGAGAAATCGATTTAGGGAAATGTCAATAATTATGTTCGTCGTGCAACAAATTACTTCAGTTTGTGCTTTGTACACTACTTTCATCACACTATTTGACACGGAAGTAATCGATAAGAGAAGTACAAGAAAAATTTACAATTCCAGCTTCTAAAACTTTTGACAAACTTTAAGCAGCGTCTAAATCTAAAATATATTCTTCCATAGAAACGCAAGTTGCTAAGACGACACACACGAGAACGTGATTTACTGTTCCTTCCATAATTTTGTCTAACAAACTTTCGAAATATAAATTCGAGTACAAGTATTTTTCATAACGACGTGTCAACTGTCAACTTACTTTAATATCCACCATTTCCGCATTTATTTTAATAACTTTAGACACGAAAGACACACCTTCCTTTTCATTTTTGTCGATTTTCGAGAATGTTTTGGTTATTTCACTAATGCCCGTTTGCTCCGTTTTGCTTTTAAGAAACTCTTAATTATTAAGTATGTTTCAACTTTGAGATGTTCTTAAATATTTGTTTGGTTGCACCGACAAGTTTGAGCCATTTCTCAACTAAGCAAATCTTAATCAACTAATGTAGTAACATTGTAAATATTAACCATAAAGTTGGCTCTCTCAACGTTGAGAGTGTTTTTGTAAAATTAGGGACAATTTGAGGTGATAATTTCAAATTGTTATTAAACATGAATGATGTAGAGGTATGAAATAGCATGTTTGCTAATGCCTAATCTCCATATTTCGATTTTAAATCTTACTTCTAACGATTTATTGGTCTTTGGTCTACTTGGTCTTGAGATACAAGTGTACAAAAGTTGTTTTTGTTTGGTTAGAAGATTTACAAGTGTCAAAACGTTACGCAGTTTTCTGTTTGGGTTTTAACGTGTTTTAGGCTTTTAGGTCCACAACAAAATTTACTATAATCCATGGCGTACAAATTAATATAGGAGTGAAAAAGTATATGAATAGACGGGATGCGAAAATATTTTCTTTTTCAATTAAACCTAATAAGAGAAGAGTAATTCAGAAGTGGTAAAAATTTTATCGCGGTATTGTATTCTTTTTCGATTGAAATCCACTACATTTAGATTTACCAAATTGTATTAATTTCCTTTTCTGTCGATAGTGTTTGGAAATTTGTGGTTTGTTGGGATAGTTAGTCGAATAACAAAAAAGGATCGAACAAAATGCAATTGTTACGTATGGGAGTTTTAAATTAGGAAAACTCATTTAGAAAGTCACATAGGAATTGGCTATAGAGAAAAGCCATTCATTCGTTGTATATGTAACTATAACAGTAGATATAAAATCAATTTAGTAATACACGTGGGAACTGCTAGAATTGGAAAACCTGTACTTGCAGAATACACGTATACTACGTAGGGACCTTTCGCTGCATATAAAAACAATTTGAGTAAAATATTAAGAGTCGCGTGAAGCCTCTAATTTACGATAAAAATTGATATAATCTGCATATTTAACGTTACAAAATTTTAAATTCCTTCGTGGGAGCTCTGTGGTTTTCGGTTTATTAACTGAATAAACAAAACTTTTCTTAGCCACTAAAATATGACATATAGGTATATGTGGAGACCATTTAGTGTAGAAATATTTATTACATTTTTTAATCTTTGTCACCGTACTGTTTTCCATAAAATGTAAATACTGTAGTAAATATTAATATAAGAATTTCTAATATTTTTTAAAAATCTACCTGCGTCATATACCTAATTGTCATTGCTTTTAAAATGGTTAGGTAGCCAGATTTGAACCTTACAGGTACTTAACTTCTTCAAGGGAGGCCCTTATTCACTATTGTAGCCTCTCTGCTGGTGGCGTAAGTCACCGAGAACTTTAGCTGGCGATACTACCATACCATAGGTAGTTGTTGCAATCTGGTTAGACCTTTTAATGGTTTTTGCCGCTTATTTACGACAACTAAATCCGCTATGGGGTCGCTAGTAGTACATTTATGCAAGAAAATAGTAAAGAAATGGCCTACATAAAATATTTACCTACCTACCTAGTTTCTGACACCCCAAGATGTTGGCTTTTCAAATACAACCACATTTTAAATTTAAATACAAGTTTTGTTGAAAAAAATTAAGTTTGGTTGAGACACGAGTTTTCAATGCAAGTCTAACCAGATTTCAACAATTACCTACTTGACTTCACTAAAAATTCACTATTGTAACCTCTCTACTGATGGCGTAAGTCAGAAAAAACTGTACGAAATGACCAGACTATACACTAACTTTGAAATGCAGTTGGGTGGGGGGGATTAAATAACAACTAGCTCAGCAATTTAAAAATAGCCCGAAGCATTATACAGACTATCTCAATTCATTTATCTCTGTATTTCTTTTATTAAGGCAACATGCAACCATTTATAAATTATATTGGTATCTATTATCAAAGAACATAGAATTATCAGAAAAAGCAACCAATGTAAAATTTTAAAACCTTTTAAAGTGTAGTAACACAATTGAGCTCCAGATGTCTCTGCTCAGTTTACAGTACTTTCGAGAGTGTGAGAAGATGAAACATTTAATTTTAGTATGTCCAAACTTGAGTTTAAATGGTTTAAAAAAGGTCTATTCGAATGGTATTTTAATCCTTTGTCCAAAGACCAAAGATTTTGAACTTCCTATCAACAAAAACTTTCGTGACAATATAACCATCATAAAATAACAATAGAAAAGCAACTTAGCCCCTTAGCCGTAAATAGATCGTAAAACACCCTATTTTCAGGTAGGTCATTGCTAAGTATAGACAAACATTTTATGTATTTTTGTCGCTCTCTTTGTTACCCTTACGTAGGTATACGAAAAATTGTGCTAAAATGAGGAGCGACATCTGAATCTCACCGGTGTACTACGTTTAAAAGAAGGCGCATGAGACTCCATAAGCTTAGGATTTCTCTTACTAGATATTCTTTGCTATTATTTATCTATTGAAAAGTATACAACTAAAGGTATTTAATAAATAAATAATAATAAATTGAAAATAAAATTATAACCACGTCATTTTCCCTTAACTGCGTGTTCATATTGCAGAAATGAACTTCGAAAAACTTGGGAGCTTTTATACACGAAAAGTGATACAATTTTTTCGAGAAAAGGAAAGCTTTTCTAAAGAAAATTTTATAAAAGTCGTTTTCGATAAAGCAGAAGTCTTTATATTATATGTATGTGTTACCGGCAATTTGCGAAATCCGGCAATTTGCAGACTGCCTAGACAATCTGCAAACTCACTAAATCGTTAGGCAGTCTGCAGATTCACTAGTACTTTTAGGCAATCTGCAAATTGACTATGGAATTTTAGAGAGTCTGCAGAATGTCTACTATTTAGTGAATGTGCGTTTCGATAATATATGGATCTCACATTGACTAGGCATTATAAAAAATGGCATTTCAAATACGTAATTTTAAAAGGAACATTTATTAACTCATAGATAGCACTTAGCAAATAAACATTTTTACGAAAGAACAATAAACTATTTGTTTTTAAAAATTTTTTTTAAATATTAACAAATAAACATTTTAAGTAACTATAAAAAATAAAAAATATAAACCTACAAATGCTAGTTTATTTGTTTTTTTATAAAAAACATTTTTTTTCGCACAATGTCTAGGCTATGTGAGGTATGCGCATACTGTAGAAGCACATTGACTAACAATATAGACAATTTGCAGATTGCCTATCACACCGTAGTCATTTTGCAGATGGCCTAAAGTACTAGTGAATTTGCAGACTGCCTAACGATTTAGTTAGTTTGCAGATTGTCTAGGCAGTCTGCAAATTACCGGATTTCGAAAATTGCCGGTAACATATGTACACAGTGTAGTTACCTCCACCAACCTTGCCTCGTTAAAAATATTCACGTTTTTGTAAATAAAGTATATTTGATCTGAACTTAATGACACCTTTCGACTTTGGAATTAATTGTTCCAGAGAACCCAATTAAAAATCAACGAAACACTATACAAGTTTACGGAGTGTTAATTTACCTTGTCCACTATCCTTGCCCTGTGCTCGTTTAAATTTATCATTTTATACATATGTTATATGTGTTACCGGCAAGATGTTACAGTTAAAGTGTATAATTCAGGTATATGGGGGATATGGGGTCCAATCGGACCCCATATTATACAGGGTGAACCAGACCACCCGTCTCTGGCTTTTTTTTTTCAAGAACAGTTAATCATAGAGAGTTAAGCCAAAAATTATGCGTTCATGCGTACCAAAATTTGTAAATTCGATTAAGTATAGGTGTTATTATACATTCGTTTCTTAAACAATAGGTAATAGGTACCTCTACACCTAATAATTGTATTTAATAATAAATTGAAGGAGTAAGTGGATAAAGGTGTTATATTTTGTAGCCCAGCAAAATTAGCCAAATTGAGGGAAAATAATCCAGGAATTTTGAAAATTTGTATTAGATTTTATTATTATTTTTAAAATAAGTTAGTCATCATGTAAAATTTGAGTTTATTAACTTCAATCAAATATTACTCGAAAGGGTTGGCACGTTGGCAGTAATAAACTTTTTTTCTCTACAAAATTTACTTACTTTTTTGAGATCTTTTCAACTATGCCACTTTTGCTCTATGGGGCCATTTAAAATTATGGAGTTCTTAACATTCTGCAACAAATTCTTCGGTTTGCCGACTTCTCCCCGGAATAAAAATATCACCACTCCATGCTTTATTAAGGCTTTTGCTATAGAATTTTTTGACCCAACTCCCGACGACTAACCGTTCTTGAAAACAAAGCCTGATACGGGTGGTCTGGTTCACCCTGTATATTTTAATTCAGAATCGAATTATTGATCAGATTGATTCAAATACTATTATAGAATAGGTATAGAAGAAGTTTTTGTTTCAATTAAAAGTATAAAAATTCGAGGGTATTTGTTTTTTATACGGTATATTTAAAAATTAAATTTTAATAATAAAAAGACTCAACAAAACTACATTATTCTACACTTTAAACGTTTACATCACTGTAATTCTATAGAATACCTAAGTAAAGTGTACAATAGAACTTTATTCCACACTTTAACTGTAACATATACAAACCTTAAGGGTACCTTTTCTCGGTTAAATAACTACGAAATTTAATAATTTGATGTCAAAAACAAAAGAAACCTACGGACAAATAAGTTAGGGAGACTATTTGCACCTCCCCTCCAGATTTAACCTACTCTGAGTTGACATCTCAAATCTTAATAAGGTGGTCCCGTTAAGCATGAAAAGTTGGTAGTTATGAGAAATTTTAATACTAATATCTTGGGAGATATTAAATAAAAACTCTCTTCGGGGACCACCTTCCAAGGGCTGTATCTCCCTTAAGAAACACCTTAGAGAAAAACTTTATTAAGCTTTTCGTCATAAATCGACTTGCTCTATATCCACTAAAACGTTAGGTACGTATTTTAGAATCATCTTGTATATCAAAATAAAGATAATTTTATTACGAACACGGTGGTATAGAGTTGCTAGCGAGAACTCACGAATCCTCAGGTTGACTTCACTTTAAATAGATGTAATCGATCAACAATTTTAGAATCTCGTTTTGATGATTTGGGATGCTGGTCTGCTTGACCTGAAAAGTATTTCAAGCCGATTTTTGGTTTTTAATAATCAAGAGTGCCACTGAAATTGAGAAATAGTATATTGTGTTGCGAGGGGTGAAACAAGACGATTTATGACGAGGACGAGAGTTGACTGCCCGGGCGAAGCGAGGGCTGTCATCGCCCTGGTCTGAAATCGTCTTTGTTTCATCCCGTGCCACACACACTATTTTTCATCTCATATGCGATGAAACAACGAGTTTAGGAGTACTAATTTAATTTTGACAACGATTTGACGTCAGCTGTCAGATTCTGACAGACGTCAAATAAAGACATAAATAATAAATAAATGATGAATGTGCCGGGCAGAAACAACCTTGTTTCTCCCCTAGGGGAGAAACAACGCATTGGTCTGAAATTGTCTTGTTTCGACTGACAAAACAGAGATCAAAACTCGTTGTTTCAATGCATGTGATATGAAAAAGTAATGTCTGTTTAGGTAAAGTGCTATTTCGGTTATTGATATGATAAAATGTTATTAAAAAAAGTTGTTCAGAATATGAAATTATGACTATGCAAAATTTGAAGAATATTGCTTTAATTGGTATTTTTCCTTTAAATTTCAAAGTTTGGCAACCGTGATTCGTGACTGATTTTTCGCAAGCAACCCTATACCACCAAAATTTATTTATTTCGTGTAAACAAAACCACAAGGTGTCAGTTCAGTAAAACTGTTCTTCCACTGGCACCTTGAAAAAATCAACACACAAAAACAAGAACTGTATTTGACTGCCTACTACTACCAATTCAATAACACTGCAATACATAGTACTGCAAACAATACAAGTGGGCAAAAAGCCTTTCCCGAAACTGCTCAACTGAACACGCCTTAAATAGGGGGGGGGGGGGTGCTATTATATATTCCGGCAACATTGTAACTACAGGATCTCTGATATAAAGTGGTCCTGTGTTGCGGAACCGTTATTAGGCCCCTATGCCGTAAATTTATGTTGTGCACATCCTCCCTAAACGTTATTTTATTATAAATTATATTTGGAACCTAAAATTTTCCTGCATCTGCGTTCACTCTAAAATTTTTTCTTACATCAACTTTAGATTGAAAAATAATAAAAAACCATTATTAGGTGGTTCCTTCTAATGAAGGAGATTTTTCAATCTAAAGTTGATGTAAGAAAAAATTTTAGAGTGAATGCAGATGCAGGAAAATTTTAGGTTCCAAATATAATCGAAAAAATAGCAAAACCTGCAGTAATTTTCAGACATGTTAAGTTATTTTAATATACAAATAAGCAGGTTTCTTTTCTATAATAATTTTGTGGAACAAAACTGCCGATTGCAAATACCGCAATCTATCTACATAATTATCTACATATTATCTACGCAATTCGCAATTAAAATCTACAAAGGCGAATTTATTCCCAATTTCAGAAGCCCCCTGTCCTTATAATAGAAATATAAAAATTCAAAAGCGTTTTACTGGAGCGGTTGGATCAGGTTCATTATGCTAATTAATCTTCAAAACTAAGTCTTAAAGTGAAGATAAATATATACAGGGTGTAAATACTAAGTGGGTACACCCGAAAATGACAGTTACAACTCATCGAAATAAACAACTTTTGTTGGAACCAATTATTTATTTAGAACTCTAGTTTGTAGTTATTCAACACATCTTAGATT
Organism: Malthinus flaveolus; assembly: GCA_950108345.1. NCBI lineage: Eukaryota > Metazoa > Arthropoda > Insecta > Coleoptera > Cantharidae > Malthinus > Malthinus flaveolus. The sequence continues at coordinate 14,925,070 of OX467290.1, forward strand.
TCTTTAACAATCGTCATAGCTTCTTTATTTTTAGGATCATTAAGAAAAATCAAAGATTTTCCGAATTATCTTTATGAGGTGCCCGCGGGCGCCTCGGTGCCCGCCAGACTTTTTAAAAGTGCCCGCCTCTAACCTGGCCAAATAAATTATGTTAATACTGCAAAAACCCTTTTAAGTATAGAAGTTTCGGTTTGAAATAGTGTTTTTGACTTTACCATTGGCGGAGAGGTTCAGTAGAATCATTAGAAGAATAGAATTTACAAGACCACGGACTAGGGTTGGAGTTTTACAAAAATATTTACAATAAAATAAAGTAGGAATATTCACTTAGTATTTACACCCTGTAGAGTACGATATGTATATCTCAGAATTTTTATTTCTTATTTAAAAATGGGCCAAAAGTGGGTAACTAAAAGCGAACAATTATCCTGACTTTCAGTCTCTATTATCTCTATTAAATATCAACATTTCAGTAACAAAATGTAGCTTATATTGTAGCTCAATTATTCTACTTTATTTTTTATCTACATAAGTTTTTTGTAACTTCAATAGGTTTTGCTGCTAAAGCGCTCCAGTATAGCACTATTTGCAAGATTTCTTACATCGGGCGAAATCGCCATCTTAAGTAAATAAATTACTTTTGTCAATCTTTTGTCTTAAAACTTTAACCAATTATTTTTTTAATGTTTCAACAAGTGTCCACAGCGAATTCAATCAATTGTACTATTAAAAAGTATCTTTCGTCGAAATAATAGGTATTTAACATTTTTATAGTTAACTCGTGCATATGAAGGGAGAGGTATGTGGATTACACCTACTTTAGAACTGGCCAATCGAAAACACTGGCGGAAGGTGACTAGATAAAAGAATACCTATTTAGTGGTCGATTCTAAGTTCATAAGTTGAGAAACGAATAACGAAACACTGTAACCCCGAAAAACTAAGAGCAACAAAGAGTTAGATTAATAAACAACAATACAAAATAAGCTTTTTACTAAATTGGGACTTCTCGAAAACATGGATGCAATCGTTAATCTTTTATTTTGGTCGCACTTTCCTTTAATAAAATAAAACTGAAAGCTTTCGCGGTAACTAACTTAACTACTTAACCTGTAGATTCCTACGACGGGTAAAGTTAATATTTTGATGGAAATTGCGCCTATTTTAAGCGCGCAATTTTTATCTATATGCGAAAGTAAGAATAAAAATTGGTTCGCAATTTATTAAGTAATGTACATACAAACCAACTATTTTATATATTAGTATAGATCTATAGATGATCAGTTTTGGTCAAGTTTCGTTAATAATGAAGAAGTTTTGCAAATTATCTGAATCAAGTTAAGGAAGTATTTTTCTTTTTAGCGTATTGTGTTAATTGCAACGCCTCAAACTGACAAAAAGGGAAGTTTGTTGTAAATAAACTTTTTTTCTCATTTCGTAAAATGTTTTTTTTGTTATGAGGTTCTCCTTATAAAATGAATGAAATATTTGAATGTAACACCCAAGCATAGCTATTTACCCCCTACTACTAAATACCGAACTGTGCATGAACAAACATTGAAGCTCATGGGAAAGATAGGCAATCAGCTGCATAGTATAGGCAAAATGACGCAGAATTGATAGAATATTTTAAAGGAAATCTAAAATTGTAATAATTAACATAATAATTCGTAACAAATAAGTTTAACCTACAATATCTGCTAATTACATTCCCTAAAATAATGAGTGTTGCTGCCACGCTTAAATCTATTAGTACATATTATCGTTTTATTGAATGAAACAATTACAATATTTAAGAAGTGCGAATGAATAATAACAACACTACGGGCTACGGACCACACAAAACACTTTTCTTGCCTACTAGCAAAGCCCATATACAGGGTGTCCAGTGGCTGAGGAATAATGGAAATATTTCTTTTCTCTGCAGGAATATGTATATCAGACTTTTAAATAGAATACGATACACCCTTTTGAGCCAAAATTTAGTTTGCAAATCTCATCTCTAGTTTAGAGAGATTGAGTGAATAAAATGTTGCAATAGACATTCCATAGTAAGTCGAAGCTTTAATACAAAATAATGTACCTTTGAATGGTATACCCTATTTGTAAAGAGACACACGGAATAAGCATTGTTATAGTAATTTCGCTAGGTAAAGTTCTTGGTGCCTTACGCCACCAGCAGAGAGGTTACAATAGCGAATAGAGAAGTCAAGTAGGTAGGTAATTGTTGAAATCTGCGTATATTGTGATTTAAATGAATGTTATTTATTGTATAGTGTTGTATACACCGTGAGAAGTTCCTCTTTTAAAAACTTATTTGTAAAATTCTCTATTACCTAGAGGGTGAGTCGCGAGAGTCGCACCGAGCACTATATTAGGAGCGTATTATTCTACACGTAAATATAAGACAAAAAAACAAAAGCTGTTTTCCGATTTACTCTGTATTTTAAATTAAAATGCATCCGAGAATTCGTTTTTACATTCGAAAATTCGGTCATGTTCTGTTGATCTAAACCTACCGAGCTTACAAAGCATTATAGATAAACATTAAATTTCTCACGTTGTAATACTGTTTCACCGGTTTAACAGAAAATAATACCGACATAGTTTTTTTACAGAGAACCTGTAAAAAGCACTTTTGCAATTTCGATCCTTTTTGTTGTCTGACGAATTAATATACTTATAGGTATACTACAATAGGAACATTTTTCGTTTGAAATACGATGCAAAGTATCAAATATGAAAAAAAAAGAAAAAGGAAAATGCGATAAGCACGAAATTTCAACATAAAAACATTTTTAATTTAAATTCGTATTAATTTAGTATGTTTTAAAAAAATTCTATCTGGGATTCTTTTTAATTTTTAAAAAATATATAAAATGTAATTTAAAAAGATCAATTTGATTTCTTTTTGGATTTCCAATTAAACTTTTTGAATGATGCATTACCAATTTCGACAATCTCATTTCTGTGATAATGGGAAAGTTGAAAGTTTTAATAATGAATATTTTTTAACATTTCAAATACGAGATTTTTCAAATTAATTTTTCGCTAGCCAGACCCTTGGGGTTTTCTGATAAACATATTAGAGATATTGCATAATATTAGAATGTTTAATAGAGGAACTCTGTAACTTCAAGAGATACGAAGAAATGGTTAACGTAGTATGATGGACACATCATTTTTGAGAGAAACTTTATGGTCTAGTCTCTAAATCCAAGTCAGCCAGGGGGAGTACTTATATTTTTAACTTATTCTAATGGCCACTGGGTATTTTCGCTTACCCCTAACCGTATAAACCCCTTTATTAAGGATAAGGATGGAGATGTAAAATAATGAAAGTTATAACAATTTCACCTTTTATTTCGCCATTTCGAAGCTCCCTACATCAAGCAAATGCAATGAAATATTATGCCCTAAGATGATGAGAAATTAGTAGGAAATTCTAAATAAATCCTGAAATGTGTTAAGAAGTTTTCGGAGTAACAATAATTTAACGTTAAAAAACAATCGACAAGATACGCAGTTTGACGGATTCGAAGCTACTACTAACTACTACATGCTACTACTCAACGATTCTACATTGGCACCTGAGAATTGTATGCGCGGGTAGGCGAAACCCCTCGCACTAACCAGAGTTGTACAGCATTGCGCTCCATTCAACTTGGCGCATTTCAAGTGCCAATCTAGAATCGTTGAGAATCGTTTGTAGTGAGCTTAATAAACTGAATACACTATAGCAGCGTTTTTCGACCTGGGGGTCGCGACCCACATGGAGGTCGCGTAAGTTTTTAGGGGGTCGTGGCGACTAGATAAATCAACAGTAAATTTATAGTAGATTTAGTGCCTAATCGCTAGCTCAAACTTTGGTGTAGATTAGTCTAGTGATCATCACGACCCCCAAAAAGCATTAAAAAATACTAAGACCAAAGCTGTATTAGAGCTGAAAGATTGTACTACTTGTTTAAATTTCCCTAGAGGTATATTTGATGGATTTTGTGAGTTGTAAGTCAATTTACGTTGAGAACCTCAATGACCTGATGGGACGTCGATTTTCCTAATTTGTTTTTATAAAGTATCGGTTTGGAGAAAATATCAATTATTGCTACTAAAATTCCTGAACGTCATTTTAAGCCGTTTGACCTTGAACAATTAAAAATTTTTATTTCTTAGGTGCCCCTAAAAATTAATAATGTAGAATTTGGGAGGGACAACACGAAATTCGTGTCGTGGCTATTACAAAAACGCTCATAACGCGTTGTGGTCTCTACAAAAAGGTCACGAAGCGAAATTCGTATTGTGGTTCTTTTAGAAAACAACCAGAACGTGTTTAGGAATTAAAAAGTGCCACAACGCATCAAAAATGTTTACTACTGTAGTGTAATAATAGTCCAGTCAAATAGTACTTTTAAATTGCGTTAATTAGAAGTTTGATGAAATCTTAATGGTAGGTAGGGGGTGCTACTGGAATACTCCAAGCAAGTTTCATCCTTCGGATTCATTGCATTTTCATCACCAAATTTATAATAAGAGGGCATCTCGAATGGAAATTTGCGATGGCTCGAAATAATTAGTTTTAAGTACGGAAAAATTTAAATAAATTTTAAAATTATTGGGGCCGTCGACTTCGGCGGCTTCTGAATTCATAGCCAATTTGCAAAACATTTTTTGAGTACATGTACATTGTAAAGAAATTCAAAAGCTAGCTACAACTTTTCCCTTAACAATTTCTCGCCCCCAATTGACAGTTTCGTAGTAAAATCGAAAAAACCGTTTCCATCCCCAAATGTGTCATTTTTTAAAATTTGAAACTACTGAACAATAAGAAATTTCCAATTTCCGGCCACCCCTTGCGGAATTCGAAAGGGAAACTTGGCTGGACTACCTACCATTAAAATTTCATCAAAATTCTAGTTAACGCAAAAGTAGGTAGGTAATATTTGACTGGACTATTACACTACATTAGTAAATATTGCGTTGTGGCACTTTTTAATTCCAAAACGCGTTCTGGTCGGTTTCTAAAAGAGCCACGACACGAATTTCGTGTTGTGGCATTAAACTGTTGCCAGAACGCGTTGTGGTCGTCTTTTTCGCTCAGTGGCCGTTTTCGGTTTTTGAGCCTAATATGGAAAAGAAAACGAACACTTTATAGCAGGACACACCTGCATGGAGTAGGTACAGCTTTTTTCATAACTTGTGGTTCATAAAAAAAATTTTAATACACATTTAAATCTAATAGTAAATCATCAACTATGCGAATTAAAGCAAGCAAAAGAAACGTTTTTTGGGGATGTCAAAAGGTGGTAAGCATAACGTATCTCTAAACTCAAATAAAAGTTAATTTTAGATGAGCACGATGATACATTAATTAGTAAAATTACAATAGCTACTCTCCATAATGCTCTATATACTCGTACCTATGAATGGGCAAGTTTCTGAATTATAAGGACAAAGGAATTTAAATTTATAATAAATTAAATAGGGTTTCTTTTTGTTGGAAAAATAACTTTTAACCCAATTATTCTGTTGAAGCAAACTTTTCCACAATGGGGCTTCGCATTTCGAATACGTAACAAGGTGATATAATCGATGATAACGTTATATGGGAAAACAAAACTAACTCCTTTACCTACAACAACTTTACTACCTCATCGAAGTCAAAAATAAGAAAACGACGATTGAATATTTAAATAAACCAACACGCGTTTGATAAGAGTTTTTACCACTCGCTATTGCGCTTAGGATCTCGCTTATCGTAAGAGATAAAGATTTGGTTAAGGCCGGTCATCCATTTATACGACATGTCTGAAACACTTTTAAAGCCGGTCATCCATTTATACGACATGTCTGCGACACGTCTGCGACATGTCGTATGATTTTTAAACCTGTGTTTATTAATCGAGATTCGTACACTTGACAGACGTGTCGTAAACAAGTTATTTCTTGTCGACGACAAGTTTCATACGACACTGCATGTTCGAATTTGAAGCGATATTCGTTGCTTGATGTGCAGTGTGAACTCTTCGTGATGAAAGACGAGCCCCAATTTAACATTAAATTTGTCAATATAGTAGGCAAATATAAAGTGCTGTATGATTACGGACATAAACATTATTCAAACCGACAAATTCAGGAAAAAACGTGAATTTCTTTTGATTGGCTGCTTATAAATAAACTGCGATGTATATTTTGAGTAAAATGCGGATATACCCAAAATCTTCGCTTCTTTTTTCCATTTTTTTTCTGTTTTGTACTAACGCGACTAATAGAAGTGCGTCTTCATCAGACGACATGTTTTACATGAACGGACGAGGTCCCCTGTTTGTTTGATATATTTTGTCGTATACGACGTGTCGACTACATGTCGTATCAAAAATGTTTCAGACATGTCGTATAAACGGATGACCGGCCTAATACGACATGTAGTCGACACGTCGTATACGACAAAATATATCAAACAAACAGGGGACCTCGTCCATTCATGTAAAACATGTCGTCTGATGAAGATTCACTTCTATTAGTGGCGTTAGTACAAAACAGAAAACAAATGGAAAAACAGAAGCGAATATTTTGGGTATCCATATTTTACTCAAAATATACATCGCAGTTTATTTATAAGCAGCCAATCAAAAGAAATCCACGTTTTTCCCTGAATTTGTCGGTTTGAATAATGTTTATGTCCGTAATCATACAGCACTTCATATTTGGCTACTATATTGACAAATTTAATGTTAAATTGGGGCTCGTCTTTCATCACGAAGAGTTCACACTGCACATCAAACAACGAATATCGCTTCAAATTCGAACATGCAGTGTCGTATGAAACTTGTCGTCGACAAGAAATAACTTGTTTACGACACGTCTGTCAAGTGTACGAATCACAATTAACCCTTAACTCGCGACGTTGATATTTTTTACGCTATAGGCGAACGGCGATATCTGACGCCCCTGTTATTGTATAGTAGTAAAACGCACAGAATAATACGCAAATATCAGTTTTTTATTAACTAATATTAAAATTCAAAGCTTAAAGTATAAGATAAGCCAAAAAAAATTAATTTTTATGAAGTAACATTTGTTTTATGACCATTTCTTCCGAGCTAGATGCCATTTTCTAAAGAAAATTATACAGGGTGACGCGGATCTAAATGAACATACTTCAACACAAGACAAAGAATACCTTGGGGGTTCTTAATCACCCATCTTTGATAGTTCAATTGTCGATAGTTAATAAGATACAGGGTCTTTTATGAACTTCAGCAATTTTTTGTTCTTGTCATATTTTTTAATGCACTCCGTATAAAATTTTCATATTGGGTCAACATCTGTAACCTATCTGTCGCTTAAAATTGCAGTATCAGAAAATTTTAAATTCCAGGCCCGTATTAAAAAAAGTTGACATTTTCAATTTTTACATTTTTAACACCCTGTAGATCAATTTTTTCAAAATATTATTTTTTTATTGGAAAGAGAATAAAGAATTGACCCTAACGGCATAATTTTCAAAGTTCCCGCACCCATCACTTGATTAGAATAAATGGTTGTTTTGTAAAAAATTTCAAAATGGTGCATATTTGGAAATTAGAAATTAAGAAAATAACAATAAAAAAGCAAAAACTGCTTCCGACAATTGAACTATCAAAGATGGGTGATTAAGAACCCCCCAAGGTATTCTTTGTCTTGTGTTGAAGTATGTTCATTTAGATCCGCGTCACCCTGTATTTTAACAGTGTGCCTACTTGAATTTTAAAAAATCAATTAAATTATATTTTCCAATAATAAACAAAGAAATTTCACAATATAATTACTTTGATTTTTAACACTTTATAAAAATATACAAATACACACGTAATAAAATTAGTCACGTTGTAGGCGACGGTCGGCTTGACAAGCCGTGTGAACCTTGGCAAATGGTCTCTAATTTAGTGATACTAAAGACTGATGACGGCGACATCCGGTCAATTCGTCGATAACATAATATTTTCAAGCTAGACAAGTCAGCAACTTCTTAGGCAAGTAAATAAAATTGTTATACTAGTTTAAATTTTACATGGGAGTCACACAGACCGGCGTATCGGGTTAACGGTTAATAAACACAGGTTTAAAAATGATACGACATATCGCAGACATGTCGTATACGACATGTCGTGTAAATGGATGACCGGCCTTAATGGACAAAAATGATCCCCGACTTATGATGCTTAAATAAAATCAAAAAGCCAACTTTACTCCCTTCACAACGTTTCTGAAATATGAAAATAACAAAATTGGAGTTTTCAATTTTTGGTTCTAAAATCGTTATTTGGAAAGATATTCAAAAACTGAAAATACTTTATAAAGGAAACTTTCTGTTCTTTCAGACGAAAAAATTTTGATTGATGAAACAAATTTATTAATCGCTTATTGTGCAAACTAAAAAAATTATCTCGCTTTGGAGGAAACTTTTACCAAAGTGATTTAAGGTTTATCGGCTCCTTTTTATCTGTAATATCACCACTTATAAGAGCACTTGATTTGAAACAAATTAATGGTTTATCGTAAAAACTAAAAGAACTGTTATTTCACTTAGGAGGAAACTTTTAGTGAGATGTTTTAAGGTTTATCGACTTCTTTTGACCAGTATACTATCACCCCTTAAGATATTACAGAGAAGACCGTAAACACCCTGTATAACCTGAATAACAGCAATATTGTTGAATGAGACACGTTTTTCAGTTTTCAATCAGTTTTAGTAAGAAAACTTGTGAAATTTGTGTACACATTTTAAATAGAAACCGCCTTAACGATTATTTATAGAGGGGCATAATAGATATCACATATTTTGATTTATTCTACTAAACTACGTAACAAAAGATTCGAGATTTTAAGAAAATTTAGAAATTACAGTTTTAATACTATTATTAATTTATTAACTTCGTCATTTCTTACCTAGCTGAATTGCGTACCAAAAAATTAATAACCTAAAATTAACGACAAACAAACAGCTTACTAAACATTATCCAATTGGTGACTTGCCAAAAATTGTATTACGTAAGAAAAGGTTTTTGCGCTATTAATTAAAAAATATCCAAAACTTTATACTCTCGTTTTGTTGTTATTAATTAATTTTCTACCCGAGGTCTACAAAAATACTCTGTGTGTTTCCGTGCTAACCAATACCTACACATGGAGATGGAGACTCTGAATAAGGGAGGCATTTTAGCCCTAAAACAGGGTGCAGAGCAGTTTGAAGGAAACCGTTTAGACAAAAGTTATTTTATTTTATTAGGGATTTTTGTATCTTAAAGTTTTCTTCTAAATTTAACGGTTCTTAAGAAAATTTGAAAAATAGTTTCTATTCTTCAACAAACTAATTGTTAATTATGTATTTCGTAATTCATTTAAAAGAAGGCTGCATTTCATTCAAAAAGATAGTTCCTACACTAATTTTGAGTTAATTGCTCAAAGTGACCCTCATGTACTTAAATTCGAGCATTTGCTCGACATAGAAGCATTCGACGAAATCTAGGGATATTTCGATCAACACGAATGTCTGTAATTCAAGTAAATGGGAGTCACTTTGAGTAATTAATGCAAAATTAGTGTTGAAACTATGTTTCTGAATGAAACGCGGCATTCTTTTAAATGAATTACGAAATAACCAACAATAAGTTAGTTGAAGAATATAAGAAACTATTTTTCAAATTTTCTCAAGATCCGTAGGTTTTAGAGAAAAAAATTTAAGAAACAAAAATCCCTTATATTAACAAAATTTGTTACTGGAATAAACCAGAACAATTTTAAATTATTCTGCAAAAACAATATTTCTTAAGGGTTGAAGGTTAACGCCACCCCTAAAGGGGTAGTTCTAGTGGTGCGATATTCTTAAAATTTCTACCACATTGACTTCTGTAAGATAGGTTGGCTGTATAAAATCAATAAAAAATTTTCACTCGTTTCGGTGATAAAGTGATTTTTTTACATTTTAACTTCAACTTTGAGGACCTAGAACTTTTTAGAGTATAATTTCAAGAGAGACAAATGTCATTGGTCCTGGGAACTCACTGTAGAGCGTTGTCGGTGTTATTCCGGGACACCCTGTATAAGGGCTAAAGACCTCTGTAGTTGAAGCACCTGCGAATAAAATTTTAAAAAAAGCCGATATTTCTAAATGGTTTTTCGAGCTAAATTTTTAGAAGCAATCAATTCTCATTACAAACAACTTTTCTCAAGGTTTAATTACACGTAAGAAACCTTATAATACGTTTATCTAAAATCAGGTGATTTCTCGTAGTGAATTTTGAGCGGAAATTATTATTTCGACTACTTAAAAAGGATATACATAGTATGTATTATTAGCATTGTATTAGTACCTAAAAATAAATTAATTCTAATTAACTTTTCGTATTTTCTATATTAATTTCTTATTTAAAATCTCTAGTCATACCAAGCCAAACACAGTCGACTTCCTAAACTTCACCATAATAATATAAATGTTAATTCACGTGAATCAAGTAGTGGTAATCGAAAATTCGAAAATCCGCTACGGTTATAAGTTAATTATAAGTAATAAAGTAATGGAAAATCTCATGAATTGTGCCCTTAAAAATTTAAAACTTTAATCGGCTATTTAAAAAAATTCACGCGATTGATTAAAACGAAATTATTATACAGGCTGTTCGGATATTCCTTGGCCAACGCTCTACACATGATTCCACAGGTCAAAATAGCACTAGAAGCTCCTATAACAAAAAGTTGAAATCTCAATAATAAGAAAGTTGTGGGGCCTCAAAGTTGAGTTTTAAAATTTTAATTTTTGTCATATTTACTATAAATGTTACCGAAATTTTTTGATATTGAGCACATTTACTAAGAATTATAAAGCCTAGAATAAGACGTAGAAAAGTTTTAGAAATCTCTGCAATAAAGGACACTTAACCTGAAGTCTAAATTTAATTTTAACCCTAACTTTTTTGTCTGTTCTTGTACACCTTGTATACCCTATACCTACCAACTCCCTATTGAATCGCTTACCCGTATTACCTACATAGCGAAATAGCCCGTAGAATCACGTTTTTATAATTGCCTGCTTCCCTAATTGTTTTAGAACAAAAATGAAAGAGACAAAAATTATGCAGAATTCAAAATTAGGAACGATAGAGATTACATTTTCAATTTGCGTTTAGTGAAAAAACTATTAAAAAGGTGTTATTTCTGGATATCAATGTAATTAGTGCTAGGATAGGTAATAACCTATCCTAGCACTAATTACGTTGTATTAACGATACAATAATAATCATTACATTACATATCCCGATTAATAAAAATTTCAACAACTTTTCGACACTTTTTTACTCTTTCCCTAATAGCAAGATGATATTAAATGTAATACCTTTTACATTTCTAATTTTAAATTGTGCATACTTTTTGTCTCTTTTCATTTTTACTCTAAAAGAATTAGGGAAGCAGGAATTTATAAAAACGCGATTTAGTGCTATGTACTACGGGTAAACGATTCAACACACAGTATAAGATATAATGGGGTATTATACTCTGTTCCAAGCTCTTCCGACTTGACTTCTCGACTCTACCTACTAGTATAATCCCGTGTAATCCGCCTTATACATTTGGTTACGATTTTACCACTTTTATAATATACAGTGTGTCCGGGGATAGGTGGAACACGGGCGATCTCGCTTATTAGTGATTTTCATAAATATTTTTTAATAGAGATCAAAACAAACAAATAAATAATAATTACTACTCAATATAACTGCTCCTTACATTCATACATCCTTACAATTCCTTGGCGAAATTCCAAATACGCAGCTGGAAAGATCGTTACATCGAAATTTTTGAAAATATGAAAAGTGCCGTATCGGTTTCAAATTTTATGTCTGAATAAGAAATCGGCGTAGGAATAATTTTTTGTCATGACTTTTTTATTTTCCTCTTAAAATAAGAGTTGTTTACTGATGTATAATTTTAGAGAAACGGTAATAAAGACCACCTTGTAAAAAAATCTGCAAAAATAAAATTGTGAATTAATTAATTTTAGAACAAGCAAAAACTTTTAGAAAGAGTAATATTTTTTGGTAAAATCCAACGGTGTTCCACCGTGGACACACTGTATATTATAGGTAAGGTAAGGTAAAAGTTTAAGGAAAGCTATTATTCTACAAAGTTTAGGGGAACAAGACACACTGGACACTGGAAATAGACAAATCACTGCATCGTTAATATTAACAGTTGAAGATATTTTTAACTGTAAAAATTTACTGCACAAGATGAAGTGAAATTTAAGAATTTTGAATTCAAATTTTATCGCAAGGTTTTTTATTTTTTACATAAAAGAAAAACAAACAAATTAAAAAAAGTTCAAGATGGAAAAGTTCTAAATATTCTTGGTCATTCGTCAACTAATCAACCATTTTACATTTTGACCATTCAATTTAAGGGAGAAGACCCACTAGAAATCGAAATTTAAGCCGCTCGATAAAATTTGAAGAAGCAATACATATTGAAATTTCGCTTCATCTCGTGCAGTCAATTTTTACAATTCATCGACAGATTACAAGGATATTCAACTGTTAATATTAATGATGCAGTGATTGATATATTTCCAGTGTGTTGTTTCCCCTTAAACTTTGTAGAATGATAACTTTCCATAAGGGAAAAACTGAAACTTTTGCGTATAGAGGTATATTAGGGAAATTTATATCGGTCTGATATTCCCCCACAAGATTACCCTAAAGTGTTGTAAGGTATTTTTACAGACACCCTGTATAATTTATAATAATTAAAATAAGGAATAACTTCTAATGGTTTTAAAAATTTAAGTTACGTCGGTTGCTACGTTAAGCAATTAATAAAACCACAGTTAAAACGATCACAGACAAACGTTTCAATTCTAAGTGATAAAAAGGGTTATCGAGTTTAAGTTTGGGATCGTATTAGGGATTTATTTAAGTTAGAATTAACAAATAGAGCATTTCGTTATTTACACTTTAGCCAAGTTTCAAATTACTCCTAATATAGAACTAAGTAACCGAATAATTTAAATTGACCTAATTAGTACGATAGTACTTTCGAGTTGCTTCTTTTCGCGATCTTTTATGTAAATCCTATTCTATTTTAATAATGTGCGCTCTAACAAATAAATTTGTATTTAGTTTTTAATTCCGTATTTATGGTAAACATTTTAAGTACTAACTCGAAATTTTCGATCACCGTCGATATTAGACCCAAAATGAATTTCTAATTTCAACAGAAAATTGGTAAGGTACTTTTAATTTTCATAATAAAAAGAGTTAAAGGACGTCATTTAACTAAAGTGATTTTTAAAATTGAAAGTCTTTGCTTTTCATTTTTCATAATGGAAATTTACTAAAGTGTAGGTGGTTTTTCTAGTAAAGTTGATATTAAATCGAGAATAAACTCCTCGTCCAATTATTAAAATCCACAACCCTTTTTTGGAAAATATTTAGTCGCTTTTAAATAAGATTTCATCATCAGCAGATAAAATGCATCAGATGAATCCATATTTGTAGGTTGAAGTACTTTTACTTTATTTAATAAAATAAAAGTCGCTAACTTTAAAGTTAAATTAAAGTGAAAAACTTGCTTATGAAAACCAAAATATTTTAAAGTTCACTTAAGGTTGCGATTTTGCCCATGTTAGAAATCTTGCAAATAGTGCTTTACTGGAGCGGTTGAGCAGCGAAACCTATTAATTGAAGTTACAAAAAAATTATGTAGATAAAAAATAAAGTAGAAAGATTGGGCTACAATGTAAGCTAAATTTTGTTGCTGAAATGTTGATATTTAATAGAGATAAGGCTTACTGAAAGTGAGGAAAATTGCTTGCTTTTATTTACCCACTTTTGGGCCATTTTAAAAATAAAAATGAAAATTCTGAGATATACATATCGTACTCTATACTTTCTTCTTCACTTTAAGACTTAGTTTTGAAGAATAATTAACATAATGAACCTGAACCAACCGTTCCAGTAAAACGCTTTTGAATTTTTATATTTCTATTATAAGGACAGGGGCCTTCTGAAATTGGGAATAAATTCGCCTAACTATGTCAATTTTAATGTAGCTATTTGATAACAGTCCTCGGAATTTAAAAGGCATTTTTTTTGTATTGTGCCCATTTTATACCCCATAAAAGAGAGAAAAATGCAACAAAAGTAATTTTTTTAATGGTGAAGATTTGTATTAAATTTTTATCTAACATGTTCGTCCTTCGAACACGAAATTAAACAAATTAATATTTAAAAAGAAGTAGAGGTATGTTTAAACAATATCAAGTTTAACGTAACACAAGTTAAACGCGTAGGTAAACACTAAGTTGAAAAAGTAATCGACAAACACGACGTAAATTACCAATTAAAATGCTTTAAAAACATAAAAACAAATTTAATTGAAGTAAAGTAGTAAAGTTCAAATTGTGGGAATTTTTTTGGAAATCAAAATCATACAATTTAAATCCGACCCTGTATTATAATCAAAATTAATAATAGTTCGTAATACCGAAGTACAATGTACGAGGGCCATCCAGAAAGTGGTACTCGTTTGTGCAATAAAGACACAGGAGAAAATATTAACAAATATACACATTTTTATTGGAAAGAGCATACTTTACACTACTTCTCCACATTATCACCAAGCAAATTGAGGCATTTGTCATAACGTGTGACGAGTTTCTGTATTCCAGCGTCATAGTCCTCCGCCGCCAGCTTATTGAGATACGTAGTCACGCCTCGTTTAAGTTTTCCCGCCATAAAGTCTTTAAAGTAAAGTCAAGAGATGAAAATCCGAAGGGGCCAAGTCCGGGCTATAATACGATGGATGGTCGAAGGTTTCCCACTTGAATTGCTGGAAAAGTGGGAATGTGTGTCTTTATTGCACAAACGGGTACCACTTTCCGGATGGCCCTCTATAAGTAAAACCACTTTCTCTCGACTCTTATAATATATGGTAACTTATACCACCAGTAGAGAGCCAAAGAGGTACAATAGGCATCACAGATGCATTATTGTACAGCCACACAAAAATGTATTCAACACTAGTAAGTTTCTTCTATTCATATACATTTTAGCAGATAATGGCAAAAAATCAAGAATACTATATAACTATAAAACATTCAATTTGTAATTCGTAAAAATTGCAGTGCAGAAATTACACACTTGCGGACAAAGTAGTCATAAAAACACCTATAGTGGCCAATAATTATTACGACGACTATACATCTGGTACCCACTGGTAGTGTATCGTAAGTCACCAGAGCCAAGGAAAATTGTTTCCCTATACAAGGTGTCCCGGAATAACACCGACAACGCTCTACAGTGAGTTTCCAGGACCAAAAAAAACATTTGCCCCTCTTGAAATTATACCCTAAACTGCACTCCTAAAAAGTAATAGGCCCTCAAAGTTGATGTTAAAATATAAAAAAATCACTTGATCTCCGAAACGAGTGACAATTTTTTATTGATTTTTATACAGCCAACCTATCTTACAGAAGTCAATTCAAAATCAGTGTTGGAACTATCTTTTTGAATGAGATGCAGTCTTCTTTTAATGAATTACGAAATAACCAATAACCAGTTAGTTGAAGAATAGAAATTATTTTTTAAATTTTCTCAAGATCCGTTGGTTTTAGAAGAAAAATTTAAGAAGCAAAAATCCCTTATTATAAAATTTTTACTGGAATAAAGCAAAATAGTTTTAATTTATTCTGCAAAAACAATATTTTTTAAGGGTTGAAGGTTAACGTCACCCTTGAACGGGTAGTTCTAATAGTGCGATTTTCTTAACATTTTTACCACACTGTAAGATAGTTTGGCTGTATAAAAATCAATAAAAAATTTTCACTCGTTTCAGAGATAAAGTGATGTTTTTAACTTCAACTTTGAGGTCCTATAATTTTTTAGGGGTGCATTTCAGGGGTATACTTGAACTCACTGTAGAGCGTTGTCGGTGTTATTCCGGGACACCCTGTATTATAATACTATTACATGTATTGCAAACAATTTTCTTCTCCTCCAAAACTATAAGTATGTGTTTCAGTATGAAACACATATTACATGTATGTATCTTAATATCGCGAAATGGTTTGGATTTATACAGGATGATTTTGAATCAGCGTTAAAAAATTTCAGGAATGATAGAAAAAGTCAACAGGCGTCGCCGACGCCTCGTAACCCCGTAATTCTCTCTGCAAATTTAGGAGTGAAAGTATTTAAGAAACTGTCTTTACCGACGGGGATATACACTTTGCCCTGATGCGAGTCACCCTAATTATTGCAAATTAAATACTGGATTTATGTTTTGCTCATGTGGGTGGCTCGTTTGGGGTGGGGGTGGCTTATATCATAATTTCGTTGTTAAAAATTAATTTTTTGAGGATATTGAGACCTCGAAGAAATATTAATGTGGGGGTTTTCCTGCACCCAATACCGCGTATTTTGAACATTAAACGCACATTCGCCAGTAACACAAATTGACGATAAGAATAAGGGATCGGCATTTGCATGATTTTGCATTTCTTCGAAAAATATAACCCTGATCTCTTGGTCAACAGGAAATATCTCCAGATGGCACTGCAGTTTAAAATGGGTGTTATCGATGCTTTTTCAACACTTGAAGTGCCGTCTGATGAGACACGTCTCTTTATGTGCAGTTATCTAAATATTGAAAATAATGATTCAATTAGTACCTATGGCTAGCTTTGAACGTTTACACACGGTATACTAAGTTAAATTAAACTATGTTATATCAAGGGCTAAATGGAAGAACAGGGGTGGGTCTACTCTGACCCACCATCCGAACTTGCCCTTGTGGTTTACGTCGGCGTATTTATTTAAAGTATGTAATTCTTACATTGGTACGTAAATAAATTTACTATTATTATTATTATGTAGTAATACATTAGTGTATTACTCGAAAACGGTCGTACAATCAACTTGCAGCAGTTTTACTCTATGTGCCGTTTATACGGTATGCAACTGCTGTCAGACAGTACCTAACTTGTGAAACTTTTACTTGCTAGTGGACACGAGCCTTTACACTTCTAACCAAAAATATAGTGGTTTTTATGGTTTGTCTATAAAAACTGAACTATTAGATAGACTATTTATATAAAAATTTTCATTAAAACAAAAGCATAAACGTGAAAACTGAATACAAAGACCAAAACGTTCTAAAAGTACCTAAGTAAAAATTTAGAGATGACATTTTCAATTTTTTCCTTTATTATGACCCTAAAACTTAGGACTATGGCAAATTTAGAGTACAAAAATTGTTCAACAAGCAGAAAAATGCAACTAATTATTTTATAAATACACAATAATACATATAAACACACGTGCCTCCAGAACGAGGCGGACAGTTTGAAATTTATAAATTTAATATTTTCTCAACGAACACAAAAACAACATTAAAAATTCTTTGATAATATAGATAAAGGTTCAGGTAAGGATAAGGTACTTAAAGTTTGGTATGCGTAAAAGATCGATAACTTAGTAATTAATACATTTTAGTACAGAGCAGAGTCAGGATGACTCCCGACTGTGGTTACGGGTTAAATTAATTTCTTAATGTTTAGAACTCGATTATTTTTATTTCTTGGTAAAAAGTCAGTTTTCAATTATTGAAGTCACGATGCAAACAAACGCAATTTAGCGATAGAACGAAATAAAGAAGAATGTGTATTTTAGAGGGTGGTCGTACGTCAACAGATCAATATCGCTCGAGATGCAAATTTTATAAAGCCTTTTTTTTGAAAGAAAAAATCAAAATCCTATCTTACAATATTCTTTACTCTTTGGTGATATAAAATCACCTACAAATAAACAACAAGATTACACGAGGTAAAGCTGTGTGCTTGTTTACAACTTGGGGTTGTAAATAACTAACCCAGATAGGTAAATACGAATGTACCTACATTTAATGAGATGACTCACAGTCAAATAAAGCTACATGTTTTAACCAAGTACCTACTGTATTAGGTTTCACGTTATTCCAGAATGACTTCTTAGCTTTACTTACGTTAAACCGGTTAAAAAGAGCCATAAAGTATACTTTCAAAACCATCTTAGACATTTGTTAAAAATTTTAGCTATTTTCTTTAATTTTTTCAGCTAAAATTTTGAACAAATGTCTAAGATGGCTTTGTAAGTTTAATTTATTTCCTTTTCAACCGGCTTACTGTAAGTAACGCCAAGAAGTCATAGAACATTAAATTCACACACCACACAATCTCATTCCAATTTTACTTTACCACACTACACTACACTAGTTCTATGTAAATGGCACTTAAAGTCAATCGCAATCTTTAGTAAAACGTTACCTATACCACACTCTATCACACAGAGGCCCGAGGAGTTAACGTAATTATTCGAACATTGCTCAAAGCGCAAAATAAATAAGTGTTAGGTAATGATATTCAAAAGGTTTCTAAAACCAAAATATAAAACATTTAAGAAATAATCTGTTGAAAGCTCGCATGTTTGTTGAGCTTATAGGTTATAGGGCTCTATATCGAGTACGACGAATTTAAGTTTTAAGCCTAGTTTACACACAAAACGATCGAGGACGTGTTGGAGAAAAATTAATCGTTTAAACTTTGTACATAGAAATGCTCGAGCAAAAACATCTCCTGCACCAAGCTCATGTCAGAAAAAACTTTACGAAATGGCCTGACTATAAATACCGCTTTGTCACTCGGTATAGTTAATAGGTATACTAATTTCGCTAGGTAAAGTTCTTTTTGACTTACGCCACCAGCAGAGAGGTTACAATTTAGTGAATAAGGGGCCTCCCTTGAAGAAGTTAAGTACCTGTAAGGTTCGAATCTGGGTACCTACCCCTTTTAAAAGCAATGACAATTATATGAGGCAGGTAGATTTTACAAAAATATTAAAAATTCTTATATTAATATTTGCTACAGTATTTACATTGTTATGAAAAACGAAAAACAGTACGGTGCCAAAGGTTTAAAAAATTTAATAAATATTTATTTGTATACAAGCATTCGTTTGCACAAAAGAATAATAATTATAATGTATCTAATGCAGAAACATATAATTTAAACTTTGGATATGGTTTTTTTGTTATAATTTTTAGGAAAGAAGTGGGTACAATTTTTTTAAATCCCCTACAATCCTTTTTTACAAAAACTGTGTATAGGTAATTAGGTATAGGTCAATTTACTAAGATTTGTCAAATTCAAATAAAATTAAAGTAAAATATTTTCGCAATATTTGTACAAACCAACGCCTGTATACAAATAAATATTTATTAAATTTTTTAATCTTCGGCACCGTACTGTTTTTCATAACAATGTAAATACTGTAACAAATATTAATATAAGAATTTCTAATATTTTTGTAAATCTACCTGCCTCATATAATTGTCATTGCTTTTAAAAGAGTTACCGAGATTTCAACCTTACACAGGTACTTAATTTCTCTAAGGGAAACCCCTATTCACTATTGTAATCTCTCTGCTGGTGGCATAAGTCAAAAAAAACTTTACCTAGCGAAATTAGTATAACCGTTTACTCGCAAAAAATGTTTAAGTTAAAATAAAATTTAGTGCCATTTTTTTCCTTACGCATTTAATGTCCCAACCTGCTAGCTAAAGTGAGCTTAATATCTTGCAAAATAATTCGTAACAGGAGATGGACTGGTTATGTTTTCATATTCGAAGGGTGTCCGCTGTCCCTCAACTGTTAAAATTATTTTTGAAAACATAACATTAGATAATAGTTTTCCAGAAATATGTTAGTAGGTACGATGAAAGCAAAAATTATTAGCCACTATTTATAGGTTCTTTCATGACTATTTTGTCCGCAAGTTCGCAATATATGTTTTGTAATTTTTGCGAATTACAAATTGGATGTTTTATACAGCGTCCGGCAACAGGATTGAATGGTTTTGAAAAGGTTGCTGTGGAAATACTGTTTATTTGACAAACGTCAAATAGTGATAAAATTGTAGTTTATTATTGAAGGTTTTGTGTTACAATGGCAAATTGGCCGGTTAATCAACGAATCTTTGCTGTAAAATCATTTAACATTTGTGGCTGTGGAACTTCAAAGAATGGACCAAGATGAAGTATGGTTCCAACAGGACGGCACCACAGCGCATACAGCTAGACGGTACATTGCTGTTTTACAGCGTATGTTCCCGAATCGCCTAATTTCCAGGTTTGGTGACATTGCATGGCCCTCAAGATCACCGGACCTGACGGTCCCGGATTTTTTTCTGTGAGGATTCTTAAAGTCCAAAGTGTACTCTACGCGTCCCCAAACACTTTTGGAACTCAAAGAAAGGATTCGTGAAGAATTAAATTTGATAAATGAAGATTTACTCAGACGCGTTATGGTTCATTTCAGAAACAGATTGCATCAATGTATAGAAGAAGACGGTGGTCATCTTAGGGACGTGATCTGTGCAAACTAAAAGTGCTATAAGAAATTTCCTGAATTGTGTTTTTAGTTGTAATAGTAATAAGTCCAAATATATGCTTTGTTTGTTAACAGTGGCTTATTAAAAACCGTTCAATCCTGTTGCCGAACCTTGTAGTTATAGCACTCTCAATTTTTATGCCATTATCTGCTAAAATGTATATGAAAAGAAGAAAGTTACCACTTACTAAATGCTCAATACATTTTAGTGTGACTATACCTACTTCAAAGTTTGAACCTTATAGACGTCAAAAATTTTGACTTAATAAGTAATAAATATGCCCCCCCCCCCCCTCTATAACGCCCCGTATCGAAATGAAATATTGTACAATTTACTGAATTTACTAAAATTTTTAAAAACTTACGCGAGTGTGCGGTAACGTCAAAAAAAGGAAAATACTAACTAAAGCGAATAGGTACATATTGGAAATCGTCCAAAATAATAATTATCAAACCGTCATACTCTATCATACTCTTCTAAAAGAGGATATTCGAATTTCAAAGAAAACATTTTTTCTAAATTCGCGGGCTAAGTAGAATTCTTTTGTTATATAAATTTATTGTTGTTCCAAAAAAGTAGAAGCAAAAAACTGTTTTTATTGCTTCAGTTTCTATAAGAAGCAAATAATAAATAATGTAACATAAAACGTGCTATTTTAACACGGGTATATAAAAACCAGGTGACAAATTTAAAAGTAAACTTACCATTGGACAATTCGGAGCTGGCCCACGAAATATAAACAAAATATGAAGATAAAAGAGTCCACTTTAAGAATATTTTTATTAACAACACTGCCATAATATTTGAAAAACTTTTCCGACGTATTACGATATAAACATTATTATTAATTAATGTTGTAAACAAGTAGAGATCACAAAATGTAGCAGACCGATGTCTGCCTCGTAAAGGTGTGCATCCATAAAGAATAGAATAGCTTTGCTATCCGACAGCGGCTGCGCAACACACCCTTTGCCAATACCACCGATAGATCCCCACGTTTCTCTTTACGCAGATTTGACTCCGATAAACCTGCGGCAGGAACGAACCACTCACCAAAACTTATTTATCTTTACAGATAAATTTAAATCCTATTCTGATTAACTACATCCCGTTAATAATTAATTACGCTGCCTAACTTTAAACGAACTTTTATCGAGAATTTCCCAAAATTTTTAATTTATAAATAATCAACTCGCGCGGTTAAAACTACGAATATAATCAATCGACCTTGTAATCGGCGATACCGGCTCAATAATAATTTAAATAACCCGACTAGTTTACCTTATTTATTAGGCACTCGTTACTCGTTGCTCGTTAAGGAATAAAACGACTCGCGGCGAAAAAATAAAATCGTATCGTAAAAAGTACGGAGGTAGTTTTTCGGTATTACAAAAC
Source organism: Malthinus flaveolus (assembly GCA_950108345.1). Taxonomy (NCBI): domain Eukaryota; kingdom Metazoa; phylum Arthropoda; class Insecta; order Coleoptera; family Cantharidae; genus Malthinus; species Malthinus flaveolus. The sequence continues at coordinate 14,946,921 of OX467290.1, forward strand.
GCGATTGGGTAATATAACTTTTGAAAATGCAACGCACTTTTACTTTCATTTACCTTCGAAAGGGGGGGGGGGAGGGGCAGACTTGGAAAATGTACTTTTTTGGTAACTATGAATCTTTATAAATCCTTTTTGTATATGGAAATAGTACACAAAAAATTAATAAATTTTCTAGTTTTTAGGCTCCTTTTTTGAAAATTTTGCACTATCCTTGCCAACACGCCTCTTTGTAACTATCGGGTAATTAGAATTTTGCGACCACTTCCCACCGATATGTCGTTCATTAATGGGTTTTTTCGTTACAATCACGATTAAAATCATTTTCTTATTTGTGGGAAATTTCGAATCATGTACGTGAAACGAAATTGCAAAAAAAATTGCTTACGAAGAAGATGTTTTTTAAATCGTCGCATTAATCGACAAATTTTAATAAATTAACGTGCGTGACATTTAAGTTTAAGTTAACTTAAATGTCGTTTAAGCGTGACGAGCATGAATGTGAATAAATGCGAAATGTGGTGTGATGTACACTATTTTCCAAAAACGTCACTTGACGACTTATCCATTTTCGCCTTACAATTTAGGCGGTTGGACAACCGACTAGACGCTACCGTACGCAAGGTTGTATATACTGACAACTTTAGTTTTAAAATTAATTATGTATTTGTTTTTGTAGATTTTTTATTAAGTACTACTTAATTTTTTAAATTACTTTCTAGGTGGCTTATAACTGTATTGCGACGCGACAAGCTTAGAAACAATTTCTACTTTTCGGAATGATGATTGATGACACAATAACCATATATACTAATAGTTAGGCACTAAGTATATAAATATTATGTATACGTTTTACAAATTTTTAAATATTTAGGGGAAATTATTTAGATAAATCTAATACGTTGCAAATTAACCCCAACATACACACACATGTTTTTTCACATGTGTGTGTATGTTGGGGTTAATTTGCAACGTATTAGATATTAGATTTATTATGTATACGCTTCCTTAATACCTTCTACCAAGGTTTATACATAGGTTTTAATCGTATTCTAATTTAAAGAAATTGTACAGTTGAACGATCTTCAGAAACACCTTGTATATTTTGAGTACCTAGTTCTCACGATATTTGGAGTGGATAGTTTTTAAACGAACACTCTGTATAAGTATAATTACAAATTATTTTTGAAAATTTATTCTCTTACGGTATTACGAGAACAATATTATTGTTTTAGTTCTAAACTACTTAACTACTTCACTTTAATTTAAAAATATTTTAATTTTTAATTCTTTAAATCGTTACTACAATTTAAACGAAATAAACAAGATAGGAATATGTTTAAGTTTATGAATGAAACATAAAAAGTGGCCACAATAATTTTACATCTTTAGTTTAATTTCGGTTATTGCCCATAAAACTGGAAGTTTTAAAATTTTAAATTACGCACAAGCATGCGCACAACAGGCACATGTAGCCAACGAGAACATGGCAACTGGAAATCGAACTGTGGGCACCGGTGGGGTTGGTAAAGCAGAAACATACCTACATACCATCATAACCTCTATGGTAAATACGAAATTTGTAAGTGAAACTATGTTGTAGCGATGGTTCGAAATAGCGAAAGTTTCGTCGAAAATTAATCGAGGGAATTAGAGTTACTACCGTAAAAAAGAAAAATGTCTGGTTCCTCTCATCATTTTTTGCCCGGATTAACGAGTAATGTCCAACCCGGAGGAATGCGTTCGCAATTTGGTACACCACCGATGCAAAACCAAATGGGAAATGGCATTTCAAATCAAATGGGAAACGGTCTACCTAACCAAATGGGAAATCAAATGTCCGTACCGTTATCAAACCAAATAAACTCGCAACTTAATAATCAAATGGTCTCTCAATTAGCCAACACCATGAACACCCAAATGAATGCGGCCATAGTGAACGGTAATCAGATGTTAGGACCGATAGGCCAACAATATAATATCGCCAATAACAACTCCATTAATCACCAAGTACAAAACTCGTTGCAAATTCAACAAAGTTCCATGAGTAAGATCGTGTCTGTATTTTGTAAGCTCCAACTAACTCACGTTAATATTAGCCAATTTGCAACATCATACGATGCAACAAGTATTACAACAAGCTCCAAACCCCACGCCAACACCTCCATCTCAACCCCACGTACAGCAATCCAAGGAATTCAACACTGCCTCCTTATGTCGAATAGGACAAGAAACCGTGCAAGACATTGTTAGCAGAACCCAAGAGGTATTTCAAACGTTAAAAACTATCCAAGTAAGTTTTTCAAAACCGTAGTCGAGTTAACCAATTCCTTAATTTGTAGCCACCCAACGGTACTCCACAAGGTATTAGCGCTAGCAACGAAAAAAAGGCGAAGGTGCAAGAGTTGTTAAGAACGATACGGGTACTATTTAAAAGACTTCGATTAATTTACGAGAAGTGTAACGAAAATTGTCAGTTACAAGGAATGGAGTATACTCATATCGAAAGTTTAATACCGTTCAAAGACGAAATCGATCCCAAGCACGACGAAAAGAAAAACTCCGAGTCTTACAGGTTGGCATGCGACGAGAGTAAGGAGGTTATGGAGCAAGTCGTTTTAAAAAATAGGCAATTGAAAGAGGTTATCGACCATCTAAGACGTATTATTTGGGAAATAAATACTATGCTAACGATGCGTCGCTCTTAAGTAGGTAATTTTAATTTATTTTAATTTGTATTTTGTTAAGTTTTAATTTTAATCGTTATTACGAAATGATTGTTGTGTATATTTTAGGCACAATTGCTCTATCATTCGTGTCACTTTGGTGCTTGTTCGTCTTCTATTCCAGTGAACCTTATCTTTTAAGTACAAATAATTATTCGACGGCCGTTTGTTCCAAAGCGCTGTTTAATAAGGAATAATGACTCGAACGGCGATCTCGTAGATCGTCATTTACTAGAGCTTTCTACGTGTGGGCTTGTGATACTCTACTAATACTCAATGTCGAACAAGTAACGTTACGTGTCGTTTCAAATTTTGTTGCCTAAAATATCGTTATAGTCATTTTATATAGAGTACTCTTTTCTTATTTGTTATAGCTCGCTAAGCATAAAAAACGAATGTTACGAGGGATCGATGTAAAATTCGAGTTCTCGGACAGTTCGGGAAACGCATGAGTGCAAGATGTTAACGAAGATATACTAGTCAATAGAATATTATTTCATTTGACCACCCGGCGGCTTGAATTTTATTTCATCGCTCTATACTTCACGGATAATACGGGACATCACGACGAACGTCGGTTTATCGCTTATTGGGAACGGTTTAAAACGAGAATTTTAAAAGTTGGGCGTCTATGTCGGATGAAACGTCTTAAAATAATGTTGATGCTGCATAGCTTTCGGTTATATCGCAACTACCTACTGTCTTATTTATTTCAATACAGGGCGATTCCAAAATGGCCAATAATCTCTTTAGTACGTTGTAGGGGATAATGATTGAAGTAAAGGAAGCATAGTAAAAATATCTTAGCCGCTAATTTGTTGAGAAGAAGTTAAGTTCAGAACCCAACTCTGAATTCTGGTAAAATTTGAAACTTCTCTTCATTTTCTCTAGTAATCTACTTGTTTTTTTAATTATTGGGCAATGCCCATAACACTTCATTCTGTAATATTAATTTTGAAAATCGAAATTTTTGTATCAAGTTGTTTCAAAAAGTATGTGGCAACCATGTTTTGAAACTACACTTACAGTGGCACATGCCACTTTTTTGTTTTTATCTGCCATCAATTATTAACATCAGCATAATGTTGCCAAATCTATATAATTAACTTCTTTAATAATTCCAAAGTCATTACGATTTTTCAGTTTTCCGTCGCTTTTATAATAATAAATCGGTTTTATGCGAAATGCCCTTCACCTATACTAATCTCGCTACCTTGCACTGTTTTCGAGATTCTTAGAAAAGCTTGACAGTATCGAGTCTCACAAAAACAATTTTAATTAATCCCAGAGGGTCCTTAACTTTCGTGCTGCAATTCTTGAAAGTAGAAGAAAGTGCATATTCCGCAAAATACAGTTCTCTGTGTATGATCGAAAAATAAAAAGAATCTGGGCAACTAAATACGCTGATTTATTAAATAGTGAATGAAGCGCAGTAATATTTGAGGCTTCGTGCACTATTACGCCATGACCATGGTTCAGAAGCTAGAACAACGTATTCTAGTAATGCACTATTGTACCGATATTGGAATTAAACCGCGCCCAGTGAACGACTAATTGACGCTCGTCGTGGCACGATTATTTTTCTTCGTAAAATCGAGACCTTGCCAAAGTCCTTTTCCTGGATCTTTGTCATTCCGTATGTACGGTGTGTCTTAGATATCTGGTTTATTTTTTTTACAATTTTATATTATGATAGAAACATCATTCGGTTTAATAACTAGCTACAGAATTCAAATTCGAGTTCTCGGACAGTAAGCGAAACGATGTAAGCTAACCAATCGAACGCCGGTATTTTGTTCAACCATCCGAAGGTTAGAATTTTAATGTAATCGCTCCGTAAAAGGTAGTCGAATTTTATTAAAATCACCCATTTAATTAAGTTGTAGTTTAGGAAGTTTTTTTAATTTATTCGTAGTTCGATATTGCTAGATGCTTATGTAAAAAGTTTAAGTGTCTAACAATTGAAATAATAGGTCGTGTCGTAAAAGTGTGAGATATGAAGTGCCGTGTGACTTTTGTGTTAAAAAAAATTGTTTCTGTTTAAAAAGAAACGACGTTTGGCACTTTGTAGTAAGCAGTCTCGATACATTATTATTTCGAAGGTTTAGGAACGAGTTGTCTATGTAAGGTGTGTTTAGGGCAATCTATTACTATACGTGTGGAACCTTTTAAGGGTTACTCGCACAAAATTTTAGCAATAAAAATTTAATATTTATACACATAGTAAAGGGAGTGCCTTTTATTTAGGTGGGCATACTAATGATAAAAGTTTGTAGCTTGAATTTGTATTAAATTCTAAATATTTTGTAGCATTTTCAACTTAAGCGTTTTTTTTAAGTATTATTTAATGTGTATAAAAATCTATACAAGGTGTAATAAAAATGATTGGCCCACTATGCATACCGAGTGTTTGATCGCTTTGAGTATGTAACATGGAAAATTGGATATTTTGCATTTTCTAGTACGCTAAGTTTGCTTTTAAAAATTTCATTTTGACGCAACAAAATTGTTAATATTTCATTTCCTGTAGAGACAGATAAAATATAATGTGGTGCGGGAGTTTGAGAACAAGCAAAAGTTTTTATAAACAGTGGATTTTTTAGATAAATCAAAAATAATATTTGTTTTCTCTTTGACCCCCCCCCCCCCGTACCTATTTCTTGTATAATTAATTCAAATTTTATTCTTTTTATTTCTAAAATGTTCTTGAAATTAACAAGAAAAAAAGAACACCACCACAAAACTAGAAAGTCCAAATTGGAACACAAATACATAAACGCCCACATCGAGCAAAATTGCTTTGCCATTATACTTCAATATTAAAAACAGCCGAATTTTCGTGAAGTGGTCATTGGTCATTGGCGAGACCCAAGACCACATGGTTAATCAATGCCACAATTCACGAGAAAGAATTGTGTCAAAATCGAATTTTTATAAGCTAATTACTTAGTAATTGGGTAATAATTCAAATTATTTGTACATTAACGTATAGGATAACACAAACAGTTGCAGTTAAGTAACTTTTGTTTTGCAAATTAGTGGCAAATCATTCTTATTCCTGGGAGTTTTGGAACTCGAGAATTCCTGAAACTTTTCGAACTTAATATCCCTGGGACTTTTTGAATTTGGTGAATACACCGTGAATATAGAGGACCCCACTTGTAAGTAGATCTGGAGACCATGTGGACCACGCTATAGATCCTGCAAGGTCGATACACCTTCCGTGATATAGCTCGGAAACGACTCATTTTAGACCAAATGTTTGTTACACCCTGTATAATAATCGGTACTTGTATCTACGGCGCTTGTCTTAACGATTGCAACGTTCAGCCGTAGTAATGGGTACAGGGTGATTTATTACATTACCTCACCGACAAACTTTGCCATTTGAAAGCTCATGTAGTTTTAAGAGAAAAACATTGGAACATAATGTACTATTTCACTTTTAAGAAATTAGAAGACTTCAAAGTTTACTGCAGAAAAAGAATTTAGTATTAGTATTGTTGACTAAATACAGCTAGCATGGTAGCAACAACTTAAAATATAGGTGCATTGTATAAGGCTTTATAGAATTTCACGAGAAGCTGGTAACGAAGCGCTGATAGTAAAGGATCGCGCTAAGTAGAATGAACGTGTGTGCAAGAAAGCTAGTAAGTCCCTATCCTTACAACAGTAACACTTTTGATTGAGACGCGCTATATATTTAGGTGATTTTGAAACATTAAAATTATTAAAAGCAAACCTTTGAAGACTTCTATATTCCTTAAATTAGTGAAATAGGACATAATTATGCCAAAATAATGTTTTTCTCTTAAAACTACTTGAGCTTTCATATGGCAAAGTTTGTTGGTGAGCTAATACACTGCTCTGTATAGTGACGAGTTGTAACTAATTTTAAAAACCATCTTCTCTAGGATTAAAGTAATTTCTGAGTTCGAATTGTATATCGTAGTTCGCCGACCTATTCGATTAGTCATTTTTATTTAAAATATTTTATTTATAATTAGTTTTTAGAATATTTCTATCTGCAAAGTAATTTTGAAAATGAATCGAGTGTACTTTGTTAATATTTTTTGATGTTCGATTTTACGGGTGTTCAAATTTAAGCACAGTGGAATTTTTGGATTTGACTGATTATTCTGTGATCGAGATTTTTATATTGGAATATTTTTTAACTCTATTTGATATGACGATCTTTAAACAAAATCTTGTGATTTATGTGTCGAAAGAATTCTTTTTTATAAGAAGCAATTATGTGGACGTATTATTAGATTATTACAAATAATTACCGACTGTGATTATTAGAGACCTTCTCTTGTATACTCTTTGTAAAAATAATCACTTAAATTGTCGCAAATTTGCCATTAATTATTAATTGTTTAAATGTATTTTGATAAAAGGTATAGTGTATACTCGATTCGTTTTCGTAGTTTATTACGACTTAACAGTATCAACGACATTTTGAAAAAAAAAGCATTGGCAATCAATTACTTTACAAAATTGTAAAGTAATTAAAATTGTTCTGTTGTGTTGTTTAAACCCAATAAGTTCTGTAAGAATTGTAATCTTGTAAATAAATTGAAGAATCGATAATGTATCTCTAACATATCTATAGTTTGTTGTAGATCTATTATTATAAACAATAAATTTTCAGTAATTTACTACTGCTTTGCGTAATATCTAAAGTTAAGCTCTCGATATGACAGAGAGATGTATTATAGCATTATAGCGTTTCACGTCTGTTCAGCATTTCAGCTGCTGCTAAGGTTAGAGTGTGGACATGGTCTGGACCTACAGTTTTACGTGAGTTCGGACCCGAATCTGAACGCTCTTAGCCGTTCTGGCTAAGGGGAAACGTATAATCGCCTAAAATTTCTTAGTTGTAAACTAGGAGAATATTCCGACATAGCTCTGGACCTGCGTGACCTGTGTACTACGGTACTACCTACCTGAATCATAAATTATTTTCCACCCTATATTTTTAATTTCACAAAAATATTAACAGATTGTCCCAATTTCTGTATACGTACTACTGTTTTTTCATTGTACTTTAGAAAGGATAAGTAAGGTTCCTTATTAAATTGATAGCAAGCATATCTCCGACGTGCATAAAGATAACATTTAATAACAGATATAAATATATTTGTCAAGTACCTATAAGTATAAGGCAAGTTTTACATAAATATTTCGTCCAGTTGACCTTAAGTAAATTAGTAAGTACATATTTTATAAAAAACAAAAGAAAAAATGAGCTCAACTGGTAGCAAATTTTTGTACTAGTTAATCTTTGAAACAATTAAAAACCTATAAATTGAAAGATTGTTTTAATCTTATAAAAAGTTTGAGGTAAACAAATTATTTACCCACTAGTGTTGTGTGATATGGTGATACGTATAACAGCATCGAACGAAATAAAACCTTTAAAACGTTTCTATCCAGCTCACAACAATAAATTAACAAGGTTGCATTATACAAGGTATGGCGAAATACTTAATAAAGTTTTTTTCTAAGATGCCTTCTAAGGGGGATATAGCCCTTAGAAGACGGTTCCCTGAAAAAATTTTTATTTAATATCTCTCAAATTGGAAATACAATATTGAAATTTTGGATAACTACCAACTTTTTAATATTTAACAAGACTCCATGAGATGCCCACTCAGAATAGGTTATACCTGGAGCGGAGGTGCAAATAACCTCCCTAACTTGTTTGTACATAGGTTTCTTTTCTTTTTCATATAAAATTATTAAATTTAACCTACACTAAGTTGACATCCCAAAATCTTATTAAAGTGGCCGTGTTAAGCATCAAAAGTTGGTAGTTTACATACGCCAAATTTTAACATTAATAATCTCCAACGGTTGGAAAGATTAAATAAAAACTCTCTTCTAGGACCACCTTCCAAGAGCGGTACCTCCATTAGGCGACATCTTAGAAAAAAAACTTTATTAAGCTTTTCGTCATAAATTGACTTGCTCTATATCCACTAAAACGTGAGTACACATTTTAGAATCACCTTGTACATATATATAAAAAATGCAGTCGCCAATATTTACGTTCTTATGCCATGAAAAATTTTGGGAAGTCAAAGGAAAATTTGTAGATAGGTATACAATCGTATACTTTTACATAGAAACTTTCCCCTAATATAATTTTATTATTTAGTAATTCTTTAAATAAATTATAGAATTTAATTGTACTTAATTAATCGGACTGTTTTTAAACTAACGTCGATAGTTCGTGTGGCGAATTTGTAGTTGCGACACTACTCATATCTAATGCGGTATTCGGCATTCCGGGACTAACGCTTCCGCTTGCTTCTCTCGGATGCGACATTTTGGTTAAATTCATATTATCCGTCGTGGGCGGTGTTGTCGTAGAAGGTCGAACTATGTACGGTCCATTACTGTGCACTTGATTTTGGGAATGTATAAAACTGTGATTGTAGTTTGTTACGTGAGGTTGATTTAAATGCGCTATTGGCGATGGAATATTATGAAATGTATGTTGAGTCGTCGATTGTTCGTGATGTTGTAAAGCTAACTCTTTTACGGCATTAGTTTTTTCTCTTTGCCATATAAAAACATTGTGAACCATAGCACAACCGCAGAAGATTATTCCTAATCCGATGAAAACGCTTGTAACTATTGCTGGAGTGGAATGGAATTGAATAAATGTATATAGTATGATTCCTATTAAAAATTATAAATGAGTATTTTATAACTCGGTGTGGCGCCGTCAAAATAAGATTCGCGTTAATATAAACATTGTGGTCGTTTAATTAGGTTCCTACTCAGGTAGGATAACTTCGATGGACTTGTTATTCGTATATTATAGTGCACTCGACACGAATCGAGTCATTATCCGTGTTTTATTTTAAAGCACGAATCTTATTTTAAGGGCACGATGAAAATTTAATTACCCGTTAAAAACACTGGAATAGATATGAAAAATCCACCAACTGCGCATACTCTACTGATAGACGACTTCTGCAAATATTTATTAGTTCTGTCAACAAAATAAAATAAAATTAATAAAAATACACAATAAGAGAGCATAATCAAATAGGAATAACACGGGTTGACGGACAGATAAACAGATATGTGTAAAGACATACAGGTAGTATTCGGGTCAGGCTATAATCGTCAATTAATAGTTAGGTATTAGATGGTATTAGTAACATTGTAGTAAGTACCTACAAGAGAAGTAGGACTCAGAAACATGAATCCTTGTTCAGTCATCAAGAATGAAAAATCACGACGTTATAAATTAACTAATAGCATAAAGTAACCAATAGATTAATTACTCTATGCTAATAGGTAAGTACCATAAAAACAAACTAACTTATTATCCTAAAAGTGGCTAGCCTTGAATAATTATTCTTAAATTTATCGGTAGTGGGTAACTACATTTTTTAATAATTAAATTTTACTAATTTTTTCACAAATTAGTTTTTATTAATAAATTGATAACAATTTACAAATCCATATTTATGTTACAGTTAAAGTGTAAAATCCGCTATTTCATAAAATAACTACAAAAAAAAGTAGTTATTTTATGTTTTATGAAATACCTAACGATACATTAAAGTGTCGAATAAAGTTCTATTTTACGCTTTACCTAGGTATTCTATAGAATTACAGTGATGTAAACGTTAAAGTGTAGAATCGTTGATTGAGGGAATCGCTCAATCAACGGTAGAATGATGTAATTTTGAGTCTTTATTATTAAAATTGAATTTTTACTTATACCGTATAAAAAACAAATAGGCACCCTCGAATTTTTCTACTTTTAATTGAAACAAAATTCTTCTATACCTACTCTACAATAATATTTGAATCATTCTGATCAATGATTCGATTCAGAATTAAAATATACAGGGTGAACAAGACCACCCGTATCAGGCTTTTATTTCTCTACAAAACTTAGTTTTTTTTTAAGATCGTTTCAACGATACCACTTTTGCCCTATGGTGCCATTTAAAATTATGGAGTTCTTGACATTCTGAAACAAACTCTTCACCATGCCGACCTCTCCCCGGAATAAAAATAAATACCATTTCATTCTTTATTATAGCTTTTGCTATAAATTTTTTTGATTTAACTCTCTACGAAGCGTTCTTGAAAAAAAAGCCTGATACTGGTGGTCTGGTTCACCCTGTATAATATGGGATCCAAGAATCCCAAATTTTTAACCAACTAGAGGTTTTATCGTCTAGGTACACGAAATGGTCAGTTGAAACAACTTTATGCCTGATCCCAGTTTAATGTGTGAGACCAAGCCCCCCCCCCCCCCGGCGCTGTCACTGCGGATACCGTCTGGTATTTCATGGAATAACTAGTTATTAATTTTATAGATTGATAGAATACCTGAATAGACACTTTAACTGTAACGCATACATTTTCTCATCCATTCATTGTACCGCGTTAATTATTAATTTAGTACCATTCAAGTTCACGTAATAATTATTGTAATATTATTGTAAGAGCATTTTACGTTAATTTCTGTGAGAAACACGAGGATAGGCGTTACAAAAAATCAAACGTTTAATCCCAAAAAATTAAATATCGAATATTTTGATCCAAATTCTTAGAGTAGAAAGCTTCACATGAAGCGGAATTCCGCAAAATCGGTTTAAAAAATTTCCTGGCGGGAAATTCTTAACGCATTTTTTAGTAACTTTTCGTTAGAAACCAAAATAAAAAACTACTCAGATTTTGAGCTAACAATAACAAACTTAATGTGGATTCACATGATGCGATTTTCCACATGCAAAATCCGGAAGTCAGTTTTTTTTGTAACGTTCTTTTTAACTTACGCTACCCATAGAGAGAGGTTACAATAGTGAATAGAGGCCTTCCTTAAGCCCCATTTTCATAGAACTTAGTGCAGATTGATGATGTAGTTTGCTGGTCTAGAACTCGCCAAGTAGGCAACGTGGCGTAAAACCATTTACATAGACTTTAGTGGCAATTATTTTTTTTCCTTATTTTTTTTTCTTATTTTTTTTCTTAAGCTTGAACAATGAGATTAAAATAGTACTACCGAAAACCAAAATGAAGAAATAAAATGAAAGCAACTATTTTGTCAGCTGTTTATTTAAATTTCAAATAGCTGGGCGACGTGGGAGAGTTGCGCTTCTATGATTGGCTGGTGCCGATTGAGTGGTCTAAAACCTTACAAACTTTAGCAACGACCTTGCAAACTATACTTCATTGTAAACGCGTTCATTGAAAATACCCTATTCAAGCTTTTAGACGACGCATGCCCTTAGCAAAACGATTAGACTACTGTCTATGTAAATGGCACTTTAGAGAAGTCAAGTAGGTAGGTAATTGTTGAAATCTGCGTAGACCTGCATGGAAAGCTCGGGTCTCAACCAGATTTAATTTTTTTCAACAAAACTTGTATTTAAAATTTAAATATAAAACGTGGTTGTAGTTGAAAAGACAACATCAGGGGGTGTCAGGCAGGTAATCTTTGCTGTAGAACATCCCTTTGTTTTCTTGCACTAATAGCGGCCCCATAGCGGATTTAGTTTTCGTAAATAAGCGGTAAGAATTCTTAAAAGGTCTAACCAGATTTCAACACCTACCTACCTGCTTAACTTCTCTAAGGGAGGCATCGATTCACTATTGTAACCTCTCTGCTGGTGGCGGAAGTCAATAAGAACTTGAAAAAGTGGCGCCACCATACTTCTAAACGTATACACAAAACAACCGAGGCAAGCTAAAATTTGATTTTAGCTCTTTTGAGCAGTTAATAATTATTACGATGGTTCCTAACTAAGTCGCTAAAAACGCGTTTTGCGAATTTTACACCACGCACCATGTGAACATGAACCACCACATTGTGTCGTTCTAGTGAGATTGTGGAATTCCGCATCATGCGAATCCCACATTAAAAATGGAAAAATAAACGGCCGCTTACCTATCGTTTCCTCCATGCGGACTTTTAACCAGCTTCACGGCAAACAAAAACTGAATAGCGCACACTAATAAACAACATAAATTAAGTGACAATGTTAAAGCACATAAAGCTAAAGTCACTTCGTACACCACTACGTATTCTTCGGCGGTAATCACAGTTAACTGTTCTGCCCTAAGAACTTCGCGTATATCATTAGCAGTTACGGGGGAAATTTTTAATAAAAATATTAACGATAATAAAGCCAACAATAAACTCACTAAACAAAGTAGCCCTAAACTCACTAGCATTTCTTTAACACCTATTTCTTTCGATTTGCTAATAAACTTATTAACGTTGCTCTCATTTTGAACTCTCGATATGTTAAGCCCTCCATTTATAATTTTATTCGCCGGCGTTAAGAGTGCGTTGCTCACAACAGAATGTTTCGAAGCATCCAAATTAGTCGTGTGTGTTAATTGCGAGACGTTTAAGGGATATTGTTGTATTCTGGAGGTGTTCGTGGTAGGCGAACGATATCTATGAGGACCATGATCTAGTCTGTGCTCCAACACCATGGAGCTATCCTGTCGGGAAGAGCGGTTGCCCACGCCACCGTTTGTTGTTAACATGTGCTTCAACATAATATCGTATTACCGGCATTTGTTCACTTATAATATTTTATTTATAAATTAGTATTAGTTGGGCGATCTCTTAATCTCCCATCTATATTTATAACGATGATTCGTATCGATTACGTAATTCTTCCACATAGTTTTCAACTCGTACATATTTTCGATTTAGCGTAATTTTATCATCTTCTTTTATTCCAATTTCGCCTTCTTTCGATAAAGCCTGAAACAATAAGAAAGGTTTTTATCGCCGACCAAACGCACCTTACACACCTAGATCGCCACGGGAAGTTTCCAACTGCCATAACGGACACTTCCCGACACCTGTTGGGCCGTTTTTACCGATTTTTATTGGAAAACGAAAAGTTCTCCCCCTAAAATATAGACGCGATTCTAGATTTAAAATATTAAACGTCTATACCATTATTAGTATCTATAATACGGCGTTATAAATTCGAACAGCTATTTAGCTATTCTATTAGTACCTACTAATTATACTTCGTAATCCTTAAGAGACGCGAAAGTGAAAATTTAAAACAGCCCTTATAAATTTTCGAAAAATTGTCGATCGTGTGGAAGCAAACGATAAATTCCAACCCCCCTAAATTTCCGAAACCGTTTACATAATTATTTGGACACGGGATACCACTATACGGGAATCTATTAGTAAAGCATAACAACTATAGAGTTGTTATTCTTTGCTTAGTGTCTATACGAAAGAGACAAAACTTAGTTTAAGAGTGTGTACCTATGGATAATTAGGTAATCCCAGATCTTGCGAAACATCAAATAGTAAAGTCATTTTTTGATTAACACTTTCGATAATAAAAGATAAATTAAAACCGTTTTTAGGGACCCCAAAGCGACCGAATTTTAAAAAACGTTAATAAATAGATTAGAATAGCACATGGCTTTTAATGTTTAAAACATGAGATCGTGCAATTTGTAGCCATTCCTTTTTTTTTTTAATTTCTAAATATCAATAGGTATAGGTACACAAGCGAGTTTGTTAGTGTCTTATGTCTTACATTATTTATATTTTTTTTATCAAAATAAATTTTCTTTCGATCACTCGTACCTTTTTTTGATGTAAAAGTATTTTGTAAACAAATTTATTTTTTAAGTTTGCGATGAAAGACATTTGAGGCTTAACAAAAATTTTTTTTGAATTTTTTCCTTCAGGTAGTTTTTGAAGAATATACAATAGAAAAGTACATAGGTAATCGAGTCGTTAGGTAGAATGTTTACCCGACGAACAGGTAAAGCTACATACGTGGCTCGAGAGAAATACCGAATAAATACACATATCAAATAGACGTACTTTTCATTCCTGTCATTTTATCTTTTACATTTTGCACCCTTGCAACTAAGTCATTCACTTGCACGTTTATTTAACTTTTAGTTTAACGCATCGATAAAAGTTGCGCGCACATATCGACTTACTTAAATCACTTAAATGAACTTACAGTTTTTACGACGGCAATAAAACGATTCCAGCGCGCCAAATGAGTATTTGACGTATCAACGTACATCCCCGTAACACACCTTCGACCAATCGAGAACGTCGATCAAAACCGCCGTATTATTCAAATCCGATCGAATAAACTTTGCACAATGTATACAAACCAAACATTTTGTATACATTGCTTTGCACTTAAAATTTAAAAGGGACCATTTTTTAGGAGAAACTCTTCATTTTTTAGTAAATGGTGACCAAACTAGATTTTGGTAAAAAGTTCAAATAATGCTTACATAAATAAAACTATGTAGATATAGTAGTTTAGGTACTTATTATTAAAAACTTTCGAGTATAAGATTTCGACTCGAAATTCGAAAGATCGAGTAAGGGAAAAATAGACAGAATGTTTGATGTCATAAACATGTCATAAAAGGGGCGGTTGCGGCTCTGGTTAGGTACTTAACTCGTGAGATACGCATCCCTATTCTTTAACCCCTACTTATTTTTACTTATTAATTACGTTCAATAAAAATTTCTTCCTACTTCCTACCCATTTAATTGTTTTAATTATTAGAAAATACGTAAGAGAGCTTTTCTGTTACTTAACGCTACCACCATGGAACTAGAAAAATCCATGATGGCTACCACATACTCCTGACTCCTGAGACCAAATCACCAAATAAAGACGATTTAACCAAGTTTACATCTATCTGAAAGTGCTTCAGTCGCTATCGATCTATCGAAGCTCGAAAATCTTCAAGGCATTTATATATTTTATATTTTTTACTAAATATACAGGGTGAACCAGACCACCAGTATCAAGCTTTTTTTTCAAGAACGCTTCGTAGAGAGTTGGGTCAAAAAAATTTATAGCAAAAGCCATAATAAAGAATGAAATGGTGATATTTTTATTCCGGGGAGAGGTCGGCATGG
The DNA here is from genome assembly GCA_950108345.1 of Malthinus flaveolus. Lineage (NCBI taxonomy): Eukaryota > Metazoa > Arthropoda > Insecta > Coleoptera > Cantharidae > Malthinus > Malthinus flaveolus. The sequence continues at coordinate 14,962,569 of OX467290.1, forward strand.
CGAAGAGTTTGTTTCAGAATGTCAAGAACTCCACATAATTTTAAATGGCATTATAGGGCAAAAGTGGTATCGTTGAAAAGATCTTAAAAAAGTAAGTTTCGTAGAGAAAAAAATTTTATTACTCCCACCCTTTTTGAGTAATACTTGATTGAAGTTAATAAACTCAAATTTAATATGCCTAACTTATTTTAAAACCGACATTTTAAAATCTTAGTTCACAATGTCACAATTATTAACAATCAATTGTTTTATCATTTGATTGTAAAATCATGATTGTTTGATAAGCGTTTGTGCATAAGATTAAAGTTGAAATTTCGTTTATTAATAGTAATAAAATCTATGAGTCTGCAGCTTGGAAATAAGTATTCTAAGAGAAAAACTCCTAAAATAAAAGTTGTAGAGCATCAAATTCTGCATTCATGCGTACCAAAATTTTTAAATTCTGTCAAGTATGCCTATACACCTAATAATTGTATTAATAATTGAAGGAGTAGGTGAATAAAAGTGTTATAATCGTATTTTGAAAAAAACTCTGATTTTGTTGCCCAGTCAAATTAGCCAAATTCAGAGAAAATAATCGAGTTTTTAAAATTTGTATTAGATTTTATTATTATTTTTAAAATAAGTTAGCCATGTTGAATTTGAGTTGATTAACTTTAATCAAATATTACTCAAAAAGGGTGGAAGTAATAAAAATTTTTTCTCTACAAAACTTACTTATTTTTTTGAGATCTTTTCAACGATACCACTTTTGCCCTATGGTGCCATTTAAAATTATGGAGTTCTCGACATTGTGCATCAAACTCTTCGGCATGCCCACCTCTCCCTGAAATAAAAATATCACCATTTCATTCTTCATTAAGGCTTTTGCTATAAAATATTTTGACTCAACTCTCTACGACTAACCGTTCTTGAAAAAAAAGCCTGACACGAGTGGTCTGGTTCACCCTGTATATAATATATATATCAGTATCAGGCTTTTTTTCAAGAACGTTCACACGGTCACACTGGTCACATTTCGGAAGTTCGAGCCTGAATAGTGAATACCATGGTATATTTTTGTGCCGCGAAAATTCGTCCATTTGTAAGGTGCGTGCGCGAGGAGGCATTTAATTTAAATTTATGTTTGACCAAAGTTGGACAAGCTAGGAGCTAGGTTATGTGTGACACTTCGATCACTTCGATTTTGTTGTTTTTAGTGTTACTGGTGTTACTTACTGTAAACTAATTTTTTACGTAAGAATGGGTAAATTTGGTAGATCTTTATCGTAAACGAGGCCTTAAATTAGTAATTTTAGATTCTAAAAGCGAATCGGATTCTCAGTCTACGCCTCCTAAAAGATCGAAAAAACCTAAACGAAATCACAAAGTTCGATACGAGGACGAATATACGGGTAACTTGGTAATAGCTGAAGACGTCACGATCTCGACTTCGAAATTAAAAAATTCTAAATCGTCGACAAGTAGTAGTAATTCAAATAAGAAGCGAAGAAAACGGGATAGCGCCACTTCGAGCGACGAAGAAAGATGGTTAACCGCGATCGAATCGGGAAAATTAGAAGACGTAGATGACGAACTTAAAAAAATAAAGCCTAAAGATCCGGCCCTTATGACGGCACGACAAAGAGCCATGTACGATCGAGGTTTGGATGGAGGCGTCGGTACCTCTACCCCGGCTTTAATGTCGTTACCCACTGGTTATAAAGTAATATAAATTTAACGGAATTATTTGTAAGTAACCTCTTGTTATTTAAGGAAAAAGTTATGACCGCAGAAGCTATACAAAAAGCGGCAATTAAATCTCAAAAACGTAAACAATTGGCAGATGAGAAACGAGAAAAAGACAAAAAGAAGACGATGGACCGGCTACTTAAGAAACAAGAATCGAAAGCAAACAAAAACACGAAACCGAAACCGAATCGTTCGTTAGTACCTTCTATTCTTTACCAGCAAAGTATCGACAAATCTATACTTAGTTTTCCAAAAAATTATGAGTGCCCGTTAAAACCTCAAAAAATTAGCAACTTTCCTATAAAACGATATTGTAGCACGGGTTGTGGAAATTTAAAGAAATATTGCTGTTCACAAACTGGCGCCGCTATCTGTAGTTTAGCCTGTTATAAAAGGAATATTGCCAAAAGAATAATTTAAAAATTTATGTGACCTGTCACTGTGTTTCAAGCAGGGTTGAGCCAAGATGACCACGCATAGATGGATTCACTTATTGAGTGAATCGTTCTAAGCATGGAACTAGAAAATAAGTGGAATGGTTATAAGCTAGTGTGAGAATATTTAAAAATGAAGCGTCAGTGGAAAGGGACGTTACTCCGTAATTATGCACGGTGGAGTACACCAGGGTACTCTACTACGAAATTCTTGGAACTTCTTTATGGAACTGACAGCTTGTTTGTTGCCAGGCATTTCATGTACAGTAGGTACATTTTGAAACGGCGTTGGTAACTTTACCACCAGCAGAGAGGTACTATAATTAATAATCTCATTCTAGTCTTCTATTGGACCTCTCTGCGGGTGGCGTAAGTCAGAAACGTTGTTTCAAGTGTACAAAGTATACTTGGCGCGTTCAATCTTTCTACTTATTTTCTAGTTCCATGGTTTTAAGTCAATCTCCTGGCTGACTAAAATAGAAGTACGCGGGTATTAAAAATAAATATATTACTATTATTCATTTTTTTGTTACTCATTTTACTGTTAATAATAGTAATTAAAATAATTCCGGATTTCGAATGCGGTATTCTACATCATGTGAATCCCGCATAAGTTAAGAATTTCTCGCTAAGAATTTTTTTAAACCGATACTTCGAAATTCCGGATTTTGTATGTGGAAAACCGCATCATGTGACTCCCACCTTAAAAATGAAATCCTGAATACTGAGACACATTTTTAATTTTTATATAATTGAAATTCGCTAATAATACATCGTATTACTGTAGCTGTAAAGAGATGGCGCTAATAAGAAACCGACGCTTAGCACGGTGGGTTGCGTTCTTTACTTAGGACTAGGAATAATACGTACTGTGGTTGTCGTTATCTCTAGTTTATAGGTTATGTTATCGTTTTGTAAAAAATTTTAATATTTTTCTTATTTCGTAAGAAAAAAAATTAGAATTGGGATGCTATACGAAGCATCGTCGCAACTGCGCTCATTTTAAAAGTATGTTCCAAAGAACAGTCTCGATATGGCTTTCGATATTTTTACCAATATTAATAATAACGGTGGAAGCAATAATAAGAAATCGTAACGACTCCAAATATGACCCACGTACTAGTGGTGATTTATCTCTATGGATCGACGAAAAACAAGTTAAAATGTTCAGCGGTAAGTTTTTACAAAATTTTATTTAATTAAATCCTAACATAGTCCTTACCAAATAGGGATGTCTATGGAAATATACGCGATTGTAAATGGAACGGTTTTACCTTACATTCTCGATCCTAACTTTGAGAAATATCTACCGTTAATACCCGCAGAAGTTGGTTACGTTAATTTTACTTGGAAAGCCGGAATGAAAAAAAAATACTACTATCATTTCGATCGATTGCAGTCTTTCGATGAGAGCATTTTGGAACCACCTGTTTTGTCTATTAAAATAAAGGGCCGAGTACCTAAACGACCAAAAGAATTTAGTATTTTTCTCCCATGCTTAGGAAACATTTCGGGAATCGCCACCTTTGGTATCGGTCTGTTAATTGAAACTCGTAAAGGTAAGCCTTTAACGGGAACGCCGCTACGATTGAAGTTGAGAAAAGAGTGTTCGCAAAGAAGTAAGTATCATTCACGAAGACGATTGAGAGCTTTTAAGTGTGTTATTTAGTTGAACTTCGGTATCATCACTTACGAGATTTCTTAACGAAATCTTTTCTAAATAATCGTTTTATCATAGTTTGGAGAAATTCTAAAAGCGGCTTTCTTTTATTAGGTCGATTTAGTTTTCGAATGAATACGATATTCGTATTATTAAGGGAGATTGTATAGTGTCTTACATTAGGCCTCATGGTATAGGTTTATGCACAAGCTGCAGATTAAGACTTGCACTTTTTTGACTTCAGCTCGTGCCTGGCTCAAGCCGAGAGTATCCCAATCTCAATGAAACACACTAGTAGTTTTGTAGCTTTCTTATGTTTAAAAGCCTATTGTAATAAAACTGCAATCAGATTTTCACTTATTAGTTATCATGTATCGGCTATAGTCATCCAATTCTTAAAACCTGTATTGCACAGTATAAGTCGATGGCTGATAATATTTCAAACAAGCTAAGTAGTAATAGGCACATATCAGTTCGTAACCAATGTGCTTACGTATATATTGGCACAAGCACATAAAAATCCTAAACCAAATCGGGATCCATAACCGCAAGATAAATCGCTACACATTCGATAGATTGTGCAAACCAGTGCTTGAAAGAGGCGAGAGTTGAAAGAGACGAACGGAAAATTTGAACTTCTTAATCGGTTTTTTTAAGGTTTTTTCGTCGACTACTACTTCACCATTTTTATACAAAATACAAAATATGTTTTGTTATTATATTAAGTTTTGACTGTTTCTTTCCTTAAAGAATTATTTAGTACTCGAAAAGGGAGTCAGTTTTATTATGTGCCGCAAACAGACATGATGAAATGGCCAATTTTAAATACCTATTAGCAAAATTGTATAGGCGGCCGACATTTTTTGACGTAGCAAAATTTTAAACCGAAATTCTTTTCAACTAAATAACACACTTAAAGTGTGAGCTTAAACATTGTTTTTGTAGATCCAGATCCGGAGTGCGATAAAAAATGCGCAAATAACGGATGGTGTAATCACGAGAGAATATGTCAATGTCCCGAAGGATACATGGGACCTTATTGTCGTACCGCATTATGTTATCCCCAATGTATGAACGGGGGTAACTGTACGTCGCCAGGAATTTGTAGTTGTCCTGAAGGATTTCAAGGTCGTTATTGTGAAGGTGGAATCTGTGACGAAAAATGTTCTAACGGTGGCAAGTGCGTCCAAAAGGATACTTGCGAATGCTCTAGAGGATATTACGGATTACATTGCGAATACTGTGAGGGACTAGTACTTTCTTAATAACGTGACGAAATAAAAGTTTTTGTAGCTAAGTGCATTATTCCATGTTTAAATGGAGGAAAATGTAAAGGAGTCAACAAATGCAGATGTCCAAATGGCTTTAGAGGCGATCACTGCGAAATCGGTCGAGCAAAGCCACATCGTAGCACTTGTAAGGTTGCTTGCAAACATGGAACTTGTATTGACGATGTTTGTGTTTGCGAACCCGGCTGGTACGGTAGATTGTGCCATCATAGTAAGTTAATCCATAATTCCTACGTACATTAATGTGTAGTAATTAATTTGTTTTAGTGCAAATGTAAGTTCGTAATTTTTGTTCCGAAGCTCTTGTACTGTACGTGCCTTACGTATCTTTAACAATAAACGTCATGTGATAAGTACTTTATTATGTATATATTGGTTTTATATAAATTAACTCTTTCGTTATTGTTTGATTTATATCTAACTTTCTCCAAATAGAATCATACACCGATTTCTACGATATCTTTCCCAACCTCACTTCCGTTACTTTTTAAATTAGGTATAAATAGGTGATAGCGGGACCTCTGTAACAAATGATTCCAATTCCAAATATAGAATTAATTATTATTACCAGACTTGTGTAATTTTATGCGCACTAAAGTGTTGTCGATGGTCTAAGAATCGGGGTTCTATGTGCGAATTTAAATTTTGAACCAGCCACTGAGGGCTACGCTTTCTTCCACCACAAAATTTTTTTAACCGATTTTGCGGAATTCCGCATATGTGAACCACTTTTAATAGATTACAGAATGAATTAATAATTGCTTATTACCCGCAGCAAATGTCTTCAAACTTTTAGAATACGGCCGGTAGTTATTAATATGTTTAACTTAAACATACAAACTTACGAACTTTTTGTTACACCCTGTATGAAGACCTGCCCAATGAATTTTTAAAATTATTTCGTAAAACCAATGTAATGTGGTAATGTTAATGTTTACCTAACTATTGAGTTTTGTGAAAGGTAAAGAAACCTACTTTACCGACCATGTAGTGACAAGACACCGGCGTCAGCGCTGCCCGACCTGTACCTGATAGTACCGGAGCACCGGAGTATATAATTCGTCACGTCGTAATCTTATTTTGTTTTAAGTAAATTAAATATAAAAAGGAAATATTTAAATCAAGATATTGATTAAAACCACCACTTAGGTAGGTAAATTCGTATTATAATAGTAAGTAGTTATCACCTAACTGTCAAAATTGCTATCACATCGGGGGGAGGGTCCATTATGACATTTTAATGGCAAGATAGTAGAATTGGAGTTTTTATAAATCGAGCTTTATTCATTTTACAGATATAGATACGCCTTAGTAAAGAGCAGCTAGCCAAAATGCCGGCTGTTCGAGGAGATGGAATGCGAGGTCTCGCAGTCTTCATATCAGATATAAGAAACTGTAAGTTTTTCGTAATTTACTTTAATTTAATAACAGCCAGCGCTTTTGAATAGGTAAAAGTAAAGAAGCCGAAATTAAACGTATAAACAAGGAATTAGCAAATATTAGGAGTAAATTCAAAGGGGATAAGACGTTAGACGGTTATCAAAAGAAAAAATACGTATGTAAGCTCCTATTTATATTTTTACTTGGACACGACATAGATTTCGGTCATATGGAAGCTGTCAACTTGTTATCATCGAATAAGTACTCGGAGAAACAAATCGTAAGTGTAGCGAAGAGCCGGTTGAACGAACAATAATAGTCTTTCTTTCAGGGCTATTTATTTATATCCGTATTAGTTAATACAAATAGCGAACTAATTAAATTGATCATTCAAAGTATCAAGAACGATTTGGCTTCGAGAAACCCGATTCACGTCAATTTGGCACTACAATGCATTGCTAATATCGGAAGTAGAGAAATGGCTGAAGCTTTTGGAAATGAAATTCCAAAACTTCTCGTTTCTGGGTTTGTTACGCGACGCTTTAAAAATTTTACCTTAACGCAAATTTTGTAGCGACACCATGGACGTCGTTAAGCAGAGTGCAGCCTTATGTTTATTGAGGCTTTTTCGAACGTGTCCAGAAATAATTCCCGGCGGAGAGTGGACGTCACGCATCATTCACTTACTTAACGATCAACATATGGGAGTCGTCACGGCAGCCACTAGTCTCATCGATGCATTAGTAAAGAAAAACCCGGACGAATATAAGGGCTGTGTGTCGTTGGCCGTTTCTCGTTTGAGCAGAGTGAGGTTTCTTCGGCCCTTCCATCTAAGAAGTATTAATTCTCTACCTTTATAGATCGTCACTGCCAGTTACACCGATTTGCAAGACTACACTTATTACTTCGTACCAGCACCTTGGTTGTCGGTTAAATTGTTGCGCCTTCTACAAAACTACACTCCTCCAGGTGAGTCTTGCACTATGTTTATTTAGTTATGACTTATCTTGATCGTAGCTGAAGATCCCGGCGTGAGGGGTAGACTTAACGAGTGCTTGGAGACTATTTTAAATAAGGCCCAAGAACCGCCCAAGTCTAAGAAGGTCCAACACTCAAATGCCAAAAATGCTGTTCTTTTCGAGGCCATCAGTCTAATTATTCATAATGATAGGTGAGAGCGATCCGATGGCTATTTTTGTTCTTTAAAGAGATGTTTTCAGTGAGGCTAATCTTTTAGTAAGAGCTTGTAATCAGCTTGGACAATTTTTAAGTAATCGCGAGACGAATTTAAGATACTTAGCGCTTGAGTCGATGTGCCATTTAGCGACGTCGGAATTTTCTCACGAAGCCGTTAAGAAGCATCAAGAAGTTGTCATTCTGTCTATGAAGATGGAGAAAGACGTTTCCGTGCGACAACAAGCTGTTGATTTGTTGTACGCCATGTGTGATAAAACCAACGCCGAAGAAATTGTTCAAGAGATGTTGAATTATTTGGAAACCGCCGACTATTCGATACGCGAAGAGATGGTTCTCAAAGTCGCTATTTTAGCAGAGAAATATGCTACCGATTACACGTGGTAAGTTTATTATTGCGATAATATAAACTTAGACCCGACAGACCAACTAATTATTCCTCATTACTTAGTTGCTTAAGATGAAAATTAGCAAATACAATTACTCGGTCACTGACAATGATAATATTGTTTTCACCGCCTTCATTTTTTAGCGAAACTAATGTGGGCGTTACTTAACTAGCAATTTATATCTTTAATCAAGTAAGTTACTTGAGTAACTTATTATAGTCAAAAAGATTGAAAAAACGTTTTAGTTTTAACATAAAACGAGTATTTTGTGGAATAAAATGTAGTAATCTACTCCAATACGGATATTTTGAGCTTTTCAGTAATGGATGCACGAAGTTGTCACCATGGAAAGTCTTGCTTGACGTGCTAACGACTCTGTAATGCGAGATACCTTACAGTGCTTTAGGGTAAACTTGTGGGAGAATATTAGGCCTATTTTGTATAATATTTTTATAATTTTGGCTTTATACAGTATATCTACGTTTTGCTCTTGAAACTTGTATGTCTTCCCACGTTTGAGGTTGCATCTAGGTTTACAGTTTAATAGAGTATATTAATGTTTTGAAGATAAAAAAGCCAATGTTGTTTTTACTATTGCCTATTTGTGTGCATGTTCTATACAAGATGATTCTAAAATTTCGTGGATATAAGGTTAATAAAGTTTTTCTCTAAGGTCTAAGGTATCTCCTAAGGGAGGTACAGCCCTTGGAAGGTGTTCCTGAAGAGAGTTTTTATTTAATACCTTTGAAACCGTTGGAGATATTAATGTTGAAATTTGGCATAACTAGACTCCGTCCAGTCTAAATATTCCTCTTAAAGATTGAAGAGTCAAAACTGTAAATCGACGGGTGGTACATAAGACGGTATATTTCTTTGTATTTTCTGTTTGCTTTAAAATAAGAAATAAAATGATCCTGCAGTTCTCAAAATTTGCTTGGAAAAAAATTAAATTATTTATTATTGTTACGTATTTTTTTAAAGTTAATAATAAAATAGTTTACGCGGCTAACATACCTACATGTGCAGAGGTTCTGACATACGTAACTACTTAATTCTTTGTTAAGTTAAAACGCTCAAGTTTTATTTTCTTTTAAATTTTGAGAACTGCTGATGTGCTGATCGTTTACTATTCCTTGTTAAATGAAAAAAAGAAAACTGTACAAAACTATTAAGAAAGAAAGAGTACAAAAACTGGGTGTTTTACTACCTCCTGGTGGTTAGCAGTTTTGACTCTTTTATCTTTTAGAAGAATATTTAAACTGGACAAAGTCTACCAACTTTTTTCATGCTTAACAGGGTCACCTTAATTAGATTTTGAGATGTCAACTCAGCGTAGGTAGTTAAATCTGGAGTGGAGGTGCAAATAATCGCCTTAACTTATTTGTTTCGTCGGTTTCTTTTGTTTTCATAGTGATTTACGGAGAAAGGGTACCCTTGCCAAACATTGATAGGATCCATCGTTTTCGAGTAAAATTGATTTGAAAATTTTTTTAAAGTTGATTTTTATGCATAAACGGCCGTTGTAGGTCAAATTTTTGTTCCTTTATTTAATTTCAAAAATTTTTGTTTCTTTATTTAATTTCAAAAATTTGACCTACAGAGGCCGTTTATGCATAAAAATCAACTTAAAAAATTTGGTTTCTTTGTTTGTTTGATGATGTTCATTTCTTTATTGTGGTTGTGTAGGTTCATGCGTATGTTTTTTGCTCTGTGTATGAGATAGTGGAATGGAAAGTATTGTGAGGTATATAGAAGATGATAAGTAAGTTGGTAATAATAAAAATATAATGCAGTTAGCCTTTGTAGGAGCATTTGATGATGGATTAACCTAATAATCCGAAACATGGAATACTTAATATAAACCTAATATTACAAGAAAGTACTACCTTTTATTTGTTTTATAAAATTACTAAATTTTATTAAACATAATAATCGTTTTTGTAAAGACTAAAACAATTATTATCTCTCTTACTATACAAGTTATGAGGCGTTTTGACGTTTATCGACTCCTTTTGACCTATACAACGATCCCCTAACTTAGCTCTAATTTATGGCTAAAAGTTTAATTTGATTTTTATTAATAGGTACGTGGACGTTATTTTGAATTTAATTCGCATTGCCGGCGATTACGTTTCCGAAGAAGTGTGGTACCGTGTCATACAGATCGTAATAAACAGGGACGAAGTACAAGGGTACGCGGCTAAAACAGTTTTTGAGGTATGTTTCGATATCGTTGTTGGTTTTTTATGGAAAATTTGTCGTTAGGCGTTACAAGCACCTGCTTGTCACGAAAACATGGTGAAAGTCGGCGGCTACATCCTTGGAGAATTTGGCAATCTCATAGCTGGTGATCAGAGATCGTCTCCTCAAGTACAATTTCAACTCTTACATTCGAAATATCATTTATGTTCGTCCATGACTCGAGCGTTACTACTTTCGACTTACATCAAATTCATAAATCTGTTCCCGGAGATCCGTACACAGGTACAGGAAGTATTTAAACAGCACAGTAATTTGCGTTCTGCCGACGCCGAATTACAGCAAAGAGCTTCCGAATACTTACAATTAAGTATAATTGCTAGTACAGATGTCTTGGCCACTGTATTGGAAGAAATGCCTGCTTTTCCCGAACGCGAGAGCTCGATCTTGGCAGTTCTTAAAAAGAAAAAACCGGGACGTGTACCGGAAAACGAAATTAAAGAAGGAAAGAGCCCTACTCCTATCAACAATCACAATAACGAAGTTAATAATTCCAGGTAAATTTCTTCGACGTTTCATACCGTTTAAATTAATTTCTATTTTGTAGCGTTTCGGGCGATTTACTCGGTTTATCGACACCTCCGACTTCCCAACCACTTTCGGGAAACACTGGTGTACTATTAGATGTTTTAGGAGACGTTTACAATTCGAAGACGACGAATAATTCAAATAACGTCCATTCGTTGAATTTACATAATCCGAAAAAGTAAAATATTCGATCCGAGTCGACTCGATTTGATTGGTTTACGATTTTAGGTTCGTGTGTAAAAATAACGGCGTTCTGTTCGAGAACGATCTAATACAAATTGGCGTTAAGAGTGAGTTTCGTCAAAATTTAGGGCGTCTCGGATTGTTTTATGGAAATAAAACGACTTTTGCTTTACAAAGTTTTGTTCCGACATTACAGTGGTCGGACGAGCAAGCCGCTAAAATGAGCATTCAAATGAAACCGGTCGAACCGACGCTCGAAGCTGGCGCACAAATTCAACAACTTATAAACGCCGAGTGTATCGACGATTATACAGGTACTTGGTTAGTTCGTTTCAATTCGAATTTTTTACCAACTTATTGTTTGCAGATACGCCAAATATGATCATCACCTTCGTTTATAATGGTGTATCTCAAAAAATTAGTATCAAGCTACCGTTGACAATAAATAAATTTTTCGAGCCTACAGAAATGAATGGCGAATCATTTTTTGCGAGGTGGAAAAATTTGGGAAGGTAAGACTTGGTCTCTTCGCAGTCGATGATTATTATTATTATTTTATTTTGTGTAGGGCTGAGGGACAGGCCCCTATAAAGCCCTTAATTTGTTACTTTTATGCCTTTTAAATAATTACAATGACCAAAAGTTTGTACAGCCATCTAGTTTTTTAGATTTTCTCGTGCCGGTCACTTCCTTTTGGTATTTTGATTCTAAATAATTTCACGAACTAATTATGTTCCCAAATAATTTTAAAATATGTATGCTTAGCTTAGTTTCCTACATATTTTATATTTGATGTCTCTCTATATCGTCTGTTCCCTTTATTTATTTTTTAATATTCAAATAGCTAATATTATCTAATAAAATACAGGGTGTTTTTTAAATATGTACACAAAACTTTAAGGACTTTATATTTAAAAGTTCTGATAAACATGGGTTTGCAACGACTCTAATAACGTAACAGAAATATGTAACAGAACCTTTTTTAATAACAAAAACCGTCCACAACGGGGAAGCACTAAACTTATTTACGTATTTAGGTCCTTTTATTAGAGTTTTGCGTGTTTATGGGAAATTTTTGTCCACTTAGCCACTTAGAAAGCCATAGGTAAAATTTTGGTTTGAAGAAATTTTTCTTTTTAACAGAGATGTCCGCTTATTATAGCTGTCTGCAAAGAGAGCTTTCACTGTATTTTTAAATAAAGTACCTTACGTATTTTTTGGCGCAGCCCAGTTTTTGAAATACCGGTCTATATCGAAGGAGTTACTCTCCCTTCGTACGAAGTTTTAAATTTAGGTTCTTCAAAATTAACAGAATTTGTTCGTTTTAGCTCGAATCAACAAAGATCTCAAAAAATATTTAAATCGTCGGGTGTGATGGATTTGCAAGCAGCTCGATTGAAGCTCGTAGGATTTGGAATGCAACTATTAGACGGAATCGATCCCAATCCCGATAATTTTGTATGTGCCGGTATCGTTCACATGCGCACGCAGCAGGTTGGCTGTCTTTTACGTCTAGAACCTAATAAAAATGCTCAGGTAGGGTATTAAAAACTATTTTTTTTGGCAATGTTTGAATTTGGTTCGTTTCAGATGTACCGACTCACCGTACGTTCTAGTAAAGAAAGTGTCTCGGTGGAAGTATGTGATCTTTTAGCCGAACAGTTTTAATTTATAAAATTGATGATATTTAGGGAGCATTCCATTATAATGTTAAGGTCACTTATATAGAAGTTTCGGTTTGAAATAGTGTTTTTGACTTTACCACCAGCAGAGAGGTTCAATAGAACAATAGAAGAATAGAATTGAAGGAGTTTATTCATTATTGTACCTCTCTGCTGGTGGTTAAAGTCAAAAACATCACTTCAAACTGCAACTTCTATACTCGTTTATGCACTTGCCAATTTTATGCGCTCTAATAGTTTCACCTCTCCCCCATTCTATTTCATTATGTTATACGTATAAAATAGTCAAAAATTAACTGTTCTATTTTAAAAGTATATGTGCGAATGATTGTGTGTGCTTTTCATGTAAACGTTGACTAAAATTTTTTAATTTTTGTTTTGAACGCACTACTCGATGGAAACTGTATTTTTTATAAAATACCTACTCGAGACTGTACTCAAAATACTCTATTCAAGCTTTAGAGCTTCCTTACTTTTTTGTTGAAATTTGATGTAAAGGGTACACCGATTAAGATCTGTGTGATATTTAGCCGATATTTGTGGTACAAGTACGCTTTTGAACGATTAGGGGTGCATTTTTTGTACTTGAATTTAATAATGGAGGTTTCTTAGTTAATAATTTGCCCATTATTGTAACGTTTATCGGCAGTTGGGCATTATCAAAAATTTGAGTTGGTAAGTTAAAGATGCAACCCGAATGACAATATAAATTACTTTTAAAAAGCACAATTGTACTGAAATTTTTTTTGGGGTATCGTCTAAGATGCTTACAAATTAGGATCTTATTGTGCTGTAGTTTGTTTAATAATAGTTCTGAATAATCTTAAATTACTCGCTTTACTCTTATCGACTATAGCTATAGTAAATATCATAGGATTAAGATGAAAATGTTATAATTTGTATATGTTAACTGTATAAATACAAACAAAACTTGTGTATAATAAAAGAATAGCCCTGTAAAATGTAAAAAGAATGAAAACTTTTCTAAATTTAATTTACTTTTCTAAACTTGCAAAGTTGTAATCAACGCTTTATTAAATTCCTCGACTATTTTGAAATAGGTAAATCGGAACTACTTAACAACGAAGCTTGATTTTTACGGAAAGTTTCTGTAATATTTATAAGTAAATGTAATGCATACAAAATGAATATAAGATGATTAAGTGTATGTCTGTATAATTCTGCATATTATGGTTTATTAAATAGTTTTTTTTATGTATAGGTTGAAGTGTGCATTATATTCCCTGTAAAGATTATTATATAAAGTATACGTAATAACTATGTAATTATTACACTCTGCACATTTTTATTTACTGTAACTAAACGAGCAATGTGTTTATTTTACTTGATCGTTCCTTAACGAGGCGATGACAAAGCGAGAACATTTAGTACGATAGTTCTCCTAAATAATGATGTACCAGAGATAGTAACTAATAAGAATAAGTCGATAACTTTGTCTATTGCTTGGACTGCAACCCGATGCACACAAGAACGTGAAAATAAGCTTTTGGTACAAATTTGAGGGATTTTAATCGATCTGCGCTTATTCGTTACTTTGAACAAACCCTTAGGCGGCTTCCATAAATAAGGTGGGTTTTTAGGGTGAAGGGGTTCGGCGGAATTGAGACGGAGGTTTGTTGTAAAATGTTACTCACGAATTTGTAAGGTACTATATTCGGACTTCAAAATTGTAGAAAATGACTCATCGGTTGTGGGAACGAGACAAGTGGAGTGTGATAAGTCGATTAATTATGAAATACACGTATCTGTATCCTACTACATATTTGTACTAATCTTCTGTTACAACTTAATAAATAAGAAATTTGTGGAGAGGATGTCCAATCTAGAGCTGGTAAAAACCGGGTTCGTTTAATAACCGGTTTTTCAAAATAAACGGTTAACCGGTTTTAAAAACTGAAAGGGAAAAAACCGGCTACCCATGACCAAATTTTAGTTTATAGTGAAACTGTATTGGAAGTTAAGATAACAGAGGCTACTTTTTAACTTTCAAGATAAAATTAAATATTTTTAATGTAAGATTATTGTCAGTAATAATTCAATTGCCCCATGCACTTTTAAAAATGCGACCTATTGTTGAATCGATTACTTTTAGGTTTAGTGCTTGTGCTTGGTGCACCTTGACACCAATAAAAATGATCATTATTAGGAATTAGGACCAGGAATAACAATATTAGACGTGTCTTATTTAGACGATAAAACAAATTTGATTTTATTTATTACTACACAATTTTATCGCTTTTTAGCACCTTAATTATTGAGGTAAGGATACCTTTAGAACATTTTAACTATAAATACTTATCTGCATTTTTTTAAAATTTTAACTATCTATAAAAGGGTTGGTTAATGTGAAGAACTCTTAACTGGACAGAAAGAGGTGCCAAGTTTATATGGGACATGCGTCCCGTGAAGCTACATCCATGCGAATAGGTGATTCAGTATTCTGTTGGCGTCCGGTTTCACATGGAGCGTAGGATACGCGCTACGTCGCACGCGTCAAAATTCATTGGCATTGAGTTAAATGTAACGTTTCCGATGCAAGCTTATCTCGGCGCGCGTAAAATTTACGGCGCCGTAAACGCGAGGGCACACCCTGGCCCGTACGCCGCGCGTAGTAGCTACGCGAGGCGTGAAGGCATGGTTTCTATACTAGCATTTCACATGCTACGTCCTACGTCGAGCGCATTTGATATGCTGAGGTGCCGGTTCTATCAGGTGTTGCTAAATTTATATTGATATTATTATTAGTACTTGTATTATTAAATTAATAGAACACTTGCGTTCGTTTCTTTGTGTAATTTGGTTTAAAAAATTCAATTAGATCATGGATACAATTCACATGGAATTATTAATTAGTGGTTCCCCAGTTCTCCATAGAGTCTTATAATGTTCCTTTTAATAACATTTTTTCTACTATTAGGATACTTTTATTATAATTAATAATTCAATAATATGCAGCAGTGGCAACAACGCTCGATTTATCGAAAAGGGCGTTCTATTTCTTACTGCCTCATGTCCTCATGTGAAAGGATCAAGGCGTAAAATAAAACGCGCCGCGTAGGGCGTATTCTACGCTCAATGTGAAACCGTACTTACTGTAGGGTACGGGCACGAATACGGGGTTATCGCAAGTTTTAAATATTTTGGTCGTATAATGTAAATGGTAAACGGGAAGGTTACATCTACTTAATTAGTGGTTTTATTTTAATGCACTCCTAAATTGGAGATTGACTTATTCTGTTACAAAATTAGCAACCGGAAATGAAAACAAACGTTACCCTTGAAGCCCCCCATGCTTACTTTTAAATGAACGAATTTGCGAAATAAAATTGAAACAAATAATTGAAAGTAAAATTAGAAGATTATTTTATCTTTTCTACCGGACAGGTGTTCGTAGTTTACGTACTTGTACTTATAACCGGGGGACATCATAAAAGTAAAACGAGGATGGGGCATCATGCGTGTATATTATTCGAAGGCAAGGTACGACTCTACCTGTTCCCTCTCTACTTTTTGCCATACGTATTCGTATTCTCAAACGAAAATCTAACAAAAAGTAATGTAATGAATTTGTGCTCATTTCCACGTAAAACAATATTTTTATTATTAAAAACAAATATGCAAAGTTTTTTAATATGGTCGAGAGTGTGAAGGTGTTTTTGTTTAATTTTGTTTTGGAAGTTTGATGCAGTTGTTTTCTGTTATTTAAAGAGAATTTTGATGAAATGTGGCCAAGATTTTAGGGATCAATGGCACCTACTTTGATGGTGTTATGATGTTAGGTATGTACCTACATGTGAGTATTATACCTTTGACTAATTAACACCTTAATTATAAATATTTATAGTTAACAATTTATTATCTAAAGGTAATTTACTTTTAAGCATAATTTTAATTAAAACAAAGGGAGCTGTAATTATTATTATTATTATTATTATTATTATATTCTCGACTTTCTAATTAATTTTCTTTTTATTAAGTACCTACAGCGTAAAAATATAAAAATAAATAAAATTTTGTAATTGATATGGAAAAAATGCTTTTATCGTTTAATGGGCGACGTTTTAAAAAAAATTCTATTAGATTAACCGTTTTTAAAACAGCTACTTGACGCTCAATTTTAAAGGGATTTATTTTGAGCGCCAAATTCAAAGTTACATAATATTTATGTAGGTACCTATTCGCCTATTCCCGTTTACTATCGAAAAAAAGTTTAACCTGCGCGAGTTACGACTTTCAACGTAATTAATAATTATCTACTTTTGAAAGGATTCTGTCTATTAGAAATGTGTCTGGCTAGCTAGAAAAAGAAATTTTAAACTAATTAAATTCCACAAATGATGTATGCGTACAAATATGTACTTTAAAACACTCCTAAAAAGATTTATTTACAAATCACGCTTAATGTTTGCTGGTGTTAACAATGAGCGCGTGATGTTTTATTATAAATTATGTATATGGAATAACAAAATAGCATCTCAAATTTTATGCATTTCAAATTTACGACCTAGTTATTCGTGGTATCGGCACGTTGCACGTATTGGCATACCTCCTAAATATATATTATATTATACTCTTCTATTATTCTTGGCAAACCTGCGATTTAATCGAAGAAATAGGTCCACGTCGAGAGACCGAACCGGCCGTAAGAGGGGCATTGAAAAAAAATTGAATCAATACGGATACACTATGCACGTAGACTCTGGATAAGTAGAAACGCCTTAGCTGCTCTTCTTAACGATTCCAAGAGTTTCTCAAAACCGAGCAAAAGCTTCTTACACTTATTTATGGGAAGAATCATCTAAACTGGTAGCATAAATATGAGCACATACTCAGGGCCATGTTAAGGTTTTCTGGCGCCTGGGGCTCAAGAGAGTAAAGCGCCCCAATGAATACACAAATTCAGCGCCGAATTTTGGTGCTCTAAGCTATAATAATCCCAATGCCCCTTTTCCTGTTTGGGGAGGAAATCGAGTAAAATAGCGCCGCAGGCGAAAATTTTGTATTGTTTAAGGTCAAACGGCTTAAAATGAAGTTTAGGAATTTTAGTAGCAATTGATAGTGTCTCCAATAAAGATATTTCAGAAAAACAAAGTAGGTAAATTAAATTACTAGTATAATATTGATATAATAATATTATTGATATTGATAGTATAATAATAATATTGAATATTGAACATAATTTTATTTTCATTGGCAATTGGCGCCCCTTTTTGACTTGGCGCCCCTAGGCTACAGCCTCAGTAGCCTAATGGGTAATCCGGCGCTGCACAAACTTAGAAACTAGATTAATTATTATTTAAGACTCTTTTATTTTGTTTATTAGTGACACTTACTGGCATTTTTCTTACTTTAGCTTTAGAAAAATCATTCAATATTTCAATAATCATTTCAGTTAGTTAAGCTAGTGTCTGTCGAAAATAATTGCGCCCCTATTTGACAAGCGCCCTGGGGCTTGAGCCCTACTGAGCCCCATGCTTAATATGGATCTGCACATACTTATAAAATAAGACCAGGAATGAATTACCGAAACGAAGCTAGAAATGGAGGGAAGAACGTCTTAATGGACGACTACGAGACAAAAATCACGATAGGAAAGCACATTCTTAGACACGCTTGGTGGTACGAACCTATTACCACTAAAGACGTCAAAAGTCTTGTGAAACACCGAGAGAATACAATCCAAACTAAGTTATAAGCATCGTTCAATCGAATTCCAAGAAGTGCAGATAAAGTGCCAAATTTCCATTTCCATTTTAACGATATACACCCATCATACGAGATTTTGTCTCGAATGACAAGGAGACGCTTGCCCCGATAGGAAAAAAGCTCGACGATCTGTGGCCACTTCGTTCCAAATCGATTCTGCGCTCCGAAGAAGACGTAGGGCTAACTGCTAATGTTTACAATATTATATTTGGCAGTCTTAGCACCTGTTCATTGTTTTTAAATGGAACCGATTCGTTAACGCGTTTCGTCTCGTGGCCTCAGCGGCTGACCGTCGACGGCTACGTTTCGACTGCTCGCCGTCTCTGTTTCATCACTAGTTTCATCACGCATCGATAACAAAAGCCTCATATCATCATTTTATTTTTTCTTTAACAAACCAGGGTCATTAAAGATTTTCTATCCATTTTGCAACATAATTTTTCAGAGCATAGCACAAAGTAGACGACTGCCAGGCCAAACGTGGACGTTTCAATGAAATCACACCTCAGGTGTCCATCATTCGTAAGCAACGAAATAAGATTAAAGAGTGTTAAATGTAATGGTTGCGAATCGTGATATTGTAGGTATGGGAACCATAAATTGTTATAGGAAGATGGTCTAAAGAAACAAAACGGCATAAAGATGTCGATTTGACGAGAGTTTTTGATGACGATTAATGGATTTTGTTCCGGTTGATTTGTCTACGATTTACTTGACCACTTGGGTTGTGAGATGCACGAAAGCGGGGGTCACGCCACTTTTAAACTTCGAAACAGAACGAAACTTAAGTCTCATTTGGATTATTACACATGCAATAGTACATATTCTCAGGATACAATCGATGGAAACATTGTCCGTCGACTGTATCCCGATAAGTCCGGATACAATGATATAATCGACCGACACGGTGGCTACAAGAGAACGATTGTCGGTCAAAGCAATCGCCGAGTCTCTTGTTTCCTATTTGGAATGGAAAACAACTACTAGTAAGTGTACGGGTCCGACGACTAGCGACAACTGGAATTGATCGAAAACATACTAAAAAGGAAAAACTTCCACAATATCATCCAGACGGATCTATAGACATGGTATAGCCCCTTTAATTAAGACATCTTGCAATCACATATTTCGACATACAGTTCTGTTCCATTAAAATCATCAACATTTTTACGATTGATGTTTTCAAGATCGTTATCAACATTATTCTTGTTTAATAAATTTTCAACGTCCAGTAAAAATCCAAATTTGGAATTAGGATCACTTAGTCGTGTAAATCGTGTTTTTATTTCCTCCTGTAGCAGTAGCGCATTATACTTTTATGGGGCTTCGGGCACATTCGAATTTTGGGGCCCAGCTCCAATATGTAGCGCCTCAGGCGAAAATTTTGGTTTGTTTAAGGTCAAACGGCTTAAAATGAAGTTCAGAAATTTTAGTAGCAATTGATCGTGTCTCCCCAAAAAATAGTTCACACAAACAAAGTAGAAAAATTAAGAATTAAATTTGTATATTATCTCAGTTATATCGTACAAAAAATATTTTTGGAGAAACACAAATGTTTTTAACAGATGCAGTACTTACGTATTGTAAATAGTTCGAGTTGAAAGCTTTGTGTCTAAATCCTATAGTATTATAACTAGGTATTAACCTATACCCTTTATCTATAGGTTATTAGTTATTGCCGCCCAGGAAAAGATTGTAAAAAATACTATAAGGCGGACTAGAGTGCAATATTTCAATTGACAAAATTGTAAACCCATCACACTGATCGTAAAATTATTGGAAATATCGTACCCATGCCGGTACCTACTACCCTACTACACATTTTAGACAATTACAAGGACAATCTTCACCGTAGGCACTATCTTTGTTTCCCTTAAGTTTCTTTTTTATGTGACAATTTATTTTTAAATAAATAAAGTTAGAATTTGGAGCTCTTTCCAATCCGGGGCCCTTCGCACTTGCCCTATTTGCCCATAGGATAATACGCGACTGTCGGACTGTCCTGTAGACGATCAAGATCGCTTTTAAATAACGCGAGAAATTTCACTCTCTGCGGAAAGGCCAACATCTCTAATACGGGTTGTTATGTTATATCAATGCCCCAATTTCAAAATTTACACGTGAGGAAACTCATCGAGTTTTCCTCACACTATCTCAATCTTAGCATGCTATACCCCCTTGCCCCTCCTCGCTGCGCCACTGGGAGGACACAAGCGAGAAGTTTTCAATCTTTTTAGTTGCGTCACTGGTTCTTAATTCTAAATGTGTTGCAATACTTATTTCGCATCCCTCTCGTTCGACGTAATAGTACCTACCAGTTTAAGTTTAGATCGATTAATTTGTCAGATTTTTGTAATCGCTACTGTGAATTTTTAAATATGAGAATATTAGTCGTCGAGACATTTTAGAGGGTTTTGATATTTTATATAGGATTTTGAAGGGTTTGTTTTTATGCGATACAAACTTGAACGCTTATTGGCGCCGGCGTCGTAGCTTTTGTAGTACAATGTCCTCAGATCGTGTCGTTAGAGATTTTTACTTCATTCATATATTTACGGGCAATCGTAAAAAAGTATCTTACATCGAATTTAAAGTTAACTCTTTTAAATAATGAACGTCTAGTTTTATTTATAAAAAACTTAACGGATATTGGGGCGATAATTATTATAATAGTTAATACCCAGTGTAGTGTCGACTAGCTTAAATTTTAGTATCATAATGTGACCTACATCAACGGATCTGCTTAAAAATAATGGCGCAAATTAAATATAAATATAGCCTTGTTATTTTCAATCGCCAAGCGTATAGACATTTCGACCGTACGTCAAAAAAATAAATAAATAAAGGGAAACATGTTTAACTGCTTGTGGCGCTTGTGGGATTGGTACAAAATCGAAAAATCGTAAATATTTTTCGAGTAATAATTTTTTTTGAAAATAGGTTGGATCCCACAAGTATGGAAAACAAAAAGGGAGTTTACACGAATTCTGGAAATACTCCAACCAACGACGTCTCGACAAACGAAGCAATACCAAAGCACATCCATAATATAGCCCCTCAACATTTACGTTTATTACAGTATGGTTTGAAAATACCCAATCATCAACTAAATCAACCGTCGCTTCTTCAACACCAATCGAGACCTGTCACACCTCACATTCATCAACATCAATCCCAATCGGTTTACATACAAAATTCTCTTCATCAACATCAAGCCAATATTTATCAAAATCCCATTCATCAACAAAATCAAATTTCGCCTCAAAATCACTTTCATAACCAATCTGCCCAAATTTGGTCACCTCATCAGCCACCAGCTCACTACCATCCGCAACAACAACAACAACAGCAACAATATAAGAGCGAACCTCAGACCCAACCTTTACCAACAAATAAACCCAAAGAAATAGATCGTAAGAAATTAACAACAAATAATCAACATTTAAGGTCGCCTTCCGCAAAACGCCCCTTAGAAGCTCCCGTCACGATACAAGGATGGTTACACAAACAAGGCTCCGATGGCTTAATGTTATGGAAGAAACGTTGGTTCGTTTTATCACAATATTGTTTATTTTACTACAAAGGTAAAAGATAAAAAAATGAACTCTCGCAAAATTAACAATTCCATTACAATTTAAGGTTCGGAAGAAGAAAAATTATTAGGCTCGGTTTTACTCCCTTCGTATAAAGTTTCAATTTGTGGCCCCGATGATAAAGTAAATCGAAAATACGCCTTTAAATGTGAGCACGTCAACATGAGAACTTATATTTTAGCTTCCGATTCGCAAGAACTCATGATGCAATGGGTACGACATCTCAACTTGGCTTCCCTTTTACAAAATAAGTAAGTTTTAACGAGAAGATGCTCGACAAATAACACGAAGTTCGATTATTTTATAAAGAAACTAAACTAAACTAGAGTGGTGATGAGCGCTGAGCGGTTTTCGCGTCGATCCGGATTATTTGACATTTTCGCGGGTTTTAACAGACTTTTGCCGTTTTATTTGTCGAGCTTCGAGAATTTTTATTTAAAAATTTAAAAATTTTTAGCGAGACGGAAAATCCGATAATTCAAATTTCGTCATCTAGTACCGTAGAGCCGCAGAATTTAAGAAATACGCCAACTCACGTACATTCCTATAGTAATACTACAGACTTAAGTAATCATAGTCAACATGAACTTGGTCAATATAACCAACCGTTATATGCAAACGCGCCGCCCAAACCAAGAAGGTTGACCGAAGGTTATTCGTCTCCGAGTTGGGAAATTTTAGACCGGCATTCTACGGAACCAAAATACGTCCAACAGTCCCAATACGACGTACAACCTATTGTGTACACGGCGAGAAACGTAACCAAGTCACCTATAAATATATACGGCAACCCCCAAGCTCATTTAGAATATTTACAAACGTCGCCTCCATCACGGCCAATTTACAATAAACGCGTAAATTTACCAGATTTTAGCGTGACCAACGGAAGAGATAACCAAAACGTGGAAAGGAGAACCCCCGACACGTACGGCCGATCGAAACTACACCTGTTGAAAGGAAACCACCCTTCGGATTACGAAGATGTGTATACCGATCAGTCCATGTACAAACGTCCATTAAGTCCGGTAGCTTACACAGATAACAATAAGCTCGTGGCACCCAGCGGTAGACCTTACACGCCAGTAACGATGAGAAATTCGAAAGATAATCTATCCTACGTCCCTCTTCAACAACTTAAGAAGTTTCCGAACACCATCCCGAGGCCTCATAGCGCAGACTTTTTAGAATACGAAGTAAAACACCAATTACCCAACGTTATTACTAGACAACCCAGACCTAAATCGAGTTTAGACATCAATAGACATACTCCTAACGATAATTATTTTTATACGGAAGAACGGTACGCAGAAAAAATGAGAAAATCTGCTCAGTACCTTCCGAAAATTACGAAATACTCGGACGATCCACACAAACGACCGTCTTCTAGTATTAAGTACGAACCAGAAGCTACATATCCCATTTTGAGAGAAAATACTCATTTTAACGACTACCGTCAAATGGATGTACGTCCTGTTAGAAGTCGTAGTGTTTTAAGTGACGGATCATTATCTAAAGAATTAGACGTCGATTTACAAACATCGCCTCGTGATAATTTGATTCATAATCGACGAGACCTTTATTTATGCAACGAAGATGTTAGAAAGTTTCCTAGAGAATATGATCAATTTACTCGATCTGCTAGTGCGAGATTAGCCCAAACGAGTGGGCAATACGAAGGGCGCCCTGGAAGTCGCGATGGCGAACGCAAGGTAAAACTTAATTTGCTACTATGCTCGATCGTTAACTACTTTTTTTTAAAGCGCGAAGAATCGATGAAGAGGTTGTTGGAATGGAAGCAAAGAATGCTTCAGTCTCCATTAAATCGAAAAGTTAATCGAGGATTAAACAAAAATTCCGCCTGTAAATTTAATCCTTATTATAGAACGTCCGAGAATGGCTATGTTCATGATATGCACAATTTGGAAATATATTCCGAGGGTAGAAGATGTAATGTCTTACCACAGTACAACAGTTATTCGTCCGACGATGAAGGTAATATGATTGGAAAACCAAACTTATACGCTGCAGAGAATTGAAAATTTTAAAGCTGTTTGCTTATATTTTACTCGCCTTGATAACGCTCTCGTAGAAGGAACTTTCTGGCTTTGTCAGTTGATCGTGCGCTAACTGTTTTATTTAACTTTCTTTTAGTCAGCTTCCATCGATGCATCATCGATGGTTCATCTTTGAACTGGCTACAAGCGATCGCTGCCTTGTGGGCAAATGCTTGACAAGCTTGGGTTTGGTAAATTCTTGTATGTGAGTCGTCTGTCGAATGTGTGTACAAAGCTCTACCACTTATTCCTAAGATCGACATAGGACGATTTAGCCGAACAAAAAATTACTTTTTCCAGTAGGTACCGATTCACATCCCATGGCTAAAAGCCGTCTTGTTAATTAAAAAAATGTTAATTCTTTGAAGATCTTTAACGTTCTACAGCGCCTTAGCGAAGCGCTTTTAGATAAAAGTAAGTTTTGGTTTTAAAGTGTCCTATTTGGTCTCAGAAATGTGTGGTAGCGTTTTGTACAAACCTTTTAGAGACAAGTTCGGCATACTGATCACGTCGCGAGCCACTTTTGAATCTATCGCTCTCGTGAGAAACTTGTCGGACTTTTTAGTACATCCGCCCATCGTCTACTGACTGTTTTCTAAAGCACTCCTAACAGGGCGATCTCTCTTATTTACCGAATTCGAGAGTTTGTTAAATTTAAAACGTCAAAAGTGCCATTTTTTATTATATATTTTTATTTAGCTCTAAATTTGTTACCTATAGGTACTAAACATTTTTTAAATTGGACGTTATCTGAAAGAGAATCAAAAACACAAAAATAAGGTAGCAATCTTTAGTCTGCGTGCGGAAGTATACAGCCGTTCACTTTTAATGTCCCATCAAAGTTTATAGATTTAATCATGTACGACTATTATACGGTGGCGGGTGGCTCATTCTTTCAGAAACCCGCTGTATACTTAGTCCTAGCAAAGGCTGTGTCCTATACAGGTTATTTTATTAGTAAAGGGAAATATTCTAATGATAAATAGAGGCCACCCAGGTGGTTCTAAATAGCTTTATGTAATAGGTCTCAGAGCCTCCATAACCGAAATACAGGGCATTTTATCAGTTTTTTCTAAAGTTCCATGGGGCCATAAGTTATAAACAACCCAGTATATGTTTTTGATTTTTGTTATAAAGCGAAGGCGTCGTTTTCGCATGCGAGAAATCGTCAGCGAGAAATGAGAACAGACTGTCATTTAGAAATTAGTTTAATGTAAACTGGATTGTAAGTGCGAGAAAACTCTACGAAGTCTTGTGGAAGCCGCTTGCAGTACTGTAAATGTGCTTTGGAAGCGACTTCTGCAAGACTTCCTAGAGTTTTAAGTTTTAACGCACTTACAGTTTCAGTTTACATTAAGCTATACTTCATTCAGTGTAACTTACATGTCAGATGATCAACTTTTGTATTCTTTATCTTGTAGTAACGTGTACCTAGTTAAAAAAGTAGACCAAGTCAAGTGCTATTATGAAACACAACTTTATGCTTCTATATATTTTATATCAACAGTTACTGCCAAGTTCCATTTCGAATGTTTGTTAATTTATTAGTATATCATCGAATTGTCATGTGACACAAAAGAAATACTGAACGAACTATAGTTTCTGTATCTCTCTCTCTCTCTCTCTCTCTCACTCTCTCTTCCTGCAATTTCTCGCATATGAAGAAGAGGCTTTTAGGCCTCGTCTGACTAAGCAATGGTGTAGATTTTTTTCGCACTTACAGTCTAGTTTACATTAGCTGTAGCCTGTAGCTCTATCTGAGAATCTATCTGAAATTTATTTAATGGATTCGGCTTTTACCATGTGCAAATCGAGATTGATTTTTGTATGAACTAAATTAGAATAGCCATTCGCACTAATTTTGTCAGTTTGGTTGCTGACAAAATTAGTGCAAATGGCTATTCTAATTTAGTTCATATAAAAATATCTGAAATTTCTCACAGGCGATTTCTCGGATTAATCTATTATCTATTCAACTATTAAACGAAATCAAAATCCAGGTTCGGCTTCAGGAAAACTTGACAAGTATTTGAACTATGAGAACAATAAGTACCCTGTATATTAAAACTATGTAATTTCATTGTTAGGTTGGTAACCTAACCTATATTTTGATATCTTGTAGATATTGTAGTTCTTAGTTACACACCGTTGTTTAATTCATTTGCTATGACCAGTTTCGGAGTTATGATTTTTTGAAGGTCAAAATTTCAAAGATTTATCATTTCTTTTTTAATTAAAATTCCTAGTTTCAAGTTGGTACATTAATTTATCTCATAAATTTCTATTATCTTTTACAATTTTGTTTTCAAAACACTTCCGGTTAAACCGGAAATTAGTCAAGCAACAGGAGTTTTTAAAAACACCCTGTATATTTTATAATATTATATTAAAATATCGTAAGATTAGCTGTCCAACGATACCAAACATAATAAATTTTAACTTCCGGTTTAACCGGAAATGGGATTCGTTTTTCTATTTTAAATACTACACCCTGTATATTTTAAGTGGTTTGGAATGATTGTAAAATTATCTATTTAGTAATATCAAACACTTCTTATTTTGACTTTCGATTCAACCGGAAATGAGTTTTGATTTTAATTTCAAATAGAAACGCCCCGTATAATTTTAGTTTAATGAAATCTGGGTGAGCTTGTGAGCATATTATTGGTAGGTATACTATCTCTGATATTATCTTCTTAAATATTTTCAACGCGTACAAAAAAGTCCTGTTATGGCCACATCAGTCGTTATTTGTCAGTCCTAAAGCTATTTCTCCCTGTATAACAACAGTTTTCTGAGCATACCTGTAGTCGATGACATAGAGAAACGCCTCTTATAGCGTCTTCACCCAGCGACAG
This sequence comes from Malthinus flaveolus, assembly GCA_950108345.1. Lineage (NCBI taxonomy): Eukaryota > Metazoa > Arthropoda > Insecta > Coleoptera > Cantharidae > Malthinus > Malthinus flaveolus. The sequence continues at coordinate 14,989,530 of OX467290.1, forward strand.
AAACCTTCCTTTTTAATTTTTCAAGGAACTTATTAAAGTGGTAGGTATGTAGTACATATTATAACGTTCTATAAAAATGAGAATACGATTCGTATGTCACATGACGCCCTTTGTTTCGATAAAAACGTCCAATTCGTTATAGCTGTAAAAAATTACTCCCGCTCTGAAGTAATTTCATTTTTGCCGAAGGAATTACTTTTGCAAATTTTAAAGTTTTTAGGAAACATCTTGTACAGTACTATGTACATTTGTACATACTATACGTGAGGAAATATGGCGAGTTTTTAAATATGCTTAAAATTCTCAGAAACTCGCAGGCGATATTAGATATTTTGTAAAGTAACGGTTCTCTAGGTTCATCTAATGGGTCCTTCCTGCCTGGGTTTACTTAAGGTTCTCAACTTTCTCCTTAACTAACTTAGGTGTCTTTAACTTTCGATACAAATAATTACTAACAAAATTAACGTTAATTTTTTTGGAAAATAATGTTTTATGCACTTAATTATAAAAATTGTAAAATTTTTTATGATCGGTTCAGAAAAAGAGGACGGCAGCAAAGAAAATGTGCAAACTCAGGCAGGACGGATCACGGACATAATCCCGAGCATTTCCAACCTTGCACTCACAAGTTCTACCACCGTGTTAAATTTACTGCCGACAAATACTAGTAATACAAATCATCGAATTACTTCGTTAATACCCGCGCAGTCACCGTCGGTAACGGATCCCGTCAATAAACTGCCTGTTGTATGCACCAAAATCGACTCGTTTCAAAAAACAAAAAAAGACGCAGATAAAAATATATTCGAAAAACCGCTAAAAATAGCTACAAATAATTCGACCCACACGGCCCTAGTTTCTAGTTTACGTTCAGAATTCGCTAATAAATTCGAGCAAAAATCGACGGCGGAATGGAAGAGTAGTGTCGCGTCTGTCAAAAATATATTCGCCACCGGTAACGAAGAAGAAATAACGGGCGTTATTGAAGAAAATTACGTAACAATGAGTAAGAGCGTTTTGGAAAATGTCGGTCTAGATTTGGAAATCGACGAAAATGCTTATGTTGAAATGACGCAAGGATTAGGGATTTCGCTTTTAAATCTTAACGAGAACGATTTGTGTAACGAAATGCAGACCTACGAAGCTATTTGTTTTTCGAGGAGTAAATCAGAGCCTCTCTATATGGAATTAAACCAGTTGGGAGGTAAAAATAAGTTGCCGGATATTCTGATGGCTTCTCAGAATAAAGAGAGCGAAGATAAGTCGGATAGTTCGGATGCGGACGACGAGGCGTCTAAAGATTTGGATTCTTTGGATACGCCTTGCCACCCTAGGTTTAGCCTTTCCGATACGTTTCGGCCCGCCTCTTATTATTTAGGCGCTAGTAGAATGGCGCCCGAACTACAAGATAGTTCAGATAGCGAGTTAGTTTCACCTCCCCCGATACCGCTAACGCCGCCCCCGTTAGACGAGTTGGAAGAGAATAGGTGTGGTAAAAAAAAGTCGTTTTTGGAAAACGACTCTTTATCTTTGTATAGTAACAATAGCGAGATGGAAAATCGCGATTCGGACATCGAGTTGCGTTCTTCTAGAAGTTCAAATTACGAACGAACGGCAAAAAGGAAGCCAGTTTCTGATAGTTTTTTTGACGTCAGTTTGGACGAAAGGAATAATAAAAGTCACGATTACGAAAATATGTATATTAACGGCTTGGATTCGTTTAGTCACAGCCACGAAGACAGCCGTGATACTATAAGCAGTATAAATACGTCGAAATCGAATTCGAGTCGCCGTTCAACGTTAACTCCTAAAGATTTAACTTTAAGAGATCGCCCCGATAGTTGTACGTCCATAAGCGGGGATATTAGCGGTTTTTTAAGTTCGTCGAGTCCGCGTTTAACTCCGACTATCGGAAGAAGGCAGAGCAGCGAGAACGTACGAGAAATCGCTTTTTATTCGACTAAATCGAAGCAAATCGGTTTTGACATGTTTACAAATCAGTCTGCTCCTTATTATTATTCCGATTTATCGATAAATACGTCTAGAACCGATAGCAATTCGTCTATTTTAACTTTAAACAACCAAAGATCGGCCACGAACGGTAGCAAACGTGATATAAGTCATATAGTGAATCCGATAAGGTGCGATAATTACCCAAGAAATTCGGTGCGTACCCACAGAAATTTGTTCCATACAAGTTGCAAGCTTGCCGCCGAAGCAAGATCCGCTTCGGTGGACTTTTTGAACATTGCCGATAAATCCGACAATATAGATAAAAAAAATATTTACGAATCGGACACACTGAAACGCACGAAAATGAGCGAACTGGCGAATTTTTATTCTGACAGTAAAAGTGATAAATTTTCTCCGAGCGATATTTGCAGATCCGATCCTATCGTCAGAAGATCGTATTCTTTGGAAGGTCTGCTGGAAAATGTTTTGAACGAAAACGTTTTGATTCCTCAAAATTCGATCGCGAACGTTACGACCGAAGGTAGTCATTTATGGGAAGAAGATTCTATTTGGCACGAGCGCTTACGTTCGGCCAGTCAGAGGCACACTAAATCCTTGGACGATTTAGATTGCATTGAAGAATTAGAAAATAAACCGCAAAAACATTCGCGAGGTATTACTCGCTTAGTAACGTACGTTAACGACAATATGTTTGACATGCCCATTCAAAATAAACGGGAAAGTGATAATGATCAAAAGTGCAAAGAACGCCGTAATTTTATTATTGATAGGGAAAAATTGAGACAATGGGATTTTTTATCTAGTGCACCTTCTGATGCACAGTTTTTAAGATCACCTGCTGAGGGCTGTATTAACTCGGTGGTAGACTCGGGTGCAGGTTTGAACGCTTGCGAACCATCTGAGCAAAACGGCACACGATCTCCAGGTACAATTTAATTCTTACAGGCTTTTGTAAAAAACTGTATATAATTTGGATAAAATTTGTAAATTTGTATAAAAATTAGGCACTTTATTTATTTAAAAAAAATACTACATTTTATCTTATTATTTACTAAAAAAATGTTTTTTATACCAATGTTTGTAGCTTCTGGGTCGATTTCTGTAACTACACGAGATACATTTCCTCATTCTATTGTATCAAAAAAGACGTGGACGCCAATGATCGGACCGGTACAGTCGAAATCGACTTCGAATCTTGCCCGAGGTTTTGATAACGAATATATAGCGTAAGTATGTGCATTCGTCAGTATACAACCCTGTTCTTACGTCTGTCTATCCGTACCTACCAAATTCTGCCTGTATCTAACGCTGTATTCACATAGGACTGTCGACTAGTATGAATGACGGTTCTTCTTTCTTTTAGTAAACCTGTCTATCTGTTTGCCAGTACAACTTCTGCTTCCGATCGTATGTCTCGTATGGCCGTCTGTCAGTCCACGCTTATCTGTCGCTACGATTGTTAGACAATATGACTGCTTGCCGTTTCTACGACCAATGCTACTGCTTTTCTTGATGTCTGTCTGTTGGAAAGAATACGAGACTATCTGTTCATATGGCCATTGCGAGAGACTGAGCCAAATTCAAGAATCAAACTCAACTCGCACTTACCTTAAGTTTTCGTTAACTTCGTCCTTTCACAAATTTGGTCGTGTATTAATAACTAGAGACAAGTGAGAGTCAAGTTCGATTCTTGAATTTGGTCTGACTTAAGACTGTCCTATATCCATATATGATTGCAATCTTACTTCTTTACGATTGTTGGTTTGTACGTTTGTTGGTCGTTTTGACCGTAGGTTAGTAAGAACGACAATCGATCGGCATGGACTCTGTCAGATTATGATTGCCTGTTTGTTTTGGTAGATATTGCGGTTTGTCGATATAACATCTGTTTTAATCTGTCATTCTGTATAAAGTACCTACTAGTTCAGTTTTAAAATTTAATTGCGATCGTGGTGGTATATCGATACGGCGCACAGTTAAACTATGACGGAGTTTGACTCCTTGTTAATGTTATAAGACCCCCAAGAAATATAAGTTTGCTGCATTTTAATGAAGTCAAAATTTTTAGACGGTCACCTCAAGGGTACACGATGTCCCAAGGTCCTAGTCAACAAGATTTAAGTTCCGATACCTCTCAATCGAGTATACCTCGTAGAGTAAGTATTCTCCACTATATTTCGATCTGAAAATAAACGATATTAAATATTATTAATTATGAAATAGGCAAGAAATTGGAATTTGAATGATAAAATGAACGTATCGGCAGGTGAACTTCTAGGGCGCACGCATGAAGAACTCGTATTACTTTTAATTCAATTACGTAGACAAAGTGCCAATAATTTAAATGCGATCGAGACGTGTTACATTGAAATCGATAATATTCAGGTCTGAATTATAAATATTCGAACCCCTTCTAAATTAATAATTATTTATAGACCTCTACTAACAATAATTTATTCTTTATGTTCTCTCTTTAACTATTATACGGTTTTGATATGGCATAGAATTGTTTTATAAATTGTGACGTAATTAACGTAGCGATCGCTTAACTAACTAATTAACAAACTTTTTAGATGTATCGTTCACGTATTTTTTTTTTCAGTCGAAATTACCAAAAATGGATGCTACAAAACGTTTGGAAAATTTACAAAAATTGGAACAAATTAAACAGCACTTACTTGAACTGGAAAAGCAGGTATAATAATTTTAATGTTTTCAAAATTGTAGTTTAGTCGGTCTTCCATGAACAGAGGCGTAATATCTATTCGTATAGTTTGGCAACTTACATTTGTAAAGCTCAATTGAAGTATAACTTAAATAGCACTAGTTTTTAAACAAATACGCTAAAGAGACACTCGCAGAATGATATATATTCCCTGTTGAATCGTTTACCCGTACATAGGGAAATAACCTGTAGAATGATGTTTTTACAATTTCCTGCTTCAATAATTGTTTTAGAGCAAAATTGAAAGAGACAGAAATTATGCAGAATTAAAAATTATAAATGCTAAAGGTATTAGTACATTTCATCTTGCTTTTAGTGTAAGAATATAAAACTGTTGAAAAGTTGTTGAAATTTTGATTAATCAGGATATCAATGTAATTGTTGCTAATACGATACAACAATACAATAACAGCACTTAATCCTGATTAATGAAAATTTTTCAACACTTTTTTTGCACAAAACACTTTCATTAAAAGCTAGATGAAATGTGATAGATGTCTTTATCAATTTTCATTTTGAATTTTTCATAATTTTTGTCTGTCAGTTTTTCTCTCAAACAATTAGAAAAGCAGAATTTATAAAAATGTGATTTTAGTGCTATGTATATACGGATATACAGATAACCCATTCAACACCCGGTATAAGGAAGATGCATATAGATTTTTAAAATCGTCTATTTTCAGTTTGAAAATTGTCTTATTTTAAATATCGTTAAAAACGTTAAAAAAAAATTATCTCATTCAAAAAACAAATACCTATAAAAAATAGTACCACCTGGTGTGTCTGTACAAGTAATTACATAGTACATAAACTTTATTTATTTAAACTTTATATTTTGTTCTGCAACTATACAAACGAGCGGCACACTTGACTCAGCACCATCTCTGGCTCGACACTTCTTGGGGGGCTAGTCTCTGAGCACCATACGCTTATCAATAATCATACGGTCCTACTCGTTCCGACTACGGATTTGTTCATTTGGGACAGGCTCGAAGTGAATGAAGTGAACCCATCTCTACCCAGAAATCTCTATGTTAAGAGCATAATACACCACGTGATCATTTCACTTGCGGTTTGGGCTACAGAACGTACCCTTTAGTTTATATACGAACCAAAAACGAAATCGAGCTTTAAGTCCACTTCGAGATGGGACGTTTACATTTTTTGATAAAGCTGATTCTATTTTGTTTTTTTCCATTTAAATTCTATTTTGTATTTTAGGCCTTGTTCATTTGAAGCGCTTGATCATGAGGATATTATTTCCGTAGTTTCTTTAAAATATCTCATTAAATCCGATCATGTAACTCAATTTTGTATAATTGTTCGTATTAGCGTAATAAAAATGAAAAATAATTTGGGGGAAAAAATTTTCAAAATCTTTTTCCATATCGCTCTTTAGAAACAATTTCCAAATACTACTGTGAAAACCGCATTTTAATTGGATTACGAATAACAAAGATCATGGGAAATTTATTTTCAGAACACTAGTGGATTAGTACTTTTTTTGGCGATTAAAAAAAAACGTAGCCGCTGTTCAGGGATGACTTTTAAGAATTATCTTACAAACCGCGTTAAAATCGCATTGAAAATAAGGGAAATTTTGGTAAATTCGTGTAGCAAGACCTGGCCTATCCCCTTAATTTCCGGCATATTAATAGAGTCGAATTTTAAACTCGTGCCTAATTTTGAGTTGTCTTAGAAAGACATAATTCGTAGCATTCTTATTACTTACCTTTGTTTGTTTTGTCAAACGCCTAACTAAAGAATGTTACACCACTGTTCTCGAATAAAGTAATTGAGACTTTCATTTTTGTGATTTTCCGTTAGTACGAAAAAGGCAAACCGTTGGTGAATTTGGTAGACAACATGGTGAAATTAGGTTCGTTGTATCGTTTTCCGAAAGATCACAATAATTATCCTCACGTTAAGGATAGATTGGAATTTAATCAACAAATTCAAGAGCGTCGTCTCTTGGCGGAAGAAAAGCGCGATTGGAATCGTTTCGATCCAAATCACGGTGAATTACAGGTCAAAGTTCAACAACTCTATCGATTGGATCATTTAATTCAAGAAGAATCAGAAACTCTTCAAGGATTACAGCACGATAAGGAGGAAATAGAACGTGCACTTGGTGGTCTTCGTCATAGATCGATTAAAGGATTTAAGGACCCTGCCGAAGTGGAGCAAGCGAGGAAACAACAGATGGTACTTGAAAATGAACTCACGCGGGTACATTCGATGCTGTCTCAAAATTCTAGAAAATTAGAAGAAACCGTAGCTGGTAATGCAAGATTGGAACAGGAGTTGTTAGTTTTGAAACAAAAATTACAAATTTCGAGGCAACACAGAAGTTCGCCTCAAATCTCTAATGCAGGTAAGGTTTTTATTTAAATATTAGTGCTCGTAATTAATTTTTTTAATGCACGGATTAAATTTCCCCGTAATTGCTTAATTTAAGAACAATATTGGCTCAACTTTTTTTGTATTAGATATTATATGTTGCTAATTGTTGTTAGGAGATAGTTTACCATGTGTTATTGGAACGAGTGCTATGTTAGAGTCCGATCTTCATAGAGTGCAACAAAAAGTTGGCGATTTACGACGCCAACGACAAGAATTAAGTATGCAAGTTAGACAACTAACGGATCGTTCGAATAATCTCAAACAATTGCGTCTGGCATCTTCGTTACCCGCCCCGTTTGTTGTTAATAAGAAAAAAATCGTTTCTTCTTGGAGGGAGACGGACTTGGACACCATGAGTATTATAGATCACGGCGAATCGTGGGACACTTCGACGTCGTCGTTAATTTCGTCGTCGTCTATGTACTATACTGACGCTAAGCCAGAATTATACGTTAAATCGGAGCCGGTTGCCGAAGAGTTTTTTCAAAGCTCTATACCTCAAGAGAAACAAGAAATCAAGACGGTTAGAATAGTGAAAAGAGAATCGGAGAGACGCCAAAGAGATAGAGAAAAAACGGTAACGGGCAAATGGGACACGGTCGTAGAAGAAGACGATTCTTCTCAGAAGTCGCTTTTATTTTGTTCTCCCGTACAAAATAGTCAGAGCGTAAGCAATTTAGAAACAACTGACGATTTAGACGACTCGAATGTGGTCGCCTTAGGTAGACGAAGTTCGCTTCCCATTCCGAGTTCTCCTAGCATTAGTTCGCCGACAAACGAAACTAACATCGACGGAACTTTAGATAAGTCTCCGGTTTTTAAAAGCGAAGCAGCCAGACAAATCATAATCGAAATGTCTTCGATCCCCGAACCTAAAAAGACGAACCGAAGGGTCGTACCGAAAGAAAAACGAAGACACCACACGGCGCCCCACAACAATTTAATCATGAAAAGTTTAAACCAATTACCGTCTACCGATAAAGATTTTGAGAAAGTGGACGTAAGACGTGCACGCGACGATTTAGACATGGAAAGAGCTTTAAGACAAAGAATCGATGCACCCGATGTCGTTCGTTCGACACTTAGTAGTAAAGAGCTTAAATATAACGAAAGTACGATCGATAATATATTAGGGACACCTGATAAAATAATAATACCCGAAAGGTACGTTCCGGAGCGGCTACCTCAATTATCCGCTGAAGAACAACAACATAGATTAAGAAAAGTTGAGTCGATTAAAAAGATGTTATCTGACACGACTATTATTAGTGGCAGTTCGGTTAATTTAGCTTCTGGTAAGTTCCAAACTAACGAAACTATAAAAATTCCTCAGTTACTACTTTTATAGATGAAATACCTTTGGAAGACATATCGAATAATGTAGCTAACAAAACGACCACAAAAATAATGGAAGAAAAAAAACAACGCGAACACCTCTTACAGTTGAATCAAATACTTGCTAAACAAGTTATGGAAATGAGTAAAATTGTTGCAGGTATATAATATATTAATGAATATTAACACTACTTTTCTATTGGATACCTGCTCGATAGACTTTTGTTTGAGACTTTTTGCACATTCGTTAGCATGAAAATGATTATTTCGGCTTATTTTAATCATTTTTCATCGTACCGTAGGGTAGATGCCAAGTTTATCTCGTTGCGCACACTTTACGTTTAATTACGTCTCTTTTCAATCAATCGCACCTTAATCATCAAATTAGTCAATTATAATATGTTGCAAATGAGCCCTAATATCTTCGTATATGTAAAAAAACTTTAACGGAGAAAAATTTGTTATCAACCAACTCCTCGGGCATTGAACCCGAGACTGCCATGTCCGGTAGCAGGTCGTAACCAACTGAGCCAGGCTTCCAACACAACTTTTCTCCCATTGCTATCCGGCATTGTTTAAATGCGTCGAGAAAGCGAAATATATAATTCAAATTTAGTATGTATACAACGAACATACGTGACGTGAACAATTGCAACATATTATCCTAAAAATTTAAAAAATATTTGTAAAACTTAATCATCAAAATTGCTTAAAAATTAAGACAAAACTTCGGGTGCCAAGTATTGGTATTCATTCGAGTGCGAGTTTCCCTTGCTCTCCATATTTTAAAGTTAAAAGTGAAACTTGAATCGTAATTTTCATTATTTATTGATGTACAGTTGAAGAAATAATTATTGGTCACTGTAGGTTGTTGTTTTTATCAATATGTACTTATGTCCGCAATTTCTGCAATGAAATTTTTAAAATTACAAATGGAATGTCTTCTGGTTACCGCACTTTCGCTTTTTACGGCATTTTCTGTTCAAATGTATCTATATGAAAAGAAGAAACTTACTAAGTGCGCAATTATTTTTGTCTGTGGCTGTACGATAATTTTAGCTTTGTATCAGTATTATTAGTATTCGAAAAAGGTAGGTCTAGGCCACATGTTACACATTTACGCGGACCACGCCCACTTTCAATAAGTCCGTAACCTGATTAGGTATTTTGCACGGCTATTATAAAATTATAATAGTAAGTACCTATTACCTATGTGTCATTACACATTGTTACATTAACAACACATTTTTTAACCTTTAAAGCAGTAGCGTAACTACTTTGAAATTCATTTGGTAGCTTCTCCATCCCTATGATTGTCTCGAAAACGCCTAATTTTAAATCGAGCTTACCTTAATACTTTCAAACGGAGGATTAGTGATTAGTTAGCTCAAAGCATTTTGCAATAAAAACTAGGGCTATTCCTATCCCATTAATTAACATAGCAAAGTTAGATTTAGCCATTCTGAATTAAAACCCCTGTATGTACTAGGTATAGATATAGTACGTAGTACTTTCCTCTATGGTAGTACCTACCCATTACTGTTAAATATTTTGACATTATAGAAAGTGTCACGAATAATAACTTACCTAAACAGTTCTCTTTTCATTTTTACCTATCTGCTCGATATAGACCTATAATAATTAATAGTTCCTCTATCCAGACTCCCCTTGTCAGCGGCGTAGTTACATATTCAGCGCCCTGGAGCAAGTAAAATAGATTTTAAAAATAACAGTGCATAAAAATCAACTTACAGGGCAGGGTACCTTTTCTCCATAAATAACTTAATTTAATATTATTTAATAATATTTTTAATAATTTCATGTCAATAAAAAAATCTACGAACAGATAAGTTAGAGTGATTATTTGCACCTTCGCCCCGATTTAACGTACCGAGTTGACATCTCAAAACCTTATTAAGTTGGCCTTATGTTAAGCATCCAAAGTTGGTATTAGTTACGACAAATTTCAACATTAATGTCTCCAACTGTTTAAAAGGTATCTATTAAATAAAAACTCTCTTCAGGGACCAGCTTCCAAGGGCTTAAGAGACACCTTAGAGAAAAACTCTATTAAGCTTTTCGTCATCAATTTGAGTACACATTTTACCTTGTATGTTTGTTATAAAATAACAATATAATTTGTTATAATTTCAATCACCTTTTTTCATTTCAGACCTTTCTTTCATTTGTTTTTTTTTAAAACTTAGTTTAGCCCCTTTTCAATCTGGAGCCCGGGGCGATTGCCTCTCTGCCCCGCTAATCGAAACGCCGCCGATAACAATACTAGACTGGCACACACTTTTGAATTGAATAGTTTTCGAAATTTTTGTATTTGATCAAAAATGAAATACTAGAAAAGCCATATAATTATCAAAGCACATGTGCAATAATAATTACTTACTGATCTAAGTCATAATAAAATTTTTTTAAAGCATTCCAATAATAGATTTATTTAAAATAAAATGTAAGTTGGCTAGCTTAAAACATCGTGGGCATCGTATCTACGGTATGTACGTTCTGCTTAAAGTTTGTGCATTATGGTTCTATATATTAATATTTCACGCTAGAAGTCTATTAAGCAAAGTGTCGATCGAAGTGAGTTGTTGCATTGTGTCAGATTTAGTTGCATTTTTTGAATTTGTTGTTTTATCGTAGGTTCCAACAATCCCGAAGAATAAAAGTAGTTGTCTTGCAGTTTGCTTTTAGTTGAGGTGTGCTTTATGCATTTTGCACGTAATTTGTTTTTACGTTTTTGAAATTTTTCAAAAATGACTAGCCAGAATTGCCTTTTATATCTCAAATGGAAAAATTTATATTCTAGTAAAAGCTTTGGCGTCTCTACCGTTCGAGTCGAATAAGTTAAGTTCAGACGAAGATGACCATTCTCCAGGTAGTACTCCTTTACCTGTTTATCAGCAACGTGATAATTTTTACAGTTAATATATTTTAAGATAAATTTATTTTTGATTTCTTTGTACAAATTATTATTATTTTTCGTGTTTGGCCTATCGTGCATTTTATTATTGTAGCACTCATAAAATAGTATTATCGAGGATGTTTCACTTAAACTACCATTTAAAATGTACGAAAAGAACTGAGTGCCAGACAATAATTTACTTATTGTAAAAAAAAATTTATTGTACTATATTTATGATGTTATTTAGTCGTTAAATTATTGTTTATAAATAGGGACTTTTTTTACGAGTTGCTCAAGTTTTCACAAAAATGTTTGATTATTTATAACAAGACGGTGAAGGTTAATAACATTTATTAACAATTTTGTAAATTTGTTAGAATTAGTTTTTTTTGTTAATTTAATAAAACTTGACATATATTCAAAAAATATATCCTTAGATCTATACAAATAACAGAAATATAAATATCGAGTTGTGCGTGTTACTTTTTTTATTTCAACATTTGTTTTTTGGTGAGACAAGCCAAAAAATATTGCTCTTTGCATTGATGCTCTCCTTATTCAAGATTTGATAAGTTTCTAAATTTTATTTCCATATTCATTACGTTTTAAGAAGCAGCAATTTAAAAATATCACTTGATTGATGCTCTCCCAATACTTTGTCTGATAATTTCCACAATCATTTAGCACTTTTAAGAAGACCATATTAAAATTACCCTTAGCACCTAGCACTTCTATAAATTAATAGTGGCCGAAAATTTATAAATTCATTTAGCACTTTTAAGAAGCAGGGAAAAGGTTTATATAATATGTTACCGGCAATTTGCGAAATCCGGCAATTTGCAGACTGCCTAGAAAATCTGCAAACTAACTAAATCGTTAGGCAGTCTGCAGATTCACTAGTACTTTAGGCAATCTGCAAAATGACTACGGTGTTATAGGCAATCTGCAAATTGTCTGTATTGTTAGTCAATGTGCTTCTACAGTATGCGCATACCTCACATAGCCTAGACATTTTATAAAAATCAAATAAACTAGCATTTGTAGGTTTATATTTTTTATTTTTTAAAGTTACGTAAAATGTTTATAATAAAAAACAAATACACAGTTTGCATAGTCCCGTCGTAGTGTGAAGGTCGGTGCAGTGCGTGCGTCTTATAAAGCAATTAGGTGTCAAATTTAAATCCAAATTGTATAAGGTTATATATTTAAACTATAAGTAGTTGTATTTAAATTGATTGCGGATTATAAAATCCGAACGATGTCCAATCTTGAGGGGGTCCCAGATGGGACCCCGCTCAATACGGATTCCAATATCGGTTCGCTTATGAGAGATTCTGTTGCAATCTTAAATCAAGAAGAATGCATGCAAATTGATAACGATAAGGCTGTTATAATTCATAGTGATTTTTCTATTAGTAAACCGAAGAGAAACAATTTAAATAATGTTAATACATCAGGTGATAAATTAAATAAACTCGGCAAATGCATCGTTATCACTAACAAATAATACAAACAATTCAAGTGCTTCATTTAACGAATTTAGTAATTCTAATTTAAAAATCGTTAATTTATACGATCATTTTGATAAAGGCCCTTATCAAGTATACTTAGAATCTAACGATTCTAATATTGGTTATCTACATCCCATGTCTATAGGGAAATTAATACATAATAATCATTCAGATATTAATTCTGGTATCTTAGACATAGCAAAGTCGGGTCGTAATCGTATTGTTGTTACATGTAAAACGGCAGCAGACGCAAATAGTCTGTTAAATTCAAAATTTTTGCAAAACAAAAATATTAAAACTTTTATTCCCAATTTTCTGGTGAGAAGACAGGGAGTTATTAGAAACGTCGATTTGGATCTTTCTAATGAAGAATTAATCAATTTGATTAAACCTTTTGGAAATGAGCGTTTCCAAGTATTAGAAACGAAAAGAATAACACGAAAAATCGTGTCACCCGAAAGGGAAAATGTTTTCGTACCTACCCAAACGGTTATTGTTTCCTTTAAAGGTCAAAATCTACCAAGTCGAGTGTCTATTTTTCGGGTTGTTTGTACAGTTGAACCATATGTCCAAAGAGTAACACAATGTTTTAACTGCTTGAGGTACGGGCATGTATCAAAATTATGTAGAAGTGCAGCTCGTTGCACAATTTGTGGCGAAGCACATAAAGCGGAAAATTGTTCTGACGAGCAGCCAAAGTGCATTCATTGCAAAGGCAACCATTCGGCAACCGATCACAATAAATGCCCTGAATTTAAAACTCAGCAATCGATTAAACAGATAATGGGCAAAGAAAATGTTTCTTATCAAAATGCGACTAAAAGAGTTAAAAATTCACTTGCTAGCGTAGTGTCTAATAACATTAGCCACGTGAATAATGACGTTTTTAGATATCCCGAGAACAATTCCTTTAATTTCCCACCACTTAAAAGTCCCGAAAACCGTATATTTAAAAAAAGAAAAGTTGCTGTAAGATCACCTCAATACTCCGAAAAACACAAAGAAATTATTTCCTTTCCTAAAATGGTCTCTGGCAATGGTAATTGTTTAAATTACGGAATTGGAAATAGTAGTGAGCAATTAGATATAACAGATAATTTAAGTAAGAGTGAGAAATCTAAGCAATCAGATATTATCAATAAGATTTGTGAATTAATTATCTCTCTAATAACTTCTAAAGGCAATTCTAATAATTTAGAAATAAGTTCAACAGAAAATTCGTTAGATTCCATAAAAAGTCAAATTTTAACCATTCTTTCCTCTAATGGACAAGTTTAATATTATGCAGTGGAATTGTAGATCCATCTTAAGCAATAAGGGAAGTCTCGAAAATTATCTTCATTGCGAAGATGTCGATTTGGCCATTTTAAGTGAAACATGGTTAAAACCTAATCAAAATATTCGTTTTCCAAATTATAATTTTTTTAGAGCTGATCGCATAGACGGTAAAGCAGGCGTTGGTATTTTGCTCAAACGCAAATATTTATACAAAGAATTAACTGATTTTGCTACTGTTGGTAATTTAATGTGCATTGGGGTTTCGTTTACGTTAAATGATGTCGAATTATATGTGTATTCAATATATTTAACTCCTGAATCGAGAATATCTGCAAATGATTGGTCGACATTCTTCTCGTCCTTACATCACCCATGTATTTTAGGTGGCGATTTTAATCTTCATAACATGGCCTGGGGCTGTGCTACTAATTCAAAACAAAGTTCTTTCTTTTTAAACGAACTTGATGAAAGTGATCTTATACTATTAAACGACGGTCACTATACAACAGTTTCGAGACCTCAAATAAATAGATCGGCTATTGATCTTTCACTTTGTAGTCCATATCTGGCTTCTAAATTGGAGTGGTCAGTTAAAGAGGAATCCTTAGGCTCCGATCATTTGGTTATATTCATGTCCCTTTCGTCTTCTGACTCGAATACGACCACAGATATCGAAATTAATACCAGATATAACACTAATAAAGCAGATTGGGATAAATATAGGTTGTTGATGGCTGAGTATACTAGCACATTAGAAATTGAGGAGGCAAATTATACAAATTTTTTATCTATTATGCAAAAAGCTATTTCTCACTCTATTCCTATATACAGTAAAAAAAGAGGATGTTCAAAGTTTTATAAGCCTTGGTGGAACCAAGAATGCCAAAGGTGTATTGACGATAGGAAACGTCTCCTTAATATCTATTTAGAGAATTCTAACTTAGAAAACTTTTTAAATTACCAAAAAGCTGCTGCAAAATCCAAACAAATTATTAAAAAGAGTAAACGAGAATCTTGGAAAACATTTTGTACTAAGTTGAATAATCAAACTCCTATGAAGGAAGTTTGGAAACAGGTCAGAAAAATTAACAATATAACATACAATAATGTCCAACCCGTTAAAGTTGGTGAATGGACTCAAGACTTTTTTACTAAATTATCTCCCCCTTCATATTATGTTAATCCCTTTTCGAACAGGGATAGTGTTAACGTAGAGGAAGTCAATACAATAGACAATTTCTTATTGAAGAACGAATTTAGTTTTGCAGAATTGTCGAACGTTATTAAGTGTAACCCTTCTACTTCACCTGGAAAAGATAATGTACAGTATAATATGATTAGTAATCTTCCTTTAAGCAGTGTTTCTATCCTTTTAAGTATTTATAACCAAATCTTTAAATCAGGTATAATCCCCCAGGAGTGGAAGGACTACATGGTGGTGCCTATTAAAAAAGTAGGTAAAGAGACGTATAGACCCATTTCACTGTCATCTTGTATCCTAAAAACCTTTGAAAGACTAATAAAAAATCGGTTGATATATTGGCTAGAAAAAAATAATAAACTTCCAGAAACCCAATTTGGATTTCGTAAGGGTAAATCTACGTACGGTAACTTAAGTATCTTGACTACGGATATTTATTTGGCCTATACAAGGGGAGAATCGTTGACAGCTTTGTTCTTGGACATCGAAAGTGCATATGACAATGTCAACATTTCCCTATTAAGGAAACAAATGTTGAATATTGGAATGCCATATAAGGTTGCTAATATGATTGTGAACCTATTTTTAAATCGCTCTATCTATCTTAAGATAGATAAGCAAATTCTGGGACCGAGAGTTACAAGTCAGGGTTTACCTCAAGGAGATATTTTATCGCCACTTTTGTATTCCCTATATATTTATAATCTAGAAGAGTACATAAACAAAAATGCAAAAATTTTACAGTTTGCTGACGACATATGTATATACGTCGCTGGCAATTCTCTAGCAACAAATCGGTTACATCTTTCGAGTGCTCTTATTGGCTTACAAAAGTTTTTTTTTGAATATGGTTTAACCCTATCGCAATCTAAATCTGAAATGTGCACTTTTGATAGAAAATCTGTAAATTACCCAAACCAACTCCTAATATCTAACTTGAATTTACCACATCGAAATACAGTTCGTTTTCTTGGCCTCTGGCTCGATAGGAAGCTTACTTGGAGGGTTCATATTGACAAAGTTATATCGAAATGCAACAAGGGCTTTAATTTGTTAAAAATGGTGTGTTATCAGAAGTGGGGAGCTGATCCAAGCACGGCTCTTCTTCTCTATAGAAGTTTCATTCGAGCAGTTATCGATTATGGCAGCATTTTCTACGGAAATGCTGCAAATAACCATTTACAAAAGCTAAACATTATACAAAATAAAGCTGTTAGACAGTGTTTGGGGTACCTAAAAAGTACGCCAATAGATGTCTTATTGGCGGAAGCAGCTGAAATGCCGTTGAAACATAGAAGACAAGTGCTAAGTCTCAAATTTTTAGGAGACAGATATATTAATAAAAGTAGTATTTTTAAGGGTCTTTTTGATCTCTTTATGTTGGACATGACTCATAGGTTTTGGATTCACAAACGTTCATCATTTTTGGTAGAAAATATGTATGAATTAGAGAACCTTAAGCATCAACTACACGCCTTTTCGCAATTTTCAATGTGTACTATCTCTTATTACGCTTATTTTGTCAACGCCAAATTTTTTTACCCATCCTTCGACGAACACTTGAACGAAAATCAACAAAACAATCGATTTGTTGATTATCTTCATAGTAGGTTTCCTTATGCCTATAAAGTGGCTATAGACGGTTCCAAAAATGATCGTTCTTCGGGATTTGCAGTCTATGATTGTCAAATTGACTCTTATATAGGAAAAAAGACAAACACAGAATTATCGATATATGATTTAGAACTATTAGCTATCTTGGAAGCATTACGATACATCGCTTCAATCGATGAACGCGAGTTTTTGATAATTAGCGACAGTAAAAGTGGTCTACAGAGTTTAAACAACATTAAAATATCGTCAAAATTAAGTTATATTACATACTCTATACTTCAAAAGATTTATGAACTCCAAGTTAGTGGTAAAATGGTATCGTTCCTATGGTGTAAGGCGCATATAGGTATTTCGATTAATGAAAAGGTAGATGAAGCAGCGAAATTCTTTAGTCTATCAGACAGTATAAATTTGACAAAATATAAATTAACAAAGGCGAATTTCTGTAGTATAGTTAAACATACAGTCATCGATAATTGGAACAGAGAGTATTTGGCATCTCAGAAGGGCTTATTTTACAAGGAAATTCAACCTAAACTCTCGTTCCAGCCCTGGTACCTCGGTGTCAATGATAAAAATTTTGTTAGGATACTATGCAGACTACGAGCTAGTCATGCTCTCACTCCGCAGTATCTTTATAGTCTAAAAATTAAAGATGACCCTTTTTGCGATTGCGGAGAAATAGGCACTATATCACATTTGATATTGGAAAATTGTATTATTTATGATCACGAAGTTTTATTAAATCTGTTACACAATTACAAACATCTAGATAAGCCCCTAAACTTAAGAACAATTCTTGGGTCTAGGGATCTCGTAGTCTATAAAGCTATATACGACGAAGTTGTTAGGTTAAAGATAAATATTTAGAAATGTTTTTTTTATACCATTACATATAGTACAAATTTACAATTTAAATACAAGGTACTTCTATAATAATAATAGACGTGGTCATTGGGTAATGGCGTAAAGCTACACCCATTAAATAGAATTAAAAAAAAAAACAAAAAAAAAAAAAACAAATAACCTAGCATTTCTAGGTTTATATATTTTTATTGTTACGTAAAAATATGTATTTGTTAATATTTTAATACACATGTTCTTATTAAAAACAAATAGTTTATTGTTCTTGCGTAAAAATGTTTATTTGTTAAGTGCTATGAGTTAATAAATGTTCCTTTTAAAATTACCTATTTGAAATGCCATTTTTTATAATGCCTAGTCAATGTGAGATCCATATATTATCAAAACGCACATTCACTAAATAGTAGACATTCTGCAGACTCTCTAAAATTCCATAGTCAATTTGCAGATTGCCTAAAGTACTAGTGAATCTGCAGACTGCCTAACGATTTAGTTAGTTTGCAGATTTTCTAGGCAGTCTGCAAATTGCCGGTAACATATTTATACAAGTGCACATGCACAAACAATAAACGGTAATTTAAATTAGTATCTATTTTAAAATACTTCAAAGGACACACAACAAAACAAAATGCATTACCTCTACAAGAGGCGACTACTTTAAAATACACCCTAAACAATCTTAATGATCTCTAGTCCTAACTGAAAGGATAAATCGCTTATTTTGACCTAACGACAATTACGTAGAGCGTTTTCAATCACGCTTAAGTTGAGACTCTCTCATAAAATACCTGAAAATACCTATCAAAATTCCTAACAACGACCAGCGGGCATAAACACATAAAAATGCAGTAGACCAAACAGTTTCTACCTTATTTAGTTGGCAAGCTGCGGCCTGAAAATCCTGTTGATTGGGATTCGGTTGAAAGCTATATTTGTTCCCGGACCTCGCCCGGTGTTTTGTCCGCGATGCGTAGCGTTGATCGCGCCTAATCAAATTTCCACTCTCGGACTCCGCGTCACAGCACTTTACCTTTAGTTAATGTTAAAATTACTCAATATATTTATGACCGTTCTTTATCCCGAAAGCCTTTTGTCCTTTATGCCTCCCGCACTTTATTACGTTATTTCGAAATGGTTCTCGACCCGTATCGAATGAACCAAAAATGTCTCTCTTTAATCGAATCTAATGTTTATCGCTCTTATTTTCCTTCGGGATGGTTTCTCCCAAATACTTGGAGAAACCGCACTTTTCGCTTTTCCAAAATTCGCACCTTCCGCTTATAACACACAAGAGCTCCGTTCTACGGGACCTCTCTTGGCTTTTACGCTTTTTCTCCTACCCTGGAGTTCCTTCGCGATCGGCGATCCTTAGGCAACTTTTATTAACACTTTCCAATTCCGCACTATTCGCAATTTTTGCACTTTTCGTGCTACCCGCTTATGAGTCCTTCGCGCTCCGCAGAACCTAAGCGACTTTTCTAACGTTTTCACAAATTCCGCTCTATTCGCAATTTTCGCACTTTTCGTGCTACCCGCTAATGAGTCCTTCGCGATCAACAGACCCAAAGCGACTCTTCTATTTACGCTATTCACAATTCGTACTTTCCGCTTCGAACGCACAAGAGCTCCGTTCTCCGGGACGTCTCTTGGCTTTAACGCGTTTTACTCCTACCGTGGAGTTCCTACAGGATCCGCGATCCTTAGGCAACTCTATCTATTACTCCAAGTCCTACCCGGTCCACAGACCCTAGGCGACCCTTCTTGAGTCCTTTCGCGCTCCGCAGCACGTAAGCGACTGACTTAATTTTCCCTCCCGTCTTTTTGCGGGGACCAGTCTTTTTTCATCCAGTCGACATTTCTCACGGCCCTGAGGAATATCTTTCCCAAGTGACATCCGCCCAAACAACCTACTTGCATTTTTGTGCACCTTTATGCCCACGGTTCGAACAACTCTAGCTACAATGTACTACAAACTATAATGTCCCTATTGTCCTCTTGGAGACAACAAAGAAAAGCTCTAATTTCAAAAATGCAACTTTCGTTACCTTTAATAATTAATTAATTCGAATCAAGTTACCAAATTCGAAACTTACCAAATTCCTAATCCTAAATATTATAAAATTGAACAAAAATTCTGAACAATCTATCGATCGAAGATCGTGATTGTTACATAAATACTAGTATTAATAAATACTAACAAATAAGTTGGGAGGTGCGGTTACATCAGTTTTTTCTGCTCATAGTGTACGCCACGGCAACTTCGGCTGAGCAGGTTTTAGCGTAGAGAAGATAAGAGTACTGCTGGGTGACATCTTCTTCAAGTACTTTCTTTCATTTTTATAACAAGCTTCTTCACAGTGGCGGATTAACGGACTTTGGCGCCCGAAGCTATAATAATCTTAGTGCCCTTTTTTAAATTTCTATTTGAGAAGGAAATGGAATAAAATAGCGCCGCAGGTCAATTTTTTTTATTGTTCAAGGTCAAACGGCTTAAAATGAAGATTAGGAATTTTAGTAGCAGTTGATAGTGTCTCCTAAAAAGATGTTTCACAAAAACAAAATAGAAAAATTACTATATTATTTCAGATACACACAAAATATTGTTGAAGAGTTCCGCGAATCCTAAAATCCTAGACTTTAGCTTAATTAGACTAATGTTAAATCCAGGCCTGGACCCTGTTTTCTTATTAGGTATCAATTTTAATTGATATAATAGTTTACATCTAAATGATAAATCCGAGTGAAAAAGCTATCTTACGCATTTTCCAATAAACAATTAAATGGGTAGAAATAAAGTTTCATTTGACACTACACTGTTGCCTCCTCTTTATAATTAATAAGTTAAATAAAAAAATCCGGCCAGAGTTGAAGAGAGTCCGTTCAACACTATCTTTATTTTACACTAACCTATTTAATACAAGTTTTGTCAGAACACACACATGTGTATATTGTGTTGCCTGACGCTCAGTATTTTAATGTACATACATAATTCTAACAAGAGTGGAGGTAAAAATCTTATTAAATAATTTATTTTATATTTATTTATATTTTGTTATTATAAATTTAAAGATCGCTGAAGGGCACTTCCTCTCAACTTATTAGGTATTATCCGTACTATAATTTGCTAATTTTTAAAATGGACTATTTGTTAATATTTACCGGAACCTTTATCTCAATAATTTAATTATTGTAATTTTATTTTACCATTAGCAATTGGCGCCTCTTTTTGACTTGGCGCCCCTAGGCTACAGCCTCACTAGCCTAGTGGGTAATCCGGCACTGCTTCTTCAGGAACCAAATCAAAGGTTTGCTAATATTACAGCCAATATCGAGAAAACCTGAAAACATTTTTCTATTTTTTACCTGATTTTCGTAATAGCCTTTAACTCGCATTTGACAAATAAAATTCAAAATCGTCAAGTTATTTCTCAAAGAATTGCCGGAATAATACCATTCAATAAACTTTACTTTTTCCTGCACAGTATAATAGTTCGATGTATCCGCTTTTTATGTAAGAAGAGTTTTCGCTCACGGAGGGGTTTTGATCCTGAACAGACATAATATCAATGTAAGGGAACTAACAAATATCAAAACTTACAGTGTAGAAAAAGATGTAGAATTAGCAGCAATCGAAATAATCAAACAAAACATAATAATTGTTGCAATTTATCGATCCCCAACCGGTGATCTACGCCCTTAGGGACATCTTTACAAGTAATATAGATGGAAGGGTGATTCCGGCAGGAGATTTTAATGTGGATATGCTGAAGGATTCTGTGGCCAAGCAGGAGCTCCTACAGTTGCTCTGGTCGTACAACATGCACCCAAACTTCAGTGAACCATCAAGAGTTATGGGGAATAGTGAGACGTGTATTGATAATGTCTTTAGCAACTTCGCTGAGGTAGAACAGCGATCGACTATCAACCCTCACATATCGGACCATCTAGCGCAGATTAGTGCAGTCGTCCTAAAAAATATAAGTGTAAGCAGCACGAAAGTCACTTGGAAACGGAATATAAATGAAGATAACACTCACACGTTCAAAGGAAGCTTGAGAAATGTGGATTGGGCCCTCGCTCTTGTTGGGAGACGCAGCTGGGACCTACACAAAGTTTCATTCTCATCTACAAGCGATATTCGAAGAAGTATTTCCAAAAAAAAACTGTCCGAATAAAAATAAATTCTCATTCTGACAACATTGGGTGGTACCCGAAAGAACTAAAAGGGCTAAAAAATACTCTGGATGCCTTGGGAACGATAGCCAGTGTTAGTAAGCTCCCACAAGCATACAGCGCGTACAAAAAATGTAAAGAAAATTACCACAAGCGGATAAATGAAAGTAAGAAGAAAGAAAATGAAAGGCTCATAACGAACGCTGAGAATAAGCAGAAGTCAACGTGGAAGGTTATAGCAAAAGAAACAAAAAGAGCGAGAAAGATAAAGTCTAGTGAACCTGTTAAAATAAAGTCGAGTGATTTCGTACACTACTTCAGTGAGGCGGCAAATGAGGTCATTAAACATATTCCCATAGCTGGACCATATGCGAACTTCCTCAATAGGGTCGCGAGAGTTGGGAACTCCGCTTTCTTCGCGGAAATTCGAGATAGTGAGCATCATAAAAAGCCTAAAATCAAAGAAATGCGAGGATGTTTACGGATTGAACACAGTGATAATAAAGAGCGTGTCAGAAGAACTTGCGTACCCAATTTCGTTGGTGCTCAATAAGTGCATCCAGGAGGGCCATTTTCCCAGTGAAATGAAGCGGGGCAGGATCGTTCCCATTTTCAAGAACGGAGATGTTAATGTGTGCAAGAACTATAGACTTATTACAATTCTTCCTGTCCTCTCAAAGATCTTCGAAAATATAATTAAATCGAGAGCATTGTCGTTTCTTGCAAAGCACAAAGTTATACACGATGATCAACACGGATATGTTCGAGGAAGATCGACGGTGACCGCTCTCTCCAGGGTATTGTCAAGAATAATCGAGGCTTACGACGGAGGCAGGCTTGTCGAAGTTGTATGCTGCGACCTGAGTAAGGCCTTTGATACGGTGAACCACTCCATCCTGTTGGGTAAACTGGAACACTATGGTTTTAGAGGCAATGTATTGGGGCTGTTTGGGTCTTACCTTGACAATAGAACGCAATGTGTGACATGGAACGATTCTGGATCACGGGCTTTCGTAACCCAACATGGTGTACCCCAGGGTTCCATACTGGGACCGTTGCTGTTTATTCTATACGCCAACGACCTAATAACTAACGTTGCAGCAGCGAGTGGCTGCCAGTTTGCTGACGACACATCATTTCTGATAATTTCAGATGTCAGCGACGAGCTCCGGATAGAGGAGGAGAGGTGCATCACATCGGCAAATAGTTGGATGCAAAGTAACCGATTGTGTCTAAATAAAGATAAGACCCAGGTCCTACAGTTTTCGTCGAGGGACGCTTCGTCGTCAATCGGATTTCTTGGACTGCGCTTGGATAGTGGGTTGAACTGGTGTGCGCATGTAAAAGATCTTCTAAAAAAACTGTCAAGAGCGCTGTATACAGTGAGAACGATAAAAAGTTGTGCTACGTATGAAGCCGCCATTACCTGCTATCATGCAAATTTTCACAGTGTGATGTCGTATGGTATCGTGTTTTGGGGGCAGTCGCAGGATGCCCGGAAAGTTTTTGTTCTGCAGAAAAAGGCCATTAGAATCTTGTGTGGCCTCAGCCAAAGAGATAGTTGCAGGGAGCATTTTAAAAATCTGAAAATACTCACCCTGTGTGCTGCATTCGTTTTTGAACACCTAAAGTACGCGCACCGGCACAAGTACAATGAGCTGCTGGATAACAATTATAACCACTCCTATAACACGCGAAATGGTAAAAAATTTAGAGTGCCTCCCCATAGATTAAAAATGACCCAGCAGGAAACGAGTTACTGGGGCGCCAAGTTGTACAATGTCATTCCAGGACGCGTGAAGGAATTGAGTCCAAACAAATTTAAAGAAGAGGTTAAAAAATTTCTAATAAAAAACACAATCTACACTGTAGAGGAGTTCCTGGAACTGTTTGTCGGTTCGTGAGTTCGTTGCTTGTTCGTTTGTTTGTAGTGGTTTTAAGCCGCATTTTAAATTGTAATAGTAAGTAGCTGCTTACGGTTGTAATGTTTGTAATGTTTTATGTTATAGTTATAGTTGTGTTATATTTATACATATTATGTATTGTTTTGACGGGTATGGAAATTCGTTTAATTTCCAACCAAATAAATTATTTATTTAGTAGTCTATTTCTTACAAATTAACTTTGTTTATAAGAGAAAAAGCAATTTTTACACTTAAAATTTGAATTTGATTTGTCAAATGCACAGTAAAAAGTAGAAAAGTTTTTTCCGATTTTCTCGATATTGGCTTAATATATCTAAAATGTAATTAGATTACTTAAACAAAAGCAACATTTTATTTTTAACAAACTATCTATTTAACACTTCTCTCTAAAATAATTAGGAGAGTTTCTGGAGATAACGCAGGCAAAATTCGTAAAAGTACAAAACTCAAATGCTAAGTTACCCGACTTAAATGACCACTCACCCAAATATATTGTCGATGGAAAAAAAAATACAATTAACACAAAATTTAAATGTTTATGTAAGTATGTAGGTATGTCAGAACACAATTTAATTAAACGAACACAAGAAATTATTATTAAATCAAAAAAAACGGAACAGTAAGTAAATTATTTAAGTATTTTAACGTAGTATTCAAATGCACTCGTTTTAACTGTGTAATTTTTAAAAGTTTTAACGTGACCGCGCGGATATCACTATTTCGCGTATCACAAACTAAAATTTAACGCGGCGCCGCACCAGTTTCATTTTCCATGTAATTGCCGTGTATGCAAAAAAAATTCCAATGTAGGTACTCGTAGTTCTACTTGAGAAAATGATTTATTTATCGAAGGTATAAAGAAGTGGTTGAGCTCCAGGAGGTTGCCTAAAGCGCCATGAAATAAATTCAAGGGAATTCGAGGGACTTCGATAGTAAACAATACGAAGTAACAGTTTTAAAGCGATGGCGATACTCAGTCTAGACTTTAAGAAAAACATTACTTTGTTATTTACCACTCTGACGGGGACGAAATAACCAAAAGGCGCTAGAAATCATTGCTCTTCTGTTTTTGGTTTACTAATAATTACTTTGCGTTACATAATTTTAAATTTCTTTATAAACAAAAACTTAAATTTTTGTACAATAATATAAACAAGTTCAACAAATTTACAGTACCTACATGATCTTTTACGAGATATGATAAATTTCGAGAACGCTTAATATAAGTACCTGTAAATTGTACTGAAGGTTTCATGTTATTCAGGAATAACTTCTTGGCTTTACATACAAAAGCTTACGATGAGCCAGTTGAAAAAGACCATAAATTCAGCTTAGTCATCTCAGACATCTTAAATTCTTACAGGTAAAATTTTGAACAAAAATATCTAAGATGAAACCTATAGTACCTTGGAGTTCAAATTAAACTTTCATTTATCTACCACTTAATTAAATTAAAACAAGCGTATCCAACTATTGTGTTAAATAATTTTCAACAACTCCGTCATATTATTTCGGCAAGAATTAACTAACTTCGCTACTTTGGCTTTTACTATAAGTTTACATCTACAATACTGACACAAAGAGATTGACTAGGAACCAAGAAAATATTGCAACTTAATACAAATAAATGTGCAGCGTGGGCAGGAATGCACGCAAAAAATGGAAAACTTCTTAGTAATCTATTTTTCAGAAAATCTTTTTCTTTATACAAGTGTGCACTCTATTGATAACTCATAAAAAACTTTAAACACACGACATAACACTTCAAATAACAAAAACACAAGTAATTTAGTAATTCCTTTACACTCATTCAAAAAATGTAAACGAAGTGTTAGGAGCAACATAGGGGAAACTTCTGTAATATTAATTTTTATTTTGACAATACTGAAATGTAAGTTACAAATTAAATAAAAATCAATAGAAATAGTCCTTTTCTCTCGATACATAAATTTGTTCGTTTTGTTAGTCGGCCACAACGTTGTGCAGAGTATTGGGCTTGTTATTTAATTACGTTATAGCACGTTATCACTCATTTTAAGTTTCTTAAGGGTTTACATAAAATACAAACTTCTATAAAATAAAATTTTTTCTGAAAATTCGATAATAAAGAAGTTCTCCATTTGCGGTATACTTTCCTAGACATGTATACCAAAAACAAAGGAAATGTAATCGTATTTAACGTGGCGGTCTTGCCGGTAAGGGTGGCGGTAAAGCCGAACGAGCCGGAACTGGAGGAGGAGCTCTTTGCGGTAATGGAGGTAAAGTTGGTTCCGGTCTTGGAGGCGGGGGCGGAGGGCCCAAAGGTTCGGGTCTACTAATCAAATCTTCGTTTATTTCTTCGTATATACTACCTTCGTCTTGAGACGAATTCGACGTGGGTACCGGAAGTTGTACATCACGAGTCGGAATGCTTATTACGCCAGCCTGTAAAATTAAAAAGTTGATTAACAAAACCAAAGAGAAGCAAATAGAACCACCGCACCTTAGGAATGTTTCTTTTTGGAGTCGAAGGCGACTTTGCAGAAGGCGGTGGCGGTCTCAAAGGAGGACCGGGCCTAGGAGGCACAACTCCTTTATTCATTTCGGGAATCCCTAAACCTTCAAGAAAAATTATTAATAAACACTCCCGTATTCAATTAACTTACAATTATATTCGGGCTGCACACTGGGAGTGTATAAAGGTATAGTATTACTTGAACACAGCCCTATTTCCTCTTTTGCTTTGTCAACCCAATTTGGCGTTTTCAACGATAAAATTAACTCGTAATCCATAATTCTTACGCACTGTTTAGCTGCGGCTATAAGAGCACACTGCCCTTCTCTAAAAGTTACCCACATAGTATCGGCGACGAAACGAACTAAAACAACTTCTCCAATTTGAGATAACTCTTGTAAAAGCGCCATCATTAAATTGTCATCAAAAATGGTATCGTCACTTTCTACGTTTCCATTATAGTGCACTATTATAGTTCCATCGGGAGGCCCTAAATCGGCGATGACTTGATAAAATACTTGTTGTCTCAACTCGGTATTAACAGTATGCGCTTCAATATCTATTATAGCGCTAACTGGCCTATGATCGCTCTGTTTCAAGTCGGCTCTTCCATAATGCACCAGAATTCCGGGTGAACAATCTTCGTTACCTCCACTACCACCATCTAAAAACGACGGACGACGCCTCCATAAAATTCGATCCGTCCAAGCAGGAGCTCTGCATTTCTCGCTAGTGTCGTAATCTTCGCTGAACAAATCATACTTATACGTTGGAGGAAACATTATGTCGCCTTCTAGGAAGTTCTTGAAAACATTACCACCTTCTTGTTGTTTCTAAAAGGACGTTTTAAGTTTCGACCTCTCATCAATTGCGAGGCGCCATGTAGGACAATAAATCTTTTTAAAATTACAAAAAAAATTTAATTTGAGTCATGTACGAGATGAGTATGTGACTAAGTACTAAGTGGAGTCGCCTTTCCTACTAACTGAAATAGAATTATTGCCACAACTGCTCGTACATGCAACAAAAACAATTCTTAGCTAGAGAAATAAAGATAGTGACGCACAAATTCGGGGAAAAGATTTCTTTGCAGAAAGTGGAAGCACGTAGAAACAACGGATGTGATAGCAAGATGTTTTTTCATAACAAACATTAATGTTTCGATAAAATATTATGTCCCAAATGGCGCTTCATACGCAATTTTAATAAGTGAGCAAGTTTCTTCTATTTTTAGATCTTATCGACTAATCGCGTTCCTACATACGAGCCATGGGTCGAGCATGCCCGATATAAGCTATTGATTAAAGCAAAAATACGCCCGTAGAACGCGATTAATTGCTAACTCTTAAACTACAGGCATAAGCAGAACAACTTGCTCGCCTATAACAAACTCACTCTCAATTGATCGTGTTGTAAAATTGTTTCAAATTCTCCCACTTTGATGAGCTCTTTCATTTCGTCTTTGTCCATATCAACGCGATAATTAAAATCGCCACACCAAAATAAATATTCGTGCGAATTCAACGAACGTCCCATGGGAAAACTAATTTTTCTAGTTATTTCGTTGTAATCTGCGTTTCTCTCCGTAACCTGCGATTGCCCCGCAGCAAAATGTGCACATACAAAACACATGGACGTCGCATAAAAAACGCACCTAATAGCCGCAGCTCCTTTGTTACCCGTAGCTCCGCCTAAACCGGTCTTGACCGAATCTATCGCGACGTCTTTTATGTAAGGAACATGTTCGGGCCTAACGAATAAGTATAAACAAACACCTACGAGCTGCTGATATGTTACTAAAATGTAAGGTCTGTCGCGAGATAAAATTTTTTGTAATTCGTCGGCCCACGCTTTCGCATTTTCCGAGCTTGCTGCCATGATATTCGACGCATTTAAATCGACGATTTCTTCAAAGCCTACAGCAAATATATCGATAGGTGTAGACATTTTATCGTCTCTATGATTCAAGTCTACTAAAGAGCCCGAATTAAGATGAGAATCTAACAACCAATCCGCTAACGATACGTCTTTATAGACTACGCTTCGAAAATGTTTTCCGCCATTTACGTTATAAGTTCCCACAGCGACACGGACCGATAGAGGCGTTGTGTATTCGACATAGCGTCTACACATTTCCCTAAGAACATATTGGGGAGCTGTAAATAAACTTTTAAGAATCCAGTTGTAGGATGACAAATTTTGTTACCATGAAGCGTGTTATAAGGTAAAAGAGTTCGTGCTCG
Organism: Malthinus flaveolus; assembly: GCA_950108345.1. Taxonomy (NCBI): domain Eukaryota; kingdom Metazoa; phylum Arthropoda; class Insecta; order Coleoptera; family Cantharidae; genus Malthinus; species Malthinus flaveolus. The sequence goes on from OX467290.1 coordinate 15,018,187, forward strand.
ATCGGCTAATTCGGTACTCAACGTCGAACCCACTAACAGTATATCGATAGCTTCCTGCTTCGAATTATCCAACAGATTATTTTGAATAGTACGTGCCGCCGATCGTGCTCCATCCATTAACTACAAAAAATTAAATTTTAACAAACTAAAATACAAGAGTTCCGGTAATGATTGCAGTATTGGATCAATGTTTGCTTACTTTCGAACCACCTTGTATGGCGCCGGTACCGGCGTAAATTTTACTAATTTCGTTACCATTATTAATCCACATTTGTTTAAAAACTTCTTCAAATCTCGAAATTGTCTGTTTTTTATCCACAAGTTGCATCACTTGCAGTTGTTTCGATAACGTCTAAAGAATAATGATTTTTATTATGAATAACAATAATTTGTACAGTAATCAACTGTTTACCTCTAAACCAAAAAACGTTTGAACACAATTTGTTCTATCTAAACAGTCTAAACAATTAGTTCGAATGGTTCCAGTTTGTAAACTAAAGACGTTATTCGATTCTGCATGATAAAAACCAAATTCTTGTAACTGTTGATCGACTTTGGCTTTCAATTTGGATAAATTTGTTTGATTACCACCTCTGCATTCTTGATGGTAATCAAAAACTACGTGAGGAACATCGAAATGTTTAGATTCTTTGTGGTGATTCTGTAAATTACGTTTACAATAATTAAAAAGCCCCGTTTTAGACATTAATTTTTTCCTTTTAGTAATTGTAAAAATCAAAATGTTTATTGTTAAAAAATGTTTTTATAAAAGTTAATTTGGAGAAAAAAACTTTTGATAGTGCATACAAAAATGCTATTGTAATTTATTTTAAATTTCAAACTTAGAATTCCAACCTTAGTCTCCGAATTATAACTTTAAACTCAAAATTGTGACTTTAAACTCAAAATTTTCTACTCAAATCTCAGAAGACCCTAGGCTGAACAACTCGGAATTCTGAGGTTAAAGTTTATAGGAAAAATTCCGAAATTTAAAGTCCCAAATGGTGCTACGTAAAAAAGTTTCAATTTGAAAATATACTACACCTGAAAGTCGTGACTTAAAGTTGCCTCGCCTTCTTTACTCCCAATTATACTAGTACCCAAAAGATTAACTATCACTTGTTTACCGTAACGCTCTTTAATCATCGACATGTGACGATCGAATGCTGCACTCGAAGCTTCGTATCCTCGCGACATTTTAACTTTATGAGAACCGACCTACAAACATGAGTTACCATCGAGAGACCCACAAATAATCGTTCAACGCTCACCTGAACACCAGGCTGTTCCCAAAACAAAGGTACAGAACCTCGAGTTTGAAGATAAGAAGTAGATTCATTTTCCATGAAAATAACTTGCTCGGTTTCGACAAAATTAGCTACGTGACCTTCGTCATTAGTTCCTCTCACATTAAATCTAGTACCCGCTCTCTCACAACTTAACCTAGATACTACAGCAGCTAAAGCTTTCCGATGACCTACATAGACCGTCCGTATTTCTACAGAGCCACACATTGCACGGACCAACCAAGACGACCCGTCTACATCGAATCGAACCAAGTGCACATGAAGCATTCGATTCCTATTAAAACATAATTACGTTGAGCAACTTAAAAGTGTATCGTTACCAAAAGAAACGATGATCGGTTTGAGATGTCTTTTGTCTTCGTTGTGCACATAAAGTTAAGTCTAAAGGCGTACCACTCGGCAAGCCAGAATACCAGGAGAAATAAAAAGTGCCAGAGTTTAAAAGTTTTCTAACCTAAAAAGGATTTTTTTGAAAAAGCAAATTTGAGACACAAATGTTACCTCGATTATACGTTCCTCGTTTTGCTGATAATGTAAAGGAACAAACTGAGTTTGGGTAATTCTAAATATTTCGGAGTCCCCAACTTTACCAATCGAGAAACATCCCGTTATCATAACGAGATACAAAATATTGGAATCGCCAGAGTTTAATTGCAGTACACCCAAACAACCATACGCATCCAATATCTTAGTATATAACTTCTTAACTGCTTCCGTTTCTTGTGAGGCTATTTAAAATGCAATTATTAGAAAGCTTGCTTGTGATTACTAAACTTACACAGAACAGCCACAGCTTGAGATTCGAAAAGTAATGTTTCTTCTTTGCCTCGATGTTCTAATAAAACACTGTGGGGGCTCGGCGGCTTCGATTTTTCTAACACTCGGAAACCTTTGAACATAGCCATTTTGAGTAATTTTTGATAAATTCACATTATTTGCTAATGATTATAATCTTAAAAACACCCCTTTTCAATATAATTTGACATTTCGAATCATGACATTCGTGACCTTGACGGTGGTTGTGAGCTGCGAAGGCAGTTCAAATTCGTTGTTACATCGAAATTTCTTTACGTCGAAAAAATATTGTGACATCGAATAAAAATATAACAAGCAATTTTTTTACAATTATTTTTATTTTAAAATTTTTTGGGTTAATTATTTATAGGCCAGTCAGTAGAGGTCCAAAACACCTTTCTACGATGCAATAAATGGTGTAGAAACTTTTATTTTTTTAAATTGTATATATGGGTGTAAACATGTAAAAAACAAAAATGCTAACACCGGCGACCTCGGGAAACTTTTTGGCACCCAAAAAACCCCAATTGTTTAGGACTTGTTTTGTTTTTTTGCCTATAACTCCTAAACGGTACATTTTAACAAAAAAGTTTCTATATAACAATTAAATATTATTAAATTATGGTCGAAAACCGCGGTCAAAAAACGACAATTTTTTCCAACTTTTTTAAAAACTGACATATAGCATTATATTATATGAGTCTGCAGTTTAGAAATTAGTACTCTAAGAGAAAAACTTATTAAATAAAAGTTGTAGAGCATCTAATTCTGCGTTCAGGTGTACAAAAATTTTTCAATTCGGTCAAGGACACCTCTTGAAATTGGCAATATTCTGATGTCCGACAATTGGTATAGTAGGAAAATAGTTCAATCGAATAAGGATTTTCGGTCAGAATAATTCCTACAAAGCTGGATTTTGGTATACACGTGCATTAAGATGTTCCGAATAAGTAGTATATCACAAAATCAGAAAAATTTCGGAGAAGCAATTTGAGATATTCAAGGTCAAAGGTCACAAAAATTGTTTTGAGAAAATAACTCGTTTCCTATAGATCGTACGTTGATGAAGGTTATTATAAAAGTTATAGAGAACATTATTAGCTACAAGATTGGTTATATTCATTTTTATCATAAGTTTAACCCTTTTCGAGATATTGCGCGGAGAAGATAACGCTATATAAACTGCGGAGTAAGACGCGTAAGTCTTATAAAAGGAGTCGGCCACTAAACTTAACGACTGATGGATAATGTGGCACTGCATGAACTACAATAAAGGAAGTAATTAAACATTTAGGAAAGTAAAAATGGTGTTAGGTCTCGTCTTGACCTATTGCAAAGAAATTTAAAAACAGATTGGTCGAAATTGAGACACTTACTAAGCGCGCTATTCAACTTCAAGAGCTTCTTATACACGACTTATATACGTGACCGGAGGCACGTTAAAGAAAGAAAGAAAAGTTCTCGTACCTTTTCAAGTAACGATTGTAGAGTCAAAACGACTATTAAAAAAATTCCTAAGGCAAGGCCGTAGCCAGACTTACGGGGGGGGGGGGTTGCAAGTATAGCTAGATAAAAAGCAAGTTGCGGTAATTTTGTGGCCCGCCCTAGAAATAAAATTCAATAGCGCCGCAGACAAAATTTTGAGATTGCTCAAGGTCAAACAGGTTAAAAAGAAGTTCTGGAGTTTTAGTAGCGATAGATAGTGTCTCCAAAAAAGATGTTTCACAAAAACGAGGTATGAAAGTTAAGAATTAAATTACTATACTTTTTTAAAATAAACAAACAATATTGTTGGGGAATTACGGGGCCCCTTGTAACCTAAGCCCAAAAGTTTCGAACGAAGTTTCAACATGACAATGACTTTAAAATTGTTTGTCACGATAACGATAACGACAACGATAACGATAACGATAACAATAACGGTAACGATAACGATAACGATAACGATAACGGTAACGAATAATCATATAAATTTTTTAGCTTAGTCTTAGAATAACTTTCCCAACAAGGAATCTGCTCTTGGCAGCTTAGTATCACACCCTAAGAATAGGCTTATGCTACTGGACAAAACCCAGGCAAAATTCGAAATAAAATCTAATATTACTAAGTTAAGGCACAAAAAAACACTCACCGAAATGTAAATGAAGCACTCACTACCTTAAGCTTAAAAAATTGTTTATGTGTATGAGTGTATGTAATAGCAAAAAAGTAAATTTGATTAATCACGAATAATTATTAAAAACCGAAAAGTATAGTTTTCTATGATTAAATATCGCACGAAGATTTTAAAAAATTTGATAAACCGCACTAGCTACTATTCTCATTACAAAATAAAATTCAGTCTTCGAGCTTTCTTCGCCGCGAATAGATCAATAACCTATAACTTCCACTGTAACAATATCAACTCTGCGATGGATCGACATTATACCCAGTCCAGTGAGTATTCCTGGCCTGTCGAATTTCTCAAATACGTTTTTAAACGTTTTAACGACGAAAATGTTCTCTCTGAAGTACTACATGTTGAAACAGGCAAAGGCGCTGAAATTTTGAGGGGTTGATAAATATTGGGAAAGATTCTGATTGCATTCCCCAAGAGCTTCAATCGCGCAAACTGGTCGATCTACTTCTGATTTTAGCAACCATTTTGATTTCCACAAAAGTGATGAATTCTTTGAATTCTTATAAGTTATTTTTTGTTAGTTCTTTTTTTTTTTGATTAGTTAGTACGTCGGTACCTAACAAAAAGTCACTAAAAATCGCGGCGCAATAGTCTCCGGATAAGTGAAGAATTTCCCGCCACGAATTTTTTTAAACCGATATTGCTGGATTCTAGATCTAGCATCCGGAAAACTGTATCATGTGAATCCACTTTTAGTCTTGTTACAGTATTTTGAGAAAACAGTACCGTTGCAGACCCATATTTATATGAACTTTTTGCTTTCAAATCCATCAAACCTTAACCGTGTGGACGGGATAGTTTGCAACGTCTTGTACAGCGTTTTGTCTGCGTAGACAAAACGTTCGATAAACGTTGCGTGGTTACATAAAGACAGGTCTTTACGGTTTGGAAGATATCCATCATACACGTTGAAAAATACACCCCATCCTTCCAGGAAATCTTGGATTACTTCTCGCTCGCATTTCAAATATTAATTCATTTCAATATTAATTCAATCATCTAATTACTAATTACACAGTGGCGTGCATGTCTCTCTCTAGACCCCTTAAATGTAAAGGTGGATTTATATAATAATAAACCTTTTCGCTTAAAACATTAATAAATTCCTAATATGTATCTATCTATATTATACTACACCACCTGCAGACACGTCAAGTTGATAAAGTACTTCCTTAGACTAATTTTACAATACAAAAGGTCGCGAGGTTTTTTCTTATTGACTTTTTTGTTTAAGAAAATAATAATTGTCGTAGTTTATGATCGAACATGATAATAGCTCAATAAGAGTAAAAATTTGCGTGCTAAAAGTTTGTGAGGAAATGAAAATCGATCGAAACGACAAGGAAAATTGTTTCTTTTACTTTAAATATCAAATAAAAATTGCGAAATTCAAACCGAAGCCGTGAATTTAATGGTCGACTATTTATTTTTTTAAATGTAGGTGTTATAATTTTTTAACCTTGGCAGGTTATCGGGGACTCAAACATTTATCGATAAACGATACGAAAGGGAGCAACGGCAACGACAGTCGACCAGAAGGGGGTTTGTTAAAATCAGACACGCAAACTTTTAACATTATTATTGTAGATTTTGATTTACACGCATGCCCCAAAAAATCACGTAAACATAATTTCGGCTTCCTATTTATGTTTTCTGTTTCCCAACTAAAGAATATAAATATGTATAATATCTAAGTAGGTATAAGCAATCGTCGTTTTGGAGCCTAACAAAGAGTACCTAAACCTGACAAACTATTTACAATCACTTCGAGTACAGAGAGGCCTCTCCGTTCTGGTGCAGCTAGCATCAAAAAGGATCGGTCTTTCTACAGAGAACTAACAGTAACGCCACGAAAACGTGTATAGTGTATAACTGTCAAGTACTGAGGTATCAGCAAGAAGTAGGTTTAGATTTTGCAAAAAATAGGGGGATCAGCAAATTTAATCGAGGAGCTTTTTAAGAGCACGACCTGAAAATGTTTTATGTTTTTGTACCAACGTTTTAAAATTGCACGATAACATTTACGATTTATCTATGTATCTAAGTCTCGATATCTTAGTTTTGCTTAAGGGGTTAACATGCAAATTCGGAATAAAGCAATTTGAACTTTATCTAGTAATAAATTATACTCGACTCAACCTTTACTGTTCACTGCTACTATACTATAATAACGCTACATTTTTTACCGAGTGTGGTTTGTAAACTAAAGTTTTTGAAAGGATTTTAAGTCAAAATTATTTCGAAATACTACAAAATTTGAATAGTTAACATTATTTTATTTCTCTGGTTCCTATTTCCTATATTCCTATTATAGTACGAACAAAATTACGAAGTTGAAACGCCTACAATAGATAGAGCATAGAGCATAGAGCATAGAGCGTAATGCCGTAATCCGTAATGAATAAGGCGACGCGCAAAGGCGACATAATGGAAGAGCGTCGCAGACGTCTAATAATAATGCTTTATACTAGTGCCATCGCAGATACGTTACACAAGTCAAAAGATATAAGCAAATACAACTAATACAATATACATTATACAGGGTGATTTAGACCAATTTTGAAATTATTTAGAAAGTCGACTGAATTAAAACTGAAGCCCTATACTTTGCCTATATATTCCTGTGTTTAGATTTTAATAATAATAATTATCTCAAAAGTTATACTAAGAAATTTAGAAAATGAACCGATCGTTATAATACTGCCACCATTTTAAATTTAAAAATTTGAAAAATTCTTTTTTTAATTAGAGCCGATGTGTACTAACTTATAGCCGAGTATAAATAACGTCGGGGGAGATATTGTCCGAAATGCGGCCAAAATAACCGCCTTATTTTGGTCCACCCTTTATTGATTTCGTTTAAAAGCCACTTTGTTAAAGTGGCCGAAACTAAATTCCAACTACCAACTAAATCGCTTTAGTAGTTTTTATTTGGCGGCGTTACATACACACACTCGTCCACACAGCCTTAATTTTTTTAACTAAAAATGTGCTCGAAAATTAAAAATTTTTGATTGATTACTGATTACTATACAGGGTGTTGCATGACGTACTGTACAAACTTAAGGGGCATTTTTCTGAGGTCAAAATAAGTCGATTTAACCAACTTACCCTATATACCAAAATGGTTTCTAAGCCCGGGAGGGTGCTTCAAAGTTGAAAAAATTTTTGTCTTTTTCTTTAATAACTCAAAAATGCTTAGTTTGGTTTTGATCAAATTTGGTATGTGGGGTCATGTTAAAAGCTAAGTGTACGAAGTACAAATAAGTACTCGAACTCAACTGCAGCAGCGTATTATTGAAGATGTCAGCAAATAAGGAATAATCCGGAGGTACCAAATGCAGCTTCTCGGTCCATTCTTGATTGTACTACAAAGTGTATCAATGCTCAAGGTGGTCATTTTAAACACTTAAGATAGTTTTTATTTCTTAAAATTTTGTAAGGGAGAAAGCATACATAGCATAAACGTATTATCGCAATTTTAGCCTCTAAGACTGAAATATTGAAACCATAATGATTACATTTAGAGACACAAAACAAGTTTTTTACAAGAGCCATAAAATGTCCAAAAATTAAGAAGGCTTTTATTTAAAAATAAATTTAAAAAGCTGAAACTACCCCCAAAAAGTTATAATCAAATTTATCGAACAGTGAGGGTAGTTTTCACCCTTACGGAATTTTAGTTGATGTTTTGAGAACTTCAAAAAGTAACACTTCAATTAAAATGTTCACATACCAAATTTGATCAAAATCAAACTAAGCATTTTTGAGTTATTAAAGAAAAAGACAAACTTTTCTTCAACTTTGAAGCACCCTCACGGGCTTAGGAACCATTTTGGTATATAGGGGAAGTTGGTTAAATCGACTTATTTTGGCCTCAGAAAAATGCCCCTTAAGTTTGTACATCATGTACATTTGTACATCAGTACGTCATGCAACACCCTGTATACCTAATATAGGAAACCCCATCACTTTACACACTGTATTTTAAAGTATGGTTGGTAACAAATTTTTCTCCTTCATGTTTTTTCACACGTGTGAAGATTGTGGGGTTCATTTGCAACAAATTATAATTGACTAATTAATTAAATCCTAAAATTTAAAACATTTGTAAACTGTATTTTAAGTAAAGTACCTATAGGTAACTTATGTGCTGACGACTGATGACAGTGATACCCATCACCCACACGTCTAAGAATCGATAATACAAATTAGATCGTAAATTTCTTAATTCTCTTATTAAAAATTAATCTGTTCGAGCGGATTAATTATAATTAAATTACTTTAGTTTCTATATAGGTATAAGCGCCGTTTTGATATACATCGAGTAATGAATTATGTACTTTATTGATTAAGCTTACTTCTTAACCATTCCTACATAATATGAATACCGCAATGTTGCGTGCAAATTAATTATTTCAGTAAAACTAGCGCGAGTACGAATTTAGATTAAATGGGAGCTTCTGTTCTACTTCTCGAAATGTCTATTTCTTAACGCTAATGTATATCTTTTCGAACTTCGAACTACGTATTAAAAGGTTAAAACTAGAAAGGGTTCTTTAGTAAGTATTACTTATTATTAGTTTATTACAAAAATTACCGTGAGAACGCTTTTATTGATTTATATTTCTTGTATTATTATTATTATAAGTAATACAATACGAGTATATTATTGTATAAAAAGTGCAAAGAAAATACGTTTCATTAAAAAATTAAAATATTAAATTAAATTAAATTAAAGTAAATTAAAAAAGAACGAACATAACAAAACTTGGTTTGCATATTTAATACTAGGATAAGTAGAAGAAAGTATTTGTTTAAATCATTTTGTACCTAATGTGGTATGTGGTATAGTATAATGAGACCATTTTGAAAAGTTCTTTTTAACTAACGCCACCCATAGAGAGGTTACAATAGTGATGGTGATGAATAGAGGTCTCCCTTAAAGAAGTCAAGTAGGTAGATAATTATTGAAATCGGCGTAGACCTGCATTAAAAGCTCAGGTTTCTACCAAATTTAATTCTTTTCAACAAAACTTGTATTTAAATATAAAATGTGGTTGTCTTTGAAAAGACAACATCTGGGGGTGTCATGCAGGTAAATATTTTCTGTAGGCCATCTCTTTATATTTTCTTGCATAAATGCACTACTAGCGGCCACATAACGGATTTAGTATTCGTAAATAAGCGGTAAAAATCCTTAAAAGGTCTAACCAGATTTCAACAATTATTACCTACCTATTTGACGTCTTTAAGGGAGACATCTATTCACTACAATAGTGAATACTATTCACTATTGTAACCTCTCTGCTGGTGCTGGTGGCGTAAGTCAATAAGAACTCTAAGAAGTGGCCTCACTATACATACAGTATACTTATACCGGGTGTCTGGTATTCAAGTCGAACATAGAGAATAAACGTTAGATTTGCCTATCCTATGACTTCGATAGAAAGAAAATAAACAGGTAATATCTAGTAATCAAAAATTTAATAGGTGTTTATTAAAAAAACAACTATACCTAATGTTATAAAAAAATCAAATTATAATAAATATTCAAATACTTCATTTTGAACCAAGCGATAGTACAGGGTGTCATCGAAAGTCTGTTTGAAATTTTAAAGACGCGTATTAATACAGATGAAAGTAAGAAGAAAACCTAAATATGATTTCTTTCTACTGTGCAGAGAAAGAAAGTTAAATTGATTTTCATTGTGACCCTAAAATTTTGATCAGCACTATGAATCCTTTTACCAGCGTCGATTGAGTTAAAATTTAAAGTTCTTATTATACCTTAATTTTAAGGTATAATTTCGTACCTTTCGTAAAGTAGAAAACTTTTTAGTTCTTTTATGTAGTAAACGATTTCGTACAAATAAAAACAGTTTTGCTAAAAATTCGAATTCGTTCTTCGCGAATGAACACGAACAAAAGAAAATACTTAACTAGCCTACGCCCTATTAGATCGTGCAAAGTGCAAAGAGTTTTAAAGATGCATCAGAAAGTTAAATAAAATATAGGTAGGTATTCTAAAGCCGCTCCGTAAAGTTCTTTTTGACTTACGCCACCAGCAGAGAGGTTCAATACAATCAATAGAAGAATAGAATATAAAGAGATTATTCATTATTGTACCTCTCTGCTGGTGGTAAAGTTACCGACAACTTTACGGAGCGTACCTACCATACGCATCAGTATCAGTTAACAGTTGCAAGCAATAGTAAATAATAAATACCCCGTTGTCGAGCTCGGGCAAACGCCAGACGGTAATCCCATTCAATGCATTTTTTAGTTTACAATAGTTAATACAACATGTATTTGTATGTCGTATAATACTTAATTAAAAGTCTAGAGAAACTGGAAACAATTTTACAGTACTACAGTACAGGAGCCTAATAGTGAAAAATGAGTCTCTTACAGACACAGACGATATCTTCTTTAAACGAATTAAACGATCCATATTTATTAGTCGACATAAGAAAATGTGGTTAAAAAATTTAAATATCCTGACCTTTGCTTAACAAAGGTAAGCAGATTAATGAGATTTGTCGAAGAAATAAATTTATAAATGTAAAAATAGAAAACCTCCTACCCCGTAATATTATGAGGGACAAAAAGAAAGGCGCCCGAAAGAAGAAAGATCGGTGGTTCATTGGTATGACGTAATGGATCGCGTGCTTAACAACACTCGAGGCGCCGTGGTGCCCGGTTTTCTTATCGCTATCAAATCGTTTCTTAGTGGACGTTAATGCATGCCGTATTCGGTAGGTGCACGACTTAACATACAGAAAACTAAACGCAAGCGCGAGGAAAGTTGGTGAAAAATTCTGCGACATTTCCATTCTCATTAGGGCTGTGATTATCGTAAGGTCCTTTTCACGTAGTGCAGTAGTCGAAGATGAACGCTCTTTATGTGACAGTGTGTATTCCGTTACTTTTGGTGTTTGCTGGTTTTAACCACGCTCACGGTTTTACGACTTTTGGAAAAACTCCGACAAATCAACAAACCCCACCGCCTCAACCGATCGGTAATATCCCAATATCTTGTACCATCCCGTGTCGTTGGTTACCTTACTATCGTTTGTTCGAATATTATTTGATGTGGATCGACATTCGACCGGTAGCCTCCGTTTAAAATGGCTTTAATATTTAAACTCGCTTTATTTTCCGTTATTTTTGTTTGCGGTAATTAGCACCATCACGGCAGACTTAGACGTAACACTCGATTTATTTTTAGCTCCCGCAAAGCCATGTGGAAATCATACCGAATGTTGGTCAATCGCGTTAACTAGCTGTGTACCGGAGCCGAGGAATCCATCTAGAAAAAGTTGCCTTTGTGGAGATAACAAACCACCGGCAAATGGGGAATGCCGAGCCAAACATAAAGGTAAATATAAAAGACAAAATCGAAAATTTTATCACTAAACGTTTGCCAAAAATGATCCAACCCTATATAGTGGGGTCTGTTTAAAATCTTCAAAAGTTCAAAACGTAATCGCTCGATAGACGTATTTGGCATAAAAGTGTTTGTTACAGGCCCTAACCACTTATGTACCAATGATCAAGAATGTGTATATGGGTCAACTTGTATGCTTATCAATCCAGGATCGCCGAGTACAGAAAATCATAGAGCTTGCAAGTGTATGGAAGGATACGTAGCTGTCGATGCAGAATGTAACAGTAAGTTGTTTTGCTTCTGTATGATATAGACTATAGACTATATCCCAACCTTTACGTGACATTAACAGATAGAGAGATCTTTATTTACAAAAAAAAACCAGATTTTTAGATTTGAAACGTTTACTGCAACGATGTTTATATCTTGTGTAAGATCACATTATTTATACCGTGTGTAAACATTCAAAGCGAAACATAGGGTAAATCACATATTTGCAGTTTGCTGCTCGCCAGTTTCTGCTACAAGAACGGTATAATAGTATCTATTGCAAAAGAATAAATTACCTACGTTCCGAGTCTCCAATAATACACAATATTGCTTCTTAATTAACGAGAATTACGAGAAAGTAATTAAATAGTATTTTAAAATTAAATTTTGCCATGTCATGGCCCATGGCAGCTCATATTTTCATATTTTTTAAATAATGGATGTTTGTCTAGAGCTCTAGAGGTAGGTACTTATAGAACTTTTGATTGAGACAGCTTTGATATCAGTTATCACGTGTCGAAGTTGAGTGGTTATTCTTATAAAGTAATGTTTGCCATTTCATCTTGCAAATTTATTTTGAAAATCGTGCTTCTATCCTCGTAACGTACAGATCATTTCACGGTCGACATAATCGTCCATCCGAACCACTAATTCGGCAAGCCACGGATCTATTTTGCACTTCGTTTAAGCTACTTGGTCGTAGCTTACCTTGTGGCACAAAAAAGAGTGCGTACCGAGGAAAATATAACCTCTCTTGAGAAAAGTATCGAAGAAGATCCAAACACCTCGATTCAGCACCGTGCGCAACAATTGAACCTCTGTCCGACCACTTTTGCATAAAAATTTTTAGTAAAGAGCTTAGCTTAATAAGGTCTTATCCATCTCGGATAAGAACTGAAGCCGCGAGACCATCGTTTTCGGCGTCTATTTGGCAAATGAGCTAAAAATCAAGTTGCCCCATTGTTTCATCGTAAAATTTTGTTCAGTGATGATGGGCCTCATCTTTGGCTCAATGGCTGTGTCAATAAACAAAATTGTTGCATTTGGAGTGAAGAGAATCCACAAGTGAATCCTCATTTCCACCAACATTGTGTGCTTTATTTGCGAATTCAGACAACTAACGCTTAAAAAATGGTCGAAAATTGGACCTTGAAGATACTGTCACGTCCTTTGTGACTGCCGGGATTAGGATTTTGGAACAGCGGACCAAGTCTACACAACTACACCTAATAATTAATCTGGTTAGAAATAACTATTTATTGGTAATTACAGAATACGAAGTTTTACAAAATCAAACGAAAATAATTAATATGACTTTTCTATCCAAAACTGAACTGATTGCCTTGCGTGTTTTTAAGGTTACTGCCGTCGTGACAATACTCCACGACGACGACGGGGGGGTTACTTGTAACAATCTTTATTCTAACAATTTTAAAAAAACACACCCGTTGTTACACTATCCAAATCCCTTATCCCTTTGAGGGTTTATATCTGACTCTCTACGATTTTTTATTTCCAATCGTTCTCCACTTTTAATTCCTTATAAAATTTACTTAATCACTATTTTCAATAAACTCGGGTCTCACGGTTAATATGCCGATCTGGACATCCGTTTTCTAAAATGCGTAATTTTACACATCCTGGTGGCTAGACGCTTATCAGGTGGATTTCATTCCCGAAAGTGACCTTTTTTATTTCCAATTTTTTGCTACGCGTGGCAATACACCGTATTAGTAAGTAAGTAAGTAAGTAAGTAAGTAATCTTTATTCGTGTTTGGAACCGAAGTTTTACACAAGTCAACAACATCATAAAAAATCAACATTAACATTGAGTAATAAGTAATAAGTACCTCATATTACATAAAATTGATTATATAAAACTCATCCACAGTGTAAAGAGCTGTGGATACAAGCACTGACTTTATTTTGATTTTGAATTCCTTATAGGGCAAGTCCCTTATGCTCGAATCAATCCTATTAAAGAAATTTGGCCCGAAGTAGTTTGTTGCGTTGCGAGTTCTTTTGAGCCTTGTAAAAGCAACCTCAAGGTTTGATCGCTGACGTGTGTCGTGATCGTGGATATCACTGATAGTTCTATATTTGCCCTCGCTACGCTTCACAAAGAGGAGACATTCATAAATGTATAGTGATGGGGCGGTGAGAACACTGTATTGCACAAATTTACTCCTAACATCAGCTCTATACGCCACACCAGTCATAGCTCGCATAGCCCTCCTCTGGATTCTAAAAACTCGCTCCAAGTGCGGCGTGTGCCCCCAGCACAGTATTGCATAGGACAGGACCGATTGGAAGAGGGAATAATACGACATAAACAAAACCTCCTCAGCAACAATTCGCCTAAGACTGCGCAAAACATAGACGCACGTCGAAAGTCTTTTAGATATCTCGAGAATATGCGGCTCCCAAGACAAAATAGAATCGAGGGTAACTCCCAGAAATTTTACGGACTTCGAGTTCAAATCATTAAGCCTCCTCGTAGCAAATATCATATCGACAGTCTTAGCCGCGTTCAACGAAAGTCGATTCGACAGGAACCACTCCTCGCACGAAAGCTGCACGTCAGCAACCACGATCTCCAATCTATCCAACTCTGGATGTGTGCATAACAATGATGTATCATCGGCATATAGCACCATTCCCACAGTACCAGGCACACTTAATGGGAGATCATTGATATAAATTAGAAACAACATTGGACCGAGCACAGAACCCTGGGGCACACCGTGCTGCATCAGCGACTTCTGAGAAAAAACATCTCCAACAAACGTTCTCTGCGTTCTATCTGCCAGGTAAGACTCCATCAAACGAACAGTAGCACCGCCGCACCCATAAGTCGAGAGTTTGTTTAGGAGTATGTCGTGTGACACACAATCGAATGCCTTTGTGAGGTAATAAAAAGTTCCATTGGCATATTCTCCTTTCTCAAACGCCTCAACGATACTCGAGACAAGTTCGCTTATCGCCATCGTTGTTGATCTATTCGATCTGAATCCAAACTGTTCCACACAAAAGATCGCATTAGTCTCGAAGTAGTTTCCTAATTGGCCAACTATGAGTTTCTCAAAAATTTTGGAAAAGGTCGGCACCAATGAAATTGGGCGATAATTAGATTTTTCGTCTCTGCAACCCTTCTTATGCACTGGGATGACTTTAGACACCTTCAAACAACCAGGGTAGACTCCAGCAGAGAGACCATAATTAAAAAGATTCGTCAGGGGTATAATTATCAAGTTCTTTATACATTTTACAATATTTATACTAAATCCATAGATATCTTTAGTACTGTTTTTTTTTCATTTTGTCTATTACAGATCGGGTATCGTTGTAAGATACTTCAGATATACAAAAATCGTTTTGAGTGAGATCTCCTTTCAACTGATCAAGTGGGTCTCTGCTAGACGACGGCAACTCCCCGACGATATCAGTAGCAATACCCGCGAAAAACTCGTTGAATTCATCCGCGGATATAGACGCAGCATGAACGTTCTTCGTCTTGGGTCTGTGCTCATTTATAATTTTCCAAGCAGCCTTGGGTACATTTGTCGAGCCAGCAATGATATTACTATAAAAAGCTTTTTTTGTTTCTAAAATTTTCTCTCTATAAAAGTTTCTGAAACTGTGGTACAAAATTTTGCTTTCAACTATGTTATGCGTACTATAGAGTTCTCTTAAGAAAGTTAATGTATTGCGGAGCTGTCTGAGTTCCTCGTTAAACCACTTCTTTTTAGTTAGATTTTTTTTATGTGCTTTCTTCTTTTTGAAGGCGCTGCCCATACATTCCAGAATCAGACCATTAAATAGATTAAACTTTTCATCTACACCAATCGCAGGATTCCCCACAAAATCCCATGAGATCCCCTTGACAAGACTGTAGAACATCGCCAGACCCGCCTGAGTTATTGGAACATATTCCCCGCAACCATCGTTTGAGATGTCTCCATTAGAGCGGGTCAATGAAACCGTGACAGCCCTGTGATCCGACAGGCCCGTCTCAATCACGTCAAAAACACGAACCCCAATGTCGCCATAAAAATATTGTCTATACAGCTGTTTAACCTAGTCGGCTCCGAAATACCAGGCAGCAAGCCAAACGAGCACAGTAACTCACAGAGCTCACCCCTTTCGCCATTCTCATAGTCAAATCTCACGTTAAAGTCACCATTTATCATGACACTCTTATCAGCTAAGCACTGCAACGACAGAACCGAGTCAAGCACCGCGAGAAAGCCAACAAAATCGCCGTCAGGAGAGCGATACACCGTAACAATTACCAGATCGTCAATCTCAACCGCCGACATCTCACAGTCCATCTCACAAGAAAGCGAAACCAAATCCGGTCTAGGTTTATAGTGTATACCATTTCGAACATAGATACTGACACCCCCGTGCCCTCGTCGGGTTCTACAAAAATAAGAAGCAATTGTGAAGTCATCAACAGTATTCAGAGTCTCGGCTTCGTAACTTTTGAGCCAGTGCTCTGTAAAACACAAAAAACTTCACAACAATTTAAAAACACCTCGATTTCTTCAACTTTATTACGCATTGACTGAATATTCTGGCAAAAGATTCTCAAGTCATTACCCGCATTATAGCCAGTAACTATTTTCTATTAAATAAAGCTAAAATTCCGTTCATTTGATTAAATTAGTATAGTACATTTTTATTTCAATTTAAAGTTATAGTATACCTCCAAAAACAACACCCTATATTTAAATTATTTTCTCATAATTAACGAAATCTGTTAATTAGAATACTAAGTACTACTTACTACTATCTACTATTAGGAGATTCAGAAAATAACGCTCTTTCGATAGATTATACCACTAACGTTCTTGTAATAGAAGAAATTGGCGAGCCGCAAACTGCAAATAAGTGATCTACGTTTCTACGTAAGTATGTTCGGCTTTGAATGTTTATACATACTCGGTATAGGTTTTTGTGAAGTTACAATTTTGAATAAAACGAAGCTTTAGATATACAACGTACGATTATTTGTCCGTATTCGTATTTAAGTTTTGAGATTCTCAACGAATCACAAGAATGGTAAACTACTGTATAGTAGTGAGTAGTTTAGTTTTGATCTCTAGTTTAAAAACTTATTTTAAGAAAAAATTTGCGTGTGAGGGCGTTATTAGAAACTAATGATTCATAAAAAAGTAGAAAATAACTAGAAAATAACCTGCATAATTTCATCTAGCATTGCCAACTATTAACCGCAATGCCTCGTATTATTATGTCGGTTTGATAATGACCTTTACTGAAATTTGCTTTGGATAATTTGCTATAAAGATCTACGATAACCAAAACTGTTTATTCGATTTTTCCTAGTACAACGCGACACTTAAGCATCTCCAAAAAAAAATATTACTCCGATACTAAGCCATTTCTGAGATTTTCATCAGAAATCACTTTCAAAAAGTTTAAGTTTGGCCATTTTTTACGAAATTTTAAATAATCAGGTTACCACGACCAACTAAAAACGAATAAACGAAAATAAATTGGATTTTAGTTGATCATGGCAATTTGATTTTTTAAATTTAGTAAAAAATGGCCAAACTTAACTTTTTGAAAGTGATTTCTGATGAAACGGTTAATGATATCAACTTAAATGAAGAGTACCTTATTTTTATAATTTTGTCTAATCTTTCAAATTTCGTATAAAAAATAATCGAAAATTGAACAGACAAAAAAGTTAAGGTCAAAATTAAATTTAGACTTCAGGTTAAGTGCCCTTTATTGCAGAGATTTCTTAAACTTTTCTACTTTTTATTCAAGGCTCTACAATTCTCAGTAAATGTGCCCAATATCAAAAAATTTCGGTAACATTTAAAGTAATTATAACAAAAATTCAAATTTAAAAACTCAACTTTAAGGCCCCACAACTTTCTTATTATTGAGATTTCGATTTTTTGTTATAGGAGCTTCTAGTGCTATTTTGACCTGTAGAATCATGTGTAGACCGTTGGCCAAGGAATATCCGAACACCCTGTATAATGCGCCAAGGTATAGTAGTTTCGTTCTGTAACGTTCTTTTTAGCTTTTTAACTTTAAAAGAGGTTACAATAGTGAATAGAGGCCTCCCATAGAAAAGTTGAGTACCTGTGTACCTGTAAGGTTGAAATGTGGGTAACCCTTTTAAAAGCAATGACAATATGACAGGTTGATTTTTAAAAATACTCAAAATTCTTATATTCTTATACCCACATTTCAACCTTACAGGTACACAGGTACTTAACTTTTCTATGGGAGGCCTCTATTCACTATGGTAACCTCTTTTAAAGTTAAAAAGCTAAAAAGAACGTTACTGAACGAAACTACTATACTCAATTAAGACAAGCAGAGAGTACGTCTGAAAGAGAAGGGCGCTTACAACAACAACGGGAACGAACAAATCGAAATAGAAACCTTATAACCGAGGTGTTTTTTAATAAATGTGCATTTTCCTATGAACCTTCCATTGCGTATGCAAATGCAGAAGAGCTGTCTCTGGGACATACAGGGTGTCCGGATATTCCTTGGCCAACGGTCTACACATGATTCTACAGGTCAAAGTAGCACTAGAAGCTCCTATAACAAAAAGTCGAAATCTCAATAATAAGAAAGTTGTGAGGCCTCAAAGTTGAGTTTTTTAATTTTAATTTTTGTTATATTTACTTTAAATGTCACCAAAATTTTTTTATATTAGGAACTTTTACTAAGAATTATAAAGCATCAAATAAGAAGTAGAAAAGTTTATGAAATCTCTGCAATAAAGGGTACTTAACCTGAAGTCTAAATTTAATTTTACCTCTAACTTTTTTGCCTGTTCTATTTCCGATTATTTTTTATACAAAATTTGAAAGATTGGACGAAATTATAAAAATAAGGTACTCTTCTTTTAAGTTGATAGAATTAGCCGTTTCATCAGAAATCGCTTTCAAAAAGTGTAAGTTTTACCATTTTTTACTAAATTTTAAATAATCAAATTGCCATGGTCAACTAAAAACGAATAAACGAAAAGAAATTGGAAGCAAAACGAAGCGGCATTATTAGTATGGGATGAATGTACCATGACGCATAAAGCTCATGTTGATGCTGTAAATAACACGTTGAAAGATATTCGGTTTTCTGATCGAGCCATGGGCGATAAGTGGCCGGCCGTTACCGTTACTTTTGTAACACCCAGTATACTATTAGGAGTTATTATTATTATTATAGCTTTTCCAAACTACAAGGGGCCGCTAAATGAAAAAGCGTGTGGCGTAGCCCACGGGTCTTGCTAGTAATACATATAGGTACTAGAACAGACTAGATAGCTAGATGATACCGCATTGTCTCGACTCTTCTGTTAATTTACAGAATGCACAGAAAACAATTTTAGGCGGATATGTGACGTGTGACGCACTTATATTCGAAATTATGAACACGCGCAATATTAACATGAACGAAAGCACTTTTTAAAGTGAGCTTGCACGCACTTTTTTTTATTAATACATAATTTTATTAATAGCTCACCAAATTTCTTTTCAAATGAATAGCATAAAAGCGATCAATTAAAAAGTAAATAATGTCCATATAACGTATTTTTATAGCTCCACTTCACACGTTTCTTCCTTAAAATCCCCATAATCCCCATAATCCACACTGACTGTTATCGAAGGGGCGAATCTTTTCTCTAGACTTCTTGTGCATCGTTTACGGTCGAATCGATTTTTAACTTTCTCTTAAGTTAGATATTAGGGAGTTTTAGGTTTTAGGGACTTGTATACTTATCAGCGGTAGCCTGTTTAAAAACGCGGAAGTCATCTTATTCAAATACAAGTTCACGTGACTTTGTCAGCCCTTTGGACCCACCCTAACGGTATACCAATGATTTTCCTAGGAATTTTTACTTTAAATTTCATTACAAAACACATGGCAGCCTGATTAAAATGGTACCAAAACACATCATTTTGTAGCAAAAGAACAATCATTGTTTAATAAATGAAAAACCCATGACGACTCTTTGATTCATTCATTATTATCATGAAGATATACGTATAATCATAGGCGCCGACTTTTCAATTTTAGGGCAGATTGGAATTTTGGGGCCTTAGCCCCAAAAAGTTCAAAAAACAGAAAAAAGAATATATAGCGCCGCAGGCAAAAGTTGTGGATTGTTCAAGGTCAAACGGCTTAAAATGAAATTCAGGAATTTTAGTAGCGATTGATCGTGTCTCCAAAAACAATAGTTCACAAAAACAAAGAAACACAAAAATGTTTTTACAGATACAGTACGTATTGTAAGTAGTTGTTTAGGTTTGAGCTGAGCAGATCAGTTCTATATTTTAAAATCTAATGCCGAAAGGTCGCAACGACAGTATTAGAGAAAATTTTTTTCAATAAACAATAAAAAATCTCGTCGGGTGCGTTGCATCCAACAAATAGTTTTGTCAGGTGCTTGAGCACCAGAGCACTCTGGAAGTCGGCGCCTATGCGTATAATATTGTCCTCTGAAAGGCATACTGAATAAAAGCTTTTGGAATTAGTTCGCATGTCTTAGGTTTTATGTCTTATATTTACGTGTAACTAGTGAGAAAATGTTCGGAGGCCCGTGGAGGTACTTCTGAAAATTATTGTTGAACTTTAAAAGGCTATTACTTAAAAACAAATGAAAATCGGATAACAACTTTTGGTTTTTATTTTCTTATATTTACATGAAGAATACGTTCCTAGAGTTCGGTGCAATCTTCCCGACTCACCCTGTAAAGGTACAGGATGTATCAAATTTCATGTTAAGTAGGTACAGGGATCTCGCTTATTATAATAGCGGAACAGAAAAAGTTCTCTTTAGAAAGTCTTTTTAGTTTTTAAATATCTTTCCAAATATCGATTTTATAGTCAAAAACTAAAACAGCAAATTTTGTTATTTTCCGCCTTATTTAAGAAACGTTATGGAGGGGGAAAATTTTGTTTTTTGATTTGGTGTTGGCATAACTCGAGGATCGTTTTTGTCTATTTAACCAACTCTCTATTTCCGTTAATAAGCGAGATCCCTGTACTTAACACGAAATTTGATGCATCCTTTATAATATACAGGGTGAAGCAGACCACCCTTATCGGGCTTTTTTTTTCAAGAAAGGTTAGTCGTAGAGAGTTGGATCAAAAATTTTTATAGCAAAAGCCCTAATAAAGAATGGAATGGTGATATTTTTATTCCGGGGAGAGGTCGGCATGCCGACGAGCTTGTTGCAGAATGTCGAGAACTCGGTAATTTTAAATGACACCATAGGGCAAAAATCGTATCGTTGAAAAGATCTTAAGAAAATAAATGAGTTATTTTATAAAGAAAATAATTTTATTACTGCCACCCCTTTTGAGTAATATTTGATTGAAGTTAATAAACTCAAATTTAACATGGCTAACTTATTTTAAAATCGGACATTTAAAATCGTAGTTCACAATGTCACAATTATTATTAACAATCAATTGTTTTATCATTTGATCGTAAAATCATGATTGTTTGATAAGCGTTTGTGCATAAGATTAAAGTTGCAATTTCGTTTATTAATAATAATAGTAATAAAATCTACGAGCGTTTAGCTCGGAAATAAGTACTCTAGAGAAAAATTCCGAAAATAAAAGTAATAGAGATGTAGAGCATCAAATTCTGCGTTCATGCGAACCAAAATTTTTTAATAATTCGGTCGAGTATACCTCTACATCTAATAATTGTATTTAATAATAATTGAAGGAGTAAGTCGATAAAGGTGTTGTTATAATCGCGTTTTGAAAAAAACGCGGATTTTGTGGCCCAGTCAAATTAGTCAAATTGAGAGGAAATAATTGAGTTTTAAAAATTTGTATTACATTATTAAAAAAAAAATAAGTTAGCCATGTTAAATTTGAGTTTATGAATTTCAATCAAATATTACTCAAAAGAGCTAGCACAAACTGACTTATTTTTTGGAGATACTTTTAACAATACCACTTTTGCCCTATGATGCCATTTAAAATTATGGAGTTCTCGACCTTCTGCAGCAAACTCTTCGGCATGCCCGAAATAAAAATATCACCATTCCATTCTTTATTAGGACTTTTGCAATAAAATTTTTTGACCCAACTTCCTACGACTAACCGTTCTTGAAGAAAAAGCCTGATACGGGTGCTCTGGTTCACCCTGTATCTATAAATTATGGCATAAGTTTTTAAAATTTTTTTTGAAAGTGGTTATTGTAACCTCACGGACCTTACACTATACTCTACTCACGACTTCACAAATAAATGACACGTATTAGCTAAAAAAATGCCGAGTCAGAGCTGAAATATAAAATTCACGTATAAATGGCAACACGTTTTTTAACAAGCAGATCAGATACAAGTGGGAGCAATTTACTTCTACTTTCTCTTTGTTATGCAGTTCGTACTTGTATCGGTTATTACCTATTTGCCACTTTTTAATGAAATAGAGTATATAATAATGAAATTCGCGAATCTGAATCGCCCATCTACGGTTAGATAGAAGCAATGGCGTAATCATATTTTGTTTTTTTTCAGGTGCTGGAAATTCGGAAATAAAAGCAGTTGTAGTTGTTCTGTTGGTAACACTGTGCAGAACGCTCTTTTGAAATTCTACAGTATGAAATAGTTAATAATATTATACCTAATCGCTACTAATATAAATAACTAATCACTAAAATATTTATCCATATCAACTTTTAGAAAACGTATTATTTAATCCAGTATACGGGATGTCGATTTGAACTTTAAAATGTAGGAATTCTAATGAAATCAAAATTTAATTTTTTAACGAAGTACGTATACAACGTAATTACGGTCTTCTGTTCATCTCTTTAAGGAGCGATATACAGGGTGATTTATTAGCTCATCCACAAACGTTGCCGTATGAAAGCTCATCTAATTGTTGTTTGGACATTTGTCCGATTTCATTTATTTAAGGAATTAGAAGACTTCAGAAGTTCACGAATTTAATAAATATCAATAAAAATAACAAAAAAGGTGGCTTATAATAAATTATTATAAACAAGCACAAATAGGTAATACGCATGCCAGTCTTTTCTTATAGTGTTGTTGATTAAATAGGTGTATTTCTATTACAACAACAATACACAAAAAATACAACGGCACACTTTAGAGTGCTAAAAGCTAAAATAGTATATTTTAAGTTGTTGCAGACTGGCATTTGTATTTTTGGTTGTTTTAAGCCCACTTTTTTTATAACTTTATTTGATACATTTTTTAATTTTGCTGCAGAAAACTTTCAAGTCTTCTAATTCCTAAAATAAGTGAAATAATCGGACGTACCATGTCCAAATAATGTTTTTCTCTTAAAATTAGAT
This sequence comes from Malthinus flaveolus, assembly GCA_950108345.1. Taxonomy (NCBI): domain Eukaryota; kingdom Metazoa; phylum Arthropoda; class Insecta; order Coleoptera; family Cantharidae; genus Malthinus; species Malthinus flaveolus. The sequence continues at coordinate 15,041,467 of OX467290.1, forward strand.
GAGCTTTCATACGGCAAAGTTTGTCGGTGAGCTAATAAATCACTCTGTATAGTAAAGATAAAAAAGGCAATATACGTCAAAACACCTTCGAAAAGGTCGTACATAATATAGCAAATAAAAGTCGAACGGTATTATAGGTCGGACGGCCGGGGAGGCCCAGCAACACGACCACCTTCACCGATCCATTTATTTTCAAACCCACAATTGTTAAAAAAAGTAAATAATCGTTTCTCGGCAACATAAACACGTCACCAACAGATTGTAAGTTTCCTAATCTGGTCCACACATTTAGAGAAAATTCGTACTGGAAATGACCACGAGTAAAGTAAAATCGCCAGGTAAAGTTCTTTTTGACTTACGCCACCAGCAGAGAGGTTCAACACAATCAATAGAAGAATAGAATAGAAAGAGATTATTCATTATTGTACCTCTCTGCCGGTGGTAAAGTTACCAACGCCGTTTCAAAATGTACCTACTTTACCACGACGCACAGCATGCGGATTTTTAGCACTCGCCCGATATTAGTGATCTACGACGGCGGTGATAACTTCGAGAACATTTGTTATAGAAAAACTTAAAAATAACTGACTTGGAATATGAAATAATCATTTTGTGAATGTGTTACCTCTCTTCTCTCTTATTAATTATACAGTTTCTAAATAGGTACCTAACTATTTTGACGTGGTATCGACTCGCTTTGGCCTGCACTATCGTCCTTTAAAAGGATAAACAGAAGATTATATTTATTAATTATTAACATATTAATAATAGCTTCAATAAAATAATTTTATTTTTGGTTATAAAAGAAACAGTATCTACTATAATCTTTACTTAAAAAAATGGCGTAAAGTGTCTAGTACAACAAAAAAAGTAAAGTAGCAAAAATGGTTCTATTGCACCTAGCAGGCAAATGCGCGTTATATTTTTTAATCACATAATGTGCTTATTTAGTTATTTTGCGATGTTTAGTAATATTTGTTTTAATCAATTAAAATTTTTAAAACGACGAACGAATAATATTACTACTTATTTAAGATTGAATTACTGCGGAGCAGTGGCGATGATTGGAAGCATATTGTTTTATTATCGTCTATGGTGAACTTCATACAGCTAAAAACGTGTTGTTCTCCAGCTATTTGTTTATTACTAGTGATGGACACGATACGAGACGAGACCATAAAGAGTACGAGACGAGACGAGACTAACGAAAAAAACTTAAAAAAAATAACTTAAATCTACTAATAATAATAAGCAAACTTATAAAAAATTATAGTTTCAAAGAATTATTTGAAGTGTTTAAAGTAAAACTGCCTTTCTGATAATTCATCATACATACGTATATATGCATATTCATATTCGTATTTATAAAACTCAAAACTAAACTCAATAATTTTTAAAAAATGCTGTGTGTTTGGGTGTATTAGTAATTGGAGTATAATAAACACATCTAAACTCTTTGATAGTTTATCTTAAAATCCTTGCACTGTTGCACCAAGGCTTTTTTAAATTTATGAGTTTAATATTTCGTATAGCCAATTGCCACTCGTATAGCTAAAAATTGTTTTAACTGAAAAATCGGCTCAGATTAAAATTTTCAAACGCTTAGAAACTATTTTTTGAAATCTACATTCAGGCGTATTCTGTATCATAATCTCTAAGAATAGTGGAAAACTTTTACGTTAAAATGACGTTCTATCTCGTTCTGCCACAGCTAAATAAAAAGGATAGAACGTCAGTTTAACGTAAATGTTTCCCACTATTCTTAGAGGTTATGATACAGAATAGGCCTGATTAACCTAATTATGTAACTTCACTGCGTTTTTGACACTATTTAATAATAATGAATAATTAGCATTGAAAAACGAGACTTAACGAGACTTTTGGAAACGAGACGAGACTCGAGACGAGACTAAATCTTATACATTTGAGACGAGACGAGACTAACCCAAGTCTCGTCTCGTCTGTCGTGTCCATCACTATTTATTACGAACTGTGTAAATGATCCTAAGTAGCTAACCAACATACGAAGTGGCCCTATCCGTGCTACTAACCATTGATAAATAATTAATCAATGTGTAATTACACATAATCTATTCTTCATATATTCTGAACTAACTATATATTATGTACTAACTAAACTACCTGCCTGAGCCGGCTACTTAATAGGAGTTAGTTGTTTTAAGAGTTCTAACGCGTTTTATTAATTTTTTAAAGTATTAGTAGATATAATTTAAACACGTGAAAATAAGAGCGATGTTTTCTTACGTATAATGTTAGCTTTAGTGCGTGGCTTTTAATATTGCTATTATACCTATTCTTATTAGTATTAAGTAAATGTAGTAGTTAAAAAACAAAATGTTGCATGATATGTATACACTTTTTAGCCTAATATTAGTATTACGAATTTGTTCACAACTTACTGATAAATGAATTATTTATACGATGTTTACTTTTCTATTTGTATTAGCGACATGTTTACTATTTTAAAACTTGTCTGCTCTACAATAAAATTTATATTTTGATGAGAAATCTCTCATAATTAACAATTTTTAAAAAATCGCATCGCCCGCCAACAGAAACGCAGATTCACGCAGCTTGCTTATTAGGCAAGGCACTTTTCAATGATATATACGGTTCACTTCGAGTGTGCCAATGCCAAACATAAACTGGTAGTAATATAGAAGATTATTCAAAGTCTCAAAAATTCTTATGGACATACTAATAAAATAATATGTCCGATTTGCTATACCCCCGTTATGGATATAGAGAAGGTTAATGGTTTTTTAATATTAGCGTAAATGTAGCGTATGATACAGAAAGATTTATAGATTGGTACGAGGAACAAACGATTGTAATTAATACCATTAATTGTCTACATATTCAGTTTCCCTATTAGATGGATTGGATGTAGAGTGTAGAGCCCTCGTGAAATTATACCCTAAAATTCACCCCTAAAAAGTTATAGGCTCTCAAAGTTGTGAGTTGTGAAGCTAAAATGTAAAAAAAAACACTTTATCACCGAAACGAGCGAACATTTTTTATTGATTTTTGTACAGTCAACCTATCTTACAGAAGTCAATGTGTGGTAGAAATTTTAAGAAAATCGCACCACTATTATAACTTATAACTACCTACCCGTTCAAGGGTGGGGTTAAACTTCAACCCTTAAAAAATATTGTTTTTGCAGATTAAATAAAATGATTCTGCTTTATTCTATTAGTAACAAGTTTTGTAATAAGGGATTTTTGTCTCTGAAATGTTTCTTCTAAAACGCTAAAACCAACGGATCTTGAAAAAATTTGAAAAATAATTTCTGTTCTTTAACTAACTGATTGTTGGTTATTTCGTAATTATTCGTTTAAAAGAAATTAGCATTTCCTTCAAAAAGATAGTTGCAACATTGATTTTGAGTGAATTGCTCAAAGTGCTCCTCATGTACATAAATTCGAGCATTTTTTGCTCGACGTAGAAGCATTCGGCGAAATCAGGTAAATTCTAGGGATATTTCGATCAAAACGAAAGTCGGTAATTCAAGTAAATGGGGATCACTTTGTTGAGCAATTACCTCAAAATCAGTGTTGGAACTATGTTTTTGAAACGAAATTTGGTTGTTTACGCAGGTCGGTGAGGTTTTGAATCAGGTCTACTACTACGTATTGTCTAATTTGTCTGATTTGTCTTTGTCACCGAGACACCGAGTCACCGTCCTAGTCGCCTAGTCCTAGTCGTAGTGTCACGTGTACTCGTGTTGCCTGCTGTACCGTCTTTTTATATTTATAGTTTTGTTTTAGTTCTATGTTCTAGGTCTCGTCATTTAGTCGAACGATCGTACGATAATGTAATCTTAAATTACTCTTAGCTATCAAACGAATTCTTCAAACATTATACAGGGTGTCCGGATAATCCGTCAGGAAACTTCTAGGGGTGATTAAACAGGTTAAAAGAATAGTAGAAGTTCCTCTAAGAAAAATGTCAAATCTCGGTAATAACAAAGATACAGCTACTCAAAGTTCAATATTTTGTTTTTTCTTTTTGATGTAACTCCCTTAATCCTTGACCAATCAGGTTGATTTGTGGCATGCTTATTTAGCGTATCGAGTTTTATCATTCCATCATTAAAGTGGTTCATTGTTGTACTACCAAAGAGCACTTTACCTAAAACTCAACATTTATTTCCCACCTAACTTTTGTGTCTTGATAGGTATCACAATATTTACGATACATTTTTGAAGGCAGTCAAAATTCTGAAAATCGATGTACTCTTTATTCTAATCGATAAATGTAACCGTTTAGCTAAAAATCCACCTCAAAGTTTTGACAAATTCATTTTAAATAGCGACTTTGGGAATCTAGTAAATTTGTTTTTGTAAGTTTAAGCTGATCGTTTGGCATAAGTACAAATTTTATTTTGACTTAAATTAAATAATGGCTAATAATGAATACTCAAGTACTGAATATCGCGATATGCATTTTTGTTATGGAAGGGCGAATGGTAATCCAGAACAAGCACGGCGGTTTTATACCGACGCTTATCCGGACAGGCTTGTACCACATGCTCAAACATTTGTAAACGTTCACAGAAGACTTGGTGAGGAAGGCTGCTTTAGAAACACACGTCATGATAATGAGAGGCCGAGAACTACCAAAACTGTAGAAACAGAAGAAAGAATTCTAAACGCTGTTGATGCAAACCCAGGTACGAGTGTTAGAAGAATTGCTGCTCAGGAGGGTATTGGTCGTTCTACAGTTTGGGAGGTAGTTCACGAGCAACTTCTTTATCCGTTTCACATTCAAAACGTACAAGCACTTTCTCGTGAAGATGCGCTGAGTCGTTTGCACATGTGCAATCAAATTTTAGAAAAATACGAAGAAAATAATCGATTGTTTAATGTTATACTGTTTACTGATTAAGCGAGTTTTAATCAAGACGGTGTCACAAATTCCCATAACAGTCATGTATGGTCTGATGAAAACCGGAAACAAAACATCAACGCAGGTTTTCTCTAAATGTATGGGCCGGAATCGTAGGCGAACAACTTATAGGACCTCATTTTTTTAATGGAACATTGAATGGAGAAACCTATTTACAATTCCTTCAAAACGATCTTCCCGATTTACTTGAAGATGTTCCTTTAGAAATAAGAGCAAACATTTGGCTGCTTCATGACGGAGCTCCGCCACATTTTAGTTTGAATGTACGTGCACATTTAAATGAGGCATTTCCTGAACGATGGATAGGACGAGCCGGGCCAGTACTTTGGGCGCCACGATCTCCGGATCTTAATCCAATGGATTTTTTCTTCTGGGGCTATTTAAAAGCACTTGTGTATGAAACTCCTGTAAATAATATTGATGATTTGCGTCAAAGGATAATAAATGGGTGTAACATAATAAGAAACAAAATTGGCATTTTTCATCGTGCCAGAAGGTCATTTTTAAAACGCCTTAGAAACTGCATTGAAATGAATGGAGGTCATTTCGAGCATTTATTGTAAAATTAAAGTCTATTACTTTTGGTTATTAACTGGCAGTTGTTTATTATTAATTATTACATATTCGTTACCAAAAATTCAATTTATTTATCAAAACTTTAGGTTTGATCGAGGTCCAACGCTACTAAATTCCCAAAGTCGCTTATTTTAAATTAATTTGTCAAAACTTTGAGGTGGATTTTTAGCTAAACGGTTACATTTATCGATTAGAATAAAGAGTACATCGATTTTCAGAATTTTGACTGCCTTCAAAAATGTATCGTAAATATTGTGATACCTATCAAGACACAAAAGTTAGGTGAGAAATAAATGTTGAGTTTTAGGTAAAGTACTCTTTGGTAGTACAACAATGAACCACTTTAATGATGGAATGATAAAACTCGATACGCTAAATAAGCATGCCACAAATCAACATGATTGGTCAAGGATTAAGGGAGTTACATCAAAAAGAAAAAACAAAATATTGAACTTTGAGTAGCTGTATCTTTGTTATTACCGAGATTTGACATTTTTCTTAGACGAACTTCTACCATTCTTTTAATCTGTTTAATCACCCCTAGAAGTTTCCTGACGGATTATCCGGACACCGGACACACCGGACACCAAATCCGGCAATTTGCAGACTGCCTAGACAATCTGCAAACTCACTAAATCGTTAGGCAGTCTGCAGATTCACTAGTACTTTAGGCAATCTGCAAATTGACTATGGAATTTTAGAGAGTTTGCAGAATGTCTACTATTTAGCAGGCTCGTAGTCAGACCGGTTTTCTCGGGTCATTTGTCCGGGGCCCGGCCATAAACCTTGGTTTTAGGGACCCGGCCTGACCCCATAAAAAATTTAAAATCCTCAGCTTGAATGAAGTTTAGGTAGCGGACCCCACAAGCCCTAAAATGTTTATTTTATATGAAATGATAATTGATAAATGAAATTTTCCCTGTGTTAACCGGCTAACGCTAAACATAAAGAAAATAACCCTCAAGAAAGTCACAGTAATTGTATACTGTTTTTATGAGCTGAAATAGCGTAAAAAGTGATGTCCTAGTATGTAATTTCCAAAAATTTGCCGGTGAGGACCCCGGATCCCCTCTTAGCTGGGGGGTATATTCATCGATAGGAGTATGACTGTTATCATTTACGTAGTTACTAGTTATTCATTTATTGTTAGTTATCATGATTATGTGACTATCTTTTATAGTGATAGATGTAGATTAAGATCGGGCATTCATAGTTTGGTTCTCAACGTGGAAGTGTGTTTGGTGATTAGTGCAATAGTTTAGTTTACCCTACATATCAGAAGCGGGATTATTAAACCCAGTGAATATTATTATTTAAAAATAAAATAAAAATAAGTGATTTTTTTTTGGTTTTCTTTTGTTCGTGTAACAAGAGCGCAAGAGTATGGGAAGAAAATCTGGCCGTTCAAGGCACATCAGCAGTTCAAGCAGTTCTTCGGAAACGTCTGAAGAAACCGTCTTAAAACGACAGGTGAAAAAACTAAAACGAGAGGTCGAACAGCTAAGAAGTAAGCCATCGACAACCGCACATCCCAGTGACGAGTATTTAATACCTATTTATGATCCTTCAAAGGACGATATGGTGGTGGAACAGTGGGTGAAAAGAGTGGATAACTTAGCAGAGAGATACGAGTGGAGCGACAATTCCATAGTTAGAGTGATTGCTTCTCGTCTAAAAGGAAACGCACGTCAATGGTATGATCAACAAATGAAATACGATGCTTCATGGGTGAACATTAAAATCAATATAATCGAACAATTTCGTAAGTCAGTTCCATTTTCTAATTTATTAACCCTCGCCGTCCCGAAACCGGGTCACAACTGACCCAAAGTCGATATTTTTTTGAATAACTTCTATGATAAATTTTTTTAAATAATTTCCTTCTGTGTATTCTCCTAAAATACTAAATTACATAATATACTGCTGGAAAATATCGAAAAATGTATAATTTTAGAAAAACGTTAATAAAGAATACCCTGTATAAAAATCTGCAGGAATGAAACTATGAATATTAGATTTGAAACAAGCAAAAACTTTTACAAAGAGTAACATTTTTTTATAAAATCACTAATAAGCGAGATTAGATTGAAACCAAAATGTCCTTATTTCATCTGAAAACACAAAATAAAAAATGGGTCATCGATGACCCGGTTTTGGTAAACTATGATTGTAATTTATTTTGGGACTGCGAAGGTTAAAAGACGCTTCAAATTACGAAGCCATGCCAGGTCAGAGTTTAGGGGATTATGGTTTTCAAAAACTTTCAAAGCTAAGAGCGTTAAATTTAAACATTCCAGACGAATATTTAATCGATGCTGTAATAGGCGGTATCAAAGACGAAAATATAGCACGAACGGTTAGGTCAGTGAGACATACGGATGCCAACTTATTGTTTGCATATTTAAATACATTAGGTAATAGGTATGCCAGGAAATGCGAACGAAGCACGAAGTACAAGTTCTTCTTTTTCCAGTATGCATAGTACAAAATTTTCTAAGCGCTTCCAAAATGCAAATCCCCCGAATAGTAAAAGACGTTTTTCTAAAAATCACAGTGTTACGAAAGATTCTTGTTATAATTGCCGTATACCGGGTCATTTTGAGCGTGTGTGTCGTAAACCACGAACGGAGTGCCCTAAATGAAAAGAATTGGGTCATACTTACACTTACTACATACACTTTAGGGTATCAATAATTATTTAAATGAATATAGTTAAATAGCCCTAAATTAATCACTTTAGTAGTGTGAAATCGAGTTTTAAGTAAGTTGACCAATATGATTTGCTAGTAATGTCTTATTAAAATACACTGTATCTCTTTTTACCCAACACGTTTATTTACCAACTTAAACTACTTTAGTTTGGTTAAATGGTCAACTACAGCTCCGGGGTCCGGCAGATTTTATGACCGGTTAGGTATTATTGTTGATATAAGGATTATCCCCTTTTTAGAATTTTGTACCCAAATATTGTAAATATGGTCATGTGTAGTGTGTAGTCACTCTCCAAAAAAAGTTTTAATTTTAAATAGAATACAACGTACTACAAAGGATGTGTACTTTTTCTGATATTTATAAAATGAATTTCTGCTGGAGGCACTTCTTTCATAAAATAGTTCGGGCAACAAACTGCTCGAGTTTTATATTTTATACTCAAATTTTAAAAAATCTTATTAAAATTGCTTTATTAATTGCTGTGCGACTTCCTAAATGATTTGTAATAATTTTGTATTTAAATGCGCACTGTCCTTTTCCTAACTGTGTATGAGTTACTTTATCATGTTCGAAATGATAAACTATTGAATTCGGCTTAATTTACAACAGTGTGGCCTACTTAAAATAAAGACCTACCCCAATTTCTTAAAAATATAATATTATGTGCTAAATATTATTATTGCTATAATAACATACCTAATACACTTTTCAAGATATTTGGTTTCGGATTTTACCGTTTTAGAAATTTCAACCTTAATTTGACTCCCGTCTGTAGTTACGGGTTAAATTAAAATTTTAAAGAAATTACGATTTTAATAAAAAAATTGTACAATACCTAACTAAAAAGTTCTCGATTTTGTAGATGATTTTAGATACGTTTTAATTCAGTGACGTAAAACGAGTTTGCCGTCAGAGAAGCACCTTAAAATTTTCCTCCCTAAATTTGTCTAGCATCCTGTTTTAAGATCGGTCATCATGTCATCAAAGACAACATTTGGTCAGTTAACTAATCAAACATTCAAAGATGCTAAAGTAAGTTGTAAGATAATATGACAAATGACAAGCGGGAAAAGGACAGCGCGCATTCGAATTTAAAGCGAATAAAATAAATAAATTTTAATGAAATTTTTTTAAGGTTTGTGTAAAATATAAAACTTAAGCATTTACCCGAATTATTTTTTTAAGAAACTATACCATTAGTAGAAATATATTAGATAATCTTTTTTTAAATATGAGAAAACGCCCACAAAATTTTGAAATTCGGTTAGTTTGTAAAGAATAGTACAATTCAGTTTTTTAAAATTAAAAAATTGAGAACTTTTGTGGAGTAATGCTGCCGAAAGGATACATTGAAAAGTCCGTATAAGTCTGTCTGAAGACGACACTCGAAAGATTTAAAATATTTAAAAGTATATACCTATTGCAAGAAGCCAAGAAAGCTGTAATAAAACGATAAATTAATGTGTTTTCTAATCATTTTTAAAAATACTGGGCACTTCTCAAGTACCTACTTTTAAAAAATACTGGTAACTTCCAAGTATTTTTTAAAAAGTACTGGTAACTTTCAAGTACTTTTAAAAAGTACTGGTTACTTCCAAGTACTTTTAAAAAATACTGGCAACTTCCAAGTACTTTTTGAAAATACTGGTAACTTTCAAGTATACTTTTAAAAAGTACTGGTTACTTTCAAGTACTTTAAAAAAAACTGGTACTTAAAACTGCAAGTACAAATAAATTAATTGGAAACTGGGTACTGGTTACTCCCAGTACTTTTATTTGGTACTGCTAACAGCTCTGATGTGAGGTATGCGCATACTGTAGAAGCAGAGAAGCACATTGACTAACAATATACCGTGTGTAAAGGTTCAAAGCTGGCCATAGGGAATAAAATAATTTTCAATATTTAGATAAATTAATGCACATTAAGTTTGTCTATGACAATAATAATGGTATTGATAGAAAAATAAAATTATCGTACCACAAAAGATAATAAAAATCAAAATGAAAATCTCAATTTATTTTAACTTACAAAATTGAGTTTTACGGGAATAAATGGCAATGTTTTACGCTAAAAAAATGTTTTTAATAAATCAGAGAATTAAATTGCACAATGTTTATAATAATTAATTGCAAGTAGAAAATTAAAATTTAAAACTTCGATTTTTATTATCTTTTGTTGTACGATAATTTTATTTTTCTATTGATACTATTATTATTGTCATAGACAAACTTAATGTGCATTAATTTATGTAAATATTGAAAATTATTTTATTCCTTATGGCCAGCTTTGAACCTTTACACACGGTAGACAATTTGCAGATTGCCTATAACACCGTAGTCATTTTGCAGATTGCTTAAAGTACTAGTGAATTTGCAGACTGCCTAACGATTTAGTTAGTTTGCAGATTGTCTAGGCAGTTTGCAAATTGCCGGATTTTGCAAATTGCCGGTAACATACAGTGTGTCCGGGGATAAGTGGAACACGGACGATCTCGCTTATTAGTGATTTTATCAAAAAATGTTACTCTTTGTAAAAGTTTTTGCTTGTTCCAAAATTAATATTCACAGTTTCATTTCTGTAGATTTTTATACAGGGTGGTCTTTATTAGCGTTTCTCTAAAATTATACATCAGTAAACTACTCTTATTTTAAGAGGAAAATAAAAAAGTCATAACAAAAAATTATTCCTACGCCGATTTCTTATTCAGATATAAAATTTGAAACCGATACGGCACTTTTCATATTTTCAAAAATTTCGATGTAACGATGTTTCAAGCTGCGTATTTTGAATTTCGCCAAGGAATTGTAAGGATCTATGAATGTAAGGAGCACTTATTTTGAGTAGTAATTATTATTTTTTGTTTGTTTCGATCTCTAATAAAAAAAATTTTATAAACTTGTTAATAAAAAAATTTTGAAATCGTTTAAAAATATTAAAAGTACCGCATCGTTTTCAAATTTTAAATTTGAATAAAACATGAGCGTACGAATAACTTTTTGTTATGATTTTTTTATTTTTCTCTTCAAAATTTTCCTAGTTTACTAGTGTATAATTTCAGAGAAACGCTAATAAAAACCACCCTGTACAAAAATCTGCAGAAATAAAATTGTGAATATTAATTTTAGAACAAGCAAAAACTTTTAGAAAGAGTAACATTTTTTGTTAAAATCGCTAATAAGCGAGATCGCCGGTGTTCCACCTATCCCCGAACACACTGTATACACTAGGGCATAAATAATTATTTAAATGTATGTTGATAATGTTGATAATATATCGTACTCGGGTTCAATTCCCGGGGAATAAAGTAGTCGACTTTTTCTCCTTAAAGACGTTTTTCTCACTCAGTTTTACAATCACGGTATAAACGACAGATAAGCTATTCTAGGAATAACCTCAAAATTTTTGCCCTAAAAGTTGACTTAACTTGCAAATACATGAAATATTGGTATAAGTTATTACACCAACATTTCTCCAAATTCAATATTCTACACATTTGATCTATTAAGAAAGCTGATGGAACAAAAATTTTGGTCTTATACCAGATTTTATACCTAGAATAGCTATTCCTTGCGATTTATACCGCGATTGTAAAACTGGCCCTAAGTGATTAATATAGGGTTGATTATCAACATACATTTAAACTATCAAACGAACTTTATCGATTTTTATACTTAAAATAAAGTTAATTACTTATTATAACGAATTAAAAAATTAAATAATTTATATAGAGCGCCATCTACTAACACGCTTTAGTGATAACAATAATGGATGTTTAATGCCGGAGTAAGTGTTATGTGTGCCGGTATTGTAGGTTTTTAATTTAATTATTTCATCCTCCGATCTCCGATCACAATCTGGATCCGATCCTCCAATCCAATTTATTTTATATTATATATATTATTAGTGCTGTTCATTAGTTTGCATTATTTAGTTTAATTGTTTAATTTTGCGATGGAAGATTCAGAAATACGACATTTCCTTTACTGTATGAAGCCCTCACTCGTGAAGCTAGCGAATTCGCTTTCGAGCGAGGCTCGGCGCAGTTTGTTTAATGGTAGTAACATAGTGGCGTTTAGGCGCAAATCATCGCAAATTTTTGGTTTATGTTACAGCCTCCGTTTGCTCCTTCGTACAATGTCACAACTGGAACAAAAAAAAGCTTCTAGCCTATCATAAGTCAGTCGCTTCAAAGTGTACCTTGGCGGAAATATTAGACATTCTGGGCATTTATGGTTTGATAATAACGTTGTATATGCATACGAGCCGGCCTTCTTTAGCCAAGACTTTGTTTGAAAGCGGACTTGGGCCGCAATTTGTAAACGACTTACCACTGCTAGAAGACTACTTTTCAACAAATTCTTTGTTAAATTACAGGATTGGGGGTGTAGCAAGGCCGTCATCATGGAAAGTCGATATCAGTCTTGTTAATGGGTTAGTTTACCAAATACGAATAGTGCTTATTTAACCAGTAGTGGTTTTTTAGGGAACGTGTAGCTTTTGCAAAGACGGGTAGAACCGTTCTGATTGTTCTCGGAGCAAATCGACGTAAGTACATCATTGACATGGATTTATCCGAATTTCAACGTTTGCACTTCTATTTGACTTTATTAATTAAAGAATACTCTAAATTAAGTAACGTCAATTTGTTAAAAAAGACAACTAAGAGTGATTAAGATTTCTCAGAAGTAGTTCGAGAGATTTGTAAACTTGTCACTTTTAAGGAAATAAAACTGTCAAAAAGTAGTTATGATTTCTCATAAAATTTTGACAAATCAAGAGCTTATGAGTAAGCACTCGTATTGCTCTGGAAACTTATTTCCTCGAAAGTGGCAGCAGAGAAACTACATAATTTATATGATAAAAGTGACTGTTACAAGGCTTGTGATAATGTATATCGAGTATAACCCTTTAGGATACAATGCTTAAATTTCATAAAGATGCGAGCTTCTATGGACTGGAAAAGTGTGACATCACAAATGTGAGTAATGGGTAAAAACAAACCAGTTTCACCGTATACGCTGCACAGCTTAAACATAAGTTTTCGTTTTTATTCCAGTTTTAAGTTAATTATTTAATTCAAAATGCCTTATTGTTATTGCCCAGGGTGTTCACAAATTTTTCCTTTTATAAAACCCAAACTGCCATCAAAATGATCAAAAATTATTTCTTTGCAGTGCCCACTATCTAGGCAGTTTTCTGCTTTTTTGAAAACACTAATCTCATCACTAAATAATTCTAAAATTGCCGATAAACTTATGATGAACATTTTCACGTGTTAACGTTATGGCGATTAATGGTAAACAAACTAATGTTTTTACCCATCATATGGTCGGCGGCCATGTTTAATGCGACAACACTTTGCCAGTCTATTAACATTAGAAACAATTATTTCCTCTAACATTTTTAATTTCTTCTCGTATAACTAATACTATACTCTTATCATTATTAACGTTTCCCTGTTTTCTGAACACCCGGTACGTTACATCGACATTTGGACTATGGCAAAGAACTTTTTTCAGAAGAAGCAAAACTATAGAGCATGACTATCGAAAAATGAAAAATAAAGAAGTTTACAAATACAGTTGGGTCCGGTTATAACGAGCATGCTAGTGCCAACAAAATGTGCTCGTTATAAAAGGTCTTGATTATAACCGATTTATTAATTATTATCTACTGTGTTTAGGCTTGGTTAGGGTAGAGTAACACTAAGCAACAAGAAACAATGACCAATGACGAATGTATGTGATATGTATACCTTTAAAATCGCTTACAAGGAATTAGGCAAGCTACAATAAGTTTGTTATCATTAATTATTATCATGCTTTATTTTAGAAGGTAACTGTCCAATAAATTATCAAAGCTTCCACAAGGAAGGAAGTAATCACACTTTTTCAAGTATTAGAAAATGCTTGTTATAAGTTAAGTTATTCTGCAGTTTGACCGTGTTGTATCAGAACTCAAAATGTATTAAGTTAAATGGTGAATTTTTCGTGTTATGAGAAATTACTCGCTAAAACCGAGATCTCGCTATAAGCATAGCTCGTTATAACCGCATCCGACTGTATAGTTAAATCCATCCGTGGACACACTGTATAAACACCCTCGTTTTTAAAATACGATGTCCTTAATTGATTTTTGGGCAAGATTTTGTAAAATATGTGTATGTATATTAATTTTATTGTAAAATGTCGTCGATCTTTTTTAAAGCTCTCTTACAATTTTCCTTAATTTGATTAGACAGTTATTAATGTACGTTCAAAATTAGACAACATAGAAGTTCTACAAAGTGCGGCTAAAAATGAATTTTGAGTACCTTTTTACCTTCCTTATAGAGCACATCTTTCAACTAGGCACTCGTCTATTTCTTAAAATATCGACTTGTTTATACATTCCTCTGTGCAAATTTTCATTATCTTCCCAATTTTTCCTGATGAATATTTGTGATACACTATAAATTTTAAGAAATGAGGTGACCTTCAGTGCGCACTAGCTGTCGTTGATGCCAGTGGCATATCGAAAAGAAAAGGGGTACATTGTATAAGGCGGATAAAGTTATCACGGCTATGACAAACAAATTTTTTCCACCTCTTCTGCTAAAATGCTGCGCAAACCGTACCTTATCTCTTAAAATTTGTACTGTACTTTGATAATAAAGAGTTATATTTGTTGTTTTTTTTAATTAACTATGTACATTTGAGCTTGGCACATCGGTACACAAAATAATCAACACCCATACGTGAAGTAAGATCTAAAAAAAGACAATTTAAAATAAATTGTAAAAGTAAGCTCGATTTTGACCTCACCATATAACAAAACACAAAAACCCGAGCTAAAGGATATCGTCTTAGAAAAACCCCGGTGCGAATACTAACGGCATCTAAAGTTGAATATGCATGTTTCACCTGCCTCGTTACGCCGGCGTCAAATGGCGATATCTTCAAAAAGTGCGGAACGTTCGATCTAGCTTCGTAACTCTCGACTTCTTTCGGTTTTTTAATCGGACTCCGGAACAACTGAATGGCTTTTTGATACTCTTGATCAGACTTCTCCAACTGTAAACGGAGTGCATTTCGCTCAGTAGTGACTGCCTCCAAAGTGTTCTGCTTCGACATCAAAGTCTGCGTGAGATTCTTCAAACGGTTTTCTAAATCTCGATCACCAACGTGACCGGTCTTTTTTGAAATCTCTCGCAATCTTGAGCTCTCGTTACACTTCTCTTTAAGGCTGTTTTGCAACCTACCGACCTCGTCCGAATAGTGTCGTAACTTCTAAAACCGAAATGATTCACTTGGAATTCATTAAAAATAAATCGTTACCTTAGCTTTTGAAAGACACTCTTCTTCTAGTGCGATTCGAATTTTCTTTTCGTTCCCTAATGAACTCTGCAAAATTTGAATCGCAATTTGATTTTCTTTTTGAGTTGCCACAAAATTTTGACGAACGACCGTCAATTCATTACTAATTTTTAAAAACCTCTCCACGAGCTCCTCGTACTTATTCTCTTCAACTTCCAAATCTTTCCTGCACAAAATATTCTTACGATAAACTTTTTAACACCTTCGAGATACGTACTTGAGCTCTTCTACATAAGAAATCAACCGGAAATCGCCGCCATCCGGCTTTGCGGTTGTGAAACTTTCTTTTTCTGTTAACATGCGCTTTGCTCTAGCACAGTATTGTTCCAGCTTATTTTCGGTGACCGTAATAGTTTCGTTAGCTCTGTCTAATTGACTTTGTAAATTCGAGTTTTCGTTCTGCAGCTCTGAGCGTAAATGTTGGACGTCGATCGTATACTGTCTAAGTTGTTCGTTTTCTCTTTCCAAACTCTCTATTTTGTCCTCGTATTTAGTCGACGCTTCGTCCATCAAAACGTATTTCGAGTTACCGCCATTACTGTAATCGGCGATTAGAGAATAGGAAAGAACAACGAATTAAAACAAACCTATTTTGCAAGAGTGCGGTGTGATCACTCATATCGCTTGTCACGGAAACATCGCTAAGAGGTATCAAATTAACGTCGTCGACTTCTAAAAGCTCGTTAATTTCGTTAAGGGTACTATCGTTAGCTATATATATTATACTTGACGTCAGTGGATCGACTCTGTAATAGTAGACATCATAAGCAAAAATTAGACACGAAGAAATCGACTTACGAATCGAGGACTGATTTTTGATTTGATTCGCTTAAAACAGTAGCCGCATTTTGATCAAACTTATTCAACAAATCTTCAGCTTTACCAGCTAGATTTTGTAACCAAGCCATGATTAAATAATTTACATTATGTGAAAATAGTTTTACAAATTAGGTTTTTATGTTTTTAAAACTAGTAACAAAATAATTATAGGTTATGTTTTATGTTGATGTTGACGTCGGTCGTGTAACCACAGACCATGGAACACTGATGGAACATACGTAAACAGGAAATGGAGAACCAACTATCGTGCAACTACCTAGTTTCAGAGACATCTATCAACAGCTCTATTTTTGAGCTTTGGAAAGGTGGTAAATTTAAACGTTTACTTTCCTTTCTTTCATTCAAAATTATTTTTTACTAAAAGCTCTAAAAGCATTAAGGCTTTCACGGCCGGCCGTCATAATCTATTTTGTGCTGGATAAAGAGTGAGTGAGTTGATTTGAGTCGACTCACGGATGAACTGAGTGCCGCGTTTAACGGTAAAACCGCAAAGGCAATGTTACCAGGTCCAAAAATTTATTTTCCTGAAAACCCCGATAAAAGGGTGGCTAGCTTTTAGTGCGGTGCGAGTCACAGGTTCTTCATTTCAAAAATTGCTTACTTAGGGTGCCAGAAGTATTCGAAGAGAGAGGGCAGAATAATAATAATAATAATAATAATCTTTATTCATCGCTTCTAAATATCTTGCACAAAATACAAAAAGAAAAAAAAATAAATAAAAAATGCGACAGCGAAACGTTGAACCACAAGGCGAGATTCAGCTGTAAGCGGATTGCTTACTCTGATCTTCCATATAAACCTTGCACTTTACCTAAACTAACATAACTCTGCGACGCCCAAATCTATCCACACTACCTTTGGTCACAACAAAACTAATACTTTCAAATTATAAATTCTACATAACAACACATTCATGTGCAACTGTGTATAATTACCTACTACTCTATTAACTAATAACGCAACAACACACACATGGGCGCCGCCAGAAAATTTTGCAAGGGGGTGCAAATTTTTTTTAAGAGTCCGGCAAGGGGCGTGGCCTATTTAGAAGCGTGTTTATAGTTTTTGAAGGCCTCGGCGCTGTCAAATTTTGGGGCCTTTCGTTTGAAGAAAAGAGTAAAATTAAATAGCGCCGCAGGCGAAAATTTTTGTTTTTTCAAGGTCAAACGGCTTAAAATGAAGTTTAGAAATTTTAGGAGCGATTGATAGTGTCTCCAAAAAAAATGTTACACAAAAACAAAATAGGAAAATTATTTAAGGTAAACAAAAAATATTATTGGAAAATTCCGAGACTCTTTTTGACCTATGATAAATGGGGCATGGGCTCTATTTTCTTATTAGGTATCAATTTTAATTTATAGTTTATATCTAAATGACAAACCCGGGTGAAAAAGCTCTTACGCATTTTCCAATAATTAAAACAATTAAAATGGGTAGAAAGAAATTTTAATTGGACAATTCTTATAAAATGAGCTGTTTTGGGATTCTTAAAAAACGGAGCCTATTTTATTAGGTATGTGACCCAGCGCCGAATTTAACGATGTTGTCGCTGTACGACATATTTATTATGTTATAGGTTATATTTATTAATAAATAAAAACGAAAGTCTAATTTAAAAGAGTTTTTCAAAAGCCAGGGGGGTGCAAGTGCACCTCCTTGCACCCTCCTGCCGGCGCCCATGAACACACATAGGTACCTGCCTCACGACTCAAAAACTATGCGCTAGCTTGGCTTCGAAACAATTAATCCAGCTCTCATTCGACACTTAAATATAGCACAGGCTGAACTCTTATATAAATTAGAAATACCGTTATACATTTCGTAAATTTAATAAGTAAAAGACCGACGGAAACGAGACGTGGTGTGCTACGGCGGTGAAATACGGCCTCTAAATCGAGTATTCAGATTATGAATATCCGTTCTAAACGTTATTTTGTTGTATAAATAAGGTGGCTTCTTACAGCTAACGATGGAGTGATACAAACAGAGAGATTGCAAAATTCGACGATTTTTCATTTTTAACCATCCAGCTTTAACAAGCTTGTGAGATATACGGTCATATTTTCTGATCCCATACACAAATCTCAGGCAAGCGTTTTGGACCCTCTGAATACGATCAGAGGTTACGACATCAATAGCAGAGTGATAAATGGGAGCACAAAAATTAAACCGCGATAAAACAAATGCTTCACAAACTCTTTTCTTGACAGTAACATTCAGATACGGACCTGTGGGGATAGAGCAACCTAAGGTGGTAATAAGCCTGCCGAATATAAGAGGATACCTGACTACGATATCGAAAAGTATTATCCAAGACCAGACCCAGGCTCTTAGCCCCGCTCACGATGGGAATATATTTAACTTTCAAACGGGGCATACGCACTATACCACATTTTATTGCAAGGCAAAGTGGTTCTTTATCTTTGTAACCCTGTTTTTAAAATAATAATCGTTAAAGTGCAATTTTTTTAAACGACGTTTTTGAAGCCGCAGATTTACTCATTTAACTCCAAATGCGTTCTTCGAGTTTGACGGCGAATAACTTTTAAACGGAGCATACGAATTATCATATTTTAGTAGTACACGGAAAAGTGATCCTCTACCTTTGTAACGGTGTTTTTGAAATTATAATCGTTAAAGTGTAATTTTTTAAACAACGTTTTTGGAGCCGCAGATTTACTCATTTAACTCGAAATGCGTTCTTCGAGTTTGACGGCGAATAACTTTTAAACGGAGCATACGAATTATCATATTTTAGTAGTACACGGAAAAGTGATCATCTACCCTTTGTTACTGTGTTTTTGAAATTATAATCGTTAAAGAGTAATTTTTTTAAACAACGTTTTTTGGAGCCGCAGATTTACTCATTTAACTCGAAATGCGTTCTTCGAGTTTGACGGCGAATAACTTTTAAACGGAGCATACGAATTATCATATTTTAGTAGTACACGGAAAAGTGATCCTCTACCTTTGTAACGGTGTTTTTGAAATTATAATCGTTAAAGTGTAATTTTTTTAAACAACGTTTTAGGAGCCGCAGATTTACTCATTTAACTCGAAATGCGTTCTTCGAGTTTGACGGCGAATAACTTTTAAACGGAGCATACGAATTATCATATTTTAGTAGTACACGGAAAAGTGATCCTCTACCCTTTGTTACTGTGTTTTTGAAATTATAATCGTTAAAGTGTAATTTTTTAAACAACGTTTTTGGAGCTTCAGATTTACTCATTTAACTCTAAATGCGTTCTTCGAGTTTGACGGCGAATAACTTTAAAACGTAGCATACGAATTATCATATTTTAGTAGTACACGGAAAAGTGATCCTCTACCTTTGTAACGGTGTTTTTGAAATAATAATCGTTAAAGTGTAATTTTTTTAAACAACGTTTTTTGGAGCCGCAGCTTTACTCATTTAACTCGAAATGCGTTCTTCGAGTTTAACGGCGAATAACTTTTAAACGGAGCATACGAATTATCATATTTTAGTAGTACACGGAAAAGTGATTTTCTACCTTTGTAACGGTGTTTTTGAAATTATAATCGTTAAAGTGTAATTTTTTAAACAACGTTTTTGGAGCTTCAGATTTACTCATTTAACTCTAAATGCGTTCTTCGAGTTTGACGGCGAATAACTTTAAAACGGAGCATACGAATTATCATATTTTAGTAATACACGGAAAAGTGATCCTCTACCTTTGTAACGGTGTTTTTGAAATAATAATCGTTAAAGTGTAATTTTTTTAAACAACGTTTTTGGAGCCGCAGATTTACTCATTTAACTCGAAATGCGTTCTTCGAGTTTGACGGCGAATAATTTTTAAACGGAGCATACGAATTATCATATTTTAGTAGTACACGGAAAAGTGATCCTCTACCTTTGTAACGGTGTTTTTGAAATTATAATCGTTAAAGTGTAATTTTTTAAACAACGTTTATGGAGCCTCAGATTTACTCATTTAACTCGAAATGCGTTCTTCGAGTTTGACGGCGAACAAATTTTAAACGAAGCATACGAATTATCATATTTTAGTAGTACACGGAAAAGTGATTTTCTACCTTTGTAACGGTGTTTTTAAAATTACAATCGTTAAAGTGTAATTTTTTTAAACAACGTTTTTGGAGCCTCAGATTTACTCATTTAACTCGAAATGCGTTCTTCTAGTGTGACGGCGAATAACTTTTAAACGGAGCATACGAATTATCATATATTAGTAGTATACGGAAAAGTGATCCTCTACCTTTGTAACGGTGTTTTTGAAATTATAATCGTTAAAGTGTAATTTTTTAAACAACGTTTTTGGAGCCGCAGATTTACTCATTTAACTCGAAATGCGTTCTTCGAGTTTAACGGCGAATAACTTTTAAACGGAGCATACGAATTATCATATTTTAGTAGTACACGGAAAAGTGATTTTCTACCTTTGTAACGGTGTTTTTGAAATTATAATCGTTAAAGTGTAATTTTTTAAACAACGTTTTTGGAGCTTCAGATTTACTCATTTAACTCTAAATGCGTTCTTCGAGTTTGACGGCGAATAACTTTAAAACGGAGCATACGAATTATCATATTTTAGTAATACACGGAAAAGTGATCCTCTACCTTTGTAACGGTGTTTTTGAAATAATAATCGTTAAAGTGTAATTTTTTTAAACAACGTTTTTGGAGCCGCAGATTTACTCATTTAACTCGAAATGCGTTCTTCGAGTTTGACGGCGAATAATTTTTAAACGGAGCATACGAATTATCATATTTTAGTAGTACACGGAAAAGTGATCCTCTACCTTTGTAACGGTGTTTTTGAAATTATAATCGTTAAAGTGTAATTTTTTAAACAACGTTTATGGAGCCTCAGATTTACTCATTTAACTCGAAATGCGTTCTTCGAGTTTGACGGCGAACAAATTTTAAACGAAGCATACGAATTATCATATTTTAGTAGTACACGGAAAAGTGATTTTCTACCTTTGTAACGGTGTTTTTGAAATTACAATCGTTAAAGTGTAATTTTTTTAAACAACGTTTTTGGAGCCTCAGATTTACTCATTTAACTCGAAATGCGTTCTTCTAGTGTGACGGCGAATAACTTTTAAACGGAGCATACGAATTATCATATATTAGTAGTATACGGAAAAGTGATCCTCTACCTTTGTAACGGTGTTTTTGAAATTATAATCGTTAAAGTGTAATTTTTTTAAACAACGTTTTTGGAGCCGCAGATTTACTCATTTAACTCGAAATGCGTTCTTCGAGTTTAACGGCGAATAACTTTTAAACGGAGCATACGAATTATCATATTTTAGTAGTACACGGAAAAGTGATTTTCTACCTTTGTAACGGTGTTTTTGAAATTATAATCGTTAAAGTGTAATTTTTTAAACAACGTTTTTGGAGCTTCAGATTTACTCATTTAACTCTAAATGCGTTCTTCGAGTTTGACGGCGAATAACTTTAAAACGGAGCATACGAATTATCATATTTTAGTAATACACGGAAAAGTGATCCTCTACCTTTGTAACGGTGTTTTTGAAATAATAATCGTTAAAGTGTAATTTTTTTAAACAACGTTTTTGGAGCCGCAGATTTACTCATTTAACTCGAAATGCGTTCTTCGAGTTTGACGGCGAATAATTTTTAAACGGAGCATACGAATTATCATATTTTAGTAGTACACGGAAAAGTGATCCTCTACCTTTGTAACGGTGTTTTTGAAATTATAATCGTTAAAGTGTAATTTTTTAAACAACGTTTATGGAGCCTCAGATTTACTCATTTAACTCGAAATGCGTTCTTCGAGTTTGACGGCGAATAACTTTAAAACGGAGCATACGAATTATCATATTTTAGTAGTACACGGAAAAGTGATCCTCTACCTTTGTAACGGTGTTTTTGAAATTATAATCGTTAAAGTGTAATTTTTTTAAACAACGTTTTTGGAGCCGCAGATTTACTCATTTAACTCGAAATGCGTTCTTCGAGTTTGACGGCGAATAATGTTTAAACGGAGCATACGAATTATCATATTTTAGTAGTACACGGAAAAGTGATCCTCTACCTTTGTAACGGTGTTTTTGAAATTATAATCGTTAAAGTGTAATTTTTTAAACAACGTTTATGGAGCCTCAGATTTACTCATTTAACTCGAAATGCGTTCTTCGAGTTTGACGGCGAACAAATTTTAAACGAAGCATACGAATTATCATATTTTAGTAGTACACGGAAAAGTGATTTTCTACCTTTGTAACGGTGTTTTTGAAATTACAATCGTTAAAGTGTAATTTTTTTAAACAACGTTTTTGGAGCCTCAGATTTACTCATTTAACTCGAAATGCGTTCTTCTAGTGTGACGGCGAATAACTTTTAAACGGAGCATACGAATTATCATATTTTAGTAGTACACGGAAAAGTGATCCTCTACCCTTTGTTACTGTGTTTTTGAAATTATAATCGTTAAAGTGTAATTTTTTAAACAACGTTTTTGGAGCTTCAGATTTACTCATTTAACTCTAAATGCGTTCTTCGAGTTTGACGGCGAATAACTTTAAAACGGAGCATACGAATTATCATATTTTAGCAGTACACGGAAAAGTGATCCTCTACCTTTGTAACGGTGTTTTTGAAATTATAATCGTTAAAGTGTAATTTTTTTAAACAACGTTTTTGGAGCCTCAGATTTACTCATTTAACTCGACATGCGTTCTTCGAGTTTGACGGCGAATAACTTTTAAACGGAGCATACGAATTATTATATTTTTGTAGTACACGGAAAAGATATCCTCTACCTTTGTAACGGTGTTTCTGAAATTATAATCGTTAAAGTGTAATTTATTTAAACAACGTTTTTGGAGCCGCAGATTTACTCATTTAACTCGAAATGTGTTCTTCGAGTTTGACGGCGAATAACTTTTAAACGTGTTACCGTTGGCGTCGATGAGTAAAAATTAAATACCTTTAATTTTTAAAGTTAGTTTTATTTGTTAGAATCAGAAATACACTTATCGTAAAACAAAAATATAAATGAAAACAGAGTGGATGACCGCGACGAGTCGAATGAATCTTCCTAGTCAGGGTGGCTTCTTTTATTTAGTTCGGCAGGGTAGGTCGGCTGCCATTGGCCGGTCGAGCTCGGCCAATCCGGGCGCGGCAGTGACGGTAGTTCCACCGGCGAGTCTGCAACGATCGGACGGCGTTACACGTGGCAATGGCGCCTCATTCCTCGCACGTGGTAACAATCCCCCCACCTCTGGAAGGTCCGGCGTCGGCGTCGGCGATGACAGGCCTGGAGGGAGCTTTTCGTAAGTTGTCGAGATGGAGCTTTACCGGTTGATCTTCTTTCTCAACCCAATACGTGTTGGTACCTGCTTCTTCTATCACCCGATGCGGACCTGTCCAGGTGGGCGGCAGCTGGCCTGGGGTGGCGCCGAGGTTCCGTGCCATCACGAGCTCTCCCGGCTGGAAACGGGTGGTAGGCGGCTGATAGTTGGCGTACCGGCTCCTGTACCGGTGTTCATTGCGATGAACTTGCCTTATCCGGTCTTCTCGGGCGGCCCCCTGGTTCTGGGCGGTCGAGGGTCGGTCCTGGAGTTTCCAAGCTCCCGGTCGTGGAAGATCGTAACCTAGGATGGCCTTTCCAGGCGTCATCCCGGTGGTGGCGTTGCAACGGAGCCTTAAAGAAAATACGAGCTTTGGTAGCTGCAAGTCCCACTGCTCTGGGCCTTCTTGTAGTGTGTGTAAGCGCAGCCCCTTTTTGATCTCTTGGTTTCTTCTCTCCACCGGATTAGCTCGAGGGTGGTATATGGGGGTGGTGTAATGGTGCGACCCCCATTGTCGCATGGCGGCGTCCCAGGCAGTGGATCTAAATTGTGAGCCGTTATCCGAAATTACCGTGCGAGGGAATCCATACCGGAAACAAACTTCCTTCTCCACGGTCTTGATGACGGTGTTCGCGCTAGTCTCCGGGAGGGGAAACGCCTCCGTCCATCTGCTAAATACATCCGTGATGACCAGGATGAATCGATTTCCTTGGGTCGTCTTGACATAGGGTCCCATTATGTCCACCGAGATCGTCTCCCAAGGCTTCGTGGGGTGGTGCGGTCGCAGTGGTGCCGGTGTTTGGAGGCTTCCCCTCTTGGTGGAGGCACACAGGAGGCAATTTTTTACGTAGTGTGCCACCTTGGACTGCATTTCCACCCAGAAATAGCTTTCGGCTAAAGCACGCAGTGTTTCTTCCGCCCCGGGGTGTCCCGCCGTCACCGAGTCGTGATAGGCGTACAAAACTCGATCGTGTGCTTCGATGGGGACCACCAGTCGATCGGCGGCGTCGGCACGCTTATAGAGAGCGTCCTCTTTGACGACGTAGTCACGGATAATTTCCTGCTCTTCCTGATCGGTAGGCCCGTGAGCCTCGATGGCCTTCCACCTCTCAATCATTTGCGGCATGACTGGGTTGCGTTTCTGGGCGGCGATTACGTAATCGGCCAGATCGGCGATCTGGGCGCAGAAGATAGGAGTTCCGGACGGTTCGTGGGCGGCGAGCGTGGTTTTCCTTAAAGCTACGTTACTAAAATTATCCTTAAAAGCGGAATTGTCACTAATACTAACACTAAAACTATCTGTACACTCGAAATTGTCTTTATCACTAGCCCTAAGGGGCGGTATGAGTCTTTCCTCGTTGGTGGCAGCGGGCGCGATCGGGGTTTCACACGGGTGTCGCGAGAGGTGATCGGGGAACTCGTTCTCGCGTCCCGGACAGTGGGAGATGTCGAAGCTGAACTCCTGGAGTAGAAGCGACCACCGGGTTAGCTTCGACTTCTGATCCTTCATGGTATTCAGCCAGGTGAGAGCTCGGCTGTCAGTCTTGAAGGTAAAACGCCGGTCTTCTAGGTAGGGACGGTACCTTCGGATCGCCCATATTACGGCCAAACACTCTTTCTCGTTGACGTGGTACTTTTGTTCCGTTGGGGAGAGCTTAGCGCTGGCGTAATTCACTATTCTCTTCGTGTCGCCCTGAAGCTGGTACAGTACGGCGGAAACGCCAATTCTGCTGGCGTCGGTCTGGAGTACGAAAGGTAAGCTGAAGTCTGGCCTGGACAACTGTAAGGGTCCAGACATAGCCTTTTTTATCACCAAGAAAGCCCGGTCCGCTTCGTCGTTCCACCGAAAGCGACCGCTCTTGCTGGTAAGAGCAGTGATAGGCGCCATGATTTCTGCGCAGCGCGGTATATAGTCCCGGAGCCACCCGCATAGGTCCAAAAAGCTCTTAAGCTGCTTTCTGGTCTGTGGGACGGCGGCTGCTTGGATGCGCTCTACGTGTTCTTGCAACGGCTCGTTTCCGTCGGTAGTGATCTTGTGGCCTAGGTACCGCAGCTCTGTTTTTCCAATGTGGCACTTTGATAAAGACAACCTTAGCCCGTGCCGCTCCAACCGTTCCATCACCAGGTGGAGGTGACGTAGATGTTGTTCCCAATCCGAAGAGTACACGATGATGTCATCCAGGTAGACCATGCAGAAGTCGTTTAGGTAGCCGGACAGAACCTCCTGCGTCATTAGTTTTTGGAAGGTGGCTGGGGCACCTTTTAAACCAAACGGCATTACTCGAAACTGGTACGTAGCACCGTGGGAGGTAGTGAACGCCGTGTATCTGCGGGACGCTTTGTCCATGGGAATCTGCCAGTAGCCTGACTTCAAGTCCAGGGTGCTGAAGATACGGGCACTGCCCAGGTCCCGAAGGGTTTCTTGGATGACCGGCAGGGCGGAACTCTCGTCGAGGGTCTGTGCGTTCAGACGTCGATAGTCGACGCAGAACCGGGGCTGGCCATCCTTTTTTCGCACAATCACCACCGGCGAACTATACTCCGAGGTGCTCGGTTCGATGATCCCGTCCGCCAACATAGCCTGAATCTGGGTGTCTATTAGACGCTGTTTCTCAGGCAAACACCTATACGGCGCCAGTCGAAATGGTAAGTCTTCCTTGAGGCGGATCACGTGCCGTGTGGAGGTCGTCGTCGCGGGTCTGGCACCTTCACATATCACCGTTCGGAAACGTTTCACTAAACTAATGTAATTGTCAATCAAGGGGGGAGGGCAATTGTCTGGAGAGGGAACACTGGCACTATTGTCTAAAGTGTCCGGGGGTTTTATCGCGCACCAATAAGCGGTATGACGACGGTCCCGACCGAAATGGATAAGGGAGCGATTCATGTCGAGGACCGCGTCATTGTCTTTTAACCACTTGCAACCCAGAATCACCGGCACCGATAGCTAGGTTGCCACTAAAAACTCTGTTGTTTCACTCCACGTCCCCAAGTCTACTGACGCGCTGGTGGTACCGACCACGTGTAAGTAGGCCGCGTCACTGGCGAGCGCCACGCGTCTCGTCTTGGGTTAGCGCGTTGGCACGAGGTCCTCCCGGATCAGGTTATGCGTGGACTCGGTGTTCAATAACGCCTCTACCACTTGTCCGTTGATTCGGACCGCGAGCCGCGGAGGAGGTGTCCCGGAGTGGAAGGCAGTGTTGGTTTCCAGGACCGGTCCGCTTACACAAACGGGTGGTAATTGCGGCCGGCCCTGTTGGAGTTTTCCGCCATCGTGGAGCTGCGTTGAATACGGATCGGACAATCTCGGTTAAAGTGCCTCTCCGGGCAGAAGTGGCACAAAGGTAGCTGTCTGGGTCCTACGGGCGGCGGTGGTTGTTGATGTTGTGGCTGCGGCTTGAGCGGTTGTTGCTGCCGAGGGGCGACAGTCTTAGGCGATGTCGACCAAGCGGTTTCGGCTGCACGAATCTGCTCCACTTTTTCCGCTTGCTTGAGGAGTTCCCACATCGTCGTGAGGGGTGCATTCAACAGATGGAGACGGATTGGTGGTGCCATCAAGTCCACGACGATGGGAACCAAGGTGGAATAGTCCACGGCTAGCCTCCGGGCCAGGTCCACCTTGGTGCTTATGAAATCTACCGCCGTTTCTCCCCGGACTTGCGCCACGCCGTAGAGCTGCGTGGTTAGGTGGGTCTGTCCGTCATTTGTCAGGTGGGCTGCCGCTGTGATGTTTGTATGGAATTTTTTTGTTGTTAGGGTCAGGAGTGTGTAGTCTTTGTTGGAGTTCGTGTACTGTACTTTAGGCATTTGGTCTTCTGTTAGTTCTTGTCTAGTTCGTATTCTTTCGAGGTCTTCTTCGTCTACCAGTCCTGTTGCGTTTTTGTCGTCTTGGTCTTGTAGTTGGTTATGTTTGATTTTATGTTTTAATGTGATTTTTTGTATTGTCAGTTCTATAGGAAGGAGTCCCGCTAATGTGTCCGCCGCCTCTGTGGATATAGTTTTGTAACCTCTTATTATTCTTATAGCTATAGTCCTTTGTAGTTCTCGTAGTTTTTTTAGGTGGCCCTTCTTTCGTATTGAAGGAGGGCCCCATATCGCCGCCGCGTACGTCAATGTTGGTATGATGGCTCCTTTGTATATCGTCTTAATGGTGTCTTGTTTTAGGTTATAGTGTCGTCTGTGTATTATAAGTAGTTTATTTGTTATTTGTTTAGTCTTGTTAATTTTGTCGGTCAGGTGGTCGTTCCATGTTAGTTTTTCGTCGATTGTCAGTCCTAAGTATTTGAGCGTACGCTCCCTTGTTACGATGGTGTCTTTGAGTTTTATTATTGGGTATGTTATTTTTGTCTTGTTGGTGAATGTGATTGTCTTTGTTTTGGTAGCGTTAAATGTCAGGTTTGTGTTGTTTGCCCATGTGTTTAATTGTTGTAATGTCTTGTTCATGTTTTGTTCTATTGTCCTTGTGTCGTTTCCCGTAGTCATTAGTATTATGTCGTCTGCAAAAGCCTGTATGTCTGTGTCACCGTGTTTTTGTATCATGAAGACGCTGTCTATGAGCGTGTTCCACAGGGTCGGTCCCACCACCGATCCCTGGGGACACCCTCTGTTGCACGATTTGGTTGTACTTTGCCCTGTTCTGGTCTCTATTGTAATTTGGTGGTCTGTTAGATATTGCCTGATTGTTTTACATATATTGGAAGGGCATCTTTTTTTGTTTAGTTGGTCTATTATTTTGTCCCATGAGCACGAGTTGAAGGCTCCCTCTATATCTAGTGATACCAGTGTAGCCATCTTTTTGTTTTGCAGTGCTATTTTTATTTTGTCAGTTATGTGTTTTATTGCTGTTAGTGTCGATTTTTGTTTTCTAAAGCCATGTTTTCGCTCGTCTATTAGTCCGTTTCTGTCGTAGTGGCTTACCAGTTTTTTGTTGATGATCCTTTCGTACACCTTCCCCATCACCGGGAGCAGACAAATTGGTCTGTAGTTGTTTGGGTCAGTGGAGTCTTTTTTGTTAGGTTTTGGCAGAATTCTTGCAATAGCTCTTTTCCAGATGGGTGGGAAGAGCCCTTGTTGTAATAGTTTTTCGTATATTTCTCTGATTTCCTGATGATTGTTCTTGTATGTCTGTCTGACAATTTCTTCGGTGATGTGGTCAGGTCCCGGGCTTTTGTTTTTTGGTAGATTTTGAATTATTTTATCCATCTCTTCTTTGGTTATTTTGTAGTCCGGTTTTGTGTTCGGTACCGGAGTGCTGTCCATGATTCTTTGGACGTCTCGGTCGTCGTCCGGGAAGAGTTTTTTAGCGTATATCTGGGCCATTTCAAGTCTGTCCGTCGTTGTTGTCCCGTCGTCTTTTTTCAGTTCTGTCATGGTGAAGTTGTTCGATTGTTTGGTGAGCTTATATCCTAGTCCCCATGGGCCTGTTTCGCATGCCTGTTCTAAAACGTTTTTCCAGCTGCGCTGTTTGGCTTTTATTATTTCCTCTTTGTAAATTGCCCTTTGATTGTGGTATTCGTCTATTTTGGTATTAGTGTTTGTTCTTGCCCTTATTGCTCGTTTTTTTAGCCTGTTTGTTTGTTGTCTTAGTTTTGTCAGTCTTTCCGTCCACCAAATATTTTTTTGTGTCGTGTTTTGGGTTTTTCTTTTAGGGCAGGTGGTATTCATAGCTTGGGTTATCTCTTCTTGCATGGATTCTATTAGTTTGTTTATTTTTGTGTTGTCAAACTCTCCCATTATGTCCTTGTGAATTTTTTCCATTTTTGGTTTGATGATGTCCCTGTATTTGTCCCATTCGGCTTTTTTAGTATTGTAAATATTTGTGGTCGGGTCGCGGTATGTCTGTAGTCCTTGTGTGCATTTTGTCGTGTAGTCGAATGTTATGTAGTTGTGGTCAGAGAGTGTCTCGTCTTCTAGTATCGTCCAGTTTTTGATTTTATGGGCGTTGGATGCCCTGGTGATGGTGATGTCTATGTTGCTTTTTCCTTGGTGGCCGCTGAAGGTAGTTATGCCCTGGTCTATATTGTGAGACACGAGGCCGTTTCCGTCCATCCACTCCTCGACCGACTTACCCCTGTTGTTTGTTAGTCGGTCGTACCAAGTTGTCGATCTGGCGTTTAAGTCACCAGCTATTATTATATCGTCGTGGGTGTTGTTTCTCAGTTGATCCGCTAATTGTTGGAGGCAGGGAGCCACTTGCTCGTTTGGCGGGATGTATACGTTTGTGATCTCTCTATCTCTTCCGTGGAATTGAATTCGAGTTACTATTTTTTGTTTGTTAGTGTCTGGTGTCATTTTAGTAGCCGTCATGTCTTTTTTGTTTATGTTGATGAATATAGCCGCTTTTGTGGCGTCTGTTAGGTCTGTGTCTTGTATTACGTCTATCTGTCGGTTTAGTGTCTTTGCTGTGTTGTCAATGTTATATGGTTCTTGGACCAGTCCTATATGTATTCCTTGTCTTATCATCGTTTCCGCCAGGATGGCGGTTGCTTCTTTTCCCCTTCCGAGGTTTATTTGTATTAGTTTAAGTGTTCCAGTTTTGTTTTCCGTGCCCGTTGTTTTTGGTGTGCTTACCATTTGTTCATTCTCTTTTCTCTTGCCTCAGTCTTCGTTTTGTTGTATGTTGGGCAGTCTGCGTCATTTGTTTGGTGTTCGTCGTCGTATCTGGTATGGTTGTTTTGGTTTTCCGTGTAGCAGTTTACGCATTTTTGCCTTGTTGCAGTACACTCTGCTGGTGGGTGATTTCCCGCGCAGTTTGAACAAGTCACTGGTTTGGAGCACTCTCTTGCCAGGTGTCCGAATCTCTGACATTTTCTGCATCTCAGTATGGGCGTATAGGGGACCGCCGTATATACTGACCACCCTATTTTGATCTTTCCTTCCTTGATGAGGTGGTCCTTAATGTCTCGCGAGTATTCTATGATGTAATTGTCCCCTGGGAGTTTTGTGGTTGTCAGGTGGTTTGCCGTTTCACTGGGTTGTATTTGTCTACCTATTTCGGGGTTGCTGTCGATGATCTGTTCTATGAGCTCCTCTTCCGAGTCTGTTATGACTCTGTAGATTACCACTTTGTCTTTTTTGTTGCTGGGTGTGTTTGCTGTTATTAGGTCGCTGATGTTTTCTTGGATGATTTTTTTTACTTTGCCAAGGTCGTTTTGGTTTTTGAATTCTATTGCGAGTCCGGCTTTGGCCAGTGGTCGCGTTCTTTCGACTGTTACGTTCGTGGGTTTGACTTTCCTTTGTAGCGTGACCATCGCCATCTTCATATTTGTGTTTGTTTTTGGTCGCAGTATTAATGTAAGTTCGTCTGGGTGCATTTGTCTTGTGGGTTGAGTCTGAGTCTTGTTGGTTATGGCTTTTGTTGCGGTCGCATATGTTCGGTTCATCTGTTGTACCATAGTTTGGTGGGTTTTGTCTGATTTCGTCAGTCTCTCTAGTATTTCGGCATGCATTGAAGCAGCTTGTGTCGTGTCTGCAACCCCAACTGCTGCAGTTTCATCAATTTTCTCTGAAAGTTTTATGTAACTTTTCTGTGCTAGTGCTGCATTGTTGTCGCTTATTTCTCTGGTACGCTGGTCTATGCTTTGTTCGATCTCTTTTTTCGTTTGTTTTAGGGCTGTTTTTATTATGTTTTCTGTTTGTTGTTTGTTATTTGTAATAAGGTCTCCCATTGCTTGTGTTAGTTTGTCTACTTTTCGATTTAGCATGTCAACTGTTTTTGAGAGCGATGACGTTTCTGGTGGCTTGTTACTTTCTAGTTCCTGTATTATTTGGGCTGATTTTTCGGCAAAGGAGTCGACTGCTTTCTTAACCTCTCCGGCCGTGTTTGGGTATTTTTTTATAATGTTGAACAGTGATTGTTGTTCGTTTAGTATTTTCCAATGGTATGTCTGAGGTTGTTTGGGGGTTGTTTCCACGTCCAGTGATTTGGTACGAGTCGCTTGTTTTTGTGGCCCTAGCTTTGGGTCCGTTGTTAGCGGAGATTCTGATTTTTTGTCGGTCATTTTAAGGGGTGGTGTCTATGTTTGTTTGTGTATTTGTATGTTTTTGCAGTTGCAGGTGTAGGTTATTTTTGTTCGAGAGTTTTATTTACCTTGTTTCGGTTTTGCGGTGGGGTCGCGCTTCCATTGGATCACTTGCGCCTGTTGTGATTGGCTTGGTATCGACTTCGCCTTGATTGGTTGGCCGGCGACGAATGGCGTGCCAGTTGGGCGGTGCCTGTCGTCCGAGCGATGACTGGGATCGGTGCTCCTTGTTGCACTCACAGAACAAATTTAAATTTAAGCTTTGTTGTAATTTTTAAAAATTTTCCGATGTTTTTACGCGTTTGGGCGGTTGCCGGTGGCCGGTTCGTTTTGGAATTTTTATGCTAGATTGTCTGAATTTTGCTGCTTCTTTTGGAAACAGAATTTTTTTTCTACGACGAGATTTATTTTCACTTTTGGTTAAATTGCCGGTGTTGTGATTACTCGCGAGCTAGTCCAGATTACGCTTGTTAATTCTAATCAATAATTTTTAAAATTTCCGATATTTTAACGTTTTAGGGTGGTTTCCGGTTTCCGGTTCGTTTTGAAATTTTTATGCTAGATTGTCCGAATTATTCTGCTTCTTTTGGAAAAATAATTTTTCTTCTACGACAAAATTTATTTTCACTTTTGAATAAATTATTGCAGGTGCGATGATTACTCGCGATCCAGTTTGTAATTTCACTCGTTTAAGTTAATCGACGATTTCAAATAATTTTGTACTATTTTGCGTTTTTTTCGAGCGTGGGTGTCCCGATGTTAATTTGACCAGCGTATTTTTTATTTTAAAAATTTTCCGCGTCCGATGAGCCCGAATTTAAATTTTTTCGATCACTTTTAATGTATTTGTAATTTATAGAATGAACAATTGTTTAATATTTACTCACGTTTTCACTGTTTTTGCCCCGTTGGGCGCTCTCGCCTCGTTTTTTCAAACGGTGTTTTCTTTTTTTGTTTTGGTGTACTTTTTCTACATACACTGGTATATTTTTAAATTTGATTTAAAGATTTTTGTCGCTATCACGATTTTATTTCTAAGAGAAACACTTTTACACTGTTGGGTTAGGTTAGGTTAGGTTAGGTTAGGTTAGGTTAGGTTAGGTTAGGTTAGGTTAGGTTAGGTTAGGTTAGGTTAGGTTAGGTTAGGTTAGGTTAGGTTAGGTTAGGTTAGGTTAGGTTAGGTTAGGTTAGGTTAGGTTAGGTTAGGTTAGGTTAGGTTAGGTTAGGTTAGGTTAGGTTAGGTTAGGTTAGGTTAGGTTAGGTTAGGTTAGGTTAGGTTAGGTTAGGTTAGGTTAGGTTAGGTTAGGTTAGGTTAGGTTAGGTTAGGTTAGGTTAGGTTAGGTTAGGTTAGGTTAGGTTAGGTTAGGTTAGGTTAGGTTAGGTTAGGTTAGGTTAGGTTAGGTTAGGTTAGGTTAGGTTAGGTTAGGTTCAGTCCCAACCTTGCTCTCGAGCGGGTAACACGCTTTTTCGGGGCTCCGCACGGTTCTAATTCGTATGTGCACAAAAGTGGTTATAAAAATTCAGAAAACTGTAGCAATGGATGCAGAAAAAATCGGGAAGTCCGGTAAAATTTTTTTGGTGAAAATCGGGCCAAAAATAAGCGTGTTATTCGCGAAAAACTTATTTTAAAGTGTTTAATTTTACGAACGTGGAGATTGCCGGTAATCGACCGAGATTAATTTATTTAAGTGTCCAATTAAGTGTGGCTGATCTGATCGAGATATGCATCAAAGGACTCGGGAGTGTAAGAGGAGCTCAACAAAACTTGTCCCGACTCGATCGGATGCTTTTTGCGGCAGCTACCTGACGTTATGTGTTCAATTAAAAACTTAATTGCGCAAAAGTGTAAACAAAAATACGGTAGATAGTATCAATCGATAGAGAAAAATTCGGGGATCACGTTAGTAGTTTTCCGATTAAAATCGGTTTAAGGATGCGGAAGTTATTCGCCAAAAACGCAATTTTAGTTAAATTTAATTTCGATATGTGGTGCGATAACGTAATCGGCTCGAATAAATTTATTTTAGCGGACACAAAAAGTTGGCAGATGTGAGTGAGCGTTACGTCAAAAGATCCGTGAGTGTGTGACGAGTTCGACCAAATTTGTTTCGGCCTTATCGGATACCATTTACGGAAGTTGACGGCAATTGTGCAAGACCATGGGGAAGATGTAACTTGTAAGTACAATCCTTTTATCTTTCGGCTGCTATTTTCGTGCCGCGAGTGCGGACACTGCGGACACTGGATGCGTGCTCACGTAAGAGAGTGGAATTTGTTTTTTCCCGATTTTTTGGGGCAACGGAGTGCTCGTGAGACCGTTATTAGTGAATCGGCGTGGAGAGGCGCGTTATCTTTTGACAAATTATTTTGGGCAAACTGAGGTCTGTGACATGTTGTTGTGTGCGCGCTTGACTGATTCGGCGAGATTGGAGTATTTTGGATTTTTTGGCCCAGCGTGAGGCATGAAAATTAGCGTTATTAGGAAACCGCGTGATTCGCTTCCGGTTTTAATCCACGTTTTTTGGGCCCATCGTGTGGCTTTTGGCAGTTTTTTTTGGGTCATCGCCTTTGGCTACCGAAGCTGCAGCCTATGCGCTCGTTATTTTTGGCATTGCGTCAAGTTTTTCGGCGCCTCTACAAAAGAGATGCCCTTATATGGGCATGTAATGCTAATTGTTGAATGCCCATATATGGTCACAAAATTTCAAACTTTGCACCATAGCCGTGCGAAAGAAAGGGACTCTGGAGGGTGTGCCCTCTCGGGGACAAAGAGGCGGGTTTTTTCGGGGCCTGAGTGATTTTTGAGGTTGCCCGGTGGTTTTCGTATCAACGCCGAGCATCGGTGAGCGATTTTCTGCTCCTTGCCGGGAAACGGCTTTTGGCTGCTGGACTTTGTGCCTGATGATTCGTTTTTTGTTTTGCCTGACTTTTGGCACTTTTTCCCTTTGGGAAAAATTTTGGCCCGTTTTGGGCATACGGTTTTTTTGCTAGTGGGGCTCATTCTAGGGGCCCCGTTAGTGTGGGAAAGTTTTGAGTATCAGAAATACTGCTCGCTCGCGGAAAACTCGACTCTGCAATAGACATGGTTTAGTGGTCTTGGATTTGGTTTTATTTTCTGGCTAAGGCTATGTATGGTACGACGCTTGCTATGGACATGGTTCACGATTTTGGATTTTGGTTTTTTGGCTATGGCTGTGAATGTATGATGACGCTGCAATTGACCTGGACGTGTTTTGGAACGTATGCCATAACATTTAAAATAATATGAAATATGTCGGGAGATAAAATTAATTTACCCCAGGGAGGTACCGGAGAGCCCGGGAAATCCTCCCTCGTTGTTTCAACGAGCTGCCCCACGGATTCTGGGGGGGGCAATTTTGCGACATTCAATCTTCGGAACTTTAACACACCGAAAACGCCAATAATCGACGACGAGTCGGGAAGAGAGGTCTTCGGAACTCCGATGAACTTATTCGAACCTTCAGAGGAAACGGAGAGATTGATCTCGCCAAGGAGCGACCTCTACGAGGGAATAAACATAGGAATTCGCAGGAGTGCGCTCAGGAGAACGCCACCACAAGAATCGCACACAGTAAATAGAGAGGCATACTCAGAAACTGAGTGTGAAATGCTGGTATACATCGACACACCAGAACAGGCTAGAATGGCTAAGAAGAGGAAAATGAAGAAATCCCCGGAAGTAGCAATGGGCGAACCCAGCAAGGCCCACATAGATGTGAAGAAGATAATAGAAAACCTAATAAAGTTCGGGAAAGAAAACAAAAACACACACAAAGAAATCAAAAAGATGCTAGCCGACTTGCAGACAGCATCCAGGAGAACCCTGAGTGAATATAAGGAGCAAAAAATGGCACTTGCAGACCTCGAATCTAAGTGGTGGGCTGAGAGAAATGGGAAGAAAGCTGCCGAAAACGAAACTACGGCGATGAAATTTCAACTGCAGCAGGAGAGGGAAAAGAACACTGAGCTGGAGGCTCAGATAGCAAGGCTGAGAGAGGGCCCAAACTGGGCAAGACCTGAGGTAGAAAATGCAACTAAGGAAGACATCGACACTAAAATAGAAAACCTACACTCCGATGAGGAACTCAGACACGTCCTGGGACTACGCTGGCCAGAAGAGGCCTTCGTTAACACGCTGATAAAAGAAGGAGACCCTATCACGGAAGACTCGGACGTTGCCATACTCGTGTTTACGGAAGACGAGAAGATGGACAAGGGCTACCCTAAAAGATTCAAGGAAAGATATCCAGACATAGCTACAATAAAGGGAGAAGAGGTGGACTACCTAGTCGAAACCATTAAGTCTAGAAAGGGAGGGGATATGGTTGAGCGAGTCAAACTTATTTATAAACTAGTACCGCAAACTAAAGAAATAACAAAAGTATTTGGCACTATGATACAACTGAAAGACATCATGAGCGAAAATGGAAGAAGCGCAGTGGCAATGCCAAGAATCCCTGGCATAGAGCTCATAAAACAGAGAAAACTGATAGAGGCCGCCTTTAGGGGCACGGGAATTACGGTTATCATATTTGCCAGTGGCAAGAAGGGGACTGACTCTAAAAATAGGAAGACTCGACACGGCAGCAGAGAGACGATCCACATAGTCGACAGCGGAAACTGCACATACGCAGAATTGGTAAAAAAATTACAAGATAAGGTAAACATAAGCGGTTCAGGCGTGATGATAAGAAACA
Source organism: Malthinus flaveolus (assembly GCA_950108345.1). Taxonomy (NCBI): domain Eukaryota; kingdom Metazoa; phylum Arthropoda; class Insecta; order Coleoptera; family Cantharidae; genus Malthinus; species Malthinus flaveolus. The sequence goes on from OX467290.1 coordinate 15,077,936, forward strand.
TCAAAGAAAACCCGAGAGGCGGCGCTACTGTGGTAACGGAAGGCACGCAGGAGATTCGGGAAACTTTTAGAAAAAACCTGGAAACACAATTTGAAGGCAAAATTAAAGCTAGCAAAATCCGCAAAAGCAAAACAATATTTATTAAAGACATAACAGACGGACAGGAGACAACGATGATAGAAGCAGGTATCCGAAAGACCCTGGAGGGAAGCGACTATGCGGAGGAGCCTATTAGGGTGACGCTGCCGAAGATGAAGGACGGAAGGCGTGCCAGATTTGCGTTTGCCGAAATAGAAAAAGAGGCCGCTTCAATAGTACTTAACGAGAAAAGGATCTACGTGGGGTGGATGGCATGTAGGATTGAAGAGGCACGTGCCACGCCCAGGTGTTTTATATGCCTTTCGAAGAAGCATACACAAAAGGACTGCAAAGTCAAAACCCAACCTGGCGAATGCTACAAATGCTGCCAGGTCGGCCATACCGCAAAAAGTTGCAAAAACATACCCAGGTGTGCGATATGTGGAGCCGAAGGGCACCGAACGGGTGAGGAATCGTGCACACCAGACAAGGTAGTGGTGCAGAGAGAGGCGGATGAAGCCACGAGGCCCACATTAGTTACGCAAACCGGACGGCCGGAGGAGGCCGTAGCGCTTAGTAATGCCTAGCACAGACGATAAGACGCGCTCCGCAATAGAATTGGAAGCCCCGAATCTACCTGCAGATGATGTCCACCTTAAAGTCCTCCAAATCAATACGGACCGAGGCGGTACTGCGGACGACCTGCTCGCGCTATACGCCCAAGAACACAACATCGACATCGTACTCGGCCAAGAACCAAATAAGAAGAGAACTGGTAAATACCACGTCGACCTACAACTCGACGCATACATTAAGCTCGGCAAACGAAACATGGCCACAAATGTGCACAGGGGACGGGGGTTCGTCTGCGTGGAAACAAGCGGGCTGCTACTGATCTCCTGCTACTTCTCCCCAAACCAAAGAATTGAGGACTTCAAGGAGCTCCTGTCGGCACTGGACGCAAAAATCAGAGAACACCCAAGACAGTGCATTATAGCAGGGGACTTCAACGCGAAATCACCGGTCTTCGGCGCAAACACAGAAAACCAGAGGGGAAAAGTCATCGAGGAATGGATCGAGGCTAACGACCTGGTAGTTATAAACAACGGAGACACACCGACTTTTGCAAATGCAAACGGCAGTTCCATCATCGACGTCACCGTCGCAACCGCCGACGCCGCAAAATACATAAAAAACTGGCACGTAGACGAAGAGTCGGAGACAATGAGTGGACACCGCTACATTAAGTATCAAATCATAAAGAACAAGGAAACAAAAAATGAGATTCGGCGCACCAATAAGGGGTGGAAGATCACACCGGAGGGCCTTCTAAATATCGGTAACGACTTTAAGAATGCCTCGAACGAAATAGGACCGTATGGAAAAGACATCGCTAGAAGCCTAACTACATACATTACCCAGAAAGCAGATCAATACTTCTCCCGAAGAAATGGCTCTATTGGTGGACGGGCCCCTGTTTTCTGGTGGACTGAGGAAATAGCGAAGAAAAGGAAAATCTGTATAGATAAACGAAGGATAGCGACCCGCTTAAATAAGAGCCACATCGATGAGCGTACTAAAAAGACTGCAAACGACATATACAGAACAGCAAAAAGAGAACTCAAACTTGCAATTAAAAAGCAAAAAGAGGCTTCCTGGAAGCAACTATGTCGCGAACTGGACATCGATATATGGGGTAAGGGATACCAGATAGTAACCGGCAAACTAACACACAGGCCAAAGACAAAGCTCAGTCAAGCTGACACCAAAAAACAAATCCAGAAGCTGTTCCCCAATCACCAGCTGGAGTCCTGGCCAGCCATAGAAATTCCCGCAGAAGAAATTGAAGAATTCTCGGTAGAAGAAGTATTGGCCGCAACAGCTCAAATTAAAAACAAAAAATCCGCCGGCCCGGACAACATACCCCCCGAGGTAATCAAGACCCTGGCTAGGAACAGCCCGGAAACCGTTGCTAAAGTAATGAATACATGCCTCAAACTAGGAATGTTTCCCACAGAGTGGAAAATATCAAACTTAGTCCTCATAGAAAAGAAAAAAAAAACCCAGAAGCCGAAGCAACCTACAGACCAATATGCCTCCTAGACGTCAGTGGAAAACTGCTGGAAAAACTATTAAAACAACGCATCGAGGAGGAACTAAACGAGAAGTCCATTATCCACGAACATCAGTTTGGATTCAGAAGCGGCAGATCCACCATAGACGCGCTACAAAGGGTGGTAGATATAGTCGAAAAAATTAAAACAAAAGCCTACCAGCACCGAGAGTTCTGTGCCATGATAGCTATCGACATAGAAAACGCGTTCAATTCGGCACCCTGGCGACTAATTATCGACGCCATGAACCAGGCCGACATAAGCAAATACCTGATCAGAATGGTACAATCCTACCTCACTAATAGATATGTACAAACGGAGGACGACAAAAAAGTACAAACGTCATGCGGAGTACCGCAGGGATCCGTGTTAGGACCAACCCTGTGGAACATATTTTATAACCAGGTTCTAAACTTGAACCTAGGAAAAATGGTTACAACAATTGCCTACGCTGACGATCTAGCAATCATCGTAAGAGCAAAAAGCAGGGAAGCACTAGAGAACCTAGCAAAAAACTCTATAATCCAAGTGTCGAGGACTCTAGCAGCACTCAAAATAAAAATGGCTACCCACAAAACCGAGCTGCTGATACTGGCTGGAGGAAGGAAACTGAGGGAACTCGAGATTACCGTGGACCAGAACGTTCTTCAAAGCCGGGAAACCATGAAGTACATGGGGGTACATCTGGATAGAAACCTAAAGATGACAGCCCACATCAAAGAGACCTGTCAGAAAGCCTCAAAAACTGTCTCGGTACTGGCGAGGATAATGCCCAACATCTCAGGACCTAGGGCTAGTAAAAGGAAAGTGCTTACATCGGTGGTGTCCTCCATTATCCTTTATGGGGCTCCAATCTGGGAACCGGTCTTGAGGTTTAAGCAATATGAAAATATGCTACTTAGGGAGCAGAGAAAAATGGCTTTGAGAATAACGTCGGCCTATCGTACCTCGCCAACCATGGCTCTTCTAGCAATAGCCGGCATCCCGCCCATAACACTCTTAGTAGCGGAAAGGGGCGCCAGATACAAAAACAAAATAAAAAAAGAGGTAGCCAGAAAAGATACCCTGATAAAATGGCAAGACATGTGGAACGAATATCGTGGACATACAAAGATCTTTATTAGAGACATAGAGTCGTGGGTAAGCAGAAAACACGGGGAGACGGACTATCACGCGACCCAGGCATTCACGGGGCACGGGTCGTTTGGCAGCTACCTGCTCCGGATTAACAAAAGGGCCACCGACGAATGCTGGTACTGCGGAGAGGTGGATACACCCGAACACACCCTGTTCCACTGCCCTCGATGGCACAAACACAGGGAAAAAATAAAAATGGAATGCGGAGAAGACGCAACCCCGAATAACGCCAGTGAACTGTTATTGAGGTCCGAACAGTGCTGGGTAGCAATTACGCAGACATACAGGGAAATCCTGACAAGAAAGGAAGAGGATGAAAAGGACATGGTGCAATGCACAGCGTACACGGCGGACGATGCCGAACTGTGATTAATCTCCTATACGGGCTTGGAAGCGTTCTCTAAGAAATGACAAATCCTGATGTTAACTAACTGTGATACTAACTGTGATAACTTATAATAACTATACGTGATAAACCAAAGAATATAGCTGTGATTTTATTAATCAACCGCGCCGGTCGTCCAGTCCCTAAATACTAAAACCAACAATATAAGAACAAAAAAAATTTTTTTACTATCTTTTTTTACCGACAATACCTGAAGTAATGGCGAGAGCTGGTCCCAGGTATTGATCAATGGTCCCTCGAGGAGGAGTTTTTTAGTGAGTAAGAATCTCACACAGCCACCAGTGCGGACTGCTGGTGGTGGTCTTCGTGCATGAAGATTTTTCTCCTGCCTCCGCAAAAAAAAAAAAAAAAAAAAAAAAAAGGTTAGGTTAGATTAGGTTAGGTTAGGTTAGGTTAGGTTAGGTTAGGTTAGGTTAGGTTAGGTTAGGTTAGGTTAGGTTAGGTTAGTCGTTATCCGGCTCCGGTGACGAGCAGACGCAATTATATCGTGCTCCGAGGAAAAAATTCGTAGTTTTGTGGTTTTCGGTAAATCTGTGAATTTTGAAGTGTGCAAATTTGCGGGCTTCTACGCTGGTCATTTTGGTGAAAAAATTTTTAAAATCGGTATACTTTAACTATTTTTAAGTGCCAATAAACCCAAAGTAATTTTGAAATTGCTGTGGAAAGTGTAAAAGTGGACCGATTGGCCTGGGTCAAGGACCAAAAAATCGGAAAAGTTAAGGGGATTTTAAAAATGTTTATTTGGAAAAAATCGGGTGAGATTTAATAATTTTAAAAAACTTTTTAAGTAAAATTATTATCGATTTACAATAATCAATTTAAGTTTAATTTAAACGTAAGTGTGAAATTAGGTGCAACGCGGCGAATTCCGGTGCTATACGGGGGCCGCACGAGAAGTTTCTGAGCGCACGTGGACGTACGGGGAGTGTTCGGAAAGTTTTCGAACATAGTGGTCGGAGAGCTTATTCGGAGAGCCTGTGCTAGGGGAAGTGTCGGGAGTGTAGGGAACGGACCTAGTGAACACCCCCCCCCCCAAATTTACCCCCCCCTATTTACCCCCCCATTTTTTCGGGAAAAAATCCCCCCCCCCCCCCAATTTATATTTTTTCAAAAAACAGAAAAAAAATTTTTCATTCAAAATTTGAGAGGCTTAACCTCTGAAACAAATAAATTTGGGAAAAAGAAGTATGGCGCCTACGGGTAGTACAGTTAAGGGGGCCAAAACATGCGTAGCAGAGGTGCAGAAAATGTTAAAAAAGCACACGAACACTGCGGGCGAGGTCAAGGCAGCGGTGCTTGCCTTAATAGAGTGCGTAGACAATGCTCCGCCCAGGAGAGTGTCGGTTGCGACCCCTCCACCAGTAGCCTCGGTGGGCTTTGGTTCAGGATCGGTAGAGGACTTCAGCCTAATGTGCCGGGAGACAGCCGCGAGTGCCGTGGAGAAGATCAACCGCGTCGGGGCAGAGGCCATTACGAAAGTGGAAAGCGCGGTCGAGGCTCTCCGAGCCGAGCTGCAGGCGTTTTCCGTGGAGATAATCGGGAGCGTCAAGGCGGCAACGAGCGAGGCTAAGCAGCTGAATAAGATCTGCACCTCGAAGGCGGACAGCATTAGCCTGGAAGTGGCGCGGCTAATGGAAGTTGGACAGAAACTCGCGGAGCACCAGTTCCACGCTCGAATGTCGGAAGTGTCACTTCAAGAAAGGATCGACAACATCGGGAACTTGGAGCCGAATACGTCCCTCCCTATAGGGGACTACTCGGCGATTTACCACCTTTCCGCCCAGATTGCTGGGCTCAGGGAAGAATGGAAGCTGGCGAGTCCAAGCAGAGAGGGAGCTCCCAACCTAGAAGAGCTAGCAGGCGAAGTAAGACAGCTGCGAGAGGAGGTGCGAGCAATGGCTAACGCGCCAAGAGAAGCGTTCCAGGCTGGCGGAAACGAGGAGTTATCCCCACTGGGAACAGCTGTGGCACAGCTCACGGAGGAGCTGAGGGCCACTAAAAAAGGTGGAGAACCTCTTAAGGAGCTGGCATGCGAAACCCAACGTTTTGCAGCCCATGTAAGCGAGGGAGTATCTCGGCTTTTGGAGGGCCAAATAGGACTCCATAAAGCCCTGCAGGCAAAAGAGGCTGACCCAGTAGAGACGGAAGAAATGAGGAGCAGGCTACAACACCTCCTCGAAGTTCCAACCGAGCCGGCGAGGACTGCGGTTGCAGCTCCTATTCCGGAAGCAGCCGGTGCGAGCTTGGTCCCCCCCTCCGGGACCCAAAACAAGAAATCGGCCCCTACGTGGAGCTCGGTGGTGGGCAGAAAAAAGAAAGCGCCCAAGGAAAAGACGGCGAAAAACACTGCGCCCCCTACGGCTGCAGCAAAGATAGTAGCACCGCGAAAACGCGCAGTGCCCGAGGCCGTTGTCGTGCCGGTGGCTCAAGGGCAGACGTACGCTCAAACACTCCGCGTACTTAAGGAGAAGATTGATTTAACTGACGACATCAAAGTGAACAAAATCAGATCAACACGCGAGGGAAACGTCCTGCTCGAACTTGAAAAAGGTGACGGCAAGGCGATTTCCCTCCTGCAGAAGATCTCTGCTGCAGGAGTGGGAACGGGAGCTCGAGCTCTCTCGAAGAAGGAGGTCCTAGAGATCAGAGGGATCGACGGTGCCACCACCAAGGACGAGCTGGCTCAACATTTGACCAAGCAAACGGGAGTCACTCCCCTAATTAAGAGCTTGCGAAACTCCGGCCGTGACATGCAACGCGCGGTCGTAGAGATGGGGGTGAAGGAAGCTAAGAAGCTTCTTGAAGCAAAGAAACTGAGGTTGGGCTGGACGCTCTGCACCGTCGTCCAAGCAGAAAAGCCTACCTCTTGCTTCAGGTGCTGGCAGGAGGGCCACACACAGTGGGAGTGCAGAGGCGCCGACAGAAGCAAGGCTTGCCGTAATTGCGGGCAAGATGGCCACTTTGTAAAAGACTGCAAGAATGCAACCAACTGCGCCCGGTGCGGAACGAGCAAGCACCGGGAAGGCTCTAAGAACTGCCCGGCTCTGAAGGTGGCAGCCACGGCCAAGCAAGGGGCCACGAGGAAGACCTCGTCACAGGTAGCTAAAGGGGAAAAAAAGGCGGAAGCAACCAAGATTTCGTCAGACCAGGAGGCCATCAAATTTATCAAGGCAGGCCTCCTAAAAGAAGACGCGACAGTAAAACTGGTTGGAAGAGAGGAAGATGGGACCCCGCCAGTGGTGGACCCACTTACCCCTCCCGTAACAAGGCTAACGCTCCAGGCCTCAGGTCAGTCCACGGACCCCCCGCTGGAAGCCTCCGGAGATAGATATCTCATCTCCCGGTTACGTGAGCCTGGAGTACTGCGCGACATCAAGCTGCTCCTTTCCTTCCACCAGGAAAACCCGGAGGCGATCTTTGAGGGCAGGACAAAGGCCACAGTGGAGGCGGCGTTGCGTCAAGAAGGACTGCCGATAGAAATAAAAAAGTTGAAGGAGCTGTACGCAGACTATATGAAGGCGTTCTGCGCTAAAGGCACCGACCCTTGGCAGGAGCTGACGCTCTTTGGGAACGATATCAGGTCCCAACACAGACTCGGCATACAGCAGAGGCGAGTCGCCATGGCTGCTTATATGCCCCACAAGAGCAAGGACACGCCGCCAAATTCGCCTCATGAGACGGATTTCAGGCGGAACTGACGAGCTCCGAGCGGCGAAAAACCTCGGCGGGGGCTGTGACGACCGGGTTCATCCAGGCGAACCTGCATACGGCAAGAGCAGCGCAAGACCTCCTCCTGGTGACTCTCCAGGAACTAAAAATAGACGTAGCCTTAATTTCGGAGCCAAACCATCATAGGTCCGATAACTGGTTTCAAGACACCACTGGTAGAGCTGCCATCTATCTACCAGTAGCACGGCCCATCGAGAGCACAGGTGGAGGAGCAGGCTTCGCCTGGATTAAGACAGGAGGAGTAGCAATCTATAGCTGCTACTTTTCCCCAAATGACACGTTCCAGACCTACCAGCAGGAACTGGATGACCTGGTCGACAGTATCCGGGGACAAAGAGTCCCGGTGATAGTAGGAGGAGACTTCAACTCGAAGTCTCCGGAATGGGGCGCCCCAGCGGACAACGGCAGAGGCGAACTGCTGACGGACACCCTTGCACCTCTCTCCCTAGAGGTGTGTAACGAGGGCAGAGAACCCACATGGGTGCGAGGAGGGTCCAGCTCCATCTTGGACCTGACGTTCGCCAGCCAGGAGATACTGCACCGCATCACCAACTGGCGAGTGAGAGAGGAGGAGACCCTAAGCGACCATCTATACGTCTCCTTCGAACTAGGATCTCCCGAGGCCGTACCTACTTTAGTGTCCGGAGGATGGGCGGGACACAAACTCAACCCTGAGTTGTATCGGGCCGCAGTAATTGAAGAGGCGGAACGGACGAAAACGGAGACTCCAGAAGACCTCATCCGAGTGCTCTCTGCAGCATGCGACGCGACCTTGCCTCGCAGAAAAGGAGGCAATCAGCGTAGACCGGTTCATTGGTGGACGTCAGAGATAGCCGACCTGCGTAGAGAGGCAAAAAGACTTAGGAGATCGACGCAACGACTGCGACGCCGCCACTACCCGTTTGAAGAAGCAGAAGAAGCTTACAAACAGGCGAAAAAGATGCTCTCAATAGCCATCAAAGAGAGTAAGCGACGATCTTGGGAAGATCTCCTGAGCCAGGTAGAAGAAGACCCTTGGGGCTTGGCGTACAAGATCGTTAGCAACAAGCTACGGGGCAAGAGGTGCACTCCCGGACTAACTCCAACCAGAGTCCGGGAAATAGCAGATGCTCTTTTTCCGCGTCACACCGCACTCCAAGAGCCGCGGATGCACTGTCTTTCCCAATCGATAGAGCCCTTCCAATTGGAAGAGCTGACAGACGCGGTCAAGCGACTGAGCAACGACAAGGCGCCAGGCCCCGACAACATCCCGGGGCGAGCCATAAAACTTGCAGTAGAAGAAGCGAGAGACGCGTTCCTCAAAGTGTTCAATAGGTGCCTTGCCACCGGCGACTTCCCCGACATCTGGAAGGTGGCAAGACTAGTCCTGATAAGAAAAGGAAACAAACCGCTAGACAACCCCTCGTCCTACAGGCCAATTTGCCTGTTGGACCATACAGGAAAGCTTCTAGAGAGGATGATCCTGAATAGGCTAAACAGGATCATCGAGGAAAGACAAGGCCTGTCCGAGAACCAATTCGGATTTCGGGCCGGCCGATCGACCATCGACGCCCTCACGGCCATCACAAGGGCGGTTGAAGAAGCAAAGAGGGGGACATGGAGAACTAGGAGGTACTGCTTGATAGTGACCCTCGACGTGAGGAACGCGTTCAACAGCGCGGGATGGAAGTGGATCCTCGAGGCCCTCAGACATATGGAAGTCGAACCCAGCCTATTCAACATCTTGGCGTCCTATCTCACTAACAGGAGGATAAATCTCGGCCTCGAGGAAGAGTCACCGACCATCCAGGTGACCAGTGGAGTTCCGCAGGGCTCAGTACTCGGACCGACTCTCTGGAACATCATGTATGACGGTGTTTTGAGACTGGCCCTGCCGGAAGAAACGACGCTGTACGGGTTTGCGGACGATC